>OZ025297.1:18875419-20092919 GCA_964019185.1 Maratus speculifer | reverse complement strand
CTTGAGAAACAGAAGTTATACTGTGTTCCTTAAAAATATCCAGAAGATATATGGCACATATACCCTCCACTACATCCCTGCCTAAAGAGACCATGTTCATTTCCAATAAAAATTGGTCGCTTCCAATAAAGATGGTTTCTTAATGTAAGCCATGATTAAATCTAGATTTTATTTGTTGGAGAAAGGTAGCAATTAATGTTACTAAAATTTATTTTTCACATTAGGAAAAAAAGCATCAAAATGAAAATTAATTGCATAACTTAATTACCATAGAATTTAAAAAATGATTACATATTGCATTGATGTTTGCTTTGATTTTATGGTTTTATCATTAATAACTTTTATTTCCAAGTTCTTTTGAAATTTAATAAGTAAATGCAACAAATAATGACGATTTCATTATTTTATCTATTTCTTTGAAGGTTTCTCATAGAATAAAACAGGAGATTTTATTGATTCTTAGTTTGTCATCAGAGATAAATTCATTGCCTAAAAAGTTACAAAGGGGTTAAATACTTAAAAGTTACCAGAATAAAAAACAACTAAACTTAATTTAGAAGTATGATAGATAATGTGCTCTCTCAAATTATTTTTTTAATAAAACTACCTTCAAGCGACCAGGAAAAAAATTGAATTTATTTCATTTTTTTCAAAGAAATTGGTCACTCATGGAGGGAATTCAGTTGGGATGGTCTCTACATTAGAGGTAAAATTAGTACTAAGCCTGAAAAAAAAAAATTCCCTTCTATGAAAAAATGGTAGTTCAGTTAGGTAGTCACACAGGGAGGTCTCACAGTATCGTTAATGCACCCCCCCCAAACGTGATGAAAAATCATAAAATAATTAGAGGGAGGTGCTTACACAGGATTTTTCCGCGATCGTTTCACAAAATTTGCAGGGATGAATCATAATAAAATGAATGAATCATGAATTTTGATACTTGAAACAATACTTGAAAAAAATTGCTTTTTTTTTTTTTTTTTTAACGTGAATTCTGTTGTAAAAAGGAGAAATTTGTAAAAAAAAAAAAAGGCCAAAAAAGCATGAAATCAATTAAAAAATCTAAAAAAAATGCACATTTCATCAAAGATTCATGATTCATTCATTTCATTATGATTCATCCATTCTCAAGCGATCCGTTTTCAGCAATTTTTTTGAGAGGGAGGGTGCTTTCTCGGGATTTTTTGAAAATTTCAAATCTTTTATAAAGTGGGGGGGGGGGGGTTCATTTGATTGAAAAGGGCAGATTAACAAGATTTTATGGTAGTTGCAACTAGACATGCTGTTTGAGTTGGATATAAGAAAGACTTTAGAACTGGTCTCGGCTCAACCCTGTTTCCAAGAGTCAGTCGACTTTATTTTAGGGGAATCTGGCACTTTCTTTTCTCCCTTTCAACTGATCATTCCAAACGTTGGCGCTCTTTTTCTCCTATAAATGAAGTTCCCTCCCTACAAGTTTCTGAAACTTCAAAAGCAGGAAACCTACTCAGGGTTTTTAGCTCTCAGGCTATCAAAGCCTGGGAGCTTATGTGCCCGTCCATTCTGATGTGCATAACGCGATATCTCATGATAAAAATATCCGATCCGCTTGAAATTTTGTATATATGTATATTCTGATAAGGCGCTTCCCTGATTAGTTTTTGGAGTTCATTTGATATGTATAAGAGGGGGAACAGGGGCCTCATGCTCCTCCCCTTAATTGATATAAATGGGTTTTTCCTACAGATTTATCAGTTTTCGTTCAAAATTTAGATAGAGGATCATTCTAATGAGGCACCCTCCGTGATTAGTATTAAGTGTTCATTAGATAAGTATAAACAGGGGGAACGGAGGTTCCAATGCCCCTTCCTTTAATTTATATAAATGGGTTTTTCATGCAGAATTATCAGATTTTGTTCAAATCTCTGAATAGTTTTGGAAGTTTAATGGTTAAGCATAAAAGAGGGGGATAACTCCATAATTATATAAATGGGTTTTTGTTAAGAATTTTCCGATTTGGTCTGAATTTTGGATATAGATTTTTTATATGATAAGCATGTCCATGATTAGGTTTAGGGGGTTCAATGATTAAGTATAAAAAGGGGAAATGGGGGGAGCTGTTTACTTTACTTAATTTGTTTTTCTAAATGAATTAACTCTTGAAAATTTAAGACTGTAATGTACAATTAGAATGCATAGCCTGTGAGCTCAATGTCCTCAGTTTAATTGGGCAATATTCTTTTTATTCTTATCTTGGCCACATAGTATACTAGTAGAAAAGAGTAAAACAAAAGCTTGAAATTTACATATATAATTCAGATATTCTGAACGAAAGTGAAACCTATTTTCTCATAAAACTAAGATGAAGTCTTGCTCACAATATTTTCTTTAGGCTGTAATAATAAACCAAGTGCTGCATTAAAAATGTAAGCAACAGGATGGTGTTTGTCAAATGAAATGTATGAAGGCTCATTAACTTTACACTCAAATATATCTGGGTATATTTTATGGACTAGATTCGTTTTGATTTTGAATGTCTAAATTATTTTTGTGTTAATTTTAAATTATTTAAAATAATTCTGTTTTGCTTTTTAAATGTAAATATTGCCTTTATTTAGTTTGTATACATTTTTTAAAAGAATAAAGTTTTATGTAACTGCTTTTTATTAGGTCAGCATGGCCAAGTTTGCCTTGTCCAAGCTATGTAAATTTCCTTTCCTGTCAATTACTGTCAGATTTAGGTAACAAAGTAAGTTTTGTTTTGACATTTCTTTTTAAAATATAAATCAGTATATTCATATTAATTTAACAGTTGTAATATAGATTGAGACTGTTTAACAAAGCTGAAGTGGGCATAGAAGCATATTTGCTATATAACCATTAAAAAAAATCATAAGTTGTTGAGGATTTAGTATGCATTTTTGGGCTTTAATCATACAGATAATGCTTTGAATGATGTATAGTGTCATAGTTATGATTTTAATTTTTCAAATTAGATTTTCTTAGTGCATATTTAAAACTAAATTCAAGATGCCAAAGAATGCAGACAGAAGCTGTTGCCCTTGGTTGGTAGTGATTTTACTTATGGACCTTCAATTATGGTACAAGAAATTAAATTAGTAAAAGATTAATTTTCAAAATGTTGTACACATTTGCTTCAAATTCAAACATCACTAAATATAAAAACAAAAAGAAAATTTTTCAAGTAATTTACAGTTACTAATTCCTCCATTTTCTGCAAAAAAAAAAAAAAATTATTTTTTTATACCAGTCTTCCAATTTCTAGTTTTTATTTTATTTATTTATTTATTTATTGTAAAAAAATTCACTCTGTCATGAAAAAAATTTATAAACTCTATCAGTTGGGTGCAGTAAAAATTGTGAATTCTGTCATAAAAGAATCACTAACGTTTAATTTATTTGAAATTAGTATTATGCTATAAAAATTTAAATGAAAATATTCAGAAAAACAGTGGAATAGAACCAGGTTGTCTTCAGTGATGAGTCTAGATTCAGTTTGAGCAGTGATGACAATCGTGTTCCTGTGTGGAGGTCTGTGATGAATGCTTCAATCTTCGCTTTACAGCAACACACCATTCCCACAGCTGGTGTGATGGTATGGGATGCCCAGAGTTGCATAATATAGATGCACGCATGGCATGTGCAGAAAATTTTGAAGAAGAAAGAATTTTTATTTTTGTAAATTTTTTAGTACCAAAAAATAAAAATATTCCTTCAATTTTACGTACGAATATTTATTGTAAATGCGAATTTCAAAAAAGAATCGTGTAAAAACATGCATTTCGACAAAGAATCGCATAAAAAAACGTGCATTTCAATAAAGAAACGTGTAAAAAAAAAATGAACATTTTGACAAATGACTACATGAAAAACTTAAATTGAATCCAAAGACTGAGTAAAAAATGCGAATTCCGTCCAAAGACCGTGCTGAAAACGTGAATTCCATCCATGAATCGCATAAAAAACGGGAATTTCGTGCATGACTTGCATAAAAATTGCAATTTCGTGCATGACTTGTGTAAAAAATACGAATTTCGCAGATGATTTGCATGAAAAATGCAAATTTCGTTCAAGAATCTTGTAAAAAACGTGACTTTCTTGCACGAATAGCATAAAAAACACAAATTTTGTGCATGAATTGCTCAAAAAGCGCAAATTACATTTATGAATGGCTCAAAAAACAGGAATTACATCTATGAATTGCATAAAAAAAGTGAATTACATCCATGAATCGCATAAAAAAAGAAAATTACAACTATGAATCGCTCAAAAAATGTGAATTTTGTTGGCAGAAAGCTCTTAAATCACAAATTACGTTCATGAATTGCATAAAAATAGCTAATTACAGTTATGAATCACATAAATTACGCAAATTACATTCATAAATCGCATAAAAAACTCGAATTACGTCCTTAAATCGGCTAAAAAAATGCAAAATTCTTGACATATCACTCAAAAAATGCAAATTACGTCCATGAATCTCCTAAAAAAAATGAATTATATCCATAAATCGCATAAAAAATGAAAATTATGTTCGTGAATCGCATAAAAAATGCGAATTACATCCTTGAATCATGAAATTCGCGAATTACACCTAACATTAATTTAATTTGCAGAAAGTTTTTGATCCAATATTAAGTGCACAGAAAGTTTTTGGTTTTATACAAATCTGGGGATGCCATTGCTTACAATACACAGTCATAGTCGTTGAGCCAGAAGCCAAAATTAGGGTTTTTGGTTTCATCTCTGGGGACTTGGTGATATGTACCTTTTTGGATTCACAATGATCTATTAAATTATGATACTATTAAATTTATGGTAGCTTATAGATGCCATATTGAAAAGAGGAGCGCCATCTATTGTACATAGATACAAATAAATTTTTATTTTTTTCTACCATTACCACATAATTAAATTTTAATAAAACAATGCAGAGAACAAATATTATTGAACATATAATGTTATACAAATTATTAATTTAAGATTTTATTTTAATATGATTATTAACATTTTTAACTGGATAAACCGATCAAAAGACATTTGTGATGAAAGGAAATCTAAATCTTGTTTTAAATTTCAATGCATATTATTTTCATGTAGATAAGACACAGCAATTCAAGAAAAAATAGTAATCGTGAAACTGTTGTACTTAGCCTGTTAACAATTAACCCTTTCGGGACTATGGATGTATATATGCACCTTCAAAATATGCTTCCATCGCTTGTTTTTGATATCATTAAAAAAAGTAAAATTTTTCTTATTTAATTAAAATATTTTCTTGTAAATCAAGTTGTCTAAATTTAATTGTTTGACAAAAAGTAGTTTAATTGAATAAAATTCTTGTAAAAAATGCTGGTCTCGAGCAGGTTAATAAATAACAGAAATCTTAATTTTCTGCACTTCTATCATGATTGGTTCACATCCCTGTATCTAAATAACTTCAATCGTCATAGAACAGTGGTATGTTCTGCATAAGCTTTTAATTGAGGCTATTGATTAAGCATGCACATGATAGTGTGGCACATGTTCTTGAAGAAGAATATCACACCAGTTCCAAAACAGCTTCAGGAGCATAAGGTCTGTCATTACACTGGATCTCTCGACAGCCGTTTCCCTCATTATCTTTTTCAAAAATCCAACCATATTTTTGGGGAGGGAAGATTAGTTTCAGCATGTAGACATTTCTTCCGAACAATAACGTGGTAAATGGCTCGCATTTCCTATAGGGAAAATGTATAACAGCATGGCTGAAAGCAAGGCGACTCCACAGACCTTTGTTTTACAAAAAATATGTAGAGAATATAGCGCAATTCCTTGATGCCTGAATATTTTTGCTTCCCTTAATAGAGATGGCAATTTTACGACTCAAGCTGTTTCTTTGTTTTTCCTGATACATCATCTTCTGTATCAAACGTCTTAAGTGTGTCTCGAAATTTTGTGTTCTGATTCCTTATTTTCCATTGCCTGCAAAAGCACTTATTGTATGGCACTAGACGGAGAATGAATTTCAAGTAATGCTTTACATATCTCTTTACCTAGAAGTCCATGCATTTCACTCAAATTGTAGTACGTTTCTTTACCCTGTCATTGGATCCAAATTTCACAAATGTCCATCGTTCCCTGTTTTTCAAATCAGTTTCTGAAGAAAACAGATTAGAGATAATATTAATATTTCTAAATCCAGATGCTAAAGCATGGTGTGCACGAATTTATAAGTTGCGTTTCACTTCTTCTTGGAGTTAGGTCAATTTAGTGGTTTGTTCAACTAGTTATTTCATATAACATTCATTCTGCAATTCTTGAGATATAAAATGCATAAATTATTTGTTGTTCTCCTCATCAGTTAAATCTGCTTCCATTTTCATACTGTTTGTTCAGGAGTATATAACTTTCATAGTATCTTCAACAGTTCATTTTTTTCATTCATTTTTCTTATTGACAACTGCCTGTATGTATCAAATACAACATATATATCCTTTGAAAGAATGTATAATCTTGTATTAGTTTAGAAAACAGATTTTTGGATAGTTGTTCAAATGATTTTGTAGCTTCTATGGTTGCTTTGAATAAAACACATTCCGTCATTTATAATGACACCACCATCATTTGCATTCTTTCAGCACTCGCGATTTTGTCATAACATCCATCAGTTTGATTTTTCAAATTTTTGCATTGAACCATCAAGTGTTGCTAAGGGTTGCAGAAGAAGCCTTAGATGGTAGAAATAAACAGTTCTCATACCCAAATTTCTTCGCTCTGCAATGATTGTCATCTGAGCAAACAGATATCATTTTGTCTTGGCAAATAAATTCTGATTTATTTAACTTTAAATTCTCTTTTTTCTTCAATGTTTTTTTTCTTTTTTCTTATGTGTTTAGCTTCCTTATCTTTAGAGGTCTGAAAAATCCTTCTGCCTTTGAGTCTTCAGACAGATATTCTCTCTTGAAAGTTTGTTTAGTTTCTTCATCCACCTCATGAGCTTTGACCATTCTTCGACAATTTCTGGATATGTAATTGCTCTAGTTGATTCTATTACCCTGCCTATATTTGTCGATTCATTGATAATCATGTTCTGTAAATATGAGATATTACATTTGTCTTTCTGGATCTTGTCTAAAGACTGATCTGGATGTTGAATAGATTTTTCTGAGGGAAATGATTTTGGTTCTTTCACGAATCATATGAAGAAATTCTTCCCTGGTATCAAAAATATCTCTTAACTGCAGCAGGTCTTTGGCTGAACTTTGTTGGAGCTTTTGATTCCTGCATGTCTTTAGTTATTGTCTCTTTAATTATCCTATTAATTTAGAAGCATGTAATGCCAAGAAAATCTTTCCTATCACCGTGCATGTCTCAGAATTTTCCAAAACGACGTCCATTAGTACAGGGTTCCCAAATGGTCAACCAACTGAACATCAGAATTTTCTTGGAGAAATTTTCTTTTTAGATTTTTCTTGTAAATTGCAAGAAACGACCTTTGGATGTTAATTCTTGTGCAAATTCAGTAGAAACCTATCATAAAAAATCTGTTAAAAAATATTGATGTCCAGTTTGCGGACCATTTGGGAGTCCTGTTAGTATTAGTTACTCTGTTTCTGTTTTTAAAAATATCATGGACAAATGTCATATTGTGGCAGATATTGTGCTGAATCCAAAAATGTATGGTTTAAAAGTCCACTGACATGAAAATACATGAGCCCCTGGCTCAACGGCACTTGCCATTTTCCCATATGGTGTCCATAAGGTACTTTTGTTTCGGGCAAATGGATGAATTTCATTCTGATGTTGTGGTGAATACAAAAAATGTATGTGTATGATTTAACAAGTCCTCCGACAGGAATCCGCACGAGTCCCTGATTCAACGGCGGTGGCCATTTTTCAATATGACATCCATTAGGTACTCTGATTTTGAAAATATCCTGAGTAAATTTCATTCTGATGTTGTTGTGAATCAAAAATAGTGTGGTTTAACAAGTCCGCTGACATGAAACTGCAAGAGTCCCAGCCTCAACGACAGCAGCCATTTTCCAATATGGTGCCCCAAAACTACCCTAATATTGACCATATCATGGACAAATGAGATGCTGGTGTTGTGATAAATCCAAAAAGGTATGATTTACCAAGTTAGCTGACATTAAACCACATGACCGTTTAGCTCAATGATGGCAGCCATTTTCCAATATGGCGCCCAAAAGCTACCCTCGTTTTGAAAGTATCATGGATGAATGAGGTGCTGTTGTTGTGGTGAATCCAAAAATATGTAGTTTATCAAGTTCCCAGATATGAAACCACACGACCCTCTGGCTCAACGACTATCACCCCTAATATTGATCCATGGCACAATGACAGCCCCGCAGTATGTCCAGGACATCTTTCAACCACATGTGTTGCTACTCGTGGCAGGGTTCCCAGGAGCCATTTTTCAGCAAGCCAATGCTCGGACACACACAGCAAGGGTGTCACAATCCTGCCTCTGCCACATTACCACCCTTCCCAGGCCTGCTGAATCCTCAGATTTGTCACCAATTGAGTATATCTGGGATCATTTGGGATGGCAAGTTGGACACCCTGCGAGTTTGGTTAAACACAAGGCTCGTTTACAGCAACTGTGGAACGAGAATTCTCAGGGCATCATACGGAACTTGTATGCCTCAATGCCCACTCGTATCGCATCGTGCATTTGCGCTAGAAGGGGTCCAATAGAGTACTAAAATTTCCACCCGTTTGTACTTTTTTCTGCAATAATTGATCCTAAAAATCTTTGGTTTTCTAATCTCTTACTTATATCGCAGTAGTACTTATTCATATAAAATTTTGTTTCATTTGGACGTCTTTTTCTTGGTGTGCAGATTTTTATGGCAATGAGTGTATTATTAGAGAAATATTTAAATACTCTAATATATAAAAATAATAATATCATATATGTCCATGTATAAAATAAGATTTTTTGATCTTTTTTTTTTTTTTTTTTACTCAAACTAGGGGGGAGTTTGACTTACAAATGAATATAAGAAAATTTAAAAATTAATATTCTAAAATGAGAAAAAATATAGTGAACATAAAAAACTTTTAAAATACTATACATACTTTAAAACTATTCTTTTACAATGAAAAATGTTACCAATCTTCATTCATTATCCAAATCATTATCAGAATTTTCAAATAACTCATTAAAATTGCTTTCTTTCATTGATACACCAGTATGAATATTGATTGTGTTTAATTCACCATGATCACAATCACAGTTTTCTTCAAAAATAGTATCTCCAGTTTCATCCTTCATATTATTTATGTAACAATCTTTGAACGATCAAATGATCATTTTTTGTGATGTAATTCAAGCAACAAATAGGCTATTAGATTTTTATGAACAAGCAAATTGTAACAGAATGAATGGGACCTCATTAAATTGATTTGGCAGCTCGTCCAAATAGGAAAAATCAATAATTTTGGAGAGCGTATTTTTTTTTCTATTATCTATGTACAAAAAATGCTAAGTTTGCTAAATTTTTCATTATTATTTTTGAACATCAGCTTTTATATGAGTTTCCGACTTGGCTTTTTTTTTCATTGAAAAGTCGTGTACTTGGCTTATATATGGAAATATATGGTAATTACATTTTAGGTTAGTTATTCTTTTTAGCATTTTTATGATTATTTTTACACTAGTACTTATTTCTTATTAAATCTTATGAATAATGTAATATTTTTAGGATGAAGCCAAATCTAGGAAAGATGTTATTGATTTCCACATATTATTGGAAATGGTGCTGAATAGTTCAGAGAAAATTCTGAGAGTAAGTTCGATTTAATAATGCTCTTTAATATACATATATCTCATAAACTAAATTTTAGAGTGGTGCCTGGTGTCATTCTTACAAGTCAAGCAACATACACACAATTTGTATGTATTTGTTTTATTGTGTATAGAGGAACATTTTAGCCAGATATCACAATCGTCCAGTGCAGTGTTTCTGCATTTATCATCCTGGCAGAGTCTTTTTCCAACAGTCCTAATCCACATGTCTGTTCGCAAGAGCTGCTAGTGAAGACTACCTGAATTCTTAGTGTTAACTACAAAACGAACACTACTTGAAGAAACTATTACAATTTAGTGTCTTTAATGGTTTTGTATTAGATGCTTGCAGGTAATCACAGATAATTGGCTTTCATCTTAGTGTATGCTAAGTGTTCATGTTGTTCTAGACTTAAAAAGTTACAAATGTGAGATAATTGGGCTATGTGTTGCAAGTTGCTTCTAAGTTTAATTGTAATTTCAAGTAGATGAGAAATTATGGTTTTTGAGAAGTGACAAAAACATTGAGCACATGTCTGTACTTATCATTATTGAAAACAAGTTATGCTTAGTGCTTATGGAGTTTAATTATTTGAAGTGTTATTTGGGACAGAATTATAAATTGATTTAACAACTAAGCAAAAAGGTGTTAGTTTGCAAAATGTTATAGAGCCTCTTTTCAATTTTATAACACACATATATTTGCACATGTGTTTAAAATACATTAAAAACTGTATATATTGGTTACCAGCAGAGCAATCATTTTGTGTTCCACTTAAATAGGTGGTCAATTTAATACAAAATTATGAAATCCAATTTTATTTCACCTGTAAAGAGCTCAAATTGGATGGTTGACCAACATACAAAGGTAGTCAAATTAAAGTAATCTATAGAAAACATATAATAAACCTCAGTGGTCTTTTTTAATTTCATTATTTTGAAGTATTGTAATGTAACTTTTAAAATGCACTGCAAACTGATTTTTCTTCATAGAGTAGAGTAAAATGAAATTCTTTTGTTTGTGCTTTTAAATAAACTATAAATGTTTCTTAATGTAACACTTTTAAGAAAGCATATTATATCATCTTATCATAGTCTTATCTCTGTGATGTATATCAATCTCATTATATTTGAAATATTTTAACAAATAAAATGTACCAGAATTTATTTTTTCCACACACCATAATATAACAAAAAAATTTTGTGTGTCTCTGTCAAGGAACTAAAAATCTTACTCACTTTCTTTCAAATTCCAAACATTCTATACTAAATCTCAATAACATATAAATATCACATGGCTTTTTGAGTATATTTATGAGTGTTACAGCACGGATAGACAGATTGAATTTACAGGTTTAAAAGTAGCTTTGTAATAATAATAAAACGTTAAAGTCAGGATCACAGCCACAGAGGATAATAATGGGTACTTTTGGTAATGCTTAAAAATTTTGCATGCCTATATTTATTGAAAATTTTGGTACAACTAGGTTATATCGTCGACCAAAAAATTATCGCCAAACTATAAGATTAAATGCCAATAACTCGTCAGTAGTCACGTGTCGGTCTTTTCGCCGCCCGTATAACTTATCTTCTCCTAACTTGTATCATATTACAAATACAACGGAGATTTACCATGTAGCTGACTTTGAAGCTCTCTCGACCACCTTAGTGAAGTAACAGGGCACCTCTGTTTTTCTTTCAGGTACATATTTAGAAACAAAGTTGAAATTTGCAAAAAATTCTGCGTAAGAATCACTAATATTAGTTCATTTTTACTTTTTCCTATTACTCCAGATTTCATTAATAAAATGCATAATTTAAGAAAACTGCAAATTTATATCTTCACCGAAATGTTATTTTCGTATATTAGGTGAAAAATATTTCTTGTTTTACATATTTGGTATACGGAGAGCCAGCGGCGAAAAGACCGACCGCGACTAATGACGTCGTGAAAAAAGTTGCGACTACTCGTGGGATAATGGATGATCGTAAATATCACATTCAATGACATTAAATGCGATTCACGTGTTTTAAATGTCATTAAGTGATTTTTATTTCAACTTTTTATTTGTATTTTTATTAATATTCTACTAATTATTTATTTTTTCGTTATTTAAAATAAAAATTATGTCAATATGTATAATTTGGCTATTAGTTTGGCAATTTGTATAATTTGGCGAAATTGGTCGACGGGATAACAGAGTAGTACCAAAATTTTTTATTGCATTCAGCTTTAAGAAATTTTCAGTACATGCAGTTCAGTTAAATACATTGTAATAAATTTATTGTTGCATATCAAATACAGTATATAATGATTAGTACAAGTAGAAGATCTTCATATTACAAACCTAAAATTGCAAGATTGTGCATTATATGATCATACTTTATTTTTGTTAATGCCCAAATCTTTGGTGAAGCATATGAAAATGCAGTAATTTTCATATTTCATTCCTTGAGCCAAGAGTTGTGCAAATTATAAAATTTTTAAGCATAATACAGATTATTTCACACATTCTTAAATCACATTGTTAATAACACAGTCGATTTTTTTCCTTAAGGCGCAATTCCAGGCACAGAAAAAGACCCGTATGATAATGTAAAGTCTATGGGGGCATTCTTTTCAAATATTCCTCCCAAATTTTAATATTTTTACATGATTTTTTTTTTTACACAAGATAGCTGAGGATGATCCACAACTGGCCTAGTTTTTACTTTTTCAATTTTGGTTTCAGATTTAAAAAAAAAAAAAAAAAAAAATTAATTTTTGAAACCGGTTTTGAAATTGAAACTATTGTAATATTAAAAATATAAAAGCAAAATCGAAAAAGTAAAAACTAGGCCGATTGTGGATCGTTCTCAGCTATCTTGTGCAAAAAAATCATGTAAAAATATTGAAATTTGAGTGAGATATTTGAAAAGAACTCTTCCATAGACTTTACATTAACATCCGGGTCTTTTTCTGTGCCTAGCGTGGGGCCTTAATAAATTTGGCCTCCACTCAATTTAACTGATTTTTTTTTTTTTTTTTTTTTTTTTTTTTTTTTAATTAACAATATTTTAAATTATCTTATTGTTTATAGAATATGATATATTGTGATTGTTAATTTTAATAATAGACCTTATTTGATTTTCTTTCATATGAATTTTAATATTTCATATAATTTCTGCATTTTATTCTTGTCTAAAATAATCTTAGTCTAGAATAAATTTTGAGGTAAAATTGCTTATAAAAGTTATTAATGTGGCATAATTATATTGATTCATGTGCATAAGAAAAATACTTTCATTTGCCAATGAGGAATTTTAACTTTTGTGTTCCTCATCCTTTTCTATTTTATTGTTGAAATTTTTGTAAACTTGTGCAATTTTAAATTAAATTTAGATTTATAGATAAAGCAAATGTACTTAATCAGATTTCTCTTAGATATAAATTTACTTTGCTTTATAACAATGTTTTCAAATTTTTAACCAAGAAATATTATTTTTCTCTTTTATAGGAATTTTCAACGATTTTTGATGTGGTGACTAAAACAAAAAATGACTTTCATCAAGATTGTTACACCAACTTTGAAATATCTAATGAATCCATGACAGTTTTAAAAAACTCATATAAAGAAAATCCATTACATGTCTCATTACTCTTATCAAAGTTATGCATACCTAATCAAAAGGAGTTTATTTTGAACTCTGTGTTTTCAAACATGTTTTTCCATCTTCTTTTAAATTGCTTAAAATCTGCTGAATCTCAATTTTACAAAAAGGAGAATAAATCTCATTTGCAAAATACAACAGATAAAATTTATCATCTGTTAAGTTTGTTCCCTGATTTTATTAGCAAAGACACAAGAGACATTCATAATATTTTCTCGTCTTGTTTAGAATTATGTGAATCTGAAATATTGGAACTTCAGAAAGTATACGTATCACTTGTTGGACATACTGAACTTTTGAAAAGATTCTCCAAATTAGAAGGTTTGAAACTAGCTATTGATGAATCAAAATCTTTTGATTGCAAGACTTCAAGATTTTTCTTCATTACAAACTTAGAAAATTTTAATCACCGAGAAGTTCTTTTCTGGAGTATTCAAAATAAATATCATTTTTTTCAATATATGATGGTAATTTGAAGTTTTAATTTATTTAAAGCTATTTTTTTTTTATTTCTTATGTGATGTATTTTGATTCTCAATTATTTCATAGTTTTTATTGTCATTTTATAATCCTTGTTTTTGAACAGAATTATCTTTGATACTTCATCATATCATTTGCTGCGATTCATTATGATGTAACTATTAAAAAAAAAAAAAAAAAAAAAAAAAAAGAGTTAACACTATTTCTACCAAGAAGTGTCAAAAGATACCTTTCGTATTTTAACTTAAAATTACTTTCCATGTTTAATTCTCCGCAATTATTTTTTTTAACTTTTAATACAATAGATGTTAAATTAATTCAGCGATATCATTTTCCTCCAACTCATCCTGGATATAAAAATATGCATATGGTATACCTATTTCTATCATGAAGTGTCTTTTGACACCTTAAAGATTGCATAGTTGAATAATTGAAAAAAAAAAAGAAGAGTTGCTTCATAATTCTAATATTCACTTGTTTTCTGCCATGCTGAATTTTAGTGTAAATCATTGCAGTGACTAGTTCTAATACATTTTGTTCTTCAATTTTGGTAGTGAGTTAAACCACTTAAAGGTCTGTCCTGAGATAAATTGGAGATAAAAGCACTGTTGCCCCATACCTGTTGCCGGTTAAGTGGTTAATACACATGAATTTTGTTTTCATTTGTGTAAAAACTGCAGTATTGAAAGAGGAAAGAATTTTATTACACTGTTGTTACAAAGATTGAATTTTTAAACATGAGACTGAAAGTTTGTAAATTAACAATATTATTTTAATAATACAGTGTTTGATTTTCTAATAATTTTTTTTTTTTAAATGAAGAACATAATATTTCTTAATTGTTGTTTTTCTTGACATAAAGCATGTTTGATTACATTTATGTATATTTAT
Organism: Maratus speculifer; assembly: GCA_964019185.1. NCBI lineage: Eukaryota > Metazoa > Arthropoda > Arachnida > Araneae > Salticidae > Maratus > Maratus speculifer. The sequence continues at coordinate 20,078,101 of OZ025297.1, read as the reverse complement.
ACTTTGTAGATTGTTAAAATTAAATAATCTCTAATAAATACACGTCAATGACTAAATATATTTCTCAAATTATCTATATTTAACTGATAATCTGAAATCCCAGTTTTAGCATTTATTTACATTCAAATTTAAAGGTGTCAAAAAACACCTTTTGGTAGAAATAGGTACGCACAAAATCATGGTAGAATTAATATAGATTATTGTACATACAATTAAGTCTACTTTTATGTGCAGAAGCATCTGAATTCTTCCCTCATTTATGTCAGAGGAAAGTTGGGAAATATGCATTGTTGTATAATGATTTTAACCAACTTTTTTCATGATTTTCACAGATTTTTACTGATTGTTAGAGTTACTATAATATGGTTCTCAACAAGCAATTTAATAAATGAAACAATTGAATATTAATTTGTTGTTTTCATATAAACCTATCATGGCATGTTCATTGGCACATTTGCCCCTCAAAAGGTTGAAATCATAATTGTTAATTCTCAAAATAGCAGGAGAAGTCAACCTGCTACTTGACTTTTCAAATCCTCCTACCTCACTTTAATTTATTCCTCAAAAATTTAAACCTCATTTTATATTTCTCTATTTTGATGCATTTTTCCTTGCTTTTTAACTATTTTGAAAATAGTTGTTTCCTTAATAGAGAACTGGAAAATCTGAAGTATAGCTGAATCTTTTTATTGGTTAAATTCCACAACTTTTTTTCATTCTCTGATTGTTGCTACAATGACAAAAAAAAAAAAAAAAAAAAAAAAAAAAAAAAAAAAAAGAGTAACCAAAACTTAAAAAGAAAAAATAATAATTTGAATACAAATTTTGATAAAGATTTCAAACAAATTTCATTTAAAAGTGCATTCATTTATCTATGCAACGGTATAAAAATTTTAAATGTGCAATGTTTAGAACTTTAAAAATTTGCAGTTCTGAAATTTTATTTAAAATTTGTTTATGATGGGTCCAGGAATATTAATGTTTAATCCATGTTATACCTAATATGAGGAATTCAGAAGTCAGTCTGATTATTATTATTTTTTTTTTTCTTCTGTTCATTTTCTGATTGGTCCATGTTTAATATCCAGAAAATGAAATACTTCTGTTGCCATGATGACAAAAAAAGTGTTATAAACTAAAACAATTTTAATAATAATAATAACTCAAAAACAAATTGAGATACAGCTTTCAAACAAATTGCATTTAAAAGTAAATTTTTTTTCTATATACGATGGTGTAAAAATTGAAAATGTGCAATATTTAGAAGTTTAAAATTTTGCAGTACTGAAAATTGTAAAACCAAAATTTCATTAAAAAATTTGTTTATGATTGGTCCAGGAATATTACTGCTTAATCCATGGTATACAGAATATATGACTCTGTTATTATGCAAGCCATATTTTGATCATCATAAAAATAACAAATGTCTAAAATAATATGTCTAAAATTTTAGTCTTTGAAAATATCATTTTCCAAATAGCCATTGCAATTTTTTAAATTAAAATTTATTATTATTTCTATTTTAATGTATCTCTTTCATTAAATTGCTTTATACCTTATGTGTGCCCATTATATAATTAAATTTTTTGTTTCATTAAAATTTCATAATATGTTATTTTTTATACATTTAAACATCAATACATAAAGAAATTTTATATTATACTTATTTTTGTTATACTGTGTGTTCAAAAATTTTTAACTAAATAAAAGCTTTTATGTATGTAATTTTAGGATATCTATATTAACAGCATTTTAAGTGGTGATACAGAAGCTATGAAGAGTCTTAGGAAAATTATACCTTGTCATGTAAGATGTCTATCTTTAATTATTTCTTGGTCGAAATGCCAAAATGATACTTCAGCTATAAATCTAATGCAGGCTGCAAAAATGTGGAATGAGGTATACTATTTTTTTTTCCAGTGTCATTGTTCTTTAGAATGTTTTTGATTTTTTCAGGTAATTTATCATTAATTACTTACTTATGTTTACTTTATTTAATTGATTTTTTATTTTTATTTTGGTGCATTATAAAAATTCAGGATGTAAATAAATTTTTTTCAGTTTAATTGATGAAACATTAGCTGAAGTTTTACTGTATACAGTGTTTCATAATTTTAAATCAGATATGTTGAAACTTTCTGTAAAAAAAGATACCTCAGCTGCTAATAAACATTAAAGTCCATGAAATTTTTGTGTGACTTGAAGCATACAATATTTCTGTGTAGTAGTGGTATTGATTCACATACATCTTATGTACACATACATTCTGCAACGGTATCTATGAGACCACAATAATTCAGCATCTATATGTAAAAATAAATTTTAGAAAAAATATAGAAATCGTTCTTTAAAAAATATTTTTATTTTAAAAAATGCAAGTAACAAAAGATGTTTAAAAGGGCGCTGTATTGGACAACCTTGGTTTAAACCAATGCAATTTATACCAACTAATTTTTTTAAATGTATGTGTTTTTAATATTTCTTATTGAATAGAATAGTCTTTACATGTGAATGGGCTTTGTAAAAAATTTTAATCTCCTTTAATAATTATTTTTTTTAGTTCAATTTCTGATATTTGCTAATAAAATCCCCATTATAAATGCACTTGGAACAGAATCTAGAAATCGCAGAAATATTCTTAATTAGCAACATAAAGCTAATGAGACAACTGGAGATTCAGAGAAGCCAAGCCTCACTGAGAAAAATCCTTCATATATACGTTTGTAAGAAAGTTGTGCCGTGAAAGGACTTCATTATTTGAAAATGTACAGTACACTCCCTATAATCTGCACTATATTTTAGATGTAAACAAACAGTTAAAATGACCATTATAATGAACACTTTGGCCATAATAAAAGTTGAACTGTACTGATGAATTTAGAAATTTTTAATGCATTTCTGCATTCATTAGTGGACTGTAATAGTTCTTTAAATTAGATATTTTCTATCATCAGGGAATCATTCATGTTAAAAAATAAATAAATTGGGGTATTTTAAAATTTTATATAAAGCAAGATTAAAAAAAAAAAAAATTCTCTTGTTCAGCTGCTTTTAAATCTCTTAATTTCTAGATTTATTTGTTATAATTTGCAAAATAGTCATAAAATTGTATATATTTGCAGAAATGTGACTTGAATCCTAGCTAGGAAGAATAGTTGGATTTTCATGTCTATCTGCCTAATGATAGCTGCTGTAAAAAAAACACACAATAAACATTTGAAATAGTACATATATGATGAAATAATACATATATGATGGTGAAATGTTTGGAATTAGTTTTATTGTTTTTAATTGAATTTGATTGATTTGTTTGAAAAATATATGTTTTCTTTTATGCCATGTTTTTCTATGGGAATTCAAGCAACTTTATGATTTTATTATTCATGAAAAATGAAAAGAGAACATTTGGATAATTCATTTAAGTGTTAAATTATGAATGCTAAATTTTCACTATTTAGGTCTTAAATCTTGTCGATTAGATTTGTCAGACATTTTTAAAAACCTGTATAGTTTTTGGTGAAATTTTCTTATCTGTTCTAAAATAAAAATAAAAAATTATGTTTTTGAATAATATGGCTATTTTCTTAATTTGAAATTATCTAGCATCTATTTCATGGTGTATCAAAGAATAGAAAATCAGTTAAAAATCTATATAATGTTACCCTTAATTTGAAATATTTAAAGTCAAAATCTAGTAAATAGAATATCAATAATAATATCAAAATATTTATTCAATAGTGAAATAATACTTAAGTTAATGATAAAAAATTAATATGTTACTATAGCAACAGAAAATATTAATTAGGAAAGCAAATTTTGTCTTTTATAAATGCGTGGATACAAGTGCATCACTTTTAGCTACTTTATTATTATTATTATTTGTCACTTTCAATTTCTGTTTGTCTTAAAAATCACTTTTCTGACTAATAATAGTCAAGTGAGCAAAAATTTGTGATGCTATAGTAACAGCTTAAAAAAAAGTAATCATAGGTCATAAATGTAATATAAATGCAAAGGATTTTAAATAATAATAAAAATCATGCCATTTTGACATAGTTAAACTAAAATTAAAATATTATTTTTTTAAAGGCTTGTTTTGTGTTGATTTGGTATACTTTTCCTATAGAACTAGATTAGGATTTATTTTGCTCAATTTTTTTTAAATACTTTCAAAAACTGTTTTTTAAGACAAATATATGACATACTAGCCACCTCTGGTGACCAGTTTGGTCGCCTTGAAATGCATGTATAATTGGCACCATACTTTGACCAGTTGTATATGACATGGTCGGGATAATATGGACTACCCCATTTGCTTATGAATTGTAATATGTTCGCTAAGGAGGAGATTTTAAACATATCAAGCAATCTTCCCGGGTCTTCTGCCAAATGACGCATTTTAGTTAATACAACGCCCAAAAGCTTCAGTACCAGCTTAAAAAAATTACTGTGAGTTTAACAATTAAATTACTATTACTTACTGGGAATTGCTCGCAGCCTGTATCATAGAAGAAAAATTGTATAATTCCGCATTACAATTTTTATGCAGGTCTTACCTCATCAAGTAATAGAAAGATGGTTAAACTCACTTCAGTATCAGGAGAGAATGTAAGCTATAGCTTTAAAAAATAATTTGTGTTCAATGAACAGCGATCTCACAATGTATGACACAATTCTAAAACTAAGAAAAAAAAATTGTGTGTTTATAGACCAACAAAGTCGCATTTTGACATAGGTTAATTATTTTTTAATTGCTCTCTGGAAAACTTATTTTACGAATTCTATGTTTTATCTACATTTTATCCAGATTTATCTATGTGGTTTAATATTTTTAATCTCATAGATGAATGAATTCCTATTGTTTGTTTACTTTGATGGAATTAGATATTTAGCTATCAGACCAATTTCACCTGAAGTTATCTCAGAATTATCCATATTTGAATGTAATTTATCACTTAAACATTCATTATTTCTGAACGATTTTTCAAAAAATGAAACTTTTATGAAGTTTTACTGGAAAAAAAATAATTTTTATTAAAAACAGCCACTTGGCATGTATGAAAAGCGAAATGGTCAGTCTGTTTTTGTTTATGACAGTCACATGTCTTATAGTCCGAGTGCTATGCGACAAAAATAAAGTGAAAACTGCAAATCGTGATAAGAATGTACCGCTTGGTAAATATGTACTTTATAATAATACAATGCATATTAGAGGGGGAGGCATCTCGTAAAGTCGTCTGAATTCAAGATGGCGGCTGTTATTCAAAATGGCATCATTTTCTGAATATGCTTAATATAAAGGTGCATTTCATACCGATTTCAATTTTTTAATGTCAAGTTTTTGTTTTTAACACTATTCAATATTATTTAAAAGAGAGTATGAATTCAGTTTATCTGTCTGTCTGTCTGTCTGCCTGTCCTTCCATGCTCTAGCTCGCTTAAATGTTCTCAGATTGCCATGTATATTTTATATATTTTATGAAGTTTATAATGACATGTTCGCAGTAAAAAGTAAAGTGTATAGCTTTTATAGTTCATTTACAGGGCGCTAAAAAAATAACATTACAGTATTGTGTATGTGGCCAAATCGTTTGCAATGTTTCTTAATGATGTTATACTCTTTAAAACACATTAAAATTTATGTACATCAATGTTAATACTACAATGAGCTACCAATTACTTATTATATAATAAGGTGTACATAGTATTTATCGCTTATTTAGTGTGACACACCAAAACAAGAAAATATGCGTTTGTAATTTGCATATAAATCTTATAACGATCACCATATAATTCAAGTGTTATTAGTGAAAGTACTAGGTGGGATAAAACCTTTGTAATAAGGATATCCCGAATAGTCAGTATCTATCTTATATTAATAAAATGCATATAAGAAAGAGAGGTATCATATAAATTTATAGGAAATCAAAATGGCGACTATTATTTAAAATCTTTTGCAGTTTTATTCCTCTGCATCCTACAAGGCTATTTATTATGTTAATTTCCACATTTTATAACTCAAAAGTAATCTTTCTAATACTAGAAATGTACCTAAAATGAAAATAGGGCATTTATTAAAGCATTTTTGCCATTTACAGTAGAAAATTTAAAAGAATGACTATATAATAAAAATACTTTTTTATTAATTGATTACTTATACAGTATATTAAAAAATGAATGATACATATAAAGCTGTAGAACATAGAAACTTCACTCGGTGTCATCATATTTCTCATATTCGTGTTTGCAATTGCGCAATAATGCAAGAAAGTCCAACCTTTCTACAGCCAGATTTACCTTTACAGATTTTACACATACACTTTATTAAATCTTCACGTCTAAAATCACTGGCGACTCCGACCATCTATTTTTCTATGATAAATTATCCAAGCACCATTCCCAATTGTTTGCATGCTCGATTGCATGTATTTCCCGATGATCTATTTTTCCCCAAATGTATCCAGCTTGGCTCCACTTTGTAAAATATATTTTTGAAGTGCACCCTTGGTTGGTGGAAAATTGTCAGAAACAATTCATGTCTTGCATTATTGACACTTATAGTATTGCTTGTTGAACAGCACAACAATACTACGAACTTTTCTAAAATATTTAAAATGCTTTCAAGAATGGAAAATTTGTGGTTTTGATAGATATGAAAAGGCAGCAGTAGCTTCTTTAAAGAGAATGAGCATTTTCCAATTTGCCTTTTTAGTTTTTCCTGTGAAACCCATATTGCTGTCGCATCCTGTAAAAGCATTAAATCCTAGTAAAGTCATTGCCTTTTCTCTTCCAATCGCTGCAGCTATGGTATGAACAGGAATAAATCTGTATTTCTTCCCTGTTCCAAATGCAACCCGAACAGTTTCTAAGCATCTGTTTGAAAGGATACAAAAAATATGGATTCATTAAAACTAATACATCAGTGTCTACAGAGAGTACAATATTATTTTTCAGTCCTTTTTCAACCATGTCTTTGAGATGCAGTATTAATCTTCAATCTTGCTTCTTCGTGACCAGGGCAAGTCGTTGCAATTATCAACCTTTCAGCCAGAAGACTGCCTTTAACTTCTTCTCCTGGTGTGGTTATAACTTGTATGTTTTTGTATGGCGCTAGTGTTCCAAGGAGATTAAAAAGCTCTTCTTTGTTATTTGAATTTCTTAAGAAATCGTGCCGATTTTTAGGTAATCTAACATGTGGTTGCACTTGTCATCTCGCCCCTTGAACCCCTCTTCTGTCTAGTTTCTCCTTTAAAACATAGTATAATATATCTATCCCAAATCAAATCTATTCTTTGACATTTAAAACTCTCAATGTCTTTACATAAATGAGAATAAAACGTTTTAATGTAATAATCATTAAATGTCTTTAAAGTCTGTTGAAGCTTTAAAATGTTCGTCAGAAACGGCCCATTATACAGCTCATATTCAAAATATTAGAATAATTGAGAAAAAGTAATAAGAAAAAATTATTTGTCATTTATTTATTTTTTATACTAAGTAAATGCAATTAAATTTCTTATAAATTAAATCTGGAATGTTTAGATAAGATTTTAACATTTATAAAATATAAAATACAGTACAATAAATTAGATATACAGCTTCCTTAAACACACCAGAATATTAGAATAAAATTTAGATTGGTTCAAAATATTAGAATATTTTATTTTACGCAACAATATTACCTTATGAATATGAAGTAAATGGTAGTTAATATTTTGTAGCATCCCCTTTAGCTTTCATAACAGCGTACAATCGATCTTGCATACTATATACAAGGTGTTTACAAACATTTCTATCAATATTAGCCCAAATAGACTTTATACGTGACACTAACTCAGTTTTACTTGAAGGGGGATTTTCTTGAAGTTTTTTCTTCATTATACACCATAAGTTTTCGATGGGATTAAGATCTGGTGAATTTGGTGGCCAAGGAAGTACCTTAATGTTGCGTTGGCGGAACCAAGTCTTAGTTGACACCGAGGTATGCGGGGACGCTAAATCTTGTTGAAAGATGAAATCATCTTCAAATAAATCTTCTGATGATGGAATCATGTAATATTCTAAAATTTTTTGATATATCAGAGAGTTAACCTTTTCGTAGACGATGCATAACTTTCCAGGTCCTTCTGCACTCATACAACCCCAGACCATGACACTAGCAGCAAATTTTACGGAACGTTTAAGGCATTCTTTATCAAATGCTTCTTGCTTCATTCTCCAAACTCGAATACCTTGATTACCATATGAAACACAAAACATACTTTCATCACTAAATAATATATTTTTCCAATCTTCATTGCTCCATAAACGTCTTGATTTACACCAATTCAATCTTATATGCTTTTGTCTTGCAGTCATGAGAGGTTTTGTTTTCGGTACACGAGATTCAAATTTAAATTTATGGAGACGTCTTAATGTTGTCGATGTAGAAACTTCAACTCCTTCTTCTTTCCATTTTCGGTGCAAGAATCGCACACTTTTAAAACGGTTTTTCTTAACTGTACGCTTCAGTTTCCTGTCATCTCTAGCAGATGTTTTTGGTTTTTGGCCACCATTTCGGCGATTATTTTGAAATTTTCCAATTTTTGAATATTGTGTTAGTATTTTACTAACGCTCGATTGCGAACAATGTAAATAATCCGCTATAAAACATTGATTTTTACCGTGCCGATACAAATCAACCATACGAAGTTTAATAGATTCAGGAATATCACTCACACGGCCCATTTTAAGACGAAAAAAGAAAGAAACTGCAAAAAAGAATACTGATTTTAAATAAAATAGTCTGAATTTAATCAATGATGCCACCAGTTAAGAATTGGTAATAATTAAAGGAGAATTAATGTGAAATATTCTAATATTTTGAACCACTTGAATAAATATTCCAATATTTTGACTTTTCAAAATAATTTTTTTTGCAATTAATCTTTTCAAAAATGATATTAAATTTAAGATAACAAGTAAGTTTAATCAACAATAAGTTCTTAATAAAAATATCGTTTGCATATTTTCATTAAAAGACATTAAATTACCAAACGATATTTTCAATTTCTAAAAAAAAGGTAATTATTCTAATATTTTGAATATGAGCTGTATATTAAAGCATCACATTTTATAAGCTGTATTCCAACCAAAGAAAATAATAATTTTGAGTGTGCCTGTAAATGAACTATAAATGCTAGACACTTCATTTTCGATGTAGAACATTTTGCAGTATACCACGTCTTTAAGTTACACATAGAGATAACACATACATAAATTACATGGATATCTGAGTAAACTTAAGCAAAAAAGAGCAGGGTCAGACAATTCGTAAATACTTTGAGTGCCCTGTAAATGTATAAAAGTGTAAACTATAAATGCTATACACATTACTTTTTACTCCGAACAAGTTATTATAAACTTCATAAAACATATAAAATATACATGGCAATCTGAGTACATTTAAGTGAGCTAGAGCATGGAAGGACAGATGGAGAGACAGACAAACAGACAGATAAATCGAATTCATACACTCTTTTAAATAAAGTTGAATAGTGTTAAAAACAAAAACTTGACATTAAAAACATCAAAATCAGTATGAAATGCACATTTATATTAAGCATATTCAGAAAATGACGCCATCTTGAATAACAGCTGCCATCTTGAATTCCGACGACTTTGCGAGATGCCTTCCCCTCTAATATGCATTGTATTATGATAAAGTACATACTCACCAAGCGGAATATTTTTATCACGATTTGCAGTTTTCTGATGCGTAGCACCCAGACTATTAGACTTTTATTAGAGATGAAAGACATGTATTTCAAATATATCTGACAGACTTTATTTTAATTAGGATGAGCGAAGCGAATCCTCTACTAGTCCACTCAAATTACAATTTGTCGTACGCTTTACAAAAAAACTATTCAATATTTTAACTTCAAATTAAACACAAAAATAAATTATGATCTGTAGATTTGCAGAATATAATTTTTTTTACAGTAAAACGTTAAAAAAATTATTATTTTAATTAATTTATTTTACATGCATTTCCAATACGGACGCATTTTAGCAAATAAATAAAAAATGAAACGCGTATATTTTCAGAAAAAAAAAAGTTTAAATCATGGAGTAAATAATTATAGATAGAATCATGATTAATTTATTAAATAAAACATGTTTTCATTATCCCGCAAAATCGTTTGCACAGATGACACTTAAACATTTTAAAAAAATTGTATTATGGATTTTTTTTTTTTTTTTTGTAAACTGGCAACAAGATAATTGTAAACAAATAAAATTAATTCTTAAATTTGTTATATAAATGAAAAATTAAAAGATCTGCGTGAAGTTGTTGGTTCAAGCTCTTTATAAATATTTTTGCGAAGGTCGTATTGTGGCTAAATAATATCGACTCATTAATCAGAAGGATTTTATAGAAAAATAAGACTTTAATAAGTTCGCAAACACAACAATAATTATTCGTGAAAACGTCACTGCGAGAATGAGAGAGCGCTTCGTTAAAAGGTAATTCCATTAATTGAGTTGCCATTCACAGAAAGTAAAAAGTTCTCCCACGCGGAGAGAATTACAGCAATTCTGATACGCTAACATGTATAAAAACGAAGAAATTAAAATAAAATGTTTTACAGTTAAAAATTCATAGTATCAACGAAAGCAGATTTCAAATGTTTTTTCCAGAAAATAGGATTTTGAAGAAGTAACTTTCTTCAAGCTTTCTTCAAATATATTATTCTAAAATAGCTATCAAAGATTATCGGATGTTGATTACAAAGATTGGAAACATGCATATTTCAAAAAATTAAAAAACACCAGTGGCTACTTGAAATTGTAAAAACATCTTTAAAAGAGCTTTTAGTTGAAAATTAAAAAAAAAATTGTAAAAGTTTGCTTCGAAAATATGTTATTATGCCAGTTTTACATCATAAATAAAAAATTAAAATGCGCCAAAATATAAAATAACGTTTTTGTTTAATAAAGATGCAAAAATAATAAAAAAAAATATTGTTACTTTCAAATATCTGTTTTATAAAATAATGCTTCGCGAATCCAAACAAAGCATGGCTTTTGCTAGTTTAAATTAGTAATAGGTTTTTATTTTAAATGAAATGATAATGGTAGAACTCTGTTTACCGATTTAATCTCCTCAGCCTACCAATATAAAAATAGCAAAATGACTGCCTGGCATATAAAAAATGAAGAATACATAATTAGTTACATAATTTAGTTTTTTATTAACTAGATTAAGCATACGAATTGAGTATTTCTAACTGAGCGAAAAATTGACCAGGTTGGGAATCGAACCCAGATACTTGGCTTACAAGGCCAATTTTTTACCTGCTAAGCTACCTGGGCGATAGCCAGCTGGGATTTTTCGCTCAGATAACTTTATTGGTCATAACATCTGGTCTGTCATTTAGACAGCTCAACAGAATAGACCACAAGTAACTTAACAGGTAAAGCATTGGCCTTGTAAGCCAAGTATCTGGGTTCAATTCCCAGCCTGGTTAATTTTTTGCTCAGTTGGAAATATTCAATTCTTATGATTACTTTACCAATCAGTTAGATTGTGTTGAAAATAATAGTAGATTAAGCATACTTTATTTAAATATGTTGTGACTTTATTGCTTTTCTTCTCATATAAAGAAAGAAATTCATTTAAATTTTGCAAATTATGCATTTAATTTTTTTATTATTTAATAATTAAATAACAAATATGTATGATTTTGTTTTTATTAATTTGATTTTTGAGTTCATAAATATGACAAAGTAATATAAGTAAGAGAAATGACAAAACTTTCTTGAATGCAAGTTATCATCCCAATTTACTTACTATGATATCATAAGAATATTGTGCCTTCATTATTGGTGAATTTTTCTTTGTGAATGATTTTCTTCATGGATTGATATTTCTTATCGTTCATGAAGAATGAATCTTTTGTGTTTGTTTACTTTATAGAATGAAATACTAAATTGTCAACCTGATTTCAGTTGAAGTTCTCGGAGAATATATAATTATTTGAATGTAAATTAGAAAGAATATTATGGGTGTTGAGCAGAAATATTTTGGTTTATGTTACTAATATTGCTATTAATTATTTATATAAAACCTTTTCCACTATAAGGTGCTTGGTTTATATATATATGGGTGATTCTCAAAATAGGGGACAATTTATGTCTTTCGGCATACAAAAAAGAAAAAAAAAATTGAGAGGTTTTCTGTCATGTTTTTATATTTAGATATGTTTTTCTTAATATTATTCATTATTTGCACTCAAGAATTACTCACTTTTTAATTAAAAACACCTTAAAATAACAGAATGAAGATTCAAAATGTCATTAGCATGGATTTCCACAGCAGCTGTGCCTTGTGTATACTAGCATTTTTCAAGAGTTAATATAATGTTTATAAAATAAACAAATGTTATTCTTTCTTTATATTAATCAAGGAGAGGATTTATCCAATAAAGTTCTTTTTAAAAATAAAATTATAGTATATAAAAAAAGAATTAAAGTTTGTCCTCCATATTTGATTTTCAAAACAAGGTCATACTATAACAGCTAGTTATTAATCAAAATTTCATTTTCACATATGACAATAGTTTGAAAATATAAAGTTTCTCGTTTACAAGTAGCCATTTTATCCCAGCCTGAAAATAGAAGCATGTATTGTATTTTAAGAATAGAAGTTGAATATTAGGGGCGTACATCAATTGTATGTCATTAGAATGGATAATAATTTTCATGTTTATTTTATAGTTAAAATTCTTATTTTATTTATTTGCATAGAACTTTTGTGTTTTAAAAAGCCCCAGAAAGGACTATTGCATTGTGATTATATTATAGCTCATAATCTTATTTAAATTAAAATTTGTCATTAGCATGGACAGATATCAGTGTCATTAGCATGGTTTTTCTGTCCATGCTAAAGACTCCTATGTGCATAAACGTAACCAGTGCTTATATTGTTTCCTTTATAAAGTTTAATTTTACATATAAATTTAGGTATTACATTTATTATCCCTAAAATATGCATTAAATCTGTAGGAAAATCACTAAGACAGCTTCTTACATTGTTAGTGTCAGAATGTTGCTCATGTAACAAAGTTTGCTCTTTGGTAATGTTTTTATTTTCCTTATATGTATATATGTAAAAATGGAAACCATTTGCTGAAAAGGAAGGCTAATAAATATAGAAAAAAATATTTAAACAGGAAGAAAATAAAAATTTCATAATGTATATTTTCCATTCAATTTGTTTTGTCATTAGCATGGCTCAAAAAATACTAATTAATTTTTTTAAAGTTAATTTTTAAATATTTAGCTCTGCTGACTACATGGAAAGTATACCTAATACTATATTAACAACACCTATTTTTTTTTCAGAAATTTTGCTAACAGTATTTTTTTTTTAAGATTTCATTTTTGAAATAGTCCCCTATTTTGAGAATCACCCATACATATATCCTAGTGCAATTTAGTTTCCAAAAAGTGCAATATGCTGCCAGAATAAGCACAGATGTTATGTATGCACCACAATGACATGACTTTTTTTCTGGTGCAGATTTGGTAAAAATTTTGTTTTCAGATACTAGTTGCATAAATATTTTTTATTTGTTTTCTATTATTTTAAAAAGGAAATAGTAATAATAAATAAAAAAAGCTTTATTAATGGCTACAAAAGAAAACAATTTATAACATAAAAAAAGAAAAATAATGTAAATAACAGACATGTTACTTTTCCGCGGAAACGTGGAATTCCGCTTTTTCGGCGATGAATTTTATTATCCCTGAGATCGATGCAAATATGCATTAAAATTTGTTGACATTTTTATGGGGGGGGGGGGGGTAACGGATGAAATACAACAAAAACGCGAGTGCAAATCGCTTCAAATTACGCAAATTCCTTCAAAGAATTGCAGGAAAAAACGCAAATTTCTCCAAAGATCGCAAAAAACTATAAATTCTTTAACAATCGCGGAAACAATACTATTTTCATCAGAGGATCGCGGAAGAAGCGATTTCCGTCAAAAAATTGCGGGAAGAGATACGATTTTTGTTAAAGGATCCCAAACAAGACGCGATTTACGTCAAAGGATTGCGGGAAAACGCGATTTTCGTGAACAGGTTGCGGAAAAATACTCTAATTTCCTCAAAGAATCGTGAAAAATACTTCAATTTTATCGAAAGATCGTGGAAAATATTCGAATTTTGTAGAAAATTGCTGCGAACTTTGTCGAAAAATCGTGGAGAATATGCGAATTTTGTCAGAAAATCGGGGAAAATACACGAATTTTGTCGAAAGATCGGTAAAATACGCGAATTTTGACGAAAAAACAAGGAAACTGCCATTTTTGTCAAAAGATGGCGAAAAAAATGCGATTTTTGTCGAAAGATCGCGAAAAATACGAGAATCTTGACGAAAATCGAAGAAAATAAACATATTTTGTAGAAAGATCGCGGTAAATAAATGTATTTTGTACAAAAACAGCGGAAAATATGCTAATTTTGTCGAAAGATCGGAGAAAAATCGCGAGGTTTCTCCAAAGATCTAAGAAAAAAAGGCATATTTTGACGAAAGATCGCAGAAAATATGGGAATTTTGAAGAAAAATTACTGAAAATTTACGAATTTCGACGAAAGATCGCGGAAAATACGCGAATTTTGAAGAAAAATAACTGAAAATATGCGAATTTTGGCGAAAAATCGCTGAAAATATGCAAATTTTCTGGAAAAATCGTGAAAAATACGCGAATTTTTTATAAACATCGAGGAAAATAGGCGAATTTTTCTCGAAAAATTGCAGAAAATACACAAATTTTCTAGAAAGAGAGAGAGAAAAACCTTTAATTTTGCTCAAAGATCGTGGATAATTGCAAAATTCATTGAAAAGACTGAAAAAAGTGCGATTTTCATCAAATGGTTGCAGGAAAAAGCTAATTTAATTAATAAATTGCTGAAAAACGCAAATTTCATCAAAACGCTGCAAAAAAAATACAAATTTCATCAAAAGTCTGTGATGCCGTGAAAGTTCAGCTTTTTTCTTGCTGAGCCTGTACCATGTCTGAAATAAACAGTTTATTAAAATAAACAACAATAGGCAAACTACTATATTAGGCTACTATATAGCCATGTGAGGCACCATTTTGATGCAATCGTACTAATGTAATATATATATGACATCAGCATCCCACAATGTATATAAATAGCTATGAAAACAAATCAGAACTTTAATAGGCACAGGTGTCATATACACACCACAGTAACGTAGTTTTTATATGCCATTTTGGCAAAAAGCTTGTTTTCAAATTTCAGTTACATATTTATTTTTAAAAAGAAAATAACAATAAATAAATAAAAATTTAATTAATAGCTATAGAACAAAAAAATTTATATAATTTAAAAAAAGAAAAAAATAATAAATAAATAAAAGCTTAATTAACAACTATAAAACAAAACAATTCATATAATTTTAAAACAGAAAATAAAAGTAAATAAACAACAGCATCTGGGTTACCATATCAAGCAAAATAGACACTTGGCACCAGTTAAGTACCTCAGTGAATATATTATTTTGGTGTCAAAAGAAAATCTCACCACTGTAATGCGTATACAGGATGAGTCATAAGTATCGAAACAATAGGCTATCTCCTTAAATATTGCTCTTAGACCCATGCTTCCAATTGCAAAAATTCATTAAAAAATGTAAAAATTTTATATGATAAATTGGTCTAGTTGAAAAAATACAAAAATTAAATTTTTATACGGCCCCTGTACGATAAAAATTCCAATTAGGAAAACTTTCCTTATTCAGTCCTGAATAAGACACAAAAAGTTGTATCTTCATATCTTCAAAACTCGCAAAGTTATAGCCGTTTAAAAAATTCATAAGGTTTTAAGGGATTAGACACAAATTGAAATGTGTGCAATTCAAAAAACAATGTTACTTTAACAGTTCTAGGAAACACGTAAAAAGTCTTTTTTTTTTATTTAGAATTTTGATTTTCTTTTTTCGGCTTCTTAGATGGTTAGCCATATAATTTGCCAAGAAAATCACATCCTAAAATTTCTCATACAATTTATAAAAGTTTCATGTGGTTAGTACTGGTTTAAATATGATAGTTAAAAATCATTATAACTCGTAACATTATTTATCGGATTTCTATTTCTTTCCATTTAATTATAGATGAAAATCTGATTTTAGTTTTGTTCTGGGTTTTTTGTTTTTTAATATTAATTTAAAAACTGTTAAAAATATTTATTGAAAAAATAATATAACTTTCCAAAAAAAATCATATTTTCAAAAGTAAATATTTTTTCAAATTTGCCGAAACAAAACTAATGTAATAAAATAAAAAATGACGTGTTTTAAGTTATCTTTTTTCTTAAAAAGTTCTTAACATTTAATAATTTAAAGACAAGAAATAGAGGGGGGAAAAGCATTATGTAGAAAAATGAAGTGTACTGTTTAAATGTCCGTCAGTTATTTAATAGAAT
Source organism: Maratus speculifer (assembly GCA_964019185.1). Lineage (NCBI taxonomy): Eukaryota > Metazoa > Arthropoda > Arachnida > Araneae > Salticidae > Maratus > Maratus speculifer. The sequence continues at coordinate 20,061,601 of OZ025297.1, read as the reverse complement.
GCTTTTTCTAAGATGCAGATTAAGTCTCTTTTTTTAATTTAGATCTGACAACTTCAGACTTTTATCAACCTGGAGATTATGTTAAAAAAATCTGTATTCTGGGCCCAGGCCGGACCAGGATAGAGACATTACTTTTTTCTGAAGACTCGCCAGGCCTGGCCTAACGTACTTTTCATAAAACAGAGTACTGCTTCCTTCTTCCTATGTGTACACTGGATGAAATTTTCAATCCCCATCTTGACAAAACCCGTATTAAAATCACTGTCTCTGGCTGACTTAATATGTGCATAAAATAAATAAAATTCAGCTCAATCAAAATTTTTACGAAAAACACATAGTTTTTTAAATCTTTATTTTACAAGGAAAAAAAACTTTAAAATTTATTTTTTAAAAGAATAGTATATTCAAAGGCTAAAAAATTAAATACAATAAAACCAGTGAAAAAATCTGCCTATGACAGAATTCTGTCTTAAACGGAAAATATGTTGATCCATGCAAAATAAATACAATATTACCTGACAAAAAAAATAAACTCCAATTACACCTCCTAGGAAAGGCATCTGTCTATAACGTATTTTTTCTTTCCTATGCGATTTTGTCTTAAAATGTTTTACTACATAACATTTTTCAAATTCTCCAACACATGGGATATGGATTAACGATATATAAGTATTCATTGATAAAATAAATATATTACAGCCTTTGGCGCTTCTTTAATAATAAAAAGTATAAATATAAAAAATGAAAAACTACTGTATTTTTCGGGAATAACACCGCGGCATTAAACTAGATTTTTTTTGTTTTGTAAACAAGAGTGCGGCTTGTAAATAGGACTAATTAATTTAAAATTTTTGAAATCTGCTTAGAAAAAAAATCATAATTTTCAGTCTTACTCTTTGTGAATAAGATCGAAATAAAAGAAAATTGCCACTCACAGACATTAGTGTGTTTACAAACAATGCAATTTCAGGAGCAAAAGATTGCATTTTTACCGGTATTGCATCCAATCTCCTTCGACAAGTTCGCCCCAGAGAGTATCACTTGCCATATAAGGAATAACTCTTCCCATTTCCTTTTTCCTCTTTTCACAAGGGACTTTATCCATGTGATATCAGGCACAGATAAACATAAGAAAAACAATATGCATAAAGAACATTTTAAACTGCTCCTTTTTCTTCAAATAAACAGTCTTTTTCAGAAGATTTTCCTCCACAGAGATGTTATTTTTGTCATTCACTAAAATCCAATGCTAATCCAAACTATGAAAAGCTATTTTACTCCATGTTCGTAATTATTTTTAACTTCGAACTATGAATTGGCAACAGCTTGGCAAATCTTAAACTTCCGTTGCTTTCGCTGTAATTGTACACATGCACATATGCCCAAATTTGTCAATGGATTGTTGATGCTTGGGAAAAAATTCCCCAAAAAATGGCGAAAAATGCTTTTCATAAAATTTGAAATAATACAATATGATATTGATGTACCATCGAACTTAACTTCCGATATGGATTGTTTACATGATAATGACGATACTGATCTGAAACATTTCTGAGGCTGTATGGAAATACTAAATGATCACCAGGGCTGGATGCATTGAGATATGAATACTTTATTGCTGGTTCCACGATCCGACCGTGTTACATCGCGGCTGACAACGAACGAACACAAATCGCCGTTCGCGGCTCAAACAACATTTGGCTAGCGCTGATGGCGCCATCTAGTGCACATCATAACAGATATAACATTCTCTTCATTCCTAAAGGAAATATTCAAGTTGTTAGACATCACAATATAATAAAAAAATAAAGTCCTTGACACAGTTCAAAATTTAACAGTCCAATTCAAAAGTCTAATATTGCAAGCGTTCTGGTTTTGCTTTTAGACGAGTGGAACGTCTAGGAAGTGGCGCTCCTGGATTCTGAAACTGCTTGGGCGAGAGTGCCGGAGGGTCTGCCTGAGAACTGTGTTCTAGGACACTTACCTGCGGAGACAGTGTTGGAGGTAGAAGAGTGTCTGTCACCTGATCACCTGGTAACTCTACTACATCTCTCGGTTGCACTGTAGACACTGACACATCTTATCCGGTAGAATCTGGTAGTTGTGGAGCTGGAGGAATTTCCTGTAGGGTGTCCTCTTGTCTGTAACGAATTTGATCAATGTGTCGTGTCCAAATACCCCAAGTTGTCTTGACTTTGCACATTGTACTCCCCATTGTATCTGTAATCTTTCCAGCAACCCAAGATGGGCCCCGGATAAAAGAGCGCACCCAGACTGGAGTGCCTTCTGTAAATTTGCTATTATGGGTATCTCCCCTCTCAGATGTTTTAACTTTAGCTCTGAGGATAAGATCCAAACGCATGTGAAGAGGTCGTCCGAACATTGCCACAGCTGGAGATATACCCGTTGCCTTTGATGGGATTCCATTAACAGATGGTTTTCTCATCGCCTCCTATATCCTTTTATTCATTAATTCATTCACTCGTAATTTATTTTAATATTTATTTATTTATTATTTCATAATAACCATATCCAATAAATATTAACTTACCTTTCAAATTCTTTCCAAGCGTTATTAACTTCATAGCATTCAATAATCCATTTAACTTCAATCGCCTTTTGTAATTTCTTCCACGGCTCCATCTTTAATTTCAAACAACATCGACAATAACTTATCTCCAACTAATCATACTTTTCCATAACGATATTTTTTCCACCAGATGGCGACTTGGAATATCGTAACATTAATCGAATCTTTCATCCGTTTTACCGAATCGATCTTTCGATTCGTACACATGTCGTTTTCTCATTGGCTCGTTTTGTGGGCGTTGCTCGCAAACGATGTTTTCAATCCGGCTAGCTTGGTATAAATATACGATGTAGATTTCTAATCTTCGCCGCTTTTATCTTCCTACAAATGGAAGGATTTCAATTAACTGCATTGAAGCTGGTCTTCAATCTGGATGTATATTTAGCTATACTTGTTTTTAATTAGTTTATTTTTGATTGTTTTTAACCTACGTACAGATGTCAACTGTAAGCTCAACTATCAATATGTTCACCTGTGCTCATGTGATGGAGTTTGCCATGTAAAGTCTTCTGTAAAGCTGAATCTACTTCTCAAAGTAATAAATAAATACTTTAGTTTTATTTTTTACTTTTGTTTACTGTTAATGAGATCGACATCTTTTCTGCTCAAACACATTTTGACTTCCACGATTATGTTAGGTGCCAGCAAAAGCTCCATATGTGCTAATCTGCTACTGTAAGGATATTTTTCAGCGTATATAGACCTCTAAAGGCTATATTATGCACATTAGCCTTTGATGGGGTATTTCAAAAATTCAGAAGAAATCTGGTCAGTCTTTCAGTGAAAGTACCTTCTTTAGCTTTCTTCAATGCAGTTTTTACTGTATCACTGCTCTTTCCGCTAAACCGTTTGAATTCGGATGGTACAGGATGGTTTTAATTGGTGTAATGCCATTTCTTTTCAAGAAATTTGTGAATTTGTCACTACGGAAGCCAGGTCCGTTATCACTTACTAAGCTCTCTGGTAAGCCAAAGTGTGTAAAAAGGTCATGCAGGGCTATTATCGTTGAAGTCGCTGTGGTGTTGGGCACTGGGATTACTTCAAGCCATTTTGTTTTGGCATCAACTACAATTAATAGCCAATGGCCTTCTACAGGACCTGCATGGTCGATATGGATTCTTTCTCAAGGTTTTTCAGGTGTGAGCCAAGGGATTTGTGTTGAAGGAGGAGCCGCAGCATTTTCTTGACAGTCGAGGCAGTTTCGAACTTTTGTTTCTAAGTCCCGATCAATACCAGGCCACCAGACAAGGGAACGAGCAAGAGATTTAATTGCTGAAATCCCTTGATGAGCACTGTGAAGTTCATCCAAAACAAATTGATGAAACTTTCCTGGAACAAAAACACGGAAACCTCTGAGAATGATGTTTTCCTCAACTGACAGTTCATGTCGGATATGCCAAAAGGCCTGTAAATTTTCTGTCACTTTCTTTGGCCATCCATTTTGAATATGAGATCGTAGACGGCTCAATGCAGGACACTTGTCTATCTCCCTTTGGATCAGATGTGCTGTCATTGGACTATCATTTAACTGTCGGACAAGCAAGACAGACTCGACAGGTGCTGGAGGCTCCGTTGTTTCAGATTTCAGTGGAAGTCTGCTGCAAGCATTAGCATTTCCGTGGAACTTCCCTCTTTGGTACTCTATCTTGTAAACTCTATCTTGTAGGCAGATAAAGTCAATGCCCAGCGCTGGATACAGACTGCAGCCACTGATGGAACTGGTTTCTCTTCTGATAATAAAGTTACTAAAGGACGATGGTCTGTAAGTAATGTAAATTTAGGTCCCAAGAGATAGTTCCGGAATCGAGTCACTCCAAATACTAAGGCTAAAGGCTCCTTCTCAATGTGACTGTAATTTTGCTCTACTTTCATCAGGGAGCGAGAAGCAAAAGCGATTGGCCTATCACCATCTGGAGTTTTATGTAACAGAACAGCACCAAGACCATAAGGACTTGCATCACAAGACAGGATCACTTCATTGTCTTGGTCAAAATGCACTAGTAATGATGAGGTTTGCAGGACATCTTTAGCTCTTTTAAAAGCTTCTTCTTGCGATGAACCCCATCTCCATGGCCGCTTGTTTTCCAACAACTGGTATAAGGGTGCTAACAGTGTTGACATGTTAGGTAAAAATTTCGCATAATACGTGATTAAGCCAATAAAGGAACGTAGCTCATCTACATTTGTTGGTTCCGGAGCATCCGTAATTGCTTTGACCTTTGATTCAACTGGATGCAACCCATCTTTGTCTAGACGATGACCAAGATATTCCACAGATGGTCTGAGAAATTCACATTTTTCTGGATATAACTTTACACCCGCTGCTTGCAGACAAGAGAGAACTTCTTGTAAGTTTTGTAGATGTTCTGCTTCGGTTTTACCAGTTACTAGAAGGTCATTCAAGTATTTAGAGGCTCCTTTTACCCCTTGTAAGATCTTGACAATTTCATGTTGAAAAATAGCTGGGGCGGAAGCAATGCCAAAAGCCAGGCGTGTGTACCGGAAGAGACCTCTGTGCATATTTATAACTACCAGGCGTCTTGACTCTTCGTTGAGTTCTAGTAGACAATATGCATCTCGCAGATCTAATTTAGTGAATGCTGTACCCCCAGACATTTCCGTAAACAGATCTTCAATATTTGGCAGAGGGTACTGATCTAATTCCGTCACTTTATTGACTGTTAGCTTAAAGTCACCACATATTCTAATTTTGCCGTCTTGCTTCAGTACAGGAACAATAGGAGCTGCCCAATCAGAAGTTTTAACTGGCTCTAAGATGCTAGCACTGATGGCGCCATCTAGTGCACATCATAACAGATATAACATGATCCAGATATCTTAAGTGACGACCATAAAATGTCATCTGAACTAATTAAATTATTCACCAGTGATACAGAGGACGAAGATTTTGATGGTTTTTCTGATGTTGATGATAAAATTTAATGCTTAAATATATTTTTTCCTGTTGGATAAAATAAATAATATTCATAGTTGAATTATTTAGTGCTTTATTATATTTTTTCCTGTTTGTTTATATAAGTAATCATCATAGTTGAAATAACTGTAAAACAAAAAAAGGTAAGTTATTTATTTAATATTAAAATGTTTTATTTTATATCAGTTAATAATTTTATTTCATTGCTCTAATAATGAATGTGGGAGTATACCCGGTGCAACGTTAAACTAGTTTTTTTATTTTTTAACCAAGTGGGGCATTATTTCCGGAAAATACGATAAGTCACTAATTTTTTAGAATTTCGGATTTTAATGTCTCTGTCCGGTTTTTAGCTATTTAGATGAAATTTTTTTGTTCAATTTAGGAATGGATAAGGAATAATTTCTTAATTGGGGATTTTACCCTACGGTGGCCGTATAAAAATTTAATTTTCGTATTTTTTCAAATAGACCCCCCATGGAGTTGCAACTTATCAGAAATTTCACCTTTTTTTATGAATTTTTGCAATTGGAAGTATGGGGCAATATTTAAGGAGATAGCCTATTGTTTCGATATTTATGACTCACCCTGTATGACATCTGTGTCCTTTAATTTTGTTTATATTTGTATTTATCATATGTACATAAATATTTTGTATATACATAGACATACAGTATTTATTGGTACTACAGTCAACTCTCATTAATTCAAACTCATCAAGACCACAAGAAATATTCGAATTATCCGAAGTTCGAATTATAGAAAACATGCTTCATATGGTAATATTACAAAGTACCGTATTTTCGGGCGTAAGCGCCGCGGCGCATACGAGTTTAAAAGTTAAAATTATGCTTACTGCGGCGCTTCTGCCGGGGCGGCGGATACGACATATTTTTTCCCCTTGAAACGATATTCATGACAGAGGTGATTCTGATTGGAATTTTTCAGAAAATTGTAAAAAGTCAATCATCAGGAAGAAAATGCGAAGCATAAAACATATCGCGAATTTCGACAAATGATAGCCTAATTTCTGTCAATCATTCGCAGAAAAATCAAGAATTTTATCAAAGTATCGGGAGAAAAAAACACGACTTTTATCAAAGGTTCGCGGGAAATGAATGAATTTCGCCGAAGTATCGCTAAAAAAACCCACATTTCGACGAAAGATTGCAGTAAAAACGCGAAATATGTCAAAAAATCTCTAAAAACACAAATTATGTCAAAAGATCGAGGAAAAATCGAGAATTTCTCGAAGGTTTGCCAAAAAGAACGTCCAAAAGAATTGTAAAAAAAAAAAAAAAAATTGTTAGAAAAAACGCAAATATGTCGTATCGATAAATAAACGGCAAAAAATGAAAAGACACGTAAATTCAGAGGAAAAAACGCAGAAAAAAGGAGAAATTTGAAAAAAAGCATGAAATCTATTAAAAAATCTCAAAAAACGAACCTTTCATCAAAGATTCACGATTCATTCATTTCATCATGATTCATACAGTTCTCAAAGGCAAATGAAAATGGTGTGAATCATGATGAAATGAATGGATCATGAATCTTTGATGAAAGTATGTTTTTTCGAGATTTTTTAAATAGATTTCATTCTTTTTATGCTTTTTTTTTACAAGTTTCTCCTTTTTTCTGCGCTTTTTCGACAGAATTTACGTTTTTTTTTAAAAAAAAAAAACGCATTTTTTTTCAAGTATCAAAATTCATGATTCATTTGTCATTCAAATATCCCTAATGCCTCACATTGACGAACCACCTCTAGACTGGACGTACGGTTGATATGCAACTAGGCCATCCAGAACAAACTTACATTGTTCCATTCAAATATTCATAATTCATTCAATTCATCATGATTCACCCCTTGCTCATCCCCATAAAAAACGCAAAATTTTTCAAGTATCTCGAAAAAACTCAGCAAATTCGTCAAATATCGCTATAAAACCCTGCAAATTCGTCAATTATTGCGATAAAACCTTGCAAATTTTGTCAAATGTCACGATAAAACCCTGCAATCCTCGTTACAAACTATAAAAAACGTATTAAAAAATTGCGAAAAAAAGGCTGCACGAATTCAAATATAATTTTATCATAAAAAACATACAAAATATACTAAATTTAAAATTGGATTTATATTACAAATATCAAAAAAACACTAAATATAACGCAATTTTTAGTATTTTGATGTATTTTCGTAAGTGCGGCGCATACGGCGGTGCGGCGCTTCTGATGAATATTTGTTTTATTTTAATGCATTTTCGGAGGTGCGGCGCTTACGGTGGGTGCGGCGCATACGCCCGAAAATACGGTAATTAATGTTAAAGTGTTTTTAAAACTTATTTCATCTGTTATCATTAGAATATGATTTAATATAAAATTAGAATGTATAAATACATAAACTAATTAAAAGATTAGAAACAAACAAGATGGAAGAAAAGTTTAAAGCGTCACTGATGGACAGACGGGGCTCTAAGAAAGTGGATATCAAATGCATTGTATTATATGTATACTCGTTCGGAACAGTTTTCACAAAAATCAAAGAAAGAAAGTTATTCAAATGATCTGAAATCCATGAGAAAGAAAAGAAAAATGAAAAATCGAAATTCTCTTTAGTTTGAATTAAACGAAACCAAGAGAAAATAGTTCGAATTAATGAAAAATTTTAACGTTATTCTACCATTGAAAATTTCGGGACTTCATGTTTAGTTCGAATTAAGTGAAGATTCAAATTATCCGATTTTGAATTAACAAGAATCGACTGTACTTGATTATCTGACCGACCTATTTTGCCAAATTATATTAATTGTCCAAGTTATGCAAACTGGCATGATTTTTTTTTTTAAATAATGAAAGACCAAAAAAATTGGAAGAATTACATACACTGTTCTGGTTGGGATGATTGACGAAAAAAATTGAAAATGGTACAAAAAGCCATTTTAGCAACTGATGGTAGAAAAACATGATTTTTCTATAATTTATAAACATATTTATTTAATAAATGTTATATATGTCACATGTAAAAAAGGAAAATATATACAATGTTTATATAAATATTTTTATGTATATATATTTTAGATATTTTTCTCTACATATAGTATGTAATTAATATTTTAAAAGAAATGATGGCGATGAAAAATATTTGGTGATCTGTAATCTCTGCTTGGTTAACATAAAAGGACCAAAATGGCTGTTTGGCATATAAAGAATGAAGTGGTCATCCCGGAACTGTTGATGACAGTCACATGAATTAGGCTTTTATTACATAGATGATTATTGATTTAACTTTTAATCCAATATTTATGAAAAGTAAACTAGATTCAAGTCTTGTAGGAATGGCTTACACTTGTTCTTATTTGTGTATGAATCTTTGTTGTGCAAGATTATATTAAATTTCTGCTATGGCTGCATATATTTTGCGTTTAATACATAAAGTAATATTTTTAGGTTAGGTTAAAATCTCCTGTACAAAAAGACACTTAAACTAATAAAATTACTGTATGTAATGAAACCTTCTTCAAGAACATCATTGTCTGAAATCATTTTAATTAAGTCCTAAAATATTATATTTCTTTCTTATAGTCCTTTTTAAGAAATCTTATATATAAGTGGCTAACAACTATAGTAGACAAAATCCATTTCAAAAAAAAAAAAAAAAGAGAGAGAGTTTATTTAAAAAGTGCATAAAATCTATTTTACCTACTACCACAGCAAACCAAGTCTTTTTCACACACTATTCTTATATATGGCAACTGTTTATAGACTTGTTTTACAGTGGGAGTGGATAAAGTAGATTTAATATACCTTTTAAAAATAGAATTCAAAATGGACTTCGTCTACTGTGGTTGTGAATTCCTCATATAATATTAAGAAATTAAATTGTGATCGTGTTTTAAATGTTTTATAAGATGGGGTTGAAAATAAAATAATATAATTAATATGATGTAAATAAATATGATTTGCACTGGTCACATTCAGACCCTTGACCTGCAGATTTAATGGTTAAACTATTAAACCAATAGAATATCTATGCTATTGTTAGTGCATCTTTTAATTTAATCTTATTGCATTTTTAGGATGTAGATGATCCAACTTTAGATGCTGCATGCAAAAAGTTCAGATTGAATATATCTCTTACAGAAATGTGTATTTCTAATTATAAGTAAGTTTTAGAATGATTTTTCATGCAATATTTTAATTAACAAAAATTCTTTGTTTTATTATTAACCTTTTGTGACTCAGCAACTCCAATTTGAAAAATATTTTCTCAGTTGTTAAAATACATTATTTTAAGCATGTAAAAAATACATTAAAAAAAATAAGAATATAAAAAATAAAAAAAAAATGCTAGACAAAAAATTATTTTTTGACACCTGCAATGAACAGAAAATTTCTCACAGATAGTGCCAATTTTCTAATACAAAATTGAAAAGTATATGAATTTAACTTAAAAACTCTATTTTGGGGTGTCTTCGCCCTTTTTAATTTTATAAAATTTAAGTTTCATTTTCATAAAAATGGTGCAAAAATTTTCAAGTGATAAATGAAACTTTGTCTTGAAAAAATAACTTAGTACAGTAGACTCCCTCAAATCCGCAAACCAGAAATCTGCAATTCTCTAAAATCCGCACATATTTTACGGATGTAAACAATGAAACTTTCGGTTCAGATATTGGGACAAAATTTGACTTTTTTAGTTTTGTATCAGTTCCATATCTTTTTTAATTTGTAATTTTTTTAATAATACTCTATTCATGTTTTTTTCATGAAGGAAGAATAAATTTTTTTAAAAAAGATTCAAGATATTTTTAATATTACTGTTAATCACAATCTTCTTACCAAATATATTTATGCATTAATCAAGATTTTTTGGTTATTAAGCCTAGTTAAACTTGAAAAAAAAAAATCCTTATTTTATGATTTTGATGTAAATTAGTAATGTACTTTTATGAGGCAAGTTTTGTTGAATAATTTTGGAAAAATACATTTAATCTTTATAATGTATATTTAATCATACACTATTGATTATTAACTTGACCTTTGCTATTAATACTTTAATCATTTTAAAAATTATCCAAATTTTTATTATTTTTGTTCATTATTTATTTTAATATTTTATTATATTGTAAGCATTCATTATAGTTCCGGTTACATTATTAATTGCACTCAAATTACTGTTTAAAAAATGTAAACAAAGCAATGACCAGAAATCTGCAAAATTCTAAAATCTGCTCAACCTCTGGTCCCAAGCTGTGCAGATTTAAGGGAGACTACTGTATTACCATTTACCAAGAATTTGCTATGTTGAACTATTTATATTTGCTGTGTTAAACCAATGAATAAAATCATCTATTAAAGTCCACTCTATCAGTAACATCCACTTTTTTGGTATGTTTCAGGCATGCAACTTGTTGATACAAATGGTTAACTAATATGTGCATGTATGTAATTTAAAAATAATAATAAAACAAGTTTTGAAAGATATAATTTGCTGATATAAATACTCTGAAACTAAAAATATATGCTGGTTATTATTTATTGTATTGTAAATGAGACTACAACGTTAATTTAATTATTGATTTTGTTTTGTAGGGAATTATATCCTGCTGCAGATGAGGCCGAAATTCAAAGTCAAACATGGAGAATTTTATCTCATCTTCAAGCACAATCAGTATTAAGAGTTCTCCATAGTGTGTTTGGTTTGAAAAATGTTCCTGTTGAAAGGATAAAAAGTATGCTCACATATTGCCAAGGTATTGTGACTGCCACTCACTTAAAATTTTCTTTAAAAATTGACTGAAATTTTATCTTTTGTTGCTGAATTTTTTGTTATGGCATTTCTAAATTTGGAAAACATGTATGTATTATATATAAAAATACCAATCCATGAAAATTCCTGTTTTTATTTTTATTTTATTTTTATTTATTCAAATATTAATATATATTTTTTTTTAAATAGCAGAAAAAAGGGGAGGAATATTTCATATAATTTTTGTTGTTGTTGTTGTTTTAGTGTAAAGATATTTTTGTGACACATATGCTATGTAAATGTACAGAACCTTCTAAAAACTATCTTTTGAAGAAAAAGATGAACTTTGGCACAAAAAAACATATACACATGAACAGTAATAGACATACAGATAGATAGAAAACAGACTGATCAGAACCTTATATTACATAGGAAAAATATGTTTAATAAGGGATGTATTAGAAAAAATACAATTTAAATGTCAATGCTAGTTATGATATGCTTTTTCAGCAATGTATCTGTATCAATAATGAAATTTCTTTAATTTTAATTTCAAGTCATTCTCTACAAGTAGTTTTATATATATTATATAAAATCTATTACAGTGATTTCCATATCAACGATTTAAGAACTTGAAGAAGGTGAAGGCTTTGCCTATGCTGCTAAATGCAGAAGCCCCATCATTAAGTTCTTTTGTGAAATCTGTCCACTTAAACAAAGTAGCTTAAACTAATTTAAAAGTTATTTATTGTAGAAGGGATTGTTGAATGATCAGTGTTATTATTATTATTTTGCAACCTTTTGAATTATTTTTTGTATGTCCAATAATGATTTTTAAAAAGCTTTTATGTGTTTTTAACTTCCACAATTTCATAACTATAAGACTTTTATTTTCATCGCAAAAATAAATAAATAAATAAAATAAATAAATAAAGTTAGTTTTAAATTGTATGTTCATGAATCGTCTCTGGAGACCAAACACAAAATCTTAAAACTTGGGCAATTTATTTTACTTTATATTAGGGGTCCGCTACCTGGGGACTATGAGCTACAAAGGTACTACTTATCTCATGTAGAATAATTTTCCTTATAATAATAACAGAAACATTGATATTAAATAAAACAAACATCACTTTTCAAATATTCTGATGGCAAACAATTTTCTGGTGAAAAAGTTGTGTATCACTACTTTACATTCATGCTTAAGCTTATGAGACAAAATCAGATTGATCGCTTTACCAATTCTGCTTTTTGAATAATTTGTGGTATTATTTATTATAATGCTAAAATAAATAATAATATAAATATATACAGGACAGTTGCACCATAAAATTTAACTAATAAGAATGTATTTATTAAAATACAACACATTGCTCAGTGGTGCACAAAACAAGAATTTTAATATACACTTGTACAATTAAAATAACATAAAACTATCAACGTTTCGCGCTGTCTTTTGGAAAATATGATAACGGAAGGGCTAAGTTTGCATCTTGATCGAGAGATAATATTTCTAATAAATTAAAATCTAAATAAATTAAAAGTTTAAAATTGTTGCCACTTACACGTGAGTAAAAATTAAAATATTGCAATGAAATAAAAATTTTTAGATTTTATGATGTTATGCCATATTTTTGTTATATTGTAGGATAAATTATCATTACATGGTTTATTTTCTCGTGCAATGATTTCGATAGATTCTCTTATTTTACATTTGTGCAACTGTCCTGTATATATTTATCAATAATTCCAGTTTAATTGCTTTTAGTAATACACCACATGACCACTAATGAAAAGTAATAAAGAAATGTTAGATTTGGAATGATTAAAGTTGCAATTAGTTGTGCATTATCTCAGTACTTTCAGTCTAAGTTATTTGTGAAAAATACTAAATTATTTGTAAAAATACTAAATTATTTACAACTTCTTACTAATTGTGCATTTTTTTTTAAATCTTTAGAATACCTGAACCAAACTGACCTGAATGCATCATCTTATCTTACAGATGAAGCAATTTATATGGGATATATCATAATAATTTTGATAATGGAAGCCATTCATTTATCCTGTGAATTTAAAGACATTGTTGAATCTAAAGGAATAAATTTAAGCAGCATTTTATATAAAACTGCTGAAGAATCAGAAGATGATGAATCAAATACTGATGAAATCAAAGATTTGACAACATATGTTGATGATTATGGTTGTCAAGAAGCATATTCAAAATTTATTGTGGAAAAACTTGAAATGGCTAAACATAAATTAAAAGATCTTTTCCCATTGTCATTTCGTGTCGAAATTTTGGAAAATATTTTTTCACTTCTCTTCCTGATGGTTCAGAATTTAGTGGATTTTTCAGAGTCTCACTACGATTCAGATCAAGGTCATGAAGGAGAAGCCGATAAAATTGATTCATTTTCAGTCCAGTCTCTTGATTTGGGCGATAAAAAATATGAAGATAAGTTAGTAATAAGCACAGTCAAACTTAAAGATGACTTGGCATTAAAAAATGATGCAACTGAAGGTCATATAAGTTCAAAAAGCACAGAGAGTACAAGCTCTGTTTCATTCCAGCCTCATACTTTTATCTGCAATGAACTAATAACTAGAGATTTACTTTCTTTTCTAAAAGATGCAGTTTTGAAAGCTAAATCAGAGAATTATGCTCTAAATAGCCCTGATGCAAAAATCATCCAAGTAAAGTTAATAACAATTATTTTCCAAGCCATTGATTATTTTTCTGATAGGGTAACATCCCCAGTAATTGGCACATTAAGAATTTGTCTTTAAACTTACTTCTATTTTCATTACCAAAAAATAAAATATTTACTTGCAAATATTTTTAAATCAAAGAGTGCATTTCTGAGCATCTATTTTGCCCACTAAAAGCAAAAATATTTGAAAAAGTATTTTTATAAAAATATATTTATAAAAAGTTGCTGTAATCACCAGTAATTGGCATTTAGACTTTTACACTATTAAAGTAACCCTTTTTAATTAAAAAAAACCTGTTGTCAATTAAAATTTAAAATATACTATAAATCAGATAATCATAAATTGAAATGCATGCCTTTCTTAAGCCAGAGAAGAAGCATTTGCAACAAAAATGGCTAATTTGATGGAAGCCATAATTGTTTCTCTTTCCTAGGCACTATTGTCATCTAGTGGCATAAATCAAAGTTATAACCTTTAAAGTAAATGACCATATAACTGGTATATGGTCTTACATTTTTAAAAGACTGGATATAAATCTTATTTTAGGACATTTTGCAGGAAGTGCCAATCACTGGTGCATGCCAATTACTGGGGATGTTACCCTACTTCTTTATTATAAGAGCCTTAGTATTATTATTTATTTATTTATTGTTTTCTTTTAAAGTTTGGCTTAGTTAAATTTAGACTTCAGAATGTGAGATTTGTTGCCAAATGATATAAATAGCTATGAAAACAAATTTAATGTACTTTTATGTTTGTTTAAATGTACATTTATATACATATATAAATATTTTTTAAATATATAACTGTTACTGTTTTTTACATACAAATTAAATCTGTTTATATATGAAAATAGATAAATGGCTCCTTTATAATACAGTATGGAACCATTTATCTGGAAACCAGAAAACCAGTTATCCGGAATGATACTTCTAACAGACTGATGTTAGAATCTTTTTAGAAAAAAGTGTCATACATAATCAGCTTGACATATACATTGCTTGAAACAATTGTATAGTTTGATAACAGCATATTGTATTTGAAATAGAAGCATATAATCATATTTCAGATTAATAAATAATATTATAAATGTTTTCATTTTTATGCCAAGAAAACAGAAGAATTTTTGTTCCCAAGGAGTTCCTAGAAATTATCTTCTTTCAAACTCTAACAATTGATCTTACTTGCATCAGATTCTTGGTTCAAATAATCTAATAATCAATTTAAAATTAGAAGTAATACCACAACTACATATGTTTCACAAAACTTATCAAATGGATGCTGCTTTAATGCCCAACCAGTTATCCAGAATACGTCTGACCCCAACCATTCCGGATAAATGGTTCAGTACTAGAGATGCAACGATTAATCGGCCGAAGCCGAATATTTGGCCCTTTCGGCTTATCTGCCGAATATTCGGCTTCGTCCGAATATCAAGTCTATTATTCAGCCTTGGCCGAATAACTATACTTTTACTCCAAAACTACTATACTATACTCCAAACTATACTTTTTTTGTTACCAAAATCACTCATTTTGCTTAATCTGAACACAGAGAATAACACCTGCACAGAGTTACTGATACTGAATGTCCAAGACTAAGTCCACTTAACTAGAACTATCCTATTCTTTTGAAAGATGGGGGAGGAGGTAATACAGACAAAGGATAGTGAGAGAGGAACAGGTTCAAGGGTAGAAAAACAAGTTTTCAAAGTGGGGTGAGGGAAGCAACATGTGCTTCTTGTCTTGACCTTAAAGAGTTTATACTAAAATTAAGGTTAAAGTGAAAAAAAAATGGATTTTAAATATTGGATGTATGGAACATAAATTGCAGAGCTCATTTCTTTTCTTGCCAGTTATGTGCATTTTATTGAGTTTTCATTATTTAATTTATATTTCCTTTCATCTGAAACTTAAAATTTATGTTGTTCAGTACTTTTAAAATTTTGTGATTATTTTAAAATGTAGCAGTAACAACATACATAATACTATCTATTAAAATTTAACAATACAATAACTAAGATACTACATATTCAACATTTTGAAATTCGTATCTATTTTGCTTTTACTTACAGTTTCTTTTCTCTAAATCTGAAAACATTCACTGCACACATTTTAATAATGCTGTCTGCTGAAATGGGGGGGGGGGGGTTGTTAACTTTGAGTTTAATAAAGTCTACATAAATTTCTTTCCAAAATTTTAGAGGATGTTCTTTTCTATCAGTGGTTTTTCTTAAGGTATTAAGATTTCTTATTTATTTTCATCTGAAAGTTGAAATTGAAGGGGGGGGGGGGGATTGTTAACTTTGAGTTTAATAAAGTCTACACAAATTTCTTTCCAAAATTTTAGAACTTTTCTATCAGTGTTTTTTTTTTTTTTTTTTTTTTTTTTTTTTTTAAGTATTAAGATTTCTTATTTATTTTCATCTGAAAGTTGAAATTTGTTTTCTAATGCTTTCAAAATTTTATCATTATTTTAAAATGTAACAACATACATACATAATATCTATTAAAATGTAACAAAAGAGTACCTGATGTAGAAATTCTGTTAAGATTTTTTTTGGTCAAAGGTCAAATCATATTGAGGCAAATTTTAGGCCGAACAAAGCCGAATATTTTTTCATAATAAAATAATACTTTAAAAAATTAAAAATTTACATATAAATAATTAAAAAAAATAATAATAATACATTTTACTTATGAAATATACAAGAATTATGTATACAATGCATACTATATTTTGTTTTTAGGTAAAAATAAATTCATTATTTGGCGGCCGAATAGGCCGAATATTCGGCTGTAATTTCGTCAAATAATTGGTATTCGGTTATTCAGCCAAATCACTATTCATTGCATCTCTATTCTGTACTGTACTCACATTTTATAAATATTGATAAAAATAGCTTGTGTATGAAACAGTGAATAATTAGTTATAATTATTAAGGTAGTGAATAATTATTAATAATTAGACAGCACTGTCTATATTGTTTTTCATTAATAAAAGGGCCTGCCTTTCCTTGACCTTGACAAGCTGATACTGTGTTTCTGTGAAATACACAATAGTATTACATGAAATTTTCATGTCAACTGGCGAAAGTGAATAGGAAGAGCACAAAGAAAAAATGAAGAATAAAAGATGCAGTTTTGAAAGTTTAATTAGCTAATTATGCTCTAAATAGTCTGATGCAAAAATGAGTAAGGTTTACTGCAATTATTTTCTGAGACATTGATTACCTTTCTAGCATTAGAAAGCAGTGAATAATTATTAAAACAGTGAATAAGTTGCCAGCAGAATTAGGGGTTTGGGAATTTTAAGTAATGACATCCACAAATCATTTTCTTGATGCCAAACAGCATTTCGTGTTTGCAATTTTACATTGCATCATTTGCTCACCTGCAGAAAAAGTGAATCATCTCTCTAAAATTCATTTTGCATTTTATTCCACTAATATTTTTGTTATACAAAAAGTTTCATAAGAGTAGTTATATGGAAAATCCCTTCATTGCACTATATGTCCATTTGTGACTACAGAAGAGGGGTGGATTGTGTGGGGAGGTAAAATTATCCAAAACTCCAAACTTCATGATACACCTTCATTTTTAATGGTTTTACATTTTTGTGTACTTTTTTACTCCTGCATGCCAATGAAATTGACTTTTGTTGAGATGCGCCATTTTTCTTATAGCTGAGTGATATTTTCTTATTTCTTTTCACAGTCATGTTAACAATAATATTGCTTCTATTTTTATTTGTTAAGAGAAGGAAAGGAAGAGGGGGATATATATTAAATACTTTATATCTGTCTTAATTACTAAAACAAAATACAAACTGGCTTTCTATAAAACTGTAAAACCTGATTAAACTACAATATATGGATTCTAGAAAAATGTTTAGCTAATTCTTTTTATAAAGCTGACAGGAATACAAAAATTAAAAATAATAAATAATAAATAAATAATATTAAAATAAACTGGAAAATTAAAATATATAGTTTTTGATATATTGGTTTGGAATATTTAGTTTTTAAAATCATGTCTCCTAATTAGACCATGCATTACATTGAAGTGCCGTAAATTAAAGGCCCTTCAGCATTGAAATTTTTTAATTGGGGTCCATATAATTTTAGGGATTTAGCTTTAAGGTCATTTTTATCAGTCATTGGCTACAGTGAAGTCAGCTTAATTTTGCTTGACAAATGCATGGGAGTTTTAAATCATACTTTTGAACAAGCTGTGCGAGAGTTTTAGAAACATGCGACTCAGGTCATGTTTAAGAGTGCCTTAAACATGTGCTACTGTTCAATATTTTATGGAATACATGTGTTCTTCAAGTGTGTGCAACAGGGAAAAAGAATTAACTAAAATAGGAATAACAGCATTTGTTAAACAAAAATTAAAGTGAAAAAAAGCCAGGCATCAAATTTTACAGCTAAATATAATCTTGTGGTTGTCAAATGCAATAATTTAGTTGTATTTGGCAATTGACTAATGACTGCTAATTTCTAATTCTGGTTGCCAGAAAATGTGCCTGAAAAATTTCTTAATTAGGTCATTTTCTCTTTCTCTCTGGGAAAAAGAAAAAAAAAAAAAAAAAAAAAAAAAACTTATTGCAAACAAGTACTATTTTTTTCTGACTTAATGTTTGACAATCAAAGTTGTTGCTATTTTAACACTTTTATGCTTGAATTATTTTTTTTTGTGGATGAAAAAACATTTTTTTCTTAAAATAGATTATTAAGAGCAAATAATAATAATAATAATAATAATAATAATATGTATATATATAAATACTAAATACTTTTACAAATAAAACCAAAGTAACTCAATATATATATATATATATTAATGACATTTCTTAGAAAGTTATGGAGTAACCTCATATGATGTTTGCAAACATTTGAGAAAGATAATGGTGCTGCAACCTAATTGCTTTATTTCATAACTATTGTTGAACTTCTAAAGAACTGTGCCAATCAGAGAGAGTTTGATATAATACAGTTGTTATGTATTGTAAAGGGAACAATTGCAGGAATAGATATTTTTTATTTTCGGACTTGTGTGCACAGTAAATTTCAAAACCAATTAGGTGTAGAAAAGTCAACAACAACAACAACAAAATTATTTTTTATGTTCAAATCTGTAAATAAAACTAATTAAAGAAATATTTAAACATTTTGATATTGTAGATAATCTTTAAATATTCCATAAATTTTTAATCACTTTGTTATTTGTCATTTTTGGTTTCATCTTTCATTTCACTTTTTTCTTTTAAATTATTTAAAGTTAATTTATTGAAAATGGTTAGCAAGGTTTATTTTTAATGTATGCCATTAGTAACAATAATAGAACATGTAACTTTAAATCTGAGAATATATAGTTATCTGTATCACACAGAATTAAAAATAATAATAATGTGATTTTTTTATACTATGTTATATCCTATAGTTTATTTTTGATGATCATAAAAATCAAAATTTTTAACTTTTTAGAAAATTTTGTTGTTCTTGGTTTTCACTTTTGTAAGTGGAAAAAAAACAGAATGGAAGAAAAAATATTAAGAATATATTTTTTATCAAGTTTTTATGCTAATTGGAATGTGTTTTAGCTTCTAATTTATAGTAATTCTATAAATATTTATAATCATTAGAATATTCAATATTTTGAAAATATCAGGCATATATAAAAAGTATATGTATAAAAAAAATAATGGATCATCAAAATATTTGATTTTTTTTTAATATCACAATGTTTATGTGCCCTGATTTAATGACAGATTAATTTTGCGTAAAGTGACTGACGTGAAAGTAAATAAGTACCAATTTTTTCAATTAATATTAAAATTTTTAAAAGAGATACATTATTACAAATACTTGATGCATTTTTTTTCCAAAAATGTTTTTTTGTAATTAGACAATTAGTACCATTTATTACCATTTATAAACCAAAGCATTTTGGTCCATTTTTTTGGGCTGGGGGTCAAAGTAGGGGGGTCAGCTTATACAGGAGTATAAGAACAATTTTTAAAAATTATATTCTAAATCAGGGGTGATCAAAAGTGACATGCCTGGTACCACTACTTTTTAAAGAATCTACCTGACTTCTTGAATTTCAGAAATTCAATGATTACATAAGGCAATGATTACTATAAATTTTTAGTGGTGTCCAGCATGCTACAGTTGGCCACCCCTGTTCTAAATTAAGAAAAAAAAAAGGGTGAATGTAAAAAATTTTAAAAATTTATACAAATTGCTATAAATATTTTAAAATTCCATTCTTAATCAATGAAAAATTAACATTCTTTGTTCATTACCCAAATCATTAACAGAATTTTCAAATAACTCATTAAAATCACTAGCTTTCATGGATACATCAGAATGAATATCGATTGTTGAGTAATTCACCATCATTCCTATTGTCGACTTTTTTTCTTTTTTAAGAATATAATTTCTAATTCCATCCATCACATTATCGATGACACATTTTTAGAAAGATCAAATGATCATTCTTGTGGTAATTCAATCTGAAAGTAGGACATTTGATTTTTATGAACGAGCAAATAATAAAAGAATGAGAAAGACCTAATTTAAACGGATTTGGTAGCACACCCTAATGGGAGAAATCAACAATTTCAAAGATCATATTTCCCCCTTATTATCTTGAACAAAAGAGTGCTACATTTTCATTTGTTGAATTTATTCATCAATATATTTTTAACGTCAGCTTATATACGTGTTTCTAATTTTAAATGATTTTTCAGTGAAAAATTGTATACTCAGTTTTTTTGCAAATCGGCTTACGCACATAAGTAAACTGTAATTGCTTAAATTTGAATTTTGTGTTACCTGTGCCTTAACTTCTGCTATATACTTTTTAATTACAGGAAGCATCAAATAGAAAATGGGAAACAGAAAGTGTTACAAAGCAATCTGATTTTTATAATGATCTCCCAGGACGTACTTCTAGACTTTTGCAGCATATCAATGAAGCTATGTGGAGGTATGAAGTAGTTCACAAAGACATCTTTCAGAAAAGACTCAATCTCATTGATAAACACAGAACCAAACCTCACCTTTTACAGTCTCAGCACAGCACTTCTTCTTCTGGTTGGTATAATTTATTTTTATAGTTATATAGAATTAGGTATTTAACTTATTTTTATGTAAAAAAAAGCAAAATATTAGCAAAGTAAATATTTAATGCATTTGGCTTGATTATAATTCATGTACTTTTTTGAAAGATTTGATGATTTGCATACACTTTTTCAAAATTTCTTATATGTAGGTATACATTTGTTTCTAGCATTAATGAAAATGCTTATAATGCTATATTTGTACAAAAAAAAAAGGGGGGGGGTATATATTAGAGAGTATATACTATTATAGCTTTATTTGAGAAATAAAAGTTATATATAGTTTCTTAAATAAATTAATAAGTTATATGGCATATACCCTCTACGACAGCTCTGATGATTAATAACTTCCAGAATTGTTAACAAATTTTAACTCAAAATCTGCCTATACATGTTTAATTTTGTTAAACTACTCTGTTTATTTTGTTCCTTTATTTCTGCTTACTCTTTAGAGATAATGAACCGTAAAAGTTTGTTCTTTTTTTAAATTATTTGAATAACTGGGATAGTTCTACAACAAATTATTTGTTAAGCTAAGTTACTCTTTTATTATTTTAATTGATGTTGTTCTTAGTAAAACTAGAAGACATGTTGGTTTGGTTTGGCAGTCCTGTTATCAGTTTTTAGTGACAATCGCTGAACAAAATGGAATCCACATCGCAATGATAGTTTAAGCCAGAACTGGGAATAATATCTGAACACTTTTCAGCTAGTTACAAGCACCTTAAGAGCACACACTAGTCACGCGGTAAAAGCCGAGCGCTAATGTAAAGTCTATGGGGGCGTTCTTTTTGAATATCTCACTCAAATTTTAATATTTTTACATGATTTTTTTGCACAAGATAGCTGAGGGCGATCCACAACCGGCCTAGTTTTTACTTTTTCAGTTTTCGTTTCAGATTTTCTTTAAACAATTACTTAAACTTTCGGAACTGGTTTAAACCGGTTCTGAAATTGAAACTATCGTAATATAAAAAATATATAAGCAAAATCAAAAAAGTAAAAACTAGGCCGGTTGTGGATCGCCCTCAGCTATCTTGTGCAAAAAAATCATGTAAAAATATTAAAATTTGAACGAGATATTCGAAAAGAATGCCCCCATAAACTTTACATTATCATCCGGGTCTTTTTGAGTACTTTTTCTGTGACTATTGTGAGCTCTTAAGAGTCCACTTCAGTCACAGGAAGAAAGAAAAACGCCTAATGTTAAGTCTATGGGAGTGTTATTTTCAAACATCTTGTTTTAATTTTAAGATTTTTCTTTTTTTTTCATTTTGATAGCTGAGGAGGATCTACAACCAGACTAGTTTTTTTTATTGTGGTTTTAGAGGGTTTTTTTTAATTATTTATATTTTTGGAAATGATTGAAACCAGTTCTGAATATGAAACTATAATGCTATATATATATATAAACATCCAAAATCGAAAAAGTAAAAATCAGCCCGGTTCTAGATTATGTTCAGCTATCTTATGCAAATAAAAATAATTTACATATTTTAAAAGCAAATTATAGATCATGTTCAGCTATCTTATGCAAATAAAAATAATTTACAGATTTTAAAAGCAAAGTGAGAAATTTGAAAATAATAGATTATACAACCCCATAGATTTAACATTGGCGTTTTCCTTTTTTACCACAACTGAAGTGGGCACTTAATTATCAAATTAGATTGTGAGAGCTGTTATAATTTGTTATATGTACTCAAACATGAATAATTAAAAAATATTGTTATTATAATGAAAAAAACTTGATCTATTGATGCTGCTATAAGTTAATATTGCAAAACCCGTGTAAAAATAATCTTGTCTTATGCAGAAAAATATCATGGTCTTGACAGAACGAATACCTTACTATTATACTTGGTAAGATGGAAACCTATCTAAAGTGGAATTTCTAGCTGGTCCTAAGAAATTTTAATTTTAAATGTTCCACTGTATATATTTATGGTAATAGAATCAATGTAAGTCCTTAAACCAGAAAATTTCAATTTTTTTGCTTTTCAATGTGACATTGGTTGTGCATATTTCTCCTTAGTCATGGGTAATCAAAAAACAAATATGCTATTTACAGTTATATAGAATAGTACCCTTTTATTCATGATCTGCTGGCTGTAAATTTTCTTTTAGGTAGTGATTTTTAAAATAACAGTATGGTTTAGAATGTAATAATTAATGGGTATTAATTATGTTATAAAAATCTGTAACATCTAATGTGAACTATTTTATTTATTTAAGTGCAACACTTTATGAAAAAAAAATATATATATATTTGGCAGTAACTGACTGACTTAGTAGTTTATTTATTTTTTAAAAAAATATTTGATTGTATTTTCTCTTTTTATTATATACTTTTGATTTTTTGAAAGTTCTTATAGCTTAACTTACTTCTATGGTCTTGCCATTAAGTTTAAAGATTAAACATAGAGAAAACTCTTAACTATTGTATTTGTAAACCAATTACTATTTTTGTATTTTTAAGCTTATTTTTTTATCAGACAATTTTATCCTCATATCAAGCTGCAATACATAATTCTGAATAATTCATTTCAGCATTGTTAATTTTTTTTCATATTACTGTTATTTTACGTCATTTATTTTCTATTTGACATTTATTTTTCATTTTATTATTGAAATATGTAAACAATTTAAATTATTATTTGCAAAGTATTCAGGTTTGTTATTTTAGTCAAAAATAGTACTCAAAAAGCAACCTAAGATTTGTTTTATGTCTTATTTTTGTAGATGGTGCTGATAAGGATGTTAAGAAGTACCGCAAGAAAAAAAAGCACAAACGTAGCAGCTTTTCTCATAAGGATGAATCTATAGCTGAATCAAGCATTATACAATGTATGTTATCACCACCAGAGGCCCTTTTAAGATATTCTCTATGGATTGGTAATCTAAATCAAGCAGCACAGGTTGTAAAAGTAAGATCATGTTTTAGTAATGGGCGTACTTTTTTTTTAGGGGGGGGGGGAGGGTCATGGTCAAGTTTTTATTGTTTTGGCCAATTAATTTATTTTGTATTTTATTTTTAAAGCATTCAAATTAGACTGGAAGTCTACTGCACTAAACATCCCCTTATTGAGTTGAGGGCTGAAATTCTTGGATTAATTAAA
Organism: Maratus speculifer; assembly: GCA_964019185.1. Taxonomy (NCBI): domain Eukaryota; kingdom Metazoa; phylum Arthropoda; class Arachnida; order Araneae; family Salticidae; genus Maratus; species Maratus speculifer. Next base: position 20,037,368 of record OZ025297.1, on the reverse strand, counting down.
ACTCGATTTGTATATTAAAATACAATTGATCTTCTAAGTCATATCTCTATGGAAAACACCTATAAATCGATTTTAGTGGTTGACTTGTAAGTTTGCCATTGTGTTTTCTTGCTCCCAGTCCTCCATATTTTCATGCCTTTAGATACAGGAAAACACTATGATAAACTTACTGATCAATGATTAAAATTGAGTCTCGGGTGGTTTCCACCTGGGATATGACTTGACAGACTAGTTGCATTTTAATATGCTAATTGGGTTTTGTCTAATCCTGGAATTTCAGCTGTCAACTCTATAAGGTGATGGTCTGTGCAGCCGCTTCCTAGTCAAAATTCAAATCCATTTATTCACTTTAATTTTATTCTTCATTGCAGCTGTTTAATCTTCAATCTTCTGATGAAGCTAAGGAATTAATTTTAATCAATGAATTGCAGCAAATCCATGATAGACTTCTAGCACATGACAAAGTAAAAGAAAAATCTATTAGGAGAAGTTCATCGTGTCCTGATGACAAATCAGCTGCAAGCTCTAATATAATGTCTATCAAATCTGCTGCTTCGTTTGGGTTGCAAAGCTCCAATTTTTACATGACAATTCATCAAGATCTTAGCAGTGTTAAAGTACTTCAAATGATTGATGTGAAAGGAAAAGTCCAGCATCCAGAATTAATTTTAGGATCTGAGAATATTTATTCAATATTTTTGATTGATCTTGCATATGTTTCTGACATTTCACTAGAGCTGTCTTCTTCACTTTTAGATTCTGCCAGCAAAAGCTGGGTTTCAGTTAATTCAGATTTCAAAAGCCTTGATGTTCCTCCCCAAACCCAAAAGAAAATACCACTAATCAGAGGAAATTTTAGAATCTTAAATTTGTTTAACAATTTGCTGAAAGAATTCCTGTCTTTTTTCAAAGATCATGGTGCACAAAGCCATTTGTACTCTATATTTTGGCCACTCAGAAAAGATTTTAAAACTTTGCCTCAAATTTTACCAAACTTTATTGGAAATTTTAATCAAATGAGGTTTAAAGAAGAAGTAACTTGCTGGGAAAATGTTTGTGGTTTAATTGAAGAATTTACATTTTTATTAGAACAGGAAGAACTCAATGAAGTTAGAGGAGTGTTAGGAAAAGACATTAAACGAGAAAATAAACTACATATGACATATAAAAAGCTGTCCATGTCTCTTAGAGGGTTAAGAGATTGGTCTTCAAGAACTATATCTTCAGAAATCACTCACTACACCGACTATTTGAACAAGCTATTCATTCACCTGCGTGAGGTCACCAAAGCTGCACTGGAATGCAAATCTCAAAATGCTTGTTCAGGTAAAAAAAATATATTATTTATTGCTATATTACTAAATTATTATTTATGTTAATTTATTTTTTTTTAATTTATGGAAAAAATGATAATATCTAAGTAGGGAAATTTCTTAGATATTTGATTACAGTAAACATCCTCTAATCTGGCACAATCGGGACCTGACTCATGCCAGATTACTGGATAATTGTCTAAAAAAAAAAAAAAAAAAAAATAGAAGTTAGACTTTAACAAAAAATGACAATAAAGCATGTTTTTTATTCTTTAAACAGTTTGACTGTAATAAAAAAATTACTCATCAATGTAAAGTACAACATATGAGTTTCAAAACTCACCTTATCTAGAAAATCAAGTTTTAGGAAATCACCAAAAGACTCCGAGTCCATAAATTTTCATTGTAAACCAAACTTTACTGACAGATTTAATGACACTACTTTTTTTATGAGTTGTTACGTAATTTTTCATTCTTTAGTTCCATCAGATTATCACATACATTAGAAGTGATTAAACAAATAATATATATATATATATATATATATTTTTTTTTTTTTAAAGTCATGCCAGATTTCCCAAGCATGCCTGACCATAGGATGCCAGATTAACAGAAGTTTTCTCTATGTATATTCTAGATTTTTTTAATATATTTTTTTTTTTGATTATTTAATAATAAATTTATTAATGCAACATAATAGATGCATTAATTAAAAATGCAACCAAAACAATTTTTGCACATTTTTTAAATTTCTATAAACTGTTTACAAGAAGTGTTTTTTTTGCTATCAACTGTGAAGGAGAGGAGAATAAGTATAACATTTTTATATAATTGTTAAAAAACTGGTACCTCAGACAACATATTCATTAAAGTTGCTTTAAAAATATGTACCCTTTAATAAAGATTGTGTTGTCATTTGTATAGTTATTTATTTTCTGTGACCTATCCCAGCAAAGAAAGAAACAGTGGGCCATCAGCTGGAAAAATGATGGCAGCCACCTGTGCCATCAGCGGTAAAGTGCAATGGTGCCATTACTTAAACCAGTACTAAAGTGTCCGTGCGAAATGCAGCTGGCCCATCAGTGATGGCCAACAGCAGGCCAGCAATGATATGCCATCACATTACTTCAATCCATCAGTCTTCCTTCAGTGCTAGCACCTATCCTACAGCAATTCCTTTGCTGGACCAGCAGTTTTAATCCAGCATCATCACTTATCCTGCAGTGTTTATACAATGGCAAACCATCAGACATTTTTTTTACTATGAGCAGATACCCAATTGGCACCATTACAAAAAATTCTTATAAAAAAATCTATATAAAAAGTATTATAGAATTCTAGACCATTTTTCTATAAGCTAGTTTAATCGAAAGCAGTATGTGCAAATAACTATATAGAATCATTCGAATATATTCAGATTTCGCCAAGTGAAAACGGTTGACCCTCCCAAGTACTAACCGCGTTCGATGCTGTTTGGATTTTGTGATCGGACGAGCACTGATGCCATCAGCGTATGCTATGGCTTTTCACACTTCCCCTGTTCTTATTCGATTTTTTAAGTTTGTTTCTTTTGCGATTTACTTTCCTGATCTTTAAAGCCAAATAGAAATCATATACATGTTTGTGGTGGTTACTCGATAACCCCCCCATATGTTTAAGTTAATTCATTTTTATTAGCCATTTTATTTCTTATTACCTCCTTTTTATTAATGTTCTCAATTTAATTTTTATTTCGATTTCGTTTCTTTTCATATCGTCGCCTGTAATGTTTTCTTTCTTACTTAGCTTTCGAATGTTCCAAGCCGGTAAAATCCTGTTCGAAATCATTCCTTCCGGTTTAGAAAACCTTCGAGAACATTCTCGCTACTTCTTTGGGTGGAACTTCCGTTTATGTGACGTATTTTAAGTCATTCAGCACAGGGCCACCTGCTTTGGCCTCCCCTCTTTAGGTGTTTATCAATTCTGTTTTTATTAAATTCATATTTCTCCATACTTTGCATCGTAACTTGGCTTATTTTGTCACCCCCCCCTCTTTCGCTCGCTGCCAAATTGGCGTATTTTGGGATTCCAGTAACCTTTTCTCTTTTTCCCCTGGGCTCTCGGCCACCTGCGTCAGTTGCGCTGTTAGACTCCTGCCGTAATGGATGCGGTCGGATGATTGGAAGTTTTGGGTGGAATTTCCGGGGCATGTGTGCGCCCCTCGAGATTATTGCATACGGGCACCATTTCATGCTGCTATGATCACGCCATGGTTTCAGGAAAGGTTGATTTTTTAACGCGGCGAGAAACAAAGCCCCTTCAAAGGCATCCCGAAATTATTGTGTTTTGTGCCTTCTCTTTTTCGGATTACACAATTTAAATAAGGGCACACCATGGACCTTCTGTTTGTTGCTCTCGTAGCGGCTTCATATCTAAATTAGAATGTCGTCATGTGTCTTCTAAATATTTATTTTATTTTTCATCATCTCTTCGTTAATAATTTTCTTCAACTACTTTTTGTGCTCAAATTTCTTCAATAATCTTTTTATGTGATCTCAGTCCTCTGAGAAAACAAGCAGAGGTGAAGATTTTCTTTCGTGAGGTGAAGAATGTTCTTTCTAGAAGTGATCATACATTTTACATAACGTATTGACTTTATAATTTCTTTCGTCATTTTAATTTGCTATTTGGCCCATCTTCACATAAATAAATTTGAATATTCACGGGACGTTCCATGGAAAATATTGGTGCATATCTATATAAAATACTCGTCTGATAATATATATATATTTAAAAGATACATATATTTAAGTGATGTTTCTTTTTTTGAAGAAAATAATATCATTTTCCTTTTGTGTGTTATGAGAAATTCTTCAAGTTCATACTGTCAAGATATATCAAAAAAATGTGTTATGATGAAGAATGTTGGTTTTGTTTGGAATATATCAATTTAAAAAAAAATATCTTCATTTGTAAAGTTTTTTACTATAAAACAAATGTTTAATTTCTATGAGAAACAAAAATGTTTCTATAAAGAAGATATTCGATTTTTCATGAAAGAAATACAAGTATTTCATAAATAAATAAATATTAATCTTCAACCAATTTGTGTATTAATTCCTGTGCATGTGTCTGGATTTACTACTCATCATCTGGCAAGGACTTCACAGGTAACTTTACCTTTTCTTCAAATTTATATTTTATAATTTTGTATTTAGTTTATCATCTTCAAGGTTAAAAGAACATTTTTATTATTTTAAGTGAAGTAAGGATGGTCACTTTTGGGTCGTTTGCCAGCCTCCATTCTTCACAATGTATTAGTCACTTTCACGATCACTTTGGCCTAATTGTGGGTTGAAACAAATAAACAAGTGTTTCTCCTCCCATCTCTTCTTCTCACCCACTAAAGTAAACACAACAATGTTATACGCTGATTCTCAAATGCGTGAATTATGAAAACCGAAGTCATTTGTAACTTAGAAAATCAGATTTAAGATTATTTTTTTTGTCTTCGATATTCACAAAGCCACCTAGTGTAAAGGTTCCCAGCAATAATACTGCAAAAGTTCGTGCACTTCGATCGTGTGGTGGGCCAGCGCATTAAATAAAACGGGGGCCGATCAGAATTTCGCCTTACGATTTCCAGCAGCAAAGTTGACTGAAGCTGTCCAGCAGTGGTCATGCAGTGGTAGACCATTAGCCTGTACTTCTCCACCATTGCCAGCACCTATCTTGCTGCTGGCCAGCATTTTTCTCTTTGCTGGGATGGGTCATGCTCCCATCTATACATTTTCATACTTTACTGTATAAAGAATGAAAACATGTATGTGCTACTTCATATTTAACAGAGAATTAAAGCCTCTTATTAGTAATTTAATACAATTTCAACATGGTTAGCTGCAGTGTGCAATTTTGCAAGTTATTGCAGAACTTTCTTTTTTTTTTTTTTTTTTTTTTTTAACTCTACCATAATATTTGATGCAATGAAAAAATGTATTTTCAAACCAAATTTAACAATTTATAATTTTTGATTTTTTAAATTATTTTGAAGGATTAAAAGCTCTGATTATAATCTGCCAAATTATTCAAATCTCCATATTGATATTAATTTTGTTTTTACTCATCATAATATAATGCTACAAAATGGCTAACTTGGGCAATATAAATAATGAATAATAAGATTAGACTGATTTGCTTTTGCTTTTATTTTGTCAAAAATGTGAAATAGCAAAGCAGTACTTAGCATTTCTCACAATCGGACTGAAAAAAAAAAAAAAAAAAAAGTAAAGCTAACATATGTTGTTAAAAAAGATCCGTCATTGAAAATGAAGATTAGAAATGGTAAAAATAAAAATAACTCATAAATACTGCATTATTCAAAATAAAAATAATTAAAAATGTATTTAATTATTGTCAATATAAAATTTTACATAATATTTTTGTATAAATTCTCTATTGATATGAGTGATTCATTGAGCAAAAAAAGAATCTAAAAGTATCAAGGCTGTTATCAAATGCATATTTTTCTTTTAGGTCAGGCTATATATACATCTGATTTTTCAATATTGAAAGAAAGTCCTGTCGAATTGCTGAAGAAAATAATTTTGCAAACTGGTGTCACGCCGAAAAAGTAATTGTTTTTCCAATTATATTTTAGAAATATTTTGAATAAATTTGATATTTTGCTAAGTATATTTTCTATTTAATGTAGTGTTATCTTATAATATGACCATTGCACAATTGCAATTAAGAGAAGATTCTAGTTCGGCCTAAAATTTTTGTTATTTGGTATCATATATATTATAAAGCAGAAGTTCTGAAACTTCCAAACGAGTGTTTTCAAAAACTACCCGATGGATTTTTTTGCCTATTGTATCATTCGATAGGAAATAGTTTTCCGAAGGTTTATGATTCCAATTTACAGGGATAACTCTGATTTTTCGTAGTAAATTTCGTATTTTTCGGTTATTTTTGACAAAAGGGTTGCCAGTAGCTGTTTTTGGCGAAAATTATAATTGCTAAAAGAATTAAAATGGCTATATCTATTAGAAATATTACAAATATCTTGCAAATAATAGCAGAAAATAACTACTGATAATATTAATAATAATAAAGAAAGACCGCTTAAATGAGGCGTAATATTATAAAAATATATTTATCTTGAAAATGAAAAAAATATTTGTAATGCTTAAAAAATAAATTAACGCGAAATATAACAATTGATTCAACTTTTGGCGACTTATCCCTGGTGTTAGAATAAAAACATGAATTTCAGAAATTGATTAAATGAATTTTAAATGATAGTTATTTCCCTTTTTATTATTTTCTTTCTCTTTTTTATCGAATTTCTGTATAATATAACTTACAGTAGAAAAAGCAGATCTGATTGTAAAAGACACTGTAAGTTGTGAGTTACTATTCGTTTCTACCATTTTCATCTTGCTTTTGTCGCCAAAGAATGTGTTTTTAAGCCGAAAATGCACTACTGACTTAATGCCTGACTTAGGTTCTTAATGGTCGCAATAATGTTTTTTTTTTTTTTTTTCAAGTGAAGATAATTTTTAGAGTATATTTTAAGATTAAATCGTAAATTATAGAGATATGAGTATAACTCTTTTATTTCTTTTTGCAAATGTTTTCATTGTTAATTTAATTTTTCTTGCGCCATTTCGTCAATTTCACTTACAGGAAAAATTTTAGTTTTAAAATTTAAAAACTGAATAAGGAAAAATTACCCCATCAATTAAAAATCTACCCCAAAATTTCAAGATTAAATGTCAAGAATGGATCAATGGTCAAATGTCACATTCACTTGACATTAAGCATAATATAAATGCTAATTATATCATCAAGTGATTTTTAATTCGACATTTTATTTCTACTTTTATATATGTTCTGCTAATTTGTTTTTCGTTATTTAAATGAAAATTTATGCTAATCTATATAATCTGGCTAATAGTTTGGCGATTTGTATAATTTGGCTAAATTGGTCGACAGTATAACCAAGTAGTACTGAAGAAAAAATTTTGCAATTCAAAGTAAATTTATGCAATTATGCGTTATTACTATAGATAAATTCAACATTTTGAAATAAAAAATTCCCGTTGAATAAAATTTACAAGCCTTTTTTAATTGACCATTTCCTCTTCAATATTTCTTCAATCAAACTTTCGCTATTCTCTTTCGCGCAGGCTAACAAAAATGTATTTTAAATATTTTATTAGATAAAACGTAAATAACATTTTTCTATTTTTTTAAAATTATTTTTAAAATCTAATTCTACCATTATGTGTCTTACAGGACAAAATAGCAGAATTACTTTTAAAAATGGTTTTATCTGTTAATTGTATGTTGTTTGTTTATTTGGGTGTTTGAATTTACTTTTGTCATCAAACAATGCAATTTTATACCAAGAAGGCATAAGCCGGAGCGATGTTCACAATTACTAAAATCTCTCCTCTCTTTTAAATGTGTGAGAGCATTTTTAGGATATTTTTTTAATGTTTAATTGTAAATATATAAATAGCAGTTATAGCCAAAAAAAAAAAAAAAAAAAAAAAATGCGTATAAAGTTTAAATTTTAGTATAAATGTCTTCCTCATCCAAACTGTAAAATAATTTAATTGCAACTTTTTAAAGTTTTGGCCCTGATGTAATATACGCACCACATTCGCACGATTGCAACAAAATGGCGATTTTATGCAACACATGGTAAACCGACTATGGTTGTTTATTTATTAATAAGCTATTTATTAACTTTCATTTTGTTTTTTAAAATAATATAAATCATTTTGTTCTATAGCTATTAATTAAACTTTTTTATTTATTTTTTTTTCAAATAATACAAAATAATTAAAAAATATTTATGAAATTGGTAATTAAAAACCAAGTTCTCCAAATTAGCACCAGAAAAAAATTGCGCCAATGTGGTGCATACATGATATCTGTGTCAAAGTTTTTTCTTATACATAAGTAGGAAAAATGCAGTGTAAATACCGATTAAAGTTTTTTCCAAATGGAAATTTTGTCACAGATTTGGTCACATACTCATCGAGGTATCTCACTGGTGCCAAAATGGCATTATTTGCCTCATATGGTAACCCAGCTATAGTTGTTTATCTGATGATAAATTGTTTATTTAATTTAATTTTTTTCTTTTTTGAAATGATATTTGTTGTTTTGTTCTACAGTTACTTTTTATTTATTAATAATTGCTGTTTAATATGATAGAAAATAATAAAATATACATAAATTTCTTTGGTATTTTAAAACAAGGATTTTGCCACATTGTAGTTGCAAGATAATCGTGCTAAACCTATTGCGTGTATGATGTCTGTGTAGGAATCTTTTGTGAAATATGAAAAGTGTAAATTAGCTACTTCTTGATTATCACATCAACCAATTTCGCCAAATCGTTCGCCAAATTATACAAACTTACATAGTTTTACCTTAAATAACTAAAGAGAAAATGCTTAAATACGAAAGAGCAAATAATTTTGTTTTCATTTTTCAGGAGGAAATTTTACAATAATAAAGTAATTGTTGTAGTGATAAATTTAATGTGTGTTTTTTTTTATCGTTGGCAACTTGCTGTAACGAAAAATGTTTATTTTTTCCCCCTGCTATTGTTTTGTAAGAGCTGGTTTTGTGAAAGCCATGTTAAGATGGTATTCAAATTTTTGAACCCTTCCCAATTACCACCCCCTTGGGCCGATTTTGCTCATTTGCAATTCCCACTGAGATATTAACTATCTCAATGTACTTGACAAGTTTGAAGATGATTCTTGCATAATTGTGCCTTTTATCGTGCGGACAAAATTTAATATATATATAAACTTTTTAGGTGGGAGTAGCTTTGGGTTCCTGGCTTCACATAATGAAAAGTTGTGGAGAAATTTTTCAGAAGTTGTACCATGGTAACGACTGTAATAATTAATATTGCTTCAGATAAGGGAAAATTTTAAATCCTGCTGCCATAATGGTCTCATATCGCTTCCAAATGTGCACTGTTAGTAATAAACTAAAATAGTTACTTCTAAATAACTGGTTTTTGTGCAACATTTAAGATAATTTAATATCACAATAGTGTCTAAATCGTTTTCAGCAATGAGCAAGGTGCTGCTGGAGGTCCAAATTATTTAAAATACAAACTTAAATTCACCAGTTCATTTCATCTACAGCTGATTTTGAAATATTGACCAGCGCAGCGGGCATATTTTTTAAATATATATATAAAGAAAATCTCTTTTATATAAAGAAAAGAGGTGTTGCTTTCAAAATTTGCATTACATTTATTGACATTTCACTTAGACATTTAAATTTTTTTTTTTTTATGTAAAAAAATAATAAATTATATGTGTTATAGGACTGGAGATGCATATCGCAGACTTCCAATCAGCCAGCCATTTTTCTCTGGTCTGAAGCTTTTCAAACAAATTTACTCAACATATTGTAAAAGGACATTCAACTTTTTGGAGCTTATACTGACATTTAGTTTTAAAAGTTTATTTTTGATGAAATGGCTGTCATTTGAACACAAAAGTTCACTTTTGCCCTTTTCTTTAATCTTTAGCAAGCTGTAAAAAATATTTAATCAATAAAAGTTGTACTTTTTGATAACATAAGTTCCAGCAAAAATGATTAGGTTTCTTTTAAATAAAAAGATGAAAGAAATCAATCCAACAATTCTTGAGAAAAATGGTTACCCAAGTTTTGAGAAAAATGTGTTTAAAATTTTACAATAGTATTATGTTTACTAAACGGCATTACATTCAATAAAGAAAAAAAAAAAAAAAAAAAAAAAAACCTTTACGAAATAGAGATATCATGAACCTGCTTTAGGGCACAATCTACGAGTGTCAGCAATAAAAAAAATCTTGACTTTCAAACCACAGTTTTAATATTCAGATGCTTTGTTTTTTTTTTTTTTTCAGCTTCAAATAGAAAATGCAAATGAGAATTTCTATTATGTGTTGGTCATGTGGAGTGTTGCCTTTTTAAAGTTTTGGTATGGTTTAAAATGACGGCTGTTTAACATTTTTTAATAACTGTCAGGATTTTTTTTTTTTTTTTTTGGGGGGGGGGGGCTTCACTGTACACATTTGAGGGGAAAAAAGGTTTAAAAAAAAATTAAAATGTGACCCCAAAGAAGTAAATAATAGCTCTCTTTAAATAAATTATCTTGATCATCAGTTTATTATTATTATAATATCATCAGTTTATTATTATTGTTTTGCTTTGTTTTTAGAATTGAAAATGCTTTCTAAGTGTGATAAATTAAAGTATTTAGTAATTTCAGATTTTAATTGCTTAGAAGGCATAGAGTCAACAGAGTAAAAAAGTGTCCAAGGCTGGAATTGAACCAAGGTTATTGGCTGTATGTGTCAATCCTTTTCCATTAAGCTATCTGCATGATACCAAACATAGCACTTCTCACACTTATCAGTTGACAAGGCTGCAAGGAGCACACGACGTTCATGAGCTACTACAAGATAAGAGTGAGAAGTTCTAAATTTCACATCATCCAGGTAGCTTAGTGGCAAAGCATTGATGCAGATAATCAAATGATCTAGTTTGATTCCAGACTTAGACACCTTTTTATTGTTTTGGCTCTGAGCTTCTAAACAATAAACATTTTAAATTACTAAATTAAAATTATCATATTAATGGTATATAAGCCAAGTGTATAAGCTGTGTATAAGCCAAGAAATTTTGGAATTTTTTGGCTTGAAAGTGGGAGAGTCAGCTTATACACAAGTCTAAGACAATTTCAAAATAGAAAAGAAAAGTGAATATAAAAGAAAAAAAAACCCTAAAAAATACCTACACATTTCTCAAAGTACTTTAATGTTCCATCCTTTTGTAATGAAACAAGTCGCCAATCTTTTTTTTATAATCCAAGTTATTAACATAATTTTAAAGCAACTCCTTAAAAGTGGTCCTCTTATTGGTATATCAGGATGAATATCATCAGTATCCAGTTGAACACATTGCCATCTTTTAAAAAAATGGTATCATTCACAATTCCATTCATTGCATTACTGATGGAACATTTTTTGAAAGATTGGACAATCATTTCTTGTGGTAATTCAAGACATGTTTCCTACACTCATTAATAGATAACAACAATGTCAATTTTTAAAAAAAAATTACTGCCATTTGTTATAATTGCATCTTCATATGACAGCCATTCTGTAATGAAAGGGGTAGAAGTCTGGCTACATAGGATCTACCAGAGATCTTTAGGAGATATCAATAATTTCATAGAGCACATTATTTTCTGTAATTTATGCAAAAGAAAGTGCTAACTTTTCTTCTGATGATTTTTTTCATTACATTTGTTTAACATCTGTTTATATATGGGTTTCCGATTTTAAATGATTTTACATAGAAAATTCATATACTTGCCTTATATACAAAAATATATGGTAAGTGAAATTTTCTGCAAAAAGTTTCCAAAAATTATATATAAAGTATTTAGCATTAAATTCTTAACTATTTTGTTACTAATGAATGTGTTAAATGAAATTTGTAACACATTTAATAAAATAATCCTTTAAACTTTTGTTAGAGTACAATTGGCATAAATAGTAATTAGTGATTTTTTCAAAGAGTATTCTTTATTTATTTTTTACTTAAGAAATTAGTCTTTATTTAAAATAGTCTGTTAACTGACACTTTTTGTTAAACATTTACAAAGGTTAAATATGATACATTAATTTGTTATTGCAGGATCGAAATATTTGCTGATCGTATGAAAGTTGATCTAGTTCGTGTACTTGCTCATTCATGTTTACCTCATGTCCCCCTTCTTGAAGAAAATGTATCAGTAGACAAGTTGTTGAAATCGTCATATCAAGTTCAAGAAGATGGTAAGTAAATACATTTTTTCTCTGAGTCATTTAATTCTGTTTAGTTAATTGACTGTGAAGAAATATATTGCTACAATTCAACAGGTAACAGAGATTTTTCATTGCTTAATTCTGATTATTATTAATCAATGTAATAATTATTATTATTATAAATTTCAATCACAAGACCTGATTCTGAGTACTTTTAATCAATATATTTTCCACAAATTTACTTTTTTCTCCTGATATCTTTCAAACTATACTTTAAATCTTTAATTTCTGTTAGTTATAAAAAATACATATACAAAAGGATGCCTGAAAAAAATCTACAGACTTTGAATTTCATGTCAGTAACTACCTGTATTGCAAATGAGTGTTTATTTCCATAATAATATTTCTGTTTCCTTTGTTCTGTTTTCAACTCAAATGTTTATCTATTTATTTTGTATCATTTCCAAGTACATACTGCTTTGAAATAGATATTTAATGTTTTTCAACTTATACTGCAACACATTCAGTTATGACTAAAAACTTTTTCTTCCCTATAAATAGTTAAATAAAATGATTTTTATATTTATTCTTAATTAAATTTTGTACTATTTAGTTGTTTAGAGAAAGGAAAAAAAAATCCCTTTTCTATTAAATGAGTTAAAAAAAAAAAAAAAACTCCTTTGGGCTGTTAATGTTTGTTTTGGAGATGTTGAAAAGGAAGATGTAAAATTTTGTGGTACATCAATTTTCGTTTTGTAAGTAACATTCCTTTTAATATTTTTTCTTTTCAACAATTTACAATGTTAATGTAATAGTATCCTTTTTTAGCTCACAGGCTATCATAGCCTGAGAGCTTATGTGCCCGTCCGTTCTGTATGTATGTGCGTATGTGCGTAACGCGATAACTCATGATAAAAATATCGGATCCACTTGAAATTTTGTATGTAGGTATATCCTGACAAGGCGCTTCCCTGATTAGTTTTTGGAGTTCATTCGATATGTATAAGAGGGGGAACGGGGGGCTCATGCCCCCCGTTAGTTGATATAAATGGGATTTTCATGCAGAATTAAGTTTTCGTTCAAAATTTAGATTAGGATCATTCTGATGAGGCGATTCCGTGACTGTTATTAGGTGTTCATTGATTAAGTATAAATAGGGGGACAGGGGTTCTAATGCCCCCACCCCCTTAATTTATAGAAATGGGATTTTCATGCAGAATTAAGTTTTCGTTCAAAATTTAGATTAGGATCATTCTGATGAGGCGATTCCGTGACCGTTATTAGGTGTTCATTGAATAAGTATAAATAGGGGGAACAGGGGTTCTAATGCCCCCCCCCCCCCCCCCCCGTTAGTTGATATAAATGGGATTTTCATGCAGAATTAAGTTTTCGTTTAAAATTTAGATTAGGATAATTCTGATAAGGCGATTCCATGACTGTTATTAGGTGTTCATTGAATAAGTATAAATAGGGGGAACAGGGGCTCTAATCCCCCCCCCCCCCCCGTTAGTTGATATAAATGGGATTTTCATGCAGAATTAAGTTTTCGTTCAAAATTTAGATTAGGATCATTCTGATGAGACGATTCCGTGACTGTTATTAGGTGTTCATTGAATAAGTATAAATAGGGGGAACAGGGGTTCTAATCCCCCCCCCCCCCCCCCGTTAGTTGATATAAATGGGATTTTCATGCAGAATTAAGTTTTCGTTCAAAATTTAGATTAGGATCATTCTGATAAGGCGATTCCGTGACTGTTATTAGGTGTTTATTGAATAAGTATAAATAGGGGGAACAGGGGCTCTAATCCCCCCCCCCCCCCGTTAGTTGATATAAATGGGATTTTCATGTGGAATTAAATTTTTGTTCAAAATTTAGATTAGGATCATTCAGATGAGGCGATTCAGTGACTGTTATTAGGTGTTCATTGTATAAGTATAAGTAGGGGGAACAGGGGTTCTAATGCCCCCCCCCTTAATTTATATAAATGGGTTTTTCAAGCAGAATTTTCAGATTTCGTTCAAATCTCTGAATAGTTTTGGAAGTTTAATGGTTAAGTATAAAAGAGGGGGATAACTCCTTTTAAATTATATAAATGCTAAATGGGTTTTTATTAAGAATTATCTAATTTGCTCTGAATTTTGGATATAGATTTTTTATATGATAAAGCATGTCTTTGATAGTATAGGAGGTTCAATGATTAAGTATAAAAAAAGAGGAAAGAAGAGAGCTGTTTCCCTTTCTTAATTTTTTAACGGAATTAACCCTTGAAAATATAAGGCTTTAATGTACAATTAGTATTTGTAGCCTGTGAGCTCAATGCCATCAGTTTAACTGGGCAGTATTCTTTATTTAAACCTTTGAATTATATTCTGAAAAACAGAGCATAACAACTGTGATATTAGACTTATTTAAGAATTTACTTTATTTTATTCAGTTGAAGGGTTTTATAAAAACCAAGATTTAAATTAATATTTTAAAATTTTTCAATATTCCTATTTAATTTTCTAATTATTTATTTCATATTTATTTAGGGTATCCAATGTATGTCCTTAACAAGCCAAAACAGGAATGGCTAGAGCCAAAGCATCCAGATATAGTAGCTCGAGAACTAATGAGAGATCTTATATCCATTATTCAAGGTAGTATCATGAAACTTTTTTTAGTTGGAGTGTCAAATCTTCTATTAAAATTGTAAAAGATTTATATTTTCATTAAAATTTCTGTTTAAATTTAAAATCATCTTTTCTTTTAACAGAAACAGTTATGGTAAATGACTCTAAGGGAATATTTACTGCAGAAGAGTTATTTTCAGTAACTCAGCATTCTCAATTTATATCTTGGATGGATGACTGTTCCCATTTGGCTTTTGTAGACTTAGATTTATTACAATCAAAAGAACAAAAACTTGCCTTTTTTGTGAATGTAACAAATGTTGCATGGATCTATGCTATACTGGTACAAGCAATGCTTGGACAATCTCAGGTAATATATTTTTAATACATTGTATAGTTTAATTTTATTTCACATAAGTTTCCAATGCAATGTCAAATTTCTTTTGTAACTTTTGAGTAATTAGTCCATTTCATAAAAAATATATTTTATATTACTTTTAAAATGGAATGCTACTAAAACACATCAATTGTGACACCCAGGGTTGGTATAAAAACTTTTTTTTTTTTTTTTTTTTTTTTTTTTTTTTGAAAAAAACCAAAAAACCAGGTTTTTTTGGTTTAAATCGGGTTTTTTCCCTATCATTACTTAAAAAGCATTTGCAAGAAAAAAAAATTGAGTTTTAGAAAGTCATGATTTTTCTTTTGTAATTAATGTTAAACATTCACATTGGTACTTAATTTTTTTATATAATTAAATAATTAAAGCATATAAAAATTATAATTAAATTACCTATAAGTTTAGCTTTCTTTAGGGAAATATTTATTGTTTAAAAAATATTGAACTACTAATTTATTAGTATACTCATATAAGCCTTCAGATAATAATTAAAGAAATAATTATTATGTAGAACATAATGAGGGATAAACAAATATATTTCACTAAATCAACAAAAAATAAGCAAAAATAGAAAACATTTTCCTGTGCTTAATTTAGAAATCATTTACTGTATCAATAATATCAACATCAACAAATGATTATTAATCTTTTACTATATATATATTCATTTAAATAAAAAACATCAATATGCATTTTTTTAATGCTAAAATAAATCACATGTGTATCGACATACTTGATTTATCAATGAGTGTAATATTTATACATATTGAGACATATGCTTTGAAAAATTACTATTTTTTTTTCTTTTTTTTTATTACAAACTTTATTTTTCCTAGTTAAATATATTTAGGTAAACAATTTCTTTATAAAAACAATTCTATTTATTTAATTTTAATTAAAAGCTTAAAATAAAAACATAAGTTTTGAGGCTTTTTCTAATCCCAATTTATTTCGTATATTTGTCTATACCAGCCCAAATGTTGAAAATATTCTTTCAACACTCACTGAATAGGCTTTTGCTGTTATAAGTTGTACAACTTCAGTAAAGACGGAGCTATTAAATTTCTTGATTTGAATTTGCTGACTCTTCCTTATTTTATATGGGGTAACTTCCTTTACTGCATTCTGCTCAAAAAAAAATGTTTTTCAAAAGGTGAAGATTAACATAAAATTTACTATCAGTGCAAGCTAAAGTTATATGGATATTCTAGTTTTGCAAAATTTAATGCATCCATTTTTTTCTTGGTCAGACCACTTTGACTGTACCACAATATCAAGCATATATGGGTGTTAGAGCCATTTTATACCTGGACTCAAAACACTGCAGGGCTTCTTTGCTTATCTTTTTTCTCTTAATATTTTTTGAGGATTTTTCCAAATATAAACTCCATCAACAATGGAACAATTATTACTTTAGATATTATCCAGGGCAACTGCAATAGGCTTTAACTTCAAACATATCTTCAACATTTCTTTTTAGATTAAAATTAGACATAGATAGAAACTTTTGAATATTTTTATCATTGACATTCCTATTTTCATCACAAATTTTAAGTGGGGTAATTTTTAAGGCAAACATCTGAGGCATCTTGAAAAACAATTCCATCAAATTTAATAAGGGAGAACTAATTTGACAGCATTTGCATTGCATGCAATTTATACATTTGACTCTCGAGCCTGTTCTTGGTCTATTTCTATTTTCCTACCAGATTATATCTTTCTTTTTTCTAGTTTTAGACATCCTTTTACTTCAATATATATAAGTAGCTTTCTTAAAGTAAAATATAGTGCAAATAGAATAAAATCATAAAGTAAAACTCCAATGCAAAAAAAGCAAAAAAGGTTATTAAAACCAATAGGTACAGAATAGAGAGAATTTACAATCATTCATTAGCATAGAGAACAAAGAGTAACCAATGGGGAGAATGACTTATGTTATGTCATCATTAATGCTTTGATATATGATGCAATTTAAATGGTAAAATTGTATCTTAGGCTATTTTTTAAAAATAAACGGCTTAAAGAAGAAGCAAAACAAACAGCTTTTTTTTTTCCTCCATAGCTCACATTAAAAAAATTAGTTTGCCGTGTAGATTTATAGCTAGTAAGAAAAGTTGGGCAGATTAAAAGTGTTTGTCACTTTAAAAATTTATTAATGTCTTTTAAAAAAAGCAAAAAGCAAAAAAAAAAAAAAAAAAAAAAAAAAAAAGGCTGTGCTTGTAGCTTCCGCATAACTTGGATTTTGGATATTTTAATAATGCGTAAAATACATGAAAACATTAAAAAAAACCAAATGAAAAAAATACCAGCATGGTTTTTAAAAAAAAAACACTTGGTTTAAACCATGGTTTTAACCACGGTTTAAACCAGCGTGGTTTTAACCAAACAACCCTGGTGACACCAATAAAATAAATCTGCAGCTTTGTTCTAAATCTATAAAACAGTGAGTACTTAAAAATTTTTAAATTATACTTTAGCATCAAAATTATTTGAACTTAAATTAAGAGGACTGTATTATATTTTTATTCATATTATTTTACAGTAAAATTGTTTACATGCCATCATTTTTTGACACGGTAATATAATTAGAATTTTAAAAGTCCTTAAAAAAAGAAACAGAACCATATTTTAAATAACAAAAAGGGAAACTGTAAGGACTAAAAACTTATTTACAGAACTATTAAATTTTAAAACAAGCTAGAAAGTATTACGTGGTTAAGTTTTTGAATATAGTCATATCACTTTTACGTAAAAAAAAAAAAAAAGTATAGAATTGTTTATCTGGAAATTAGTTATTCAAAATCATATTTCCAATTGACTAAATTCAGTATCTGTCCAATAAAAAGTGCCGATTTGACATGTTTATTGCTTCATATATTACTGTATGCATGACATGATTTGATGCCAAAACCTAGGACTTAAAATTGAAGCATTTTGATATCAAGTTGAAAAAATATATGTATGCAGGAATATGCCATTGAATGTTCACTGTTATAGTATATGCTATAGCTTTATTTGAGAAACAGAGTGTTTACATACGTTCTTAATAAAAGCCAGAATATTTTCAATACCAACCACAATAATAATAATAATAATAATAAATTTTAAAAAAAGTGATAAAATCATATCATATATAAATAAAATTTTGTGCCTAATGAAGTCTAATAAAGGTGTTAATTACTCTAGTGATTTATTATCAATAAATAAAGGTTTATTTATTGTTCTGGAATTTAGACTTAATGTATTCAAACTTTTGGCACAATCATGAAACAAATCACTTTTATTCCTATATTTCTAAAGTTTTCAAAAATTTCCTTTTAGGTTTTGAGTAATTGCAATTTTAAAAGAAAGGAAAGAAAAGACAAAATGTAAAGCATTTTTCTGAAATGTTATAAATTAAAAATGATATTTAAACTTAAAATGAAATAAAACATGGTTTATGCTGGAAATTATTTTAAATTTTGTAATATCTTATCTGATGTAGGAATTTTTTAAATATAATTTAATGAAATTATTTTTATTCACTGTAAAAGCAGTTTTTGTAATATATTTAGATGTTTATCTAATTTCCCATAAATGATAAATTGTAAATGTCCCTGTTTAAGGTTTTAATTATTTTGTTTCAGGATATTTCCATTAAATTTAAAACTTTCCTGTCATTACTGTATTTTAATTTTAATTAAAATTTTATGTGTTATTGCAGTAAAATATAGAGATCTGAATAACTTTTTAAAAAAATTTAATTTACTGTAATACAAGATAGAGTTGAAAAAGATACTGTAGTTATGTACAATGCATTAATTTTCTTTCTTAATTATACCCAAAATAGTGTAATCATAAACACTTTGAGATACTGTTCACTTTTTAAAATTTGATTATAGCAAAAAGAAAAAGAAGAAGAAGAAACCAAGTCACCAGATTACTCAGACTCTAATTGTGAGTATAAGAGAGATTATTCTCAAGAACTTCTGTTGTCTCCTAGTTGTTTGGAAAGATTGGTTATCCAGAAAATTTTAGGTTTTGCTATTGGTCAACTTGGTCCAATAAGGTATAATTATCTTCATACTCTTGTTCAGTGCTTACAACTTTATGCTCTTCTAATTTTTGTTTGATTCAGAAGAGATGTACTTATATTTAAGAGCTTAATAAAAGAACATTTGCATAACAAATATTTTGAAGAAGCCGAGGTTAATGTTTTTTGTCGTAAATTTTATTCTTTTTTTTTTTTTTCCTAGCTGTCATATGTTAACAAATAATACTAAATTTTCTAAAAAAAAACAAAAAAAAAAACTGATTGACGTTTAGTTTTTAAATATAATTAATAAAACATTTACAGTGTTGCAAGAACATCATAAGATCATATTATACAATCCAACCAATCAGAATTTTATCCATTACATATTTTTCGTATTATACAATCTGACCAATCAGAATTATATTCATCACATATTTTTTTTTTTTTTTATAACTACAAGAAACTTTCACAATTGCATCCATGTCTTACACAGGACTCTGACCCGAAACTCTCAGCATGGCAGTAGCTGCTGCTACCGATCACCTACTATGACGACAAATACTAAAAAAAGTATTGAAATTATTAAGATTATTTGAATTATTAAATAATTTTCAAGACTATTTAAAATCTTAGTGTTTTAGCTTTATCATATAATGAAACAACTTCATTTATAGAAGAAAGTAATTTTTGAAGAAAATATAACACGTTCTTTTACTAAGCTCTTTTCAGGTGTTAAGAAGTAATGACGACAAGAGAATTTTAAATTTTTTTATATTTTTTCACTCTTAAAAAAGGAGTGTAAACAATTTTGTGTTTAAGAACTGTATGTGGTGAATCTAAGGGGACGTCTGTGGGGAAATTTCAATTTCCAGAACTCCAAAATATCCCTTACTTCACAGAAGTTTTAAAATGTTTCATTTATTGCTGTTTTAGAAATGCAAATCTTCCTTCCAAAAACTCTGTAATTTATTCCCCAAAGTAATTTGTCCCCTATCCCCCTCCAGAAATTCACAATTGTTTTCCAAATGAAAATGCCTCAATCGATATTCAGTAAAAATGTTTATAAACTACTGAGAAATTAAAAGGAATTTGTGTAATTTAAAATCTATTGAAAATGTATTACTTATGATACATATAGGAAAAAATCAAAATATTCCTTGATAAAAAAAAAAAAAAAAAAAAAAAAAAAAAAAAAAAGTGTTGAAATATTTAATTTCTTCTTTATGTGACCAGGTGAGTTTATAAAAAAAATTCTCGTATGTGTAAAATTGGCAACCTGCATAGTTATTACTGTTTTTAATTAACTTATCAGAAAAATGTGTTAAAGGTAGTTATGTTTAATGATAAAAATAAATAAATAAATTTTTTTTATAAACCCATGTTATGTCACCCACAATAAATAATTAAAATTTTTGTAAACCTACATAATGCAGTGATGTTTAAAAATATACAAATTCTTGTTTAATTCAAAGTACATTTATAGTCTGCTAACATGAAAAACAAAAAATATAAAGAGGAGATAGATCAGTTATCAATTTAAAATTAAAAAAAAAAAAGTTTTAAAAAATCACTTAAAAATTATATTTACATTTTGTATCTAAAATTTTGCCCCAAG
The DNA here is from genome assembly GCA_964019185.1 of Maratus speculifer. NCBI lineage: Eukaryota > Metazoa > Arthropoda > Arachnida > Araneae > Salticidae > Maratus > Maratus speculifer. Next base: position 20,016,595 of record OZ025297.1, on the reverse strand, counting down.
ACAAATTTTTTTTTTTTAATATTCAAATTATTACAAAGTTATAGCAAAAAGTATAACACTACAACTAATTGCTGCTAAATTGAAATTTAAATGCATTTTTTACTTTAACTACATTTATACAGGGTGTCCGAAAAGTCTGGAAACGGTCGAATAACTCAAGAAATACATATGAGATTGAAAAACGTAAATATACGTGTTAAATATTTTTAAATAAGCTACTCAGTGATACCAAATTTGACCTTCGTAACCGACCCCCTGAGGGTCAGAGGGGGTCCAACTTTGAAATCTTAAATTATAACCCCCATTTTTTATTGCAGATTCGGATTCTACGGACAAAAATACGTAACTTTTGTATTTGATGTTCATTTCGAATCCTCGTTTATCACGGTGTAATTGAGCATATTAAATCGATACATATTTCGGCTTTTCCAACGGGATTTTCCCTAATCAAAACTAATTGGGGAGAATTTATGACATCAAATTCCTCGTCTTTTGCAATAATAGCATTTCCTGAAAATCACCCGTGCCGATTATTTCAGTAGTGCTACACAGTTAAAAATTTGATCCATTTGCTGTAGCGTCACTCCACAGCTTTTATAGAATATCTCTTTCATGACCAATGAGAATGTTCCATAACACAGTAAAGTACACTGTAAAAAAATTGACCCTTTTGCTGCATCGTCACTCCACCTCTTTTATAGAAAACGATTACTTTACTGTGTTATGGAGCATTCTCATTGGTCACAAAAGAGATATTCTATAATAGCTGTGGAGTGACGCTGCAGCAAATGGGTCAAATTTTTAACAGTGTAGCACTATTGAAATAATCGCCACGGGTGATTTTCAGGAAAAGCTATTCCTACAAAAGAGGAGGAATTTGACGTCAAAAAGTCTGCCCAATCAGTTTCGATTAGGGAAAATCCCGTTGGAAAAGCGGGAATATGTATCGATTTAATATGCTCGATTACACCGTGATAAACGAAGATTTGAAATAAACATCAAATACAAAAGTTACGTATTTTTGTCCGTAGAATCCGAATCTGCAATAAAAAATGGGGGGTTATAATTTAAGATTTCAAAGTTGGACCCCCTCTGACCCCCAGGGGGTCGGTTTCGAAGGTCAAATTTGGTATCACAGAGTAGCTTATTTAAAAATATTTAACATGTATATTTACGTTTTTCAATCTCATATGTATTTCTCGAGTTATTCGGCCGTTTCCAGACTTTTCAGACACCCTGTATATATGTATATTTAGATCTTACATTGAGGTAGCTAGCAAAAAATTAAAGGAGATTTTAACAGGTGTGTTTCACAAAGTGACTGGTAGGGAATCAACATTTATTATAAAAAATAGCTACATCTTATTGGATAAGCTGAAAAATATAAAAAACATTACAGGTCTGTATGCATATGACTTCGCAGACCTATACAATAATATAGATTTAACGGATTTAAAAGAGAAAATTGTGGAATTTTATGTTACTGAGTGTAAATCAGAAACTGATATCGATTTATTTTTGAATTTATTTAAATTTGTTGTAGAAGAAAATTACCTTTACGACGGTAAAAAAACGTTTAGACAAATTCGTGGCATTCCAATGGGGGGGAGTTGTAGTTCTATTATAGCTGACATATACCTATATTTATATGAACGTAACAATAACTTAAATAAAAATATTTTGTGTTATAGATACATTGATGATGTTTTAATAGTTAAATTAAATAACGATAATATAATTTTAGATTTCTTATATTACCCTACAACATTAAAATTAGAGCCCTCCTCACTGGATTGCAGAAATATTGATTTTTTGGATGTAAACTTAACTTTAGAGCGTAAAAAATTGGTTACAAAGATATTTGATAAACGGAACACTTTTAGTTTCCGAACTTTAAAGTTAATGAATTTCAATTCATGTGTACATGTCTCGGTAAAAAGAAATATTTTCAGAAATGGTTTAATTCGTATTGATAGGTTGAGTTCAGAAATTGGAGATGCGATTAATGACATTGTGGAGTGGTACAGACTGGGTTCTGAACAAGATTACCCTCGGAACTTTATGAAAAATATTATGAATGATTTTGTTAGGGGCAGTTGTCGTCGAAATGAACTGAAATCATTATTGAATGGAATTGATAGTTCGACAAGTTTAATGTTTTAGTTTAAGGGTCATTTGAAGGTTAATGCTGGTCGATAGTTTATTTTTAGTATGGATTGCTTTTAGTTAAAATTCATTTATGGTTGTGATGGGCATGGGGAATGTTGCATGCATAAAATCAGATTTAACCCAGCAGTGCATGTCATTAGCCATGCCGCCCGTCTCCATGTTTGTTACTTTTCGAGTTTCTTGTTTAAGTTATTTATGAGTTGTTATTTGTTGGATCAGTTTATAATTTATGGATTAGTTATTGTTCACATACTGGTTTTTCAAGTTTGTTTGGCGGTGTAGATGTTCGTGAGTTTTTGCTTTTAAGAATATTTTTATATTTTATATATTTTTTTAGTTAATTATATATGGTGTGCGATTTGAGTTTAATATATCAGTCTTATTTAAATGTATATATATATATATATATATATATATATATATTTTTTTTTTACTTTGATATTTGGATTGCTTAAGACCTCTTGACTGATTTCTTTTCACTTTAAAACAAGTGTTCAACATTGAGTTTTGTATGGGATTTTTTAAATATTTTCATTTTTCAATTTTTTTCGAAGTAATTTATAGCCATTTTTATTAAGGCAATGTATGTATAGTGGGACTTTTTGTAGTGATAAACCATTTTAAAAAATAAAATAAATTGTGGTACCACAGATATGTTGTCCAAAATGTAATATATCGAAATGAATAATTGAAAATATATTATACAAAATTATAAAAGGGATGTAAGAAACATTAACAAAAGTGGAAACTTATATTGGAAAATTCTCACCAGGGCATTATTTTGCAGTGTCAAATTCAGACACTATTTTTCTTGGAGAGATTTCTTTAACTCCAAAGAGAAAAAGGACATTATAGAATTCTGGCAGAAATTGCACTCTTTGATCATTGAAAACAAAAAATCTCAAATCTTCCGGAGCAGCATCTCATTGCTCAAGGGAGATAAAATATCTTTTCTGGCCTACTCCCTGAATTCAATACTGTTATTTTACAATGTAAGTAAAAAAACAGTTGTTTTCTCAATGAGAAAAGACTGAGCTTTAAAGGCTGATTCCTGTAGATGCCCTATCAACTATATGCAGATTTAAAAAATAAATGAAACAAATAAGTCAGAAATGAAATGAAACATGAAAATGAACAACTCAAAGACTATTAAAATAATAATAATATTACCAACCAAAACTGTGAAAAATGGCATTTTTAAATTAAACTACAGTAAAACTTTAAGCAGAGGTACAGAAGCAGAAGATTATTATCATGTGGAATGAGGATTATAAAATAGTTCACAATTAAATTTGGCCATTGTGATATAAACACATAAGAAAAATATTTACTATATATATTTATTTTCAGTATAATAAAAACAAATATAAACCATATAAATAAAATAAAATGCATTTTGAGCATAAATTATAAGTTAATGGAAATATTGTTTAACTAATATTTATTGAAATAATAGATGAAATAAATGACATTATGTGCTTAGCTAAAAAATATAGTGCTGCCTTCTGCTGACAAAAACTGTAGCTTTTAAAAAGAAATATTAGATTTATGTTATAAAAATAATATGTATCAATGCTACTATTCTTTGATATAAAATAACAATATTTTACATTTTTAATGTAGTAATGTTCATTGTGCATTTTGTTTTTACAGTTTATTTGACTTGCGATATCAATTACTTCATGCCCAGCTTCCTGTGCCAAAACACTTAGAAAATTCGCCTTTTTACAAGTTACTCGGTGAGTATTTAAGTTTTAAAAGTATTTTGTGCTTTCTAATGGGTTATTAAAATAGCAAAATCTCATGGGGTTATTCAATGCAAAATCAGCAAAAATTTTTAAAAAGTCATTGCCACTTAGCAATCGATTTTAATAAAATTTGGTACAGTGAAACCCTGCTAATCCAAATTAATTAGGACTAGTGCCTGTTCGATTGCAAAAAAATTGAGTTAACCAAAATTCTTATAAAAATGCAAAACAAGAAGATGTGTATGAAAAAAAAGTAAGTTGTAAATACTCAGTATAACAGTAAACATCCTCTAATCCAACATCCTAAGGTCTGGCATGCTAGATAATCCAGCATGATTTATTGAGAAAAAAAAAAAAAAACTTTATTAATTCCTGAATGTTTATAATGATTCAATGGAACTTCAAAATGTGAAATTATGTAACAACGCCTTATAAACAGTTTGAAATTGCAAATCTGTGAATAGCTCAATCACCACATTGACAGGGGGGGGGGGGTAGAAAAAAATATTTATAGCTTGTAACATCAAATCGTTGAAAGAAAAAATAAATTTTTATTTTAATTAAATACATTTTACAGTTTTGAAAAGAAATTTAAAACTGGCAAACAAATTAATATTTCAGATTTTTTTAAGATGGGTTTTACAAGTAGGGCTACAGTGCGTGTTTCATTTTATATTTGTATACACATTGCATATTTGCTACAAAGTGTTATAATGCAAAAAACTTCATTTTTCAGGCAATATTAAAATCTGTTTTAGGCTGTGGTATGCTCAATCGCCATTTTGCAAATATGACTGCTATCTGGTTGCTGGAATTTAACTGCACTATTTTCTACTTTAGGGATTGGTAGACAAGTGTAAACCAGCGTGTAAAGTGGCAGCCATAGTTCAAAAAGTCCAATTTTTGAGTTGCGACACTTTTTTGTAGCAAGGGTTCAATATGTTGTACTTTTACATTATCGAGTATTTTCTATTGAAGCAGTTGAACACGTTCGCTGCCGATAACTACGCCCTCTGTGTTAAATGAATGAGAATTTCACCCGCTAGCGCATGACCAGCAGCGAATGTGTTAAAGACTAAAAAACATGCTTTAATTTGTTTAATTCTAACTTATGCACATTTTTCCCAACATTCATTCTGTAATAGAGAAAATTTTGTAAGTGATTTTTTTTAAATTAATCTGTTCAAATATAATTTTCAAAAATAAAATCAGGTCAGATTAACTAGAATTTTAGATTAGCAGGGTTCTATTGTGCGCATATTAATTTTATGTTTAAATAGTACTTTGCAAAACATCTTGACTAAAATTAACATACAGTCGAGTCTCTGTATAACAAAATCCATTGTTCCAGTAAAAAATTTATTTATAGAGGAATTTGTTGAATAGAGAAAGCCGTTAAAATTTCTGTTTAATGTGCAAATTTTGAACAAGTATTATTTTTAAATTTAAAATTAAAATTAAAATTTAATTAAAAATTTAATTAAAAATTTAATTAAAAATTTAATTAAAAATTTGAAGTGTTTAACTATAAATATTAATGTAATATTCTATTTCTTAATTATTTGAACAGTTTCATAAAAGAGAAAAGACATTTATTTAAAAGCTTAATAAAAATCACGCAAGAAAAATTTACGTTGATTTTTTTGCCATTGAAAACACAACATCTCAAATTTTCGGGGGCGATCTCATTGCTCCGGGAGTGAATGTCCCCCCTAGCCACCCTCTGAAATCAACACTGACTTCAATTACCACATTGATCCAGGTTTTATGTGTGTAACAATTAAATTGACACTATTTCTCAAAGGATGTTAAAAGATGTGTGGGACGGGGGGGGGGGGGGCTTGTAGAATGAATTAGTTGGACTTAAAGATCAAGGAGATTCAAGGTAGCGAAGCAATATAAAAAACTCAGCCTTGAACGATAAATCAAAAATAAGTGATGGAAATTTGATTCCATGTGATTTTGAAGCTTTTTTAAAACTGAATAAATAAAGAACATTTTATGAAAAAATTCGTTATATGGAGATAGATATTTCGCTATATAAAAACTGTTTTTAGTATAATCAGTGTTCACTCTAGAAATAAAAAGGGCATGGTGCTATTCACTACAAAAGGCACTACTGCAGCAGAAAAGGGCATTTTTGGCAGAAATTTTTTTTTATTGCCTTTAGAAGGGGAAAAAAAAAAGCAATGAAACACATAATTTTTAAATATGATAAATCAAGTAACATTAATTTCGAATGATTTTATGATATAAAAATTAAAAATACAATTAAATTAAAACATGATTCAATAATTTTATGTTATTTTTCTTAAAGAAATGAAAAAATCTATCATTTTTGGGCACACAAATTAGAAATACTACGGAATAAAAAAAATATTTATTAAAAATCTCTGGGTAAAACCAGTGGTGCATTTTACTACTTTTAAAAAGGGCAGGGTGCATTTTGTAAATTTGAAAAAGGGCAGGGTGCTGCACCCTTCAAAAATGGCCTAGAATGAACACTAGTATAATCATGAAAAAAGGGGACCGTTCCTGCTAAAAATTTGTTATATAGAGAAATTCGATGTGTGGAGTTTGGTTATAGAGAGACTCAACTGTATTTTAGCCGTTCTGGACTTTAAAAAAACTTGTTACATAGAATGACATGTGTTCAATTGTTCAAAGGTAAAAGTTTGAAGTTTTGTATCTTGAAAACTACTTAATATAAATTAAAAGTATTTATAATAATGTAAAATCTGAAAAATTATCTATGTATTTATTTAATAATAAAAATTTGGTAACACAATGGTTAAAACTGCTGTTAACACTATCTTAAATTGGTTGTCAACATTTAAAATTTACAAATTTAGAGAAAAATAAAATCAAAAGTATTAGAAATATCTGTGAAATTAATACATAATGTAATGTTATTCATGAAAATCATGATTCTCAAGTTTGAAAGTTTCCATTTATTTCCTAAATCTTCAAGATAGCTCAGAAACATTTAAAAAATTATAAAATTACAATGTTTTCTTTTGCATAGACATCAAAATTCAAATTAAGGAAAAATGAGATCAACAATATTGCTTAAACATCATAAAGAATTACATCAATAAGTTTACGGTTCAATATTACATCAATAAATCCATGATTTGCTTTAAAACCTCAAGATTCGCTTTTGATTCCCAAAATAACAAAATTGGGTTTAAAAAGCGTAATATTTGTTACATTCTATAATGACAAAGAGCCAGTTAATGATAGTATATTTTTTCATTGATCCATTAAAAGAACCATCATACATCTTTAAAAAAACTATCAGATTATGTTTGGTTTAATTTTTATTTATCATATGGAAAGTAGTTGGTCTTCAAAATTTAAAAAATAATCTTTTTTTTTTTAAAGGAGGGGGGGATTAGAAACTTGATGAAAGTATTGAAACTTGGTGAAGTTTTGGTGGTTTTGGAAACTTTATCTATATTGAATTATAATTACATAATTATTTGTTCAATTCCATTCTATTTAAAGATATTCTGAGGCAAAAATAAACTGAAGGCTAAAATAAATGTTTCTATATTTAAAATACACATTTTTATTTATAATATCAAATTAATTTTAAGAGCTTTCTTTCAGTTCAAACAAGTAATAGAAATAAAGTAGGGTAACATCCCCAGTAATTGATACATTAAGTATTTGTCTTTAAACTTACTTCTATTTTCATTACCAAGAAATAAAATATTTACTTGTAAATATTTTTAAATCAAAGAGTGCATTTCTTTTTATCTATTTTGCCCACTAAAAGCAAAAATATTTGAAAAAGCATTTTTATAAAGATTCATTTATAAAAAGTTGCTGTAATCACAGTTGCAGTAATTGGCACCCAAAGCACCAATGTATGACACCTTGTGATTCAGTATTTGGCACATGTTTATGTAAGAAAAAAAAAACTTTATATTTTGCATTTTTAGGTAATATATATGAAAAATTCTATGACTATGAGAAACATATTATGGAAAATTTTAATTATTGCATAATATAGGCAGGCAAGTTTGGTTGTAAGATAACATAGATTAATAATATTAATTGTAAGAACTTTATTCTGAAAATATTAATCATCACATAAATAAACTAATGCTAAAACAAACATCTTGATGTTGGAAATAAATGTTTTACATTTGTTTAAAACAGTTATAAAATAGTATTTCTAAGTATAAAATAAAGACATGATTTGAAATGTTACCGTAATTTCTGGAAGAAACGCCGCGGCGTTTACGTGTTTTAAACTGAAATTTCAAGTGATGCGGCGTTTACAAGCATTTTTTTTCAAACAAGCGTGATATTTTTCTGAATTTTTCCGAAAATTTAAAAAAAAAAAAAAAAATCGATCATAATTCCAAAATTTCGGACATAAAATGCATAGCGAATTCCGACAAATGGTTGCAAAAACAAATTAATTTCAATTTCGTCAAAATATCGCGAAAAAATATCAATTTTCATTAAAAGACCGCAAAAAGTTACGCAAATTTCACATTAGATTATGAATAAACTAAAAAAATTGCATTTTCGAATGAATTTCCTGAATTTCCCCCTCCCCTTCTTTTATAACTTTCAGAAAATTTGTTCTGAATCCGATTTTTTCCCCCGTTCCAAAGATTCAGTGATGAATCATGATGAAATAAATGAATCATGAATCTTTGATGAAATGTGCTTTTTTTAAAGATTTTTTTAATTGATTTCATGCTTTTTTTTACAAATTTCTCCTTTTTTCTGCGTTTTTCGGCAGAATTTACGTTTTTTTTTAAACCAATTTTTTTTTCAAGTATTGCTTCAATTATCAAAATTCATGATTCATTCAAAGATTCACGATTCATTCCTGAAAATTTTGTGAAACGATCATGGAAAAATCCCGTCTAAGCGCCCCTCTCTAATTATTTTATGATTTTTCGACACGTTTGGGGGGGTGGATTAACGGTATTTTACGGTACTGTTAGAAAAAAAAATCACCGTATCCGCTGCGCCGCACTAAGCATATTTTTACTTTTAAACTCGTATGCGTCGTGGCGCTTATTCCCGAAAATACTGTATTTAAGTAATATTATTAATTTTGTATTTATTTATTAATTTCTGATTAATAATTTCATTTTTATGATTTATTAATACAGCTTATTAATGTGTTTCTGTTTAACATGTTAACCGCAATTACCGCGGAAATTTCACCTGCGGCGTTTATGACCATTTTCTAAATTTTTTTGAGTGATTTTTCCCGATGCGGCGTTTCTTCCAGAAATTACGGTACATGGGAAAATAGTAATATAGAATTTAATGCTGTTTTATCTGTCAGTATCCAATTTTTATTTTTCAAATAATGGATAACTCCAGAGGAAAAAAAAAAAAAAAGCCTGATAATTCCAAGGGATCATAAAAAATGAAATTATTCTCTACATTTGCTATAGCTGACTTTGATGGCAAAATATGTTTTTTCATTTTTTTCTCATAAACATTTAACATAGATTCTGCACAATTTAAATCAATAATATGATCTATATAATTGTATATCATAAACTGCATGTTCTTTAAACAAATTTATTTCCTTTTTGATTTCTTTATCATAATCTTTTAGACCCAAATTGATATTGTCACTATCTATTGAATCATCATATATTATTTCTCCATCAGATTTTGAAACTTCTAAATTATAGTATCTAAATTTTCTAGATCTTCATATCCAAAATCAGGGGCTGTAGAATATGTCCAATCCAGCGATCTAGGATCTGGAGGAATTATGCAGATAAATAGAAGTTTGATTTCAATTTTAAATATAAATTACATAATTCCCTGAAATAGAAGAATTTTGCTATAAATAGAAATATCCATCTAGCGACCTTCGCAAAATCGATCTTAGAATATTATATACCATATATACTCACGCATAAGTTGAGATTTTTTGGGGGGGGGGGAATATATAATAATTACTGTAATACAGAATTTTGGTAAGCCTATAACATATCACAAAACTTAGTGATATGGATTAAGAGAAATATTAGGACTAAAAATCTTTTCTACATTCCTGACCTCTCATGTTTTCAGTATGTGCAGCATGCATTGCATTCATCAGTGTTTCTTTAGAATACAAGAATTTGGGTTTAATCCCTTTAAATGAATTTACTGTAGATGAAGATGCCATATTTCAAGTTTTTGAGAGTAACAAATCAGCATATTAGTCTGAAATGTGAACACTTTAAAACAATACAATATATTTTTATTAATACCCAGTAACTGTCATGCTCTCCCCAGTAATTGTCATTTGAAGCTTTCAAGGATTCCAATATTTTCAAATAAAAACAATTGCTAAACAAAATTAGTTTATAATTTTAAAAGTACTGTCAAAATAAGTAGTTTAATCTCAAATCTTGCGATTCCCTTGTAATTGGCATAGGTGCCAATTACTTGGAACTAGCAAAACTGAAGCACCATTAATTCAGAAATCCAAATATTTTTGTCAAAAATACTTTTAAACAATTAAAGTAACCCTTTTCAACTAAACAAAACTGTTGGCAATAAAATTTAAAATGTATTATAAATGAGATAATAATGAATTGAAATGCATGCCTTTCTTAAACCATAGAAGAAGCATTTGCAACAAAAATGGCTAATTTGGTACAAGCCATAATTCTTTCTTTTTCCTAGGCACTATTGTCATCTAGTAGCATAAATCAAAGTTATAATCTTTAAAGTAAATGAGCATATAACTGGTATATGGTCTTGCATTCTTAAAAGGCTGAATATAAATCTCATTTTAGGACATTTTTGTAGGATGAGCCAATCACTGGGGATGTTACCCTATATTTCATTCAAAATTTTTCAACAGGAGTAAAAAGGCAAGAATAAAAATTTCTATATTTAAAGCGTATAATTTTATCTACAATGTCACATAATTTAAAATATCCAAAGCTTTTCTTCATTTTCAAATAAATAATAAAAATATTACATTATTCCCTCAAAAATTTTCATTATTTATTTTTTTCTGATTGAGAAATAAAAAGACAATTACTAAATTATGCTAATCTGTTGTTTATTATTCATTCTTAATTATAAATAATTTTTGATGTAATGTTTCCATTACTGAGGTTAATAATTAAAATTTCAGAAATCCTATAGTTTCTATTAAAAACTAGAAGGAGATAGCATTAATGCCAGTTCTTTCTTTTTTATTCTTTTAACCGACTTAGAAAAACTATTGGTTCATTCTATTCAGTTTCAGTCATTACTGTAATTTTTAATGTTGCTTCTTTATTCAGGTAGTAATTTTATTCATTTTCTTTCAGATTTCCAAAAATCAATTTGGAAAAAGTATATGCCTGTTATTGAACCAAGATTGATTTTTGTCCTTATTGAAGGCTTGTTATATTCTCCAAAATTACAGGTATGAATGTTGTTATTATTGATTTTCTTTGGAAGATGGTGTGGTTTGATTATGATTACTGTGCCATTATGTTTAACATGATTTGTAAGCCTGTCACAGAATAGTTTCTTTCTCATTAGCCAATAAAAATATTAACTTTAAGAAAAGCATCTCCTTAGTGCAAAGGCCCCACCCGTGGCTGAGTGGTTGTACTCTCGAAGCTGGTAGATGGGAGGGACTGAATTCGAACGATTTGGAATTTTCAGAGATTCTCTTCAAACCTTGTGTAAATACAAGTTACATTCCCTTAGAAAGACCCCCCCACAGAGGGCACTACCCCAAAGGCCTATATCCCTTGTGCAGATAATCGGTCATCATAAACAACACCACACTTTTGTTGGAAGTTTAAAAAAAAAAAAGGAGAGGAGAAAAAGAAAAGTATATTGTACTAAATAAATTTTAATTTTCATTAATTAATGAATATTTATCATATTTATTATAAGCAAAATAATTATAACAACAATATATGTATTTTTTAATTTCTTTATGCTGTTTAAGAAATTGCAGTAAACTCTTTCTAAGGTAGACTCTGTGTAAGACAGAAATCTGTCTAACTTGGAAAGATTTTCAGGTCATTGTGAGTCCACAGATATAGAGTAAAATTTGCCTAAGGCAGAATATTGCCTACTACAAAAAAAATTTCTTGCACCTGACCAAATCTTCCTTAAAGAGAATTTACTGTAGTGCAATTATTAAAAACACTTTTTAGTGATTTTCAGATGTGATATTGATTAGAAAAGAAGGTTTTAAATTATCCTTCACATGAAACACTAATATACAAGAGATATGCGAATAAGTTTTCTGAGAATGCATACTCTAGTTTTTGTAATATCGCTGATAAAGGCATGGAAATATGTTTATTGGTTAGACCAATATAGTCTAACCTTTGGGATAAGAATGTGGGGACCAGAAACATTCCAAAACAAAAGCTAATTTCATATTTTAATCAAAATCTTTTAACAAAATTTATATTAAAAGAAGTTTAATATGTGACTTCATTTTACACTTGAGAGATCAATGTAATGATTGGCACTGCTTTTTTATATAAGTTTATGAATGCCCTCTGTAAATTCGGTAAAGCAAATTGATTCCACTGAAACACTTTCAATTTGGTTTCTTGTTTTTTATTTAATTTGCTTGAGAGTTGAAAAAGAACTTTCACACCTATATGTACTTCCAGACAGTGATAACATTTGCAAAGATAATTTAGGCAGTTTAGGGAAACATTCTTTCAAAATCAGTTTCCAAAAATTTTCAGAGACATTATACTTTTTAATCTGGTAGAAGGACTAAGATCACAAATTTCCATTTGAAGGTTGCAGAGCAACTCACTCACTTAATACCCATGGGCTTGTTGAACAATGCAAGTTTTGTTTTTAGTGAGTCAAAATCTGATCTCTCTCCTGGAATTCTGTCTTGATATTTATTATTACTTCATGAAACATGCTAAAATCTCTGTTACATTTTTCTTCTTTCAACTTTGGATAAGATATGAAGTGTGCTGTATTATTTGCCTTCAGTGCAATTAGCACTACATCAAGTTTCTTGTGTAAGCCTTCAGTGTGCCCATAAAGCTGGGAAATGTTTTACCTACCCATCATACTTAGTATAGGGTAAGTCTTGCAATCGTTTTGAAAATCAGAAAAAAGTTTTTGGCGGATTTGCACATTTCAGATACTGGAGATTCCGAAAAACATATTTTCTTGAAAAAATTTTTGCTCTCCATCCGTCTGTCTGTAAACACTCTATCTCCCGAACAAATTGAGATAGAGACTTGAAATTTTGTATGTACTTAGTATGTGAGAATGGGACAAAGCCTATTTAATATCAGTAACCTCGATTATCCGAAACTATTATTTCGGACTCTCAAAATATTTATTCTGATGAAAGGTATATAAAAATTTTCGATTTTTTTTTTATTTGAAAGAGTGGATGTAAAAGGCAATAAAATAACACAAATTTTCATCAAGAACGAAGTCAATCGAATTATTAGTTGCTGAGATATGTGTAATCCTGTTTTCCGCATTCTTCGATTTTTCATGACCCTGTATTTCAATCAAATTTCAATTCAAAGATATATTTTAATTGGAAATGAGCCGCTTCATCCGACGCAGTAAATTGTTAGTTAATATGATTATTATTTTTTTAGAGTTATTAGGATGTTTCTTTTATGCAATCCGGTATTACTTGAGTATTTTGGCGTTTTATATAATTTGTCGAAATTGGCTCATCAGCAATTCATTAATAAAGCATGACTATGTATATTAAAACTATTTAAATATGCGTTTAAATTTTATTTTGGAATTGCAATGCATTTTATAAATATTTTATACATGTTTTATTTTCATATTTTATATTATGCATATCCATGATGGGTAAGTATTACGGTGGCCCCCAACGACTAGTTCTACCTTGTAGTTTCATGTTTAAAGCATTCAGATGGGATGTTAAAAATAAGAACCTGTCAGAAAAACAAGATTATTTAAAACTGGAATCTTTTTTTTTTTTTTTTTTTAAATACCCATGCCATGAGTTCTCCTTTATGAGAAAAGCAAGAATTTCATTCCTCAACCAAAAAACTGTTCCAGCATTCAGTCAGCACACTTCATAGTACAATGAAATGTAACCATACTCACTTGCCAAATTGTCTTGGAATGCAATAACTGCTCTCTTCTTATGAGCTTCATTGCTTCTCTTTATCAAATTTACAGTATTTAAAACCATTTTCATTGTGTCACCGAGTCTTACAAGGAAGGTCTCCATACTTGGCATACTCAGATTTTTTTGAAAAAAATACTAATTAAACTATTCATGTAGGTAATAACGCATCAATCAAATTTAGCGATGGAATTACAATAGAAAATGTGTAAAAAAATAAAATACTTTCGAAAATTTGGCGTGAAAAGACCAAGTGGCACGTGATTTGGCGAACAGCACTTTTCCCCACCTGGAGCAATCGATTTTAATGTAACTGAAAATTGTTTCTTAATAGATTTTTTAAATGTATTTAAAATGTATTTAATGAATTTAACCATAAACAATGAGAGAATTTAATATATTCTATAAATATATATATATATTGTATTCCATATGTATATTGTTTATTGCTGTAATTACTTAAATTACCTCTGGAAAAAAATATTTTCATAAATGAAAAATTCATATTGAGAAAAAATAATTTCATATATTCAAGTGTATTCAAAAATAAAAGTCAACTGTTTCCATGGCAACAAAATCGAGTTGACAATGTTCAATTGGACTTTGAGCTTGAAACAATTTTAGTTAATTTAAATTATGAATTTCATTTTAAATTGCAAATTTTGATGATTAAATTTGAATATACATACATATAAATATCGATATAACACAATTATTCTTAAATCAAACTAAAACTGTCAAAACTAAAATTATTTGAATTAATTTTATCTAAACAAGCTCAGCATGACACTTTTTTCCCTTTAAATGTATTTGATGTAAAAAAGTATTTTTTGAAATTGCATTCTGTCGCCAACTGAGGATAAATCGCCAAATAACGAAATTTTCATTAATTTTTTACAGACACTGCTATGAGGTTCCGCCGAAATTTTTTTCATAAACATATATAGCCTCATGAGAAGAACATTCTGTATTTTTTTCAGATTTTTCAGAGTATGCCCATATGGAGACCTTCCTTGTTAGAATTTTTCCAAAGAGAGATCTCCTATTTCTTTACACAGTCCTGCTAAACTATGACAAACCATTGCTTTAACTCCATCTGTAACAATTCTAGAGCACTTCACAAAACTTCCATAAACAATATGATCCAGTACATTGAATATGCCAATACCTTTTTTTGCTGATTTCAAGTGATTTTAATTCCAGCAGTTCTAAATGAATTTGAAATTATTTATTTATTGTTCTGGCAAAGACAAGGAACTGGCTGTTATGATCTATATCTGTGCCCTCATCTAAAGCTAAAGTTTAAAATTCACATGTTTCCAAAATACCTTTGAGAGAACCTGAAACTTCACCACTTATATCATTATTTCTTATTATTATTGCCTGATGAAACAAAGAAACTGTTTAAAATTTTTTTAAAATCTTATCGCCAAATGAAGATGACACTGTTACAGCACATCTCTTAATGTTCCCAGTATCCCTAAAACACTTTACTTTTAGCTAGCCTTAAACATAACTCATAAAATGCCATTAATTTTAAATCAGCAGTGTTTGATGATTCCGAGATATTCTCCTGTTTTGTTAATTTCTGGCACTTCCCTGTTATTGCTCATATTCCTCTGATTTTGATTTATGTAAGCTGGTATAGTCTCTTCTTGTGTTATACTCCTTTGGAACACCTAAGGTTTGAGAACAGATAACACACTGTGGTTTTCTTATGTTCAACAAAAAAGTAACTTGATTTACTGTCACATTGACTGATTTGTCATTTTTCATCTTCAAGATGCCGTTTCTTGAATTCCGCCATTGTTTTTCCATTTTTGTAATAATGACGATGACCATCTCTCATAGTACTATATGTCTCAATCAACCTCCTGTGTCAAAAACAACCCCTTCAAATTACCCTGCACTCCATTTTATAAGAGAACTTTCCAGAAAACTCTCCACAGCACATGAACGTATCTGCAGCAAATCACTGGCGACCACCTGTCACCTAAAGGCAAAATTGCTCCACATCTTTCCCCCTACATCCTTCAAAACAGTACTGAATAAAAATTGAAATGGGCCTGCCATGGATTACAACAGTCGAAGAAAGCTTCAATATGGCCTTTATTAGGAGAATGGAGTTTGTAAGGTGCTGCTGTCATAAACTTAAAAAAAAAAAAAAAATCTTAAAGAAGTAGGAAGGGTAAGCGATTTTATTCCAAATGTTAAATTATTTTTTTTCTCCTGTAAGCAGGGCAAAGGCCAACAAAAATTATTAGGTATGCCTAATGTGGCTTGTGGGCTTGGGATTGAACCACATTAGGTTAGACTATGCTATGTGCTTACTAATGGCGAATATCGATAGATAGTAATAGTACTAGGGCTGGTGATTAGAGGTTAGAACATTTTAAGTATTATATTTATTATATTGTTACATTAAAAAGAAAAAAAATTATGATACTAAAAACAGAAATAATTAATTGTAAACAGGGCTGGGTTTTTGCCGACAGAAAATAGTTTCTGCCATGCCAGTGGCAGAAAGTGGTTACAACCGGTTTTAACTGGCAGAAACTGGCAACAACTGGCATAAACTAATTTCATGACATAATCTGAGACTTTTTTAATGGTATTAAATTGCTTATATAAATATTATTAAGGATAAATTGCAAATAAAATATTGTGAATAGTTTAAATTAAAATATAAATAAATTTGTATTAAAATTTAATAGTTTTGAATCTTTCACAGAGAATCAACCATATTTGCAGAATATTGAAAATCAAAGAAATGACATTAAGGACACAGCAATTGTTAAAATTGTAAATAAATATCATGATTTATAAAGAAGTTAAATACATGTTACAAATACTAAAATCTATTGCTGTTGCTTTATATAAAAGTAAAAAACATGACTGTTCTGTTGCAACTGCCCATAAAATTTGCTCAACTTTATTTAATAATGGAAATATCATGGAAACTTACAAATGCAAGATTCAAATCTCATTTACTGCAGTGTTAGCTTTTATGCTAGCTTATTTACTTCATCCTAAGTATTTGGGATCAAAATTGATATTTAAGCATAAAGAAATAGCAAGAAAATACTCCTTTTTCAGAAACATATTTCACCAAGGAAGTCCTAGAATATGTCTTGCCTTCTATAGGTGGTCGCTTTTAGAAACAAATAATGGTGAAAATGAGAATTTTTCAAATTTTACATCATCAATAATGACATTACCAGTAAGTAATGCTGGTCTTGAAAAAATATTTATTTCAATCTTTTTTTTTTTTTTTTTTCATTCAGAACAAATTAAAAAGCAGTCTAGGTTAAAGAAGTTTAGCAAAATTAATCTTATAATATGGTATCCTCTTAATATATTATTAATTCTTCCACAAACAAATTTGTTCTTTCAATATTTTAAAATAACAGTATAAAATATTTCATCCATTTTTTTTCTTTTATTTTTTTGCTACAATTATTTACTTATATGTTTTTACAAGAATCATTTCTCTTTGTATGTAGTAGTAGATAATTTTTAAGTTATAATGATAAAAAATTATAGAATTTTTCGTAAATTTCTTTTTTTTTTTTTTTAAATTCAAATAGAAATTTAACTGTAAATAGCAATATCATTAGTTAAACTTATACGTCATCAGATTACCGTTATAAAAATTTCTGTTTTCAAGTGACAGAAAATTATTAAGAAGTATATTTATATGATCCTTTTGAAACTTTTTGCAACTTTGAATAACATTCATTTTTTAACTAAATTCTTTACATATTAAATACATCTGTGTATTATGAATAATTGCATTTATTTGCATTATTTCTTAGTTTCTACCAGTTTTTGCCACTTACTGGCAGAAACTAGTTTCTGCCATGCCGGTTTTAACCGGTTTTAACCACTGGTTTTAACCACCCTGGCAGAAACTTGCCAACCCTGATTGTAAATCTGTCATTTACATAAAATTTCTAAGAATAATAAATCTGTTGTTTTTCAAAGTATATTTGGAGTTTAATTTGATCTTGAATAAGAACTAGACTAGAAGAAATTATTTTCTTCTAAAATACATATATCTTGAACATGGTATTATCCTTTTCTTATATGTAAAAAAGAAGTTTCATTGTTATATTTTAATATTTTTATTAATAATAATAATTATTATTATTTATGTAATTTATAGTATTTTAATTATTATTTTTTCAACTTTATAATATGTTTAGGTCATATTTAGTGAAGATATTGATAATTCTTTAGAGAATGCAATGAAAGATTACTTTGATTATGCAATTCAAGTTGATCTTGAAAATGAAACTGTAAGTATTATTTTTTAATATGAAGAATCTATAGTTCATTTATCCACTCACATGCTTGAATTTTATTTTATCATTTCCATTTGTTTTGTTCATGGATATATATTTATCTATGTTTTTATGTCAAAGAATATTGTTTAAAGTGATTATAAGTAAATATTTTTGAGGAAATTTGTTAATTAACTGGTAACTTCAGACATGATTTGGAGGTGATTAATAAAATAAAACAATCAACATACAACAGTACGTTTCTACTCTGAAATACAGTAGACTCCCTCAAATCCACAAAGCTTGGGACCAGAGCTTGTGCAGATTTTAGAATTTTCTGGATTTCTGGTCATTGCTTTGTTTACATTTTTTAAACAGTAATTTGAATGCAATTAATAATGCAATCAAAACTATAATGAATGCTTACAATGTAATAAAATATTAAAATTAGTAATATACTAAAATAATAAAAATTTAGATAATTTTTTAAATAACTAAAACATTAAAAGAAAAAGTCAAGTTAATAATCAATAATGTGATGAATAAAAATGAAATATATTTTTCCAAAATTATTAAATGAAACTTGTCTTATAAAGGCACATTACTAATTCATATAAAAATAATAAAATAAGGAAGTTTTTTTTTTTTTTTCAGGTTTAGTCAGACTTAATAACTAAAAAAGCTTGATTCATACATAAATATATTTAGTAAAGAGATTGTGATTACCAGTGATGTAAGCAATATCTTGAATTTTTTCAGAAATAACTTTATTCTTCTTTCATGAATTCAGTAATATTGACAAAAATTATAGATTAAAATATGTATGGAATTGATATAAAACTAAAAAAGTCAAATTTTGTAATTATATTTGAATTGAATGCTTCATTGTTTACATCCGTAAATTATGTGCGGGTTTGAGAGAGTTGCAGATTTTAGGGTTGCGGATTTGAAGGAGTCTACTGTATTTGATATTTTGAACAAAACAGAAGGTAATCTTCTTTAGCATTTCTCTCCATTGATAAAGTTTCCTTCACATATTTTTTCTTTTCAAGAGTCTTTTGTAGTTTGCCTTTATAAAAATTGAGGAATTTTCAATTTTTTAAGAACTACATGTCTAAGTTAAATACAAAAATAACTTAGATCTGTTTCTGGATATCACTGTGCAAATTCACAAAGACATTAATCAGTGGTGTAGCTAGAATGGGTGACACACGGGACAGATGTAAACAGTTCAGGGGCTGGCCCGGGGGTAGAGGTCTGCACGGGCCCGGCCGGCGGAATCGTTTCGAATTTGCTAACGGGCCGGGCCGGCAGAATTAGAATGATTTTTTCAACGGGCCGGGCCGACAAACAAAATCAACGGGCCGGGCAGGGCCGGCAAAAAAATTGAACGGGCCGTACGGGCCGGGCCGGACCGATATAAAAATTTTCGGCCCACCGGCCCGTTTTGAATATTTAGACATAAACGATAAAATATAAACCTATTTTCAACGAAAATGGTTTTAACGAGAATAAATATAAAAGTGCGTCACAAGCCATACTAGTTTGACAGCATCAATATAAAAATGTATCTTGTGCAGTGTAGAGATCGGCATCGAACAATTACATTGTGTGTAACCCGTTTTAATATTTTTTAAACTGACTCGTGCAGGGCCAAGATCAAAATTGGAGATAAAGGCATTATGTTTCTGCATATAGACTTGCCGGACCGAAAGAAGACTTAATTGTTCTCAAGGTCTGTAGGGCAGACAACATAATTTGTAAAATTATGAACAGCGATAAAGAACTTATTTTAGCTTAATCTATCTATATATATATACTTTTTGATGGTTTTTAAATTAATTTTTCAATAACGCGAAAGTTTGACACATTTTTACATTAATTTTTAATTGTAAAAATATAAAAGTGATAAGCCTGACTATTAAAAGGATTTTGAATCGAATAGCGTTTTTCATTTTTGGTAAATAAAGCAGGGTTGCAGGTTTTTCTCCTTTCCCATGCTATCGCTTCCGGAAATTCTATTCAAAACGCTAACTATGACAATATTTTATTTGCTTGCAGTGTTCTTAAATTGCTTGTATAAAAAAAAATGGATAACGCCATTTGATTATATAGTTTCTGAATAAAGACACCTGCTAATCATATGCATTTCTGAGAAAAAAATGAATTTAGAAATGTATCAAAAAGGAGCTTCTTTGAATTAACGTATGAATTTGGATTTAAAGTCTTTAATAAAATGATATAGAAATATTTTTATAAATCTTTTATTAAACAGCTTCAAAAGTTACGATGTTTTTAAATTTCTTTTTTTTTTCTTTTATTCTAAGCCATATTAATTTTTTAATGAATCTTTATTTGAATGTTGAAAGCCTAAGAATTTTAGTAATCATTAATGTTACTAATGTGTATTTCCTGTAAAATCATTCCATAGATATGTATGCAGTACTCTTTAAAAAAATCTTAATTATATGATAAAAATCTGAATTTTTTTTGAAGTCGTAGAAATTGTAACGGGCCGAAACGGGCCGGGCCGGGCCTGTTTTCCCTGATTTCTCTACGGGCCGGGCCGGGCTCGGGCCGAACTTTTGAGTTTTTCAACGGGCCGGGCCGGGCCGAATTTTTTTTCCTACGGGCCTGGAAATTCCGGCCCGTGCAGACCTCTACCCGGGGGGGATATTCCCCCATGGAACAATGAAATGTCCTCTCTGGGAAATTTGAGATTTTGGATTTTCAGTGGTCAAAAAGCTCAATTTTCTCCCCGGAAATCTATAATATCCTTTCTCGAAGCTGCAGAAGTCCCTCCTGGAGAAAAGTGTCTGAATTTAACACTAGATGTAAATGGTGTCACCCCCACCCCCGCCCTATCTGTCATATTTTTTTCAATCACAATTCTACGTTATTACAACAAATAACCATACCATTCCTTATTTACCTTTTGTCCTCTTACATAAAAAAAAAAAAACCCACAGGAGAAAGAATTTAGAAAAATTTCACATTCTCAAAGAAAAAAAAATTAACTCTGTTGCATCATGCGCTAGAATTTTTATTTTATTTAGAATTCTTTTCTAAAATCTTATAAGATTATATATGAGGACCCCAGAAGCCAAGGGGTATAAGTGACAAAATTGAAAAAATTGAGTTAAGTGCACAGGGTATCTGGAAATATGCTTTTTTCATTTCAGGTAAAGAAATATAGGTCATTTTCTGATTATTTGGGGAGTTATAGAGATAAACCACTTTTTTCAAAAGACAAACAATGTTGATTAATTATACATTTAAAGAAAATTGTACTCTATTTTTTTAACAGTTATTGAAATGAGAGTTCAAAGATTAGAATGCAACAAGCAGATGTTTCCTATTTCAATTTAGTCAATTGTTATTGATGTTCCAATTTAACATCAATTATCTTTAAACTCAATTTACTCCAAATCGACATTTTGTCACTTGTACCCCTTGGCTTCTGGGCTCATCATATATATATTTATATAGATTTGCAAAAAGAGATTGGATGTCACCCCTTAGAAGGTGACAAAGCAGGGGGTGGACCACCCCCTCCGTCCCCTGCTTGCTACACCACTGGCATTAATTCTTTCATTTTGATAGTGAGTTCAACCAAAAAAATGAAGAAATTTTTGTCCCAGTAGAGTTGTATATGAGGTTTCTATAAATGAGAAAATTAAAAATATATTGTTTAAATATGTGACGTGTTTTAATATTGCTTTATTTTGTATTTTCTTTTTAATTTTCATAATTTTTATTTCCATAGGTTGTATTACCACAGCTTTTAGAATGGTATGCTTTAGATTTTGCTAAAGATGATGAAAATTCTGTGGACAAAGCTCCCTATGAAGGATTAATCAATTTAATAAAAACGCTAGTTAGACCTTTTCTTGCAGATAAATTTCAACGACTGCTGTCTGAAGATGCAGCATATACTTTTGCTGAAAATATCGGTGAGATTAATAAAAAATAAATTTTATTTGTTGTCATACTTAAAAAATCTATTATAGTTATTGAAACAGTATTTACAAATTATAAAATATGTTATCTTTATACATATTAAAATATAGATAGAAATAATATATAGTATTTCTCTTACTTTATTATGTTTAAAAACACAATCTATTTAACTTCTATGGAAATATAATTCTAAATTAAATTCTTATGCACTTTGAAGGTAATAATATTTAAATTTTTATGTGTGTTTCTAGACAAGCACATATTGTTTTTGGACTCAACGAATAAAAAAATAATTAGTCAATATATTTTATCAAATTTTATTAATCATATTTTATTGCCATTACATTAAAATACTATTTATATCTTACATGAAATAAGTTGAATCTTCAAAGAAAATAAATTAACCTTTCTCAGTGTACATCTGGAATATTAATTAAAAGTAATGTGGTAAGGAAAAAATAAATTCATATTCATAAATAAAACTGTTTATGTCTGTTGCGTTGTAATTTAAAAGCTTATTTATTACATTTATTTTCAGATTCTCAAGGCAGAAAGCAGCTCCCATATACTTTGAAATTCCAAAGTCTTCCAGCCTCATTTGGTATTATGTTAGAATATTGCACAAATTCTATTCAGCTAGATGAAGCAAAGACAACTCTGATGGATCCTCAGCCTATTGTATTAAATTATTTAAAAGAAAAATGTTCTCTTCTGACTGATCTTTATGAAATTATTATTAGTGAAAACCCTTCTCAGTATTTAGCTAATTTAAATATAAACACTCCTGTTTTCAACTTATTGAGACATTATGATAAACTAAATCTGTCAATGATTGGTAAGCATCTATGGTTCAAATCTGCTTTAAGTCCTCAGCCAGATAGAAATTTTTTTGTTAAGCAAGTTGAATTCTGCATTTCATCAAATCTGTGGCATAAAGCTTTACTTGGCTTAAATTTATATCTTGAGTATTATGGCAAGAATGAACATGGCTTAATTCTTCTCAAACAATTAGTATTGCAACATATTTCAAGTATTAATCTTCCTGATGCCTCAAATTATGCTTTATGTATTGTAAATCCTGAAGTAAGAGCCAATGCGGTGTTACAGAATATTCAAAAATGGGATGAACATTCAGCTTTGAAAGCATTGAAATATTGCTTATCTGATTGTAGGATGCTTGATTTCCCTGAAGTTCATCTAGCCTTAAAAAACAAGTTGAAAGAAATAAAATTGTACAAAAAAGTAAGAATCACAAAATGTATTTTGATATCTGCTTTGTGATTTGAATTTTTATTTTGTTACATAATTTTATGTGACTGCCATACACTATCACAAATTTTTAAATGTTTTATTTTTTAGAATCATATCTATAGATTATTATTTGTCAAGAATTCTTGCTAATTTAAGATTATATGTCTTAGACATATATGTGCTGTTTAGCATTTACCAAACTTATTTTCTTCAAACTTTTTTTTTAAATTCACTGTTATATCTCTTTTTTGCTACTCACATTAATATTTACCTCCTCACTTTTTATAAGCAAGAATATCTTTAAAACAAGAAAGAAAAATCATGCCACAAGCATAAACACTTCATTTTGAATACTGAACATGCCATGATGATTCTTAATATCATATATCAATTACATACAATCTGACTATGTTTATATAAGTTAGAGAGTGGACAAACAACCGAATTCATAAACATTTCTCAACTTTACTAGAAAGTGTTAAAAAGAATTATATAAACTAATTAATGTAAATAGGTGAGGCAGTTTCTTGTTAACAATAAATGTTATGTTGTTTGGAGAAAAAATTTCTTATTTAATTGTTAAATCCAGCTCGACTCTCAGTTAATACAACTATTTTATTTTTCTGAGACACAAAAAAGATCATTGCATTAAAATAAATGGTATAATAGAAGACTATTGTATTTTTTATATGCATCTAATTTTCATACATTTTTTAATATACATAATTTTCTTTTCCTTTTTATAAAATTAGATTGTAGATGCATCAGAATTGTATGGTAGTTCAGAAGTAAAAGACTGTGTTTATGTATTCAATAACTGGCAAGAAGTTGCTGATTGCTCTGTTTGGGATCAGTCCAGAATATTTGATTTCCTCAGTCAAAGTGAAAGATATGATCTGGCTGTAGAGTGGACTGAACTAAACATTGCTAACAGTCAACAGCAATTGGTAAGTGTGCATTCATTTTATATGTATAACATTTGATCTTTTATTTATGGGTCAATATATGTTCAAGCAATGAACTAGATTATATATTTATATATATATATATATATATAGGGTAGATGTGCCAGTAATGGGCCCCCTTAAGGAATTTCTCTAAAAAATAATTTCTTATTAGTAGTTATAATTATTGTATTCCATTTTTTTTTCATATTATATTAATCTTTCAACAATATTCAACTAATCCCACAGTTACATTTCCCACTAGAAATAAAAATTTAATTTTAAATAATAGAAATATGTCTAAACACCCAAAAGCCCAGTAATGGGCCACTTATGTTCCAGTAATGGACCGCCTATGTTCCAGTAATGGGCCACCCTACAAAAAATAACAGATAATTGTTTTTAGGTGTGTTCGTAATTATGTAAATACGTAGCACCTATAGTTGTCATTCAGTCCGTCTGGCTGTCGTCTGTCTGTCCGTTTGTCTGTCCGCATATAACAATGCAAAAACTATCCAACCAAATCGTTTGAAATTTAAAATACATAATTATTACATAATTTTGTCAAGTCATTTAAAATTTTCTGAAAATCGGATGAATAGATCAATTACAGGGAAAATCAAAAGGATTTCGTTACATTACAATCAATGGGGAAAAAAGTTTAAAATGCATTTTAATCATTTGAAATTTAAAACATATAATTATTACATAATTTCGTCAAGTCATTTCAGATCTTATGATAATCAGATGCATCGATCAATTACAGGGACTATCAAAAGTATTCCGTTACATTACAGTCAATGGGGAAAAAAGTTGCAAATGCATTTTAATGGTGTTACACTCATTCGAACATAATAAAATTGGCATGAACCTATGACGTATGTATTAAAATATAAATTCTGTACATTCTGAGATGCAAAGAAAATTTATTATTAAATTACAGGGCCACACAAAAGTATTCCACTACATAATGCTATATAGGGAAACATTGTTTGGGACATGTTTTAATTATATTAATTAAACTGTGCCACATTTTATGAATATGGTATATGTTGCTGAGGTGTAGTAAAAATTACTTCCTGTATGTTTATAGGAACACAAAGAGTTCAACCACTGTACTGATCCGAAGTATTGTCTACTATATCAGGAAGATCTGTATATTTTTTAAATTTCGTTATCGTACAAACACACCTCATTTGCTACGCTTCACGTGCAATTTCCAACTTGTTTCAATTGTATTTTGCTCCAGAACTTAATGAAAGCATACTAATAAAACAAAATATTAAAACTTAAGTTAGAAATTCATTGCATTAAAGGATTTATAATGAAAAAACATAAAACAAAATATTTAAATTTAAATTTTGAATTTATTATAATCAAAGATTTATAATGTGGATATAAAACAAAATATTAATGATATTAATAACTGTTTATTATTAACTAACATTAATGGATTTATATTGTAAAGATATAAAACAAAATATTTAAATTTAAAGGATTTATAAGATAAAGACAATGTTTTACTAAAATCAAGTTTAGATAAAATAAGGCATTAAAAAAAAAAGTCTCCAATCTTCATTCATATCATTATCTAAATGATGTGCTGTGTAACTGTGAAATATAAATAACAGATCTTTAATTTTATCATCCCTTTCCGATTGTCCAAATTATTCAATATGGAATTTTAGAATGCATTTATAAGCAAAAATCTTCTTGCACTATCCAACCATTTACAAATAATCATATAGCCCATCAATTTGGCACAGATTGATTGCACAATTTCCCTTCAGAGATGCTTGTATGGATATATTATCACCAATGGAGCAATCTCATTATTTGCTGAAAAACATCCTGTAACAGTGATTTGTTCTTTTTCGTTATTTGATACTACATAATACACATCTTTAACTGATTTTGGTCCCAAAATTTTCTTTGTTTTAAGAGCACAAAAGAAACCTTGTTTTAACCTTCTTGAAAATTCTATCTGTATGCTTTAGAATTCAGAAGGAAATATTAATAATATCTTTTTCCAAATATGATTTTACATTTCTGAACCAACTTAAAACAACTTCTTTTGTAACGGCACATCTAGATTTTGTCAAATGTTCTGCTTGTGTTTTGTACCAATTTTGGATGACTTTTTTAAAACAACTATTTATAAAGTAATTGCCTTTATTAAATTCTAATAGGTAAAATTTAAGTATTAAATTTGATTATTTAGCTTTTCAGTTAAATCAAAATATTTTATCTCTACTGAAATAATACTTTTTGTATTGGTCACTTGGGTGGTCCATTACTGGAAAATCACGAAATAAGCAATCCAATAATGGGCCACCCCTCCTAAAATCTTAAAAATAAATAAAATTTTGTAAATGGCCATTGGTATATTAAATTCAATGTTTTATATTGCTAACACAACAAAAACATTCAATTTTTACGGAAAAATAAAAAAGATATAAACTAAGTAAGTAAAGTCTGCTCTTAGCATGTTCATTAAGATTTTCAGTGAAAAACAGAAAAACTGTGAAACTTTATTTTCTGCTTCCTAATTGTTTTGACGAAAAGTGTAAAAAATTAATCTACTTATAAAGCATGCAAGGTACAGTTCAGAAAAAAAATAATTAAAGCTTAATTATTATTTATTATTTTTTTATAAACTAAAAAGTGTGAGGTGGCCCATTACTGGCACATCTACCCTATATATACATTTGTTATTATTATTGAAGTGGAGGAATATTTAAATAGTTAATTCAAAATTTAATTTACATGTTAACTGGATTACTAAATAAACCTTTAGATGTGCCAACCAGCAGTGCACTTTTTCAAAAAAAAAAAAAAAAAAAAAAAAAAAAAAACATTTTATTTAGGTGTATATTTGTCTTTTATGTTACCAAGTAAAAAAAGTTGTGTTCTGTCACCTTTCATATCATGAAAAATAGAAATATCAGTCATTATTCACAATTATGGACTGTTAAAGCATGTACATTAATAGTTTGCTATTCTTTGCACAAAATTTATAGTAATTAGATTTAAAATATTTGCATTGGATTTTTATAAATAAAAAATGAAGACAGGAATAAATGTAAAGAATAATTAATTGACCGATATATATCAAAACAAGTTAGTGGGATTTTTTGGCAAGCTTATATAAAATAAACATAGTATAAAATAATAATAGTAACACTTAGATTGCATGTATATTGTTAGATATGTTGTTGGGTGATTGAGAATTAGTGTGTTTTGCAAAGAATCAGGCTAATTGGAGTATCACCTCCCTTTTCTTAATCAAATTTCTAATACTTTTATAGCTTACTAGCTGACCCGCCCGGCGTTGCCCGGGTCCGTTATAATAATGTTAAACGAACTTGAAATTTTTATGATTTTATCTTCAACTCAGAATATGTGTTAATACACTGTTAAGAATTTGACCCTTTTGCTGCATCGTCACTCCACCGCTTTTATAGAAAATGATTACTTTAGCCTATTTTGGAGCATTGTCATAGGTCAAAAGAGATATATTCTATAAAAGCGGGGGAGTGATGATACAGCAAAAGGGTCAAATTTTTTACAGTGTACATTATATTAAATAAGTGCCCCCTGACTGTGTCAAAAATTGGTTTTTTAAAAAACTAATATTTAGCTGCAAAAATACCTAAAATGACTGCAATGGGAAACGCAGGAGGGAATATGTGTCCAACGATTTCGTGTTGATATTTATCCTTAAAATTACTGTTAAGTGACTTAACTAAATACTTTTTTCACATAGATATCCCAAGTGAAATATTTTGAATTTCAAACTAATTATATATCACTCTTAAATCTGACTATACCGTGAATGAAATCGATTCTCGATGATTCGCTAAAAGGTTAGTATATAATATTATAAATTCAGAGCCATTTTACAAAAATAGGTGTATATTTTTTATCAAACATGCGTAATGTTCATTCTATGAACAAAATCCTAACCGTAACCTAATTGTATCGGAATCATAACTTTTCTGTAACTTAGCTGTATCTTAACAGTAACCTAACTGCAAGTTAAATATACCATAAATGTAACTTGGCCGTCACCTAATCATAACCTACCCATAATCTAACCACAACCTAACCGCAAATTAACCTTAACCTAACTGTAACTTAACCATGACCTAACTGTAACCTAACCGGAAAATAAAATAACAAAAGGGTCACCGGAACGTAATTGCAACCTAACTGTTATCTAACCGTAACCTAGTTCTAATTTAACATTAACTATAAACAAAATATTTTAACCATCTCGCGCTAAGTACTTAGTTTCACTTTCCACCGCTACGGAGCGCATTATGTTTTGTAGAACATCCGAATTTTAGGTTCGGATTGGATTCATGTTCATGGAAATTATTTTGTCTTCTTCGGATACGGTTATGATTGTGTGGAATATTTGTGTTCAGTTTAGATTCGGTTCAATTCAGATTTCGTGGGGTTTTTTTTTCCTTCAAATGGGATTTTTAAGTTCGGGTCGGGTTGTACTTATATGGAAATTATTTTACCTAGTTCCAATGAGGTTATACTTCACTGAAATATTTTTGTTAGGTTCAAATTAAGTTTGGTTCAAATTTCGGGAATTTTTTTTTTCTTTTTTTTACAATTTTTTTGGTTTGGAATGGGCATTATGTCCATGGAAATTATATTGTCTTGTTCGTATCTGGTTATAGTTATTTGGACTATTTTCGTCGGATTCAGATTTGGTTCGATTCAGATTTCAGGTATTTTTTTTTAAATTGATTTTTAAGGTTCTGGTTGGATTCATGTCCAGGGAAATTATTTTGTCTTGCTCGGATCGGGTTTTGGTTCTTTGGAATATTTTTTTCGGGTTCAGATGTCGTTCAATTCAGATTTCGGCTTTTTAATGGAATTTTTAGGTTCAGGTTGGGTTGCGCATCAACGGAAATTATTCTGCATTGTTCGAATAAGGATATGCTTCTCTGGAATATTTTTGTCAGATTCAGATTTAGTTCATTTTTTAGGTTCGGATTGGGTTCATGTTCATGGAAATTTTTTTGTCTTGTTCAGGTCCGGGTATGGTTCTGTGGAATATTTTTGTCGATTCAAATTTCAGGTATTTTTTTCAAATGGAATTTTAGGTTCCGATCGGTTTCATGTCCACGAAAATTATTTTCTCTTATTCGAATCCGGTTATGGTTCTTTCGAATATTTTGATCGGATTCAGATGTAGTTTGCATAAAACTTCAGGCTTTTTTTCAAATGGAATTTTTTAGGTTCGAGTCAGGTTTATGTTCATGGAAGTTTTTTTGTCTTGCTCTTATCAGGTTATAGTTCTTTGGAATATTTTTATCGATTTCAGGTTTCAGTTCTGGTCATTTTTTGGGTTTTTTCAGAGAAAAATTTTAGGTTCGGGTCGGGTTGCATATACACGAACATTATTTTTCTTTGATCGAATTGGGGTATGCTTCATTTGAATATTTTTGTGGGATTCAGATTTGATTCGGGTCAAATATCAAATCCATAGTTTTTTTTCAAATGGAATTTTTAGGTTCGGGTCGCGTTTATGCTCATGAAATTTTTGTCTTGCTTGGATCGGAGTATAGTCTGTTTTTTTCTGGTTGGGGTCGGGTTATGTGTTAATACGCCTAAACATTATGTTTTGCTACTATTCTTTTAGTGACTATTTTTTATATATAATTTATTTTGCTATTTGATAATTTATTACTGTGTATGAATCGTCTGCCTATTCGAAAAATTGTACGTCAAAGAGCCATTTCATTTTTGTTTTAAAAACAAATTAAAGTCTTAATAAAATTTTAACTTAAATAAATGCATTCAAATTTAATCAATGATTTAAAAAAACTGCTAAAAAAGCCTCATATATACATATACATATATTAACTGCAACATAGCCAACCACAAATACATTCTAATGTACGAAGTACCAACGATCTGACGTAATAGCTATGTTCAAAAATCCTAAGTTAAACTGACATTTTGCCAGTCTATGAATTTTAAAGGTCTTTGGGAAAAAAACAGTCACTTTTGAAATGTCAAAATCTCAAATTGGTTTCTTTCATAGAGTAAAAAGAAATTAATAGAGTGGAGGTATTATCTCTGGAGATGATGCTTAAGATGTAACCCTACATTAAGTCCAATTAAGTACCAACAAAAGCACGTGCTTTGACACGCCTATCAATTGGCGAAATTTTAAAATGAAGGGCCAAAATCACAGTCAAGTGAAATCCAGCCACCCCATTGGTCGAGTGGTAAGGGTGAAAATCACGAACTTGTTTCTCCATTTGAAAAAGGTGAGGGGGAAAGTATTTTTTAAGCGATTGTTACCGTCTGTTCTTATTTAAGATAAACCATCGAAATTAACTCAATTAAGATATTTTGATGCCATTTTATAAAATGAGAGTGAAAAATTTAGATTATAAATGAAAAGAGATAAGATTTACTTCAAAACTGCCGCTATGATTTTTTCTCGGAAAAAGGAGTATGACAACATTTACCCAACTGCTAAGAGATTGTTCCCTGAAAAGGACGCGGCTCAATGACCAATGAGGTGTTTGGATTTCACCGGACTGTGATTTTGGCCCTCCATTTTAAAATTTCGCTATCAATTGAAACAGGTTTAAACCTGTATTTTTTTTTCTCTCGTTTTTAAAAAAAGAACTAATTTATCGCTTCACCGGTAAAAATTTATTAATTATTTTATCATATGTGTTTTAAATATCAATATAGAAAATTATTTTAACGTTTTGCTTGAAAATATAACATTATTTTGTTAGTACATTAAAATCGTCTGCAGTCAGAAATTTATATTTTAGATTAATATTTATTACTTAAGTTTTCATACATGATTTTAAAAGAATGTTTTCATCATTATATTTTAAATATTTATTTACATGCAATTATTAAGTCATAAAAATTTTTCATCTACGTTATAAAGTATTGAAAATTACATTAATGAAGGAAACTTTTAGTTATACAATTTTTAATTCGTATTAAATGTTTTCAGTATCTTATTTAATTTTAATTTGATATTTAATTAGTGCTAATTTTCCAATTTCCTTCATTTTAAAAGCGAATATTTATTCTAATAAATAATAATAGAACGAAGACCATTTTAAAAATTTGCTATTTCCTCTTGAAATATGCTTCAACTGTAATTCATTTCTTTCAATTCGTCTTATAATACAAAATCTCTTCCACGTCCTTTTGTTTGCCACATTAAATTTGAGCGATAAATGGTTTCATATCGCAAACCTTTTTTGAGCTTACTTCACCTCCACTTATCTTATTCCTCCATGGGTTTCTTTAATTCTGTCTCAGCTTTCTTATTACTTCTGCGAAAATTTTTACACAACCAACCAACCGTAAACAAATGAAAGAGAAAAAAATTGGGAAAAAGATGATTTTTTATGAGAGTGACCTCTTGATTTTAATTAATTACTCAGTTAATAATTGGAATTTTGAAATTCTGAAGCTCAGGTGCCTCAGGAGAGATATTGGGCTACTCTCAAAAAAATTTTGAGCTTTGTACGTGCTGTAGATTTTGCTAGCCATCGCAGACACACACACAGACAGAGCGTTTTGTTCTTTTATTAGTATAGATTGCAAAAAATACCTAGACAGTGTTAGATTTTTTGGAATATGGCCATTTATTTATCAGTCTGATATATTTTGGACTTACTATAATGAGTTTATGTAGTTTTCAGCTAATTTGGAAAATGACCAACCGTTTTTCCAAATATTGTGTTGTACCTGGCTTAAACCTGAGAATTCCATTTCAGTTTCATCTGAGCCCAGCAAAGAAAAGTTTAAACAAACCACAGTCCAATACTAATACTAAAAAATAATTTCTGCCAAAACACATCTAGATCTGAACCTGAAAATTCCATTTAAAATGAATCCACAAAACCAACCTTTTTTTCCTTAGAGATACAAAATACAAAGAACCAAATATTAAAGGGAAAAAATATTTTTTAGAATATATAATGCTCAAATTGTTGTGTTAAGATAAAATTATCCATTTATTACATTAAATGTAAATATTTACTTTGCTCCAAATATTTGCTAATTTTGTTAACTTGAAATATCATATATTATTTTTTTTTTAATTTAACAGATAGTGTATTGGAAATTTATTTAATTAAGCAAATAATAATTAATTATATTTTCTTTGATTTTTAGACTGCCTTTTCAATGAATTTGTTATGGTATCTAAGTCAAGATCCCCCCAATGAACAAGGATTAAAGGTATTCTAATTTAATATCATTATGCACAATTATATCAAAATTTTAGTTTGTATAATATAAAAATTACACAGTTTTATAATATATTCAAGTAAAACAACCTATTTAAAATTATGTTTACATTTTATTTTAATGTTGTTAGATGTAACTAAAAATTTTCATTTATTGTGCAATATTATGAAATTTTGAAAAACATTAAGAAAATTTTTTACACTTTATTTTGTTATGCCAGACTATGGCTATTTTTGACTATGGCTGTCAGGTCTCGGTTAATATTGGGGAATTTCTCGTGAAAGTGGGTGCTGTAATTTGTGATAAATTTTTTGTGCAATATTTCTTTTGTATCTTTAAAAAGTGTATAAGAACTTACATTTAACTATATGCCATTACTATATAAAGTTATGGATAAAATAGAACCAAACTTAATGTATACATTTTTGACTATGGACATCAGTTCCCATTTGAAAAAGAGGGATATTCTCTGAGAAGAGAGCACTGTGATTGCATTTTTGTGCTATTTTCTTGATTTTTCACAGCTGTGTGCATCAACTGCTCATATATAGCAAAAGGGTTTCAAATTCAAGTACAGTAGACTCCCTAAAATCCACAACTCTCTAAAATCCACACATAATTTATGGATGTAAACAATGAAACATTCAGTTCAGATATAGGGACAAAATTTTACTTTTTTTTAGCTTTTTATCAATTACATATATATTTTAATTTGTAATTTTTGTTACTATTACTGGATTTATGATTTATCATGAAGGAAGAATAAATTTATTTCTGAAAAAATTCAAGATATTGCTTGTATTACTGGTAATCACAATCTTATTACCAAATATACTTATGTATTAAACAAACTTTTTTGATTATTAGTCTGACTAAACCTGAAATAAAACTTCCTTATTTTATGATTTTGATGTGAATTCATAGTGTACCTTTATGAGGCAAGTTTCATTGAATAATTTAGTAAAAATATATTTCATTTTTTTAATGAATCCCATTATTGATTATCAACTTGACCTTTACTTTTAATATTTTAATCATTTCAAAAATTATCTAAACTTTTATTATTTTAGTTTATTATTAATTTTAATAGTTTAGTTTATTGTAAGCATCCATCATATTTTTGATTTTATTATTAATTACATTCAAATTACTTTAAAACAGGGCTGTCCAACGCGGCGCCCTTTGCAGGTTTTCTTGGCGCCCTTATGAAGGTTTCCTATTACTAGCCCCTTTTTTTAAAGTTTTATTTTACCTCTTGAAGTTTTTTTATCTTGTGTTCTTTACCTTTTTTTAAACTCCTTGGTATCAGTTTGAGAGATGGTTTAAAAATCTCTATAAGTGTATTTCAAGCATCAACAATTATAACATATGCAACATATTAAAAGAAAGGCAACAGTACATGATTAATTAAAAAAAATAAGTGCGGTTCTTCACTAATTTTCAATTATTCTTTATGAATCCTTTTATGGAAATTATGCCAATAGGAATTTATAAATGTCGGCAATTAATTTTTTTATATGTTAAGAAGTAAAAGTACGCAAAAATAAACGATCCTCCCCCTCCTTCCTGTATGAAAGTTCAGTATGTTTGTTATCGTTATTGAATTTGTTTCATTGGTTATTTGGCAGTTTCATAATGCAGCATAAAGGCTATCTTTTTCTCCCTCTGAGCTTTGAAACTTCCGGTGATTTTGAGGATTTTGTTTTTAAAAAGATCTGTAAAATCTTGCGAAAAAATTTCCATTAACGAAAACTCTTCCAAGTTCTCTCATTGGAATCACCTATGACTTTGTTTCTGTGATTTTTAAAATAGGAAATTCACACTTTAAAAAAAATGCAGTTGCTGCAACGTATTTGCACCCCCCCCCCCCCAAAAAAAAAAAAAAAAAAAAAAAACCTAACAATATATCTGATTAACATTTTATTTATAACAATAGATGATATTTTGTTTTTTGGCTTCTTCCAATTCAAAAATGTTTCAGCTTCAAAATTTATTACAATTTATATATATATATATATATATATATATATATACATATCTTTAAATCTATAGGAGCATTATGTCTCTACTGCGTTCCGCATTTGCCTTACGTATTTCTACTAATAATAAAACATGATTTTCTAGCATGCTTTTAGCCATTTTAATTATGGCGCCCTTCATTGCTTGCCAAAAGTTGAAATGCGCCCCTGCTTAGTAAAAGGTTGGACAGGCCTGCTTTAATATATATATATATATACAAAACCATGATCAGAAATCCACAAAATTCTAAAATCTGCATAACCTCTGGTCCCAAGCTGTGCGGATTTGAGGGAGTCTACTGTAATACGATGATTAGCAAGTAATTGACATGAAACAAAATTATAAAAAATATTGATTTTATTGAAAAATATTTATTTTATAAGAAAATATGATCAAGATTAACTCATATTTACTCTGATTAATAAAATAAAACAAATTTAAGATGAAAATCACAGTCAGTGTAGTTGTGTTTTGCATTGGATGCTCTTGCAGCAATGCACACTTCATTATGTTGTTTGTTTCTAAAATGCATAATTAATAAAATTATGCTTTTTGAAGCATAGAAGAAAGTTTCATGATTGATACGTCTGACTAACTAAACATATTTTGAAGGGGAGGGGATCTGTGCTGCATATACAAGTTTTTTTTGAATGTTAAAAAATTATTTTAATAAATTTTATATCCATTAATTGCACTTTTAGTTATGTCACCAAATTCACCATATTTTTTTAATAGCAAATGTGTTAATTCTATCTCATAAAACGGAATTTTTTAAAAGTCTATTTTTGAATGCTTAAAAAAGAATTGCTTATGTTTTTTTTTTTTTTTATTATTTCTTTAATTTATCTAATGCAGATATATATTTTTTAGATCCTTGATTCGCTTCCCAATTCGGAATGCTTGAAATTGTGTGATTCTGTCTTGCCTAAACTCACGTCAGTTGAATCAAAATTATATTTGGTGCAATACATTGTTGATAACATTCCATCAGATAACATGGAATATTACTGCAATATGCTTCTTGGTTTAAAAGTGAGTAGATTTGACATTCCATTCTTTATTTTGTACATGAGATTTTTTTTTATTTTTTATTTTTTTGGTTAATAAAAAGAACCACAACAGGAAAAAAAACACTTCTGTTAATAAATATTAATACCTACAGCAGGACTTTGGTATTATTTTTTATATTTATATTAACTCACTGGAAAAACTGGTATTACTCTGTTATCCCTTCGACCAATTTCGCCAAACTAATTAGCCAAATTATACATATTGACATAATTTTTATTTTAAATAACAAAAAATCAAATAATTAGTAGAATATTAATAAAAATATTAATAAAAAGTCGAAATAAAAATCACTTAATGACATTTTAAACACGTGAATTGTATTTAATGTCAATGAATGTGGCATTCACGATAATCCATTATTGGCATTTAATCTTATAGTTTGGCGATAATTTTTTGGTCGACGGGATAACCTAGTAGTACTGAAAAACTTTATCATATTGTGTTTTTTGTTTTTTTATATGATGTTTATAAAGTATCCATTTTTTCTATTTATTTTGTATGAAAATTTTCAATACTATCGCTTATTATATATTAACATAATTTTATTTATCTGCATCTTAATGCCAGTCAAAAAAGAACAATATATTTCAAAATAACTTTTTTTCAGCAAAAATAACAAAAAATGTATAAATGTATGTATTATTTTTTGTTATTGATTCTTTTTAGATGCTTTCTTCTTTGAAATCTCCAGCTAAAGAAGCTTATTCTGAGTTGGTTGCTCAACCTTATCTTCTGTTGGAACAAATGCTTATGAATGTTGAAGTAAGTATGTTAGTCAATATAGTTTTTAGCTCACAGGCTATCATAGCCTGAGAGCTTATGTGCCCATCCTTTCTGTATGTATGTTCGTATGTACGTAACGCGATAACTCATGATAAAAATATCCGATCCACTTGAAATTTTGTATGTAGGTATATCCTGACAAGGCGCTTCCCTGATTAGTTTTTGGAGTTCATTCGATATGTATAAGAGGGGGAACGGGGGGCTCATGCCCCCCGTTAGTTGATATAGATGGGATTTTCATGCAGAAATAAGTTTTCAAAATTTAGATTAGGATCATTCTGATGAGGCGATTCCGTGACTGTTATTAGGTGTTCATTGAATAAGTATAAATAGGGGGAACAGGGGTTCTAATGCCCCCCCCCCCCAGTTAGTTGATATAAATGGGATTTTCATGCAGAATTAAGTTTTCGTTCAAAATTTAGATTAGGATCATTCTGATGAGGCGATTCCGTGACTGTTATTAGGTGTTCATTGAATAAGTATAAATAGGGGGAACAGGGGCTCTAATGCCCCCCCCCCCCCCCCCCCCCCGTTAGTTGATATAAATGGGATTTTCATGCAGAATTAATTTTCGTTCAAAATTTAGATTAGGATCATTCTGATGAGACGATTCCGTGACTGTTATTAGGTGTTCATTGAATAAGTATAAATAAGGGGAACAGGGGTTCTAATGCCCCCCCCCCTTAATTTATATAAATGGGTTTTTCAAGCAGAATTGTCAGATTTCGTTCAAATCTCTGAATAGTTTTGGAAGTTTAATGGTTAAGTATAAAAGAGGGGGATAACTCCTTTTAAATTATATAAATGCTAAATGGGTTTTTATTAAGAATTATCTCATTTGCTCTGAATTTTGGATATAGATTTTTTATATGATAAAGCATGTCTTTGATAGTATAGGAGTTTCAATGATTAAGTATAAAAAAAGAGGAAAGGGGAGAGCTGTTTCCCCTTCTTAATTTTTTTTCGAACGGAATTAACCCTTGAAAATATAAGACTTTAATGTACAATTAGTATTTGTAGCCTGTGAGCTCAATGCCATCAGTTTAACTGGGCAGTATTCTTTATTTGTTTTACTTAAGATATTATTGTGATTGGTTTGAATGCATGCATATTATTGTTATTATTTTACAATACACTACATTTTATGTTATATGCAAATAGAAAAGGTCTCCAATTACATATGTTTCTTTTATATGAAAATTAATCCTATCTGAATAATTAAAATAAATCATGAAATAAAAAATATAGCTCTTTTTGAGTTTTTTCAATTAAACATAGGCACTATAGTCATTTTAGAGCTATTTTGTCTATTATGTTGTCAACATCGAATTAGAACAGGATAATGTATGATTATACAAATAAGACAGCAATTATGAATGTTTGTTTAGATATTAAGCTCTTTTTTTTAAAAAATCTTTACTAAATGTATTTCGTTTGACTCAAGATTCCATTAGAAAAATCGATCAGCATAGCAGCCAAAGACTGCTAGTTTATTTATAAATATGTATTAGTATGTTTAAAAAACAAAAATTCTGAATTATTTTTTGAAATTTAGTCATTTAAAAAAAATTAACATTCTTTTAATTGTTTAATGTTATAGCTCAAAGATGCTGAAAAAGCTATTCAAGCAATAGAAAAAGACTTGCAATACCTGAAGGATTTAGCTCCAGTAATGAGCATATCTAGTGTAAATCAGCTGGTTGAAGATTATGCATCTAAAGCTCTTGAGGTTCATTTCTTAGATGCTTTATTAGGTAAGATGAAAAAATTAAATCCTTATATTTCTTTATTATTTAGTTTTTTCTTTTATTTTTATGAATTAAAAAATATTAACAGAGAGAGAGTTAAAACAGATTAAAATTTTAAGAGATTAAATAAGAATTTTAAAAACAAAACTTTTGTTTTTAAGTCAAATAAAAAATTAAATAAAAATTTTATTTAAATTAATCTTTATACTTAAAATTATCCGTGAAACATTATTTTTATCAATTAATTTCTATTTTCAAACCATTAAATTCCTAAAAGTGTTCTACATATTTATTTTGCTGCTAATATTTCCCATTAATAACTTTAGATTTTAATTTTCATTTTTATATCTTGTTTTGAGCCACAAGAGTTTACAAGTTATTTTCAATTTTAAAGTTTTAGTATATATATATATATATATATATATATATATATATATTTTTTATCAGTGATATTTCAACTAGTTTCTATTTATTGTTTACACAAAGTTATGGGTCTCTTCCATTGTCACTTGATTAAATTTTTCCTAAACTTATGTAAATTTAATTTCATTAAATTTTAAGTTTAAGCCTTCATTATTTTTATTTTAATTAAAATCAGTTCCTAACTGGTGAATGTAATTACAAATTAATTTATTATTATTATCTGTTTTTAATGTACTAAATTTAGTATTAATGAATTTTTCTCACATTTTCAAATCTGTTGATAGTTTTCTGTTATTTTAATTGATCCAGTAATTAGGCTGTTTATTCTTCTTTTCATAATCTTGAACTACAAACCCTCCTTCAACTTTCTCCCATTTTATTTCTCAGTTTCTTGTTCATGTGCTCTTTGGAGATTACATTGCTAGGGAATTAATCAGCCAAATGCCCATGCTTTGAATTTGTTACATCGCCTCTCCCCCCCCCCCTTCCAGGGATGTAGTCGTAAAATAAACAGAGAGTATACCCTAGAATGTATGTACTATAGCTTTCTTGAGAAACAGAGGGTATACGGTGTTCCTTGAAAAAATCCAGAACATATACGGCATATACCCGTGTCGTGTGTACCCTCCACTACATCCCTGTCCCCTTCCCGTATAACAGGCATGTCAAACTCGATTACGATCGCGAGCCAAATTAAGCATTGTATACGAAACCGCGGGCCACATTATATATATATACAGTAGAACCCCGCAAATTCGGACCCCGTAAATCCGGATCTCTGGATAATCCAGATCGGTTTTGTCAATTTTTTTTTTTCAAATTTTAAAAGTGATTTGGCTAATTTCCATAACATTAATTTGTTTCATCGTCGTATTCTAAATGATAAAAAACCTTTTTCCTGAAATTTCATCTGAAGAATACCTTTTTTGTATTATTTAAACTCTTATTTAAACTACACTCAATGAGCTACTTATGGTCAAGCGGATGTGTAACCGTACGGCTCGCAAAAAGTATAGAAAACTAGCACAGCAAAAAATTACAAACTTTTTTATTACAAAGTAAACATTTTTACTGTCTGTAAATAATCAATAAGTTGAACATAAAGGTGATTTTCTGTAAGTATGTTTTATTTTATATCATTTTTTTCTATTTCTCCGGATTATCTGGATTTTCGATAATCCGGATTGGGTCTGGTCCCAATTAATCCGAATTATCGGGGTTCTACTGTATATATATATATATATATATATATATATATATATATATATATATATATATATATATATATATATAAAACAATAAGCAAATTATTATTTTTTTACTATTTCAGAAAAATAAATTTGTACATTAAAAATCCAACTTTGCTTTAAAAAAAAACAGCAACAACAAAACCCTGCAAATAATTTAAAGATACTTATTGATAAAAAATTAAAACACACACTTGAAAAAAAGTTAAATTATTTATTATGAAAAATTATATGAATTTTATTAGTCCCAATTTTTTTTATTCTGTAAAAATAAAAATGGGAAATAATACATACAAAAGAATATTTTTTCTAGTAATCTTCTCTTTATTTAATCATGGAACTTCTGTTATTAAATATACCGCAGATAAATATTCGTTTATAATGGTAGATATTTTGAATATACACATTTTCCAACTTGGCAAACTTGCAACACCTGAAAGTGTGTTCGAGTAAAATGTATTTTCCTTATCAAAGAAGAACTGAATGAAACATAGGAAAAATTCCAATGGCTTGACGGGCCACAAGGAAGGTGCTGGGGGGCCAAATGTGGCCCGCGGTCCACGTGTTTGACATGCCTGCCGTATAAGATTATAAAAGAAACATGGCTAAATTCAGATGCAACATTTGTGCAGTCTGACAAGAATGTAACATTAGTTTGCTACTTTTCTAATGTACAGTTGTTTCTCGATGAACTCTGACCTGGCTGCTTTTATGGTTATTGTTAGTAATCCATTGCTTTTCTTTTCCGATGTCTAATCCAGCAAATATTTATTGTGTTTTCCATCCAGATTGTTATGTCTCAAGTTTGTTGCTTGATTTGAGTCATCATTACTTAAAATCATCTAAGGGGCCATCCATTAATCATGTGATGCTTGAGAGGGGAGGGGGGTCCATAAAAAAATCATGAAATATCACAAGGGGAGAGAGGGGGTGTAGTAATATATCACGAGTATTTATTTTTTTTGGCAAATGCGCGATACTGAACCGAAAAGTGGCATTTCGTGTATTTATTTTTTCATCAAATGCGTACAAAGTCAAAAGCGGCTTGTAGTGTGACCTTGATTCACCATTGCCAGACAACGAACGAAGTGAAGTTCCCGCGAGCCGCGACAAACGCCTGCCGGACTCAGCTTGTCAGTGTCATTTATTCTGTTGTTTTGGCACTGAATGCATGTGTAAATTGTTTAACCTTGTACGTTTTGCATTAAAACAATGTCTAAAATAGGTGATCTGTATGACCTATTTGCAGAGTATAAGAAGGGAAAAAAACCTAGTGTAGCTCAAAAAGAATTTCTTTCATTATTTTTATGTCAGTCCAAAACAACTTGCAACCATTCTGTTTACCTCTTAAGGTTATTATTGCAGTTTTTTTATGTTCTATAATAAAATTTGATGATACTTGAACCTGTATTTTATAATAAATATTCTAAAAAAGTTAAGATTTTTTGTAGGTACTAAAAAATACACATGATATAGGGTAGAGGGGAGGGGGGGGTAGTCTTGAACCTCACCATGTATCACCAAGGGGGAGAGGGGATTAAAAATGCCAAAAAAAAATCACATGATTAATGGACAACATTTGGACAACACTAAGACAACATTAACATTATTGCTTTCATTGTCCTTAAAAAATTAGTGGACTAAGTTTTCATTAATTTTCTATTTATATGACTAGTAGGCCTTGCTGTAAGAAAATCATCTATGCAATACCTGACACTATGTACACTATATCTTAATCATTTTTTTTTTTTTTTTCTTATCTGTTTTAAAATTACTGTTTTGTAACTGAACCCGTAACCAGAATTGAACTGTAATTGGAATGCATGTTGAGTTTCGCAATTTGACAGACAACTGCTTATTATATGCAGTAAATAAACTCACTTGCTTTCCAAAATATGGCAAATACTTTAAACAAATAGTAACTCAATAATTATGCTTTTCAGAAAGAACAAAATATTTTTTGTTTGATTTTTGTACATTAAAATGACAAAATCTGTGAAAAATGTACACATTCAAACATAGCGTTATTATTATTATTATTTTATTTATTTATTTATTTTTCTTTTCAAAAAAAAAAGTTTAGTAAATAAATAATTTTAGAAATGCCAAACTATCTAAACCTAAAGTTTTTTAAAGTCATTTTTACATTCTTGGTAGGAACATTTGTGTAGTCTATAAAAATAATGAGTCATCCTTTTCAATTTTTCAGTACAAGACTAACATGTTTTTTGAACACTTAGACATTACTTAGAGATTTTTTAATCAGGTGTATTCAAAATGTTGTTATCTATATTTCTGTTCCAGAATCACTATTGTATTCATTTATAACTTCCAAATTCATCGCACTTTTTTACTAGGACTGTCAAAACAAAACATTTTTATTTGAATACCAAAACACTTACACAACTAGAGTAAGAGGTCTAGGAGACTGCACTAAAATTTTGGTGTGCTATAAATGATTGAATAAAAATGCAACATGTTGTGCACATGATTATGTGCAGTATTTAAATTCACTTGAAAGTACTTAAAGTCATTTTCCCTTAAAATATGAAGATTCGAAGATATTTACAATAATAATTTAAAGGATGTCTCACAGTCTGCCATCATAACTCCGATTACAAATTTTGTCTTTATTTAAAAAAAAAAAAAAAAAAAAAAAAAAAAAAAAAAAAATGTTAATTTGTCACTTTATGTTCTCATATATTATAACTTTTCTCCACACAATGTTGTTTTATCTTTTAGGCACACAAATTTCTAAATTATTATTTTTTTCTTTTTGTTGACTTTATTGATTTAATTTATAGATAAAGCATGATAGTTCTGATTATTTATTCTTGTTAAATGGGTATTTTTTCCCTTTTTCATAGTGTAGTAACTTTTTATTTAACTTAATTTTATCCTTATAATAAAAATGTTAAACTTCTTACTGTTTATTGTCATGTATGCCTTTTCTCCTCACAATGTTTTTTTTTTCTTTGGAATGCAAATTTAGAATTTAATTTAGTTTTCTTCTTTCTTGATTTTCTGGATTTAATTTATAGACATGGAACATTGGTTTGATTAATTATTCTTGTTAACTGAACATATATATATATATATATATATATTTTTCAATTTTACATTGTGTGATATTGTCAGTTGGTGATGCATGAGCGATTCTTTCTCTGGTATGTCCAATATTGTTGATATATATGAATTACATGTACATTTATTTAAATGGCAATATTGCTTATGAAGAAATTATCAGATGAAGCGTTTAGAGCTGAAGTGGATCAAGCCCATTTTTCTCTCTTTCAAGATACATAAAGTTAAAGTTTCTTCTCCATTGTAATTTTTTGCAGTTGACTAAAATTTACTACTGCCATTTATCAATAACCATCATAACTATGGACTTGATCCAAATGTTTGTTGAAAAGATAGAACTTAAGCAGTTCAAGAAAATAGTCATTTGAATTTAGGCCATGAGCAGGCTTGATCCATTTCAATCTGAATGCCTCATGTATAAGCAAATATGTTTTATATGAGGCTAAAATTTGATTTTGCAACAAAGCAGATGCACTGCATTCATTATTATACTAAATAGGTAGCATGCCTTAAGGAAATATTACTCTCTGAAATTAAATTTTAAGTATTACTTGTCTTATCTCATTAATAAGTTATTTTAGTTTTTATTTTATCTATATTCTCTCTAAAAATAATTTAATTCATCCTTCTATACTTTAGAATCCTCATCCTCTAGTACCCTTGTTTTAAGCATTGAAGATTCCATGGTTGCTGATGAACCATTTGTGTTGCCAGTTTGTGTACCTACTAAAGATGAATGGGTTCCCGATGCTAAAATACACCGTTGTCAAGTTTGCAAAGAAGAACATTTCAATATGGTACACGATTTGTTTCTAAGAAGTGCTCTTATGTCATAAACCTTTATAGCTAATAATGTTGTTAAAGAAAAATATAGCAAATAAAGGTTGGAAAAAATAATAATGATTTGGCTCTTAAAAACACTTTTTCTTTTCTGCTAGAGAAAGAGTGTGAATCTTATTAAAAAGAAAAAAAAAAAGTTTGAAACTAACAGTAGTTTGTCTGCCTTGAGCTACAAGGATATTCACGCCTTGGCTAGTTATAATTCTTTTTACGAATTTCTTTAAATTTCAAAAATATGCATTAAAGTATTTAATTGCTATAAAGGACGTTAAATATAATATATTTAACGTCCTTTATAGCAATTAAATACTTTAATGCATATTTTTGAAATGTTTTTAATGGACGTATATGAAAACTTCTATTTATAATTAATTTCTTTAAAGTTTTTTGTTGAATAGATCTTAATCTTTTAAGTGTCCTAACCAAGTTTTAAATTTACATCATTTAACTTTTGGAATCAAAGGCTGGTTTAACACAAAATTGATATTAAAGCTAATTTTTTTTTTAAGTGAAAGATATAAA
This sequence comes from Maratus speculifer, assembly GCA_964019185.1. Lineage (NCBI taxonomy): Eukaryota > Metazoa > Arthropoda > Arachnida > Araneae > Salticidae > Maratus > Maratus speculifer. The sequence continues at coordinate 19,972,145 of OZ025297.1, read as the reverse complement.
TAGATATGTAAAATTAGCAAATAAAAATTCTCATGCCAATATTTTTCATAGCTACTATTTTATGAATTATTATAAACAAGAATGGAAAATTTTGCAAGATGCTTAAAGGGTTAGTGCCATGCCTGTTATTTATTTATTTTTGTCTTTTTAAAATTTTCAATTGTAGATTCTCAGTCATTTTATATAATGACTCAAAATGATTTTCCTTCATTTATATATTTATTCTTTAATGCAAATATTTAGTTTTGCTTTAGCGGTAAAAATTAATTAGGATTCATAACATCATTATTTATTTAAAAAAAAAAAAAAAAAAAAAAAAAAATCCTGCATAGGTAATTGTTCTGAACAGTTGTTGTTGCTTGTTTATATGTAAGAACTTTAGCAACATGAATATGAACAACTAGAGATTTTTTTGTCACAAACTTTAGTGTTGACAGTGGTTTTAAAAATTACTTTTTTATGTAAATCACTACAACTATTTTATTAAAAATTCAGTCAGCTACAAAGCTAAATTTCTATTATTCATAATAATTGCTTCATTGTTATTATTTACAGTCTGATCCCCCCTCCCCCATTTTGTTCTATTTGCTAAAAATGAAAGATTCATTTCTAAAATCAGATTTATAGCATCATTTTTACTTATTTTTCTGACATATTAATTTATTAATACTATTTATTTTTCTATTAGAATATATTTAATTTTTTTTGTTTTTTTTTTCTTTGATTTTCAGTTTACTCGGAGACATCACTGTCGTCGCTGTGGTAGAGTAGTATGTGCTAATTGTTCTCAACATGCTTTGATTGTAGAGGGCTATGGAAATATAAAAGTTAGAGTTTGTGATGAATGTTACAATTTGTAAGTAAAAACTGTTATATATTTTACAAAAATTAAATATATTTTTTAAACACCAATCTGGCATACTTCCCCCCCCCCTTTTTTTTTAAATCAGGAAATCCATCCTTGGCTTCCTGGGTTACATATGGAAATGCATAATTCTGCCCTCTGTTTAATCCTTATGTTTTATTTATCTGTTGATTGATTGGTTGATGAAGTTTTAATTTTGTTTTAGAATATTTCTTGGAAACAAATTTTGAACTATTTACATTGTTTAAAGTGCAAGTGGGTTAACCTTTCTTAATCATTTGTGTGTAATAAAGATGTATTTTTAGAAAAATAATGCTTGAAAATTAACAAAAAATCAGTAAATTGAGAAATAGTTTTAAGACAAACTGTATTTGAAAATAAATGTTTCCCAATTTGACAGTATAAAAATTTAAATTATACTATGGTTAGAAGTTAATAAATTTCCCAAAAATGTGGTATAGATTGATCAGATTGTACTCATCATAACTGATATCAACATTAAAATTTATTTAAATAAAAAGTTGATTTAAAAATCAATCTTTAAAATTTTATACTATTTTTTCACAATATTCTTATTTTAGAGTATTTTTCAACTTAGGTTTGCAATTATGAATTATAAGGTTCAAAGTTAAAAAGAAATTTTTAGCAATAATTTTCTGACTGTTTGCCTTTGATTTTCTCCCTTTAATTAAGACAATTACACTAATTTCTTTTAGTTTCTCATTCACATTTTTTTTCTTTAAGTGCAGCACACTTATGAAAAACACATTTTCCAGTAGAACCTCGATTATTCTGAAATTTTTATTTAATGGAATCAATACAAATCTTATATATAATTATTTTTCATTCTTATTTTATTTAATAAAGCTAAATGAAAATTCATTCTAAAACATATTTATTTTGTTTACTATACTTTTAAATGCTCATAAATATGAATGAAATTGCTGATTTTTTCACATATTGTGCTATATCTTTTAATTTCAAGAGAAGTTTATAATTAAATTATCTATTTCATGGTTCATTATTATCTAATTGTAGAGGGTTTTTTTTTTTTTTTTTTTTTTTTTTTTCCCCATGTAATGTTTCTTTTTTTTTCTTCTTTCTCTTCTAAAGCTTATCGTTATTGTTAATATTTTAGATCAAACAAAGCAAATACATTCATTGCAGAAAAGGTTTTGAACAATAAATGAATAGATTAGTAGAAAGATGAAATTAATGAAATATTTTGCAAACATTTAATAAAATTCGTGAATTTTTGTTTAAACAAAATCCTAATAAATATATCCTCATTTTTATCAGAATCATTTGTATCAGCTGTTTGTGATTTTCATTATATTATCTGTTATATTGATAAATGCATATATATATATATATATATATATATTCAATTTATTTCATTAAATTAATTCTAAGGCTTGATTATATATTATACACAAGATGTACAGCAGGGCAGAGCGTAAAAAGGTTTTTTTCAAAATTCTTTTCTCCCTAGCGTGGAAAAGTTGTGGAGTGGTATCAGTAATATACTCACAAAATTTCAAAAAAATCAATAAATATCTCCCGGTTGCACTTTTAGGTCGAAATATGCAATTTTAGCCAAAAATGTTGTAATTTTTCACATTTCAGTAATATTTTTAGTTTTCAATTTTTTTTCTTTGCCCTAATGCGGAAAAACTGAAAGAATACATAAGGAGCACAAGTCCAAAATATTAGACTAATTAAAAAATTTCTTCTGGTTCCACTTTGGGTCCTAAATATGGGAAATTTGTCGAAAATAATACAAATTTTCACATTTTAGTCATTTTTTTATTTTTTATTTTCTATTCCCGTTGGCATGAGAATTTTCGATGAATATGCAAGAAACGTAAGTAAAAAACTTTAGAATAATAAATAAATATCTTCCAGCTTCCCTTTCAGGGTCTAAAAATGTCAAAGTAGCCAAAAAGTATGTAAATTTTCACATCTCAGGGATTTTTTTTTCTTATGAATTTTCTCTTCTCGCTGGAGCAGAAAGTATGGAAAATCATATGAGAAAGATAGCAGAAGAGGTTATTGGTCACACTTGCCCTATGTAACCACAGCCAGATTCTTATATAAGTGTAAAGTTTTCTTCAAGCAGTCCTTGTTGATGGAGAGTTCTCTCAATATTCCCTTGAATTAAAGTTTGATCTTTTTGATGGTCAAAACACAATCTTTTCAAGGTTATTGATAGATATGAAACTCTAATCTTGAACTTGGCATTTAATGCGATATTTATTTTTTTCTCTTCTTGTGTTATGCCTGTCTTTAACATTGAACATGTTGTCATGTATCACAACTCCTAACTCTTTAAGAAGTGCGCCTGTTACTGATACTGCAACTCGGTCGGACACTCCCATTGTGTCTCAAGTTCTGGCTAGGGCAGTATGATGGGTTGTTCTTGATATACTTATAGTATTTATGTTCAATTGCAATGACACTAAAGGTTTATCACTAAGATCATGACACAGTTGTTCATCAAAAAGGCTAAAATATTTAAATAATTATGAGTCTTTGATGAAACAGTAGGGATCGCTTTCCCCTTTTATACCATTTTCTGAAACTTTATTATTCTTTTTTGCACCTGCTCGTTCATTTACTAAGTTTCCGTGTTGTGGGCCGTGTTTCCGAGTGTATCAATTGGGTCTACCGACAATTTCCTTGAAGTTCTATGATCCTCAATAAACTGTCTTCCAATTCTAGAATTTTTATATCATGTGGGCATTTACATCCTTCTAGAGATGTAAAAAAAAAAAAAAAAAATTCAAACAGACTTTTTTTCCCCTTTCAATAGGAATTTTTTTTTTTTTTTTACTTTGTCTGCTGTTTTTTGTTTTTAATATTGTTGTGATTCATTTGTATTGCAGTTTTTTTCTTTTAATGGAATTCAAAAGTAGATTTTATTATTGTAAATCTTTTGATCTATATTTTATTTATGTATGTGTACATAATTTAATTAAAGTATTCAAGAGTAGATAATGGGGACTAGTGTCTTACAGGAATATTAATAATGGTGCTTTTTTTTTCCATTTTTCTATGTATGTCATGGACAACATTCACATTCAAAGAAAGGGATTAAAGTAAACTTATATATAACCTAAAACTGACACCCAAAATACAGTTCTTAAAGCTGACATTTTTAAGTAAAACAAATATTTAAAGCATTACCAATTTTCCAAATCCAAGATATCTTTCATTTAAGAAGAAAGAAAAACTCATTCTAAATTATTTTAGAAAATTGGTAATGCTTTAAATATTTGTTAGATGTCAGCTTTAGGACACTTTACCTTATCTCTGCTCTAAAAGAATTAATTCAGAAGTTGTTATATTTTTTCGTGTATGTTGAATTAGCATTTTTTTTTCTACCTTTGAAAAAAATTTTAAAGATGTATGCAATATATATAAGTGTTTCGAGTTTGATTGATCTCTATGTATATGACCATTGGTCACTGCAAGTGAAAGTTGATTGTGTTTTTATTTATTTAAACTTAAAAAATCACTAGGTTGTGAATTCTGTGCAATTTCAGCACCAATAATTAGATTCAAATAGAGAAAAATTTGTTTGAATCGTTCTTCTCTCCAAATGGGGCATTAAAATTTTGGGGTGTGCAAGTGCAGGCCACATAAATAGCGACAAAAGTGGCAAGTCCTTAAAATTTTTAGACTCCTTGAATTTTTTCTGTACTCCTTGGATTTTTTTTTTTTTTTTTGCAACTCTGTATGAATCCTGTGAAAGTCAAACCAGAAGATATTTATTAAGTACTTTAAATTTGTACACTTATGTTTGTCATATGATTTTCCAAAATTTCTGCTCCAGCGAGAAGAGAAAATTGATAAGAGAAAAATCCCTGAGAAGAGAAACTTACATAATTTTTGGCGACTTTGACATTTTTAGATGCCGAAAGGGAAACTGGAAGATATTTATTGATTATTCTGATGTTTTCCCCTATTTTTCTATTATATTCTACCAACTTTTCCGTGCCAGCAGGAATAGAAAATCTAAAACTATCACTAAATTGTGAAAAATTGCATCATTTTCGATAATTTTCCCATATTTAAACTCCAAAGTGGAACCGGAAAATATTTTTTATTTACTTTAATATTTTGGACTTATGTTTCTTATGTACTCTATCAACCTTTCTGCTCTAGGGTGAAGAAAAAATTGAAAATTGAAAATATAGCTGAAATGTGAAAATTTACAATATTTTCGGCTAAAATTGCATATTTCAACCCAAAAGTGGAACTGGAAGATATTTATTGATTGTTGTGAAATTTTGTGAGTATTGTTAGTGATACCACTCCACAACTTTTCCACGCTAGGGAGAAAAAAATTTCGAAAAAGTTTTTTACGCTTAGCCCTAGTGTACGGTTTGTATTTTTTATCTATTCCTTTATGAGTTTGAAAACATAATGTAATTCAGAAAAATTAACTTTTAGCTTGTTTTAACTTGATGTGTATAATATGTAAAAATGTGTTATTAAAATCTATTTGAACTTATTTTTTTTTTCAAAATATGTAAAACTGGTGATTTTTTATTTTAATGTTGATAAAATGATTCATTACATCAGTGTTACTCAACTTTCATGTTATTGATTAACCTTTGAAATTATCCACTTTGCTACTGCAAAACAATATAGAACCAGAATGGTTGGGTTCATATGTATTCTGGATAACTGGTTGCGCAATAAAGCAATATCCATTTGATAAAATTGGTAGAATATATGTGGTTATGGTATTATTTCTGATTTCAGATTAATTGCAATGCAACCTCGATTATTTGAATTAACTGGGACCGCTACTGCCTCAGCTATTGAAAACTTCAATTAATAGAAACTGCATATAAAAACTTGCCATGCTCGCAAATTTAACATCTCTTAAACAAAAGACGATTTTTTAAATGATAAACTGTTAAAAATATAAGGTTATGTTTAACAGCTCAACAAATTTAAAATGGAAATCTTCCACACTGTCACAAATCTGGTAATTTGAGGATGTAATTGTCTGATAACATATTTCACTTGATGATCAATAGTACAAATGACTACTGAAAACAAAATCAGGCTTCATTATCAGCTTGGTTAACAGAAACCTTGATTAATCAAGGTTCTAATGTATTAGCTCAATCAAATTAAGAATTAAATCCAAACAAGATCAAAAGTTAATCTGAGTTTTGAAAAAACACAATTTATGAGAATGCCTTGCAAACAAAAATTACTCTGTTTCCTTTGCATAAAAATCAAAATGTAAAATATCTAACTAAATATGCTTCTGTTTGAAATATGTTATACTATGCATATTTTATTGTATCAAGCAGTGTGCATGTAAAAACTGATGCTGCACTCTTTTTATGAAAAGATTCTGATATCAGTAAATTGGAACTATCATTCTGGGTAACTAGTACCATAAATTATTACTGAATTATCTCTTCTCTCATTTGAATTCAGAGCAAGATTTTTATTTCATTTGCATTAGTTTGAATCATAGCTTCAGGCATGAAAGAGTTCCTCCTGAAGGAGAAATTCCATCTTTCTTAAAACAATTTCGGACATTTTGTTGATTAATGCAAAAATGCAAAGAAAATTTTAGAAGGATAATAGGATGGGAGGGGGGGGGGGAGAATTTAGTAATATGACATTTTGCCTACTTAAACCTTTGGAGTTTGTTCTTGAATTATTCTGCAAAAGAGACAGAATAAAAAGTGGGCTTTATATCATATAAGTATCTGAAAGTTGTGCAAATAAAGTTTCTCAAAGTGTATTTCGAGTATGATTTTTTTTAAGAATCCCAAAATTAAAAATGAAAGAAAGTTTCTTTTTGGAATAGAATATTTTGTACTATTTATACAAAACTTTTTGGTAATTCTGTGATCTTTTCTTAAATGTATTTCTGATTCAAAGATCAATTTAGCAAGAAGATTTGTTTTCTTTTGAATAAAAGGAGGGGGGGGGGGGGTAATAGCTATAAACCATTCAGAATAATATTTCTTTTGGTAAATTAATGACTGTACTTCATAAGTTAAGGTATATTTGGATTTATATCTTTAGCATTGTTACTATTTTTGAAATTAAAAAACAATCATACATGCAGTTATATTGTTGTATAAGTAGTTGTTAAAATGACATTTAAATTATAAGAGTTTGTCATTGCTCTATAGGTGGAAAAAATTTTCCACTTTTTTTTTTTTTTTTTTTTTTTCATTTCCCACTTTCATGCCTGTAGTTTTAAAACACATCATTCTGATATCGAAATTGTAATTATGTTCAAATATCATTAGTAAAATGGTGCAAAAAAGAGGTCCACATTTATGGATCCAAGGAGCAAAGAGGTTAAAGTCTTATTCTTAGAAACATTTATTTAATCCTGAAATGCTATTTTGAAACTCACCTTTTTTCTTTGGAATTTTTTTTTTCAATATCATCTATATATTTAAAACACCTGGCTGTTTTTTTGGTCATCAGCCCTGAGCTTTCTACTGGCCCGATTTTGATAATTATTTTTTTAAATGAAAGCTGTTTATGTGTAGATGTGCCCATTCTGGCTAATTTTATATTTTATTTTTAATTTTAAAAGCTTTTTCATGACATTTTTTCAAAACAGTAGCAACAGGTTAAGCTTTTCTCAAAATTTATTTTGTTTCATTATTTTCTACCAATCAGGAGCTTGATCTCATCGGTGAATGTATAATCGCATTTCAAAAAAAAAAAAATAAATAAATAAATAAAATAAAATAAAATAAAATAAAATAAAATAAAAATAATAATAAAAAAAAATTAAATTTAAAATAAATAAAGGTTTTCGAAAAATTTAATCATTATAAAATGATTGCACATAGTTATTCCCTGCAATACACAGATTATTTACTGAGTAATATTATTAATTATTATGTAAGTGAAATAACAGAAGATAAACTTTAGTAAAATAGAATATCTAAAGTGAAATTTTGTCAATGGAGAAAATGTCGTCATATAGAAACCAGATAAATTTATTCCATGAATATAATGTACTGTTACGAATTTTGTAAATAGTTAGTGTTTGTACTGCAAAATAATGTAAATAATCTTATTAAGCTCCATTCCTTTACTAATATTAGTTTTTGTTACATTGTCTCTTGTACAGGCCCGGACTGGCTCCTTTGGGGGCCCTCGGCTAGAGACTGAAAAGGGGCCCCTTACGGAAAGTTTAGCTAAAACAATATTATATATATATTTATTTTTATTTAGGCTTAAATGGCAAAAAACCACATTTAGGCTATTTTGTCACTTGGAAAATAGTTGAGTAAAATGGAAGTTTATTGTAATGTTGTTAACTTACCGGGTGGGCCAGCGGGTAATGTTTGAAACAAAGTCCAATAGATGGCGCTAGGTAGACGTGAGTGAAGCCAAACTTTGTGCGCATACTCCGGTGAGTTGGCAATTGTAAATGTGATGTTCCTTCAGTCTTCGGTGCGCTTTAGCGGGTGATTCTCGTTAATAAACATGAACAAATATTCGACGGATCTTCGCGTCTTTAGTGTGCTACAAATGGCCAGATGTGATGAAAATGTAATGGCAGTTCAACGAGCATGGCAGAAGAAATCCTTTTGTTTGGCCAATTCTTGTTGTGGAACTTCTTCTGCCATGCTCGTTGAACTGCCATCACATTTTCATCACATCTGGCCATTTGTAGCACAATAAAGACGCGAAGATCCGTGGAATATTTGTTCATGTTTACTAACGAGAATCACCCGCTAAAGCGCACCGAAGACTGAAGGAACATCACATTTACAAATTGCCAAGCCAACTCACCGGAGCATGCGCACAAAGTTTGGCTTCACTCACTTGCACCTAGCGCCATCTATTGGACTTTGTTTGAAACATTACCCGCTGGGCCACCCGGTATTTTCATAATATATATTTATATTATTTTTATACACCATACCTAAACTAATTCCATTCTAGAAAAAAATAAGAAATATTCATTTTAAGTGGTTATAACTTAAAAATGAGCGTTAGGTATATATTTAGTTTTAGGCATTCAAATGACTGTGTCGAAGTCATAATAATCTAAATCCTACTGTGATACCTAACAAGGAAGGTCTCCATACGGGCATACCCCGAAAAATCTGAAAAAATTACAGAATGTTCTTCTCATGAGGATATGTACGCTTGCAAACAAATTTCGGTGAAACCTCCATACCCTGTCCGAAAAAAATGATGAAAATTTCGTTATTTGTCCATTTATCATCGACTGGCAATAAAAAGCAAATTCAAAAAATGTTTTTTTTCCCCCTTATGTCAAATGCATGTTAAAGGAAAAAAGTTTCATGTTTAACGTGTTTAGATAACTTAAATATATTTTATTTTGCCAGCGTTAGTTTATTTTAAGTATAATTTTGTTATATTGATATTTATATTCAATTTTAACCATCAAAATTTTAAATTTAAAACGAAATTTCGAATTTAAATTCATTAAAATTGTTTTAAGTTCAAAGTTGAGGTGAGCATTGTCGATTCGATTTTGTTGCTATGGAAACATCTGGCTTTTATTTTTGAATACGCTTAAATGTATGAAAATAATTTTACTGAATGAGAATTTTTCATATATGAAAATATTTTTCAAGGGGTAAATTAAATAACTACAGCAACAAATAATACATATATATGCAAATTAATATATATATGTGTGTGTGTGTAATATATTAAACTCGCTCATTGTTTATGTTTAAATTCATTTACACCTTTTACAAAAATCCAAAAGTTTTCAGTCGCATTAAAATATTTTGCTTTTGGCGGAGAAAACTGCTGCTCGCCAAATCGTGTGACACTTTCGTCTTTTCACGCCAAATATTCTAAAGTATTTTATTTTTTACATGTTTTCTACTGCAATTCCGCCGCTAATTTTCACTGAACCTTTATTACATACACAAATAGTTTAATTAGTATTTTTTCCAAAAAAATCTGAATATGCCCAGTATGGAGACCTTTTATGTAAGTAAATATTAAAAATGACATAACAGATAACACTAATAATTTTTTAAAAAGTGGATACGGGTGATCGCTCAGAGTATTTCCTTTAATATATCTTCCGAAACAACTTATCATTTAATTAATAAATCCAAATTGTTCATTTATAATTATTAAATTCTTACATAGAGGTAGCATCAATACATTTAAAGCAAAAGGAAGTTACTTATTTTATTTAAATTAAAAATGGTCAAATTAAACTATTTAAATAAAATTCAAAATTCTTTAAAAACGCGAAATAAAAAGAAAAATAGCGGAAATATGACTAAAATTTAAAATTTTTAAAAACGAAAAAAAAGTTTAAACGAAATTTAAAATGTTCAATCATTAATAAACCTCTCGTTTTAAAAATAGAAAGAAAATTGTAATTAATTATATATATATATATGAATATTAGAGATAAAAATAATATAAACCCTATAAAAAATACGAATAAAAAAAAAAAAAAATCTATCTTAATATGAAAACTTCAAATTCCAACATCACGGTTCGAACTGTGAATCTTCTGTTTACTAGCGAGTCTGTTATCCTAAAAGTCTTTTACATACATTTCCTTGAAGGTCATAGCTGACACTTTGTTTGTTTGTGTTTCATGCCGGCCAATTATTTACACGTGGGATATAGGCCCTAAGGGGAGTGGTGTCTTCCGTGGGGGTCTTTCTAAGGGAACCTAACCCGTATTTACGCAAAGATATCCAAAGTTCGAAGAAAAGCACGGAAAACTCCGAACGGTTAGGCCGACGGTCAGGATTGGGTTCGAACCCAGTACCTACCGTCTATCAGTTTTGAGGTCAGAACTTCTCGGCAACTGGTGGGACCATAGCTAACGCAAATTGCCAACTCGTAACAGCTATATTTGGAGTAATACCTGCCATTATGTTGAATATTATGCTATCATATGGGTCTTTTAAAATAATATTACAGAACATTGAACCTATTGTTTGTTGTAGAGGTTTGCATGGGCCCGGGTTTAGACCCGTATCCTGCCCGGTCTGCGGGCCGGACAGGCAAAAAAATTTAGCGGGAGTGCTGGGCCGATAAAAAAAAATTATCCGCCAATCCCATATAAAAAACTTAAACGAAGACGATATAAATATGATCCGCTATCTGTGAATGACTATAAATGACTCGAGAATGAGTATAAATATGCGTGACGAGCCGATGCTAGTTTGACGCCATCTATACAAAAACGCGGGCATAGGACAGTTATGTGATATCAGAGGCAGGGTTTAATTTTTTCAGCAGACTCATGTTTAAGGCCGTGATCAGGTGTGCACTTTTTCTCTACGTGGTAGAGTCAGATCAAAACTAGACTAAAATGTTCTCAGAATGTGTAGGGCAAGTTATATGCTTTTTAAAAATATTAATAGCGATTATAAACTTCTGTTAATGGAATCTTTGGAAGTATAACTTAGGGTGGTTTTCAATCCTCTTCTCAATAACGCGAAACTTTTTGATTAATTTTTATCTGTAAATGCATGAAATTGACATGCATGACTATTAAAGAAGTTGGGAATAGAATAATATTTCCAATTTTGGTAATTAAATTATCAAATTGTAAGAGATTTTTGTCACGTGACGGCAGGTTTTTCCCCTTTTCAATGATATCTCTTCCAAAAATTCAAATCAAAACGCTAACTTTGACAATATTTCCAAAAGATATAGTCTCTTTATCAAAAAATGGAAGACACCATTCTATTACATAGGTTCTTAATTAAAAAAACAACAAAACTTATGCATTTCCGAAGAAAATGAATTTAAAAATATGTCAAAAACTAAATCCTTTGGATTTGAAAGAAGCTATAATAAATGTCAGAGAAATATTTTCACAAATATATTTTTTATAATACATCTTCAAAAGTTAATCATGTTTTTACCGTCTTTTTAGGTGCGTTAGTAATTTGGTAAATACGTAGCACCTATAGTTGTCGTTCAGTCCATCCGTCTGTCTGTCCGTCCGTTCGCACATAACAGCGCAAAAGCTATCCAACCGAATCGTTTGAAATTTGAAATATATAATTATTACATAATTTTATCCAGTCATTTCAGATTTTATGAAAATCGGATGCATAGATCAATTACAGGGACAATCAAAATATACCATTACATTACGGTCAATGGGGAAAAAGTTTCAAATGCATTTTAATCATTTGAAATTTAAAATGCATAATTATTAGATAATTTTGTCGATTCATTTCAAATTTTATCAAAATCGGATGCATAGTTCAATTACAGGGGCAATCAAAAGTATTCCTTTACATTGCGGTCAATGGGGAAAAAATGTTTCAAATGCATTTTAATGGTGTTACACTCATTCGAACATAATAAAATTGATATGCATTTATAAAGTACATATTATAATATACATTTTGCGTAATCTGTGGTGCAAAGAACATTTGTTATTGGTTTACAAGGTCACACAAAAGTATTCCATTACATAATGGTATAGGGAGAACATTGTTTGGGGCGCATTTTAATTGTAATTAACTATTTACAATTTTATGAGATTGATATATGAGAGTGATATTTTTAAGACTTCGTTATCGTACGAACGCACATCATTTGCTACGCTTCACATGCAATTTCTAACTTGTTTTTTCTTTAAATCTAAACTACATTAATTTTTAAATGAATCTTTATTTGAATGTTCAAAAATCTAGGCTTCTAAGTAATTATTAATGTTATTATCGTGTATTTTCTATATTGAGAAAATATCGTGATTTAATTAAATTTTAAAATATAAAATAATTTCATAAATATGTATGTAGTATTCTTTAAAAGGATCTTAATTATATGTTAAGAAAAACTAATTTTTTTTTGTGGAAATTGAGTGGAATCGGGTCGTCCTTACTACTTGACCAAGTATTAAAAGTTTTTAAACACTTTTCAGTGTTTAAAAATTTTCTCATTTTTTCTTTCCTTTTCGTACTTTCGCTTTGGTACAACTGCTTCATGTTGACCTAACTTTAAAATTGCACTAGTTACAACTATACTATGCGAGACTGGCAAGTGAGCGTCGCGATGCACTCTGAATCTTATTCTATGAGTACTGCAGAAAGGGCAACGTATCAGTCAGCAGCCATATTCCGTCTGTCCAACGACATGACACGACGAAACTATGTAAGTTACCATGAAAAAACTATCAATTGTTTAAAATTTATTGTAAACGCATATTATTATTGGAAAATAATATTTTTTTTTTATGTAAGTAATAATTATAAAATCATATATTCCTTTTTTGAGTTGCACTTCCGGGGCCCCTTTGGGCCGGGGGCCCTCAGCGATCGCCGACCAGCCGACCTGGCCAGTCCGGGCCTGCTCTTGTAATTTTTAAATTTGTAGTTTTGAAAACTTTTAAAACATTTACATATTTTTTGATAACTTCGTATTCTAGCTTATCAGATCTGCTCATAAAAATATGTGAAAATCAGAGTAACATTAGTAGTAGAAGATATTAAACATCTAGGTTTAATATCTTCTATATCTTATTAGAAACATCCTACTTTATTACAGGGTGTTTATAAAGTCTCAGACCCATTTTGATGTTTAATAACTCATAAAATAATGAAGATATAAACAAACTTATGACATTTATTGATGGAATAACTCATATATTTTCCTTTTCAGGTTTGAATATATTTATTTTTGTAAATATTGTCTGTGCGTGTGGTTAATTTTAGATGATTTCATTTTCCAGTCTAAATATCTGTACTTTTCTAAATATTGTCTGTGCTATGTGCACATATGGGGATCTGAAAATCCCCATGAATATCATGAGGCAGAAAGAGATTCCCCAAAGATTAATGTGTGGTGTGGACTAATGCACGACCGAGTCATTGCACCTTTCTTTTTTACAGAGAAAAGATGGTCTCATCAGTCGTATACTTAGACGTTGGAAAACTTTGTATTTCCACAACTAGAAGAGCTTCAGCCACATGTCTTTTTGCAACAAGATGGTGCACCACCTCATTGGGGTACCATCGTTCGGTCTTCTTTGAATGACCATTTTCCAGGAAGATGGATTGGACGAGGAGGTCCAATTCCTTGGCCACCCAGATCACCTGATATAACGGTGCTGAATTTTTTCCTTTGGGAATTTGTAAAGGACAATGTTTACAGGAGAAGAGTATCGAACATTGGTGACTTAAAAGCCAGAATTACAACCGCAATAGCCTCTGTGGATACCGACATGCTTGCCGCTACCTGGCGTGAAACTGACTATTGAGTTGATATTCTCCGTATGGTGAAGGGGGGTACACGTGGAAGTTCATTGACAAGGGTCATGAAACTTTTTGAGTCTATCTAACCATTTATATTATTCATTTTAATCTATCTTTATTATTTTATGAGTTATTAAACATCAAAATGGGTCTGGGACTTTATAAACACCCTGTATTTTCTAAGTAAATGATATTTATTATTTTTGATTTTTTTTTTTTTTTTTTAAATGACCATGTAATTTTTTGTTGTGTTCAAAAGAATTTCAGATGAGAAATATTGATTTGATTCATTTAATCATGCTTCTGTCTCATCTTTACAAAATTCAGTTATGAAAAGAAAAAGTACTTTACTAATGTATTTACCTTTAAACAGCTTGATGTATTTTTAATGTATTTTGCTTTGAACTGAAAAAAATATATATATAAATACAATATATATTCAGGTTATTATTTTATTGTATTATGAAAAAAGTCTAAATATATCAAATTCTAACATAGAGTTCCCTTTGTTTTTTCTTTTGTACAGAATGACTGGAAGTGTGTCAGTTACGTCTTCCTCTTTTGACAAAAGATATCGTATCTTATCATCAAGTAAGTTGAAATGTTTTATTCTCAGTTTCTTAATTTCATATTTTAATTTGTTTGTTTCACTCTCTTTTAAAAAAAATCCCGACTGTATGAAATTCTTTGATAACTTCATTTTGACTTCCTTCCAGTTTGACATACAAAAATGCAATATGTAATGCTTATACAATGTACAATATATGATGACATACTTAAAATAATTGAGTACTTTCTTTTGCTTTTATAATTTTTGTCACATCAGTTGACAATTTTATGCATATCAAAATTAATATATTGTATTAATTGTAATTTAATAGCTTGTATCCATTTCTTAATTTAACATTTTAATTGCACCTTTACTTTTTTTAAATAAATTTTTCTTTTCCTCTCTCTGTTTTTATATTTAACCAAGTGTGTTAATAATAACACATGTTTCTTTTTAAAAATACATAGCTATACATTTAAGTATTTTTAAGAAACACATTTCATTTGATTTTATTGAAGAATTTAAAGTTTTGTTACATAATTTAAGCTCAAAAGAATTTTAAGGGCCCTTGGAAGTTTATCAAAATATTTTATTATAATTTAATTTGTAGTAACTAAAGCTAAACTGTTCATGAAGTAGAAAATAAATGTGCTATTTAATGTTCTCGTTGCTGCTTGCCGTTGAATCAAAAAGTGACAAAATATTTTATTTGGTGAGTAAATGAACAATCAGATTCGCCAAATTGCAAATGCTTAATTTTTACTCTTTTTGTGTGTTATGTTTGCCAATACAGTCTTATCTGTGTCTTTTGATTGATGACACTTTAAACATTCAATCCCATCATGCTATTTACACTGCTTTATTTATATAGATACTGACTCAATGACAATTCAGTTTAGCAACAGCCAAACACACAGAAAGGATTATGGGATAGGGAATCATGTTACACAAATAAAATTACTCACGTAAAGCAACAAATAAAGAAAGATTTTGCAGGAATGTAATGTTGAATTTAGCCATGTATCCTTCTGTTAGTGAATTAATTGTATGCAAGTATCATTGACCAATAAATTTTTCCTATTAGTTAGAGTCAAAATCTCATAGCAGTTTTTAGTGTACATTTTCACGATGGTAAATCAGAAATAGATGTTTTGAATTTTCGTTTAAACTGTTAAAAGAATGTCTGAAATATTTACATATTTAGGAGACATTTGAAATGTACTTACTTTTATATGTTCTGCGGTGGATAGTCAATTTTCTACTTTATAAACAATTAAAAAAAAATGTTATTTTTGAATATATTGAAAAAAAAAGGGATAGAGTGAAAGGATTTTTCAGTGTTTCATGCCCAAACTATTTTGCTGTTTTTGTTTCATTTGGCTATTGTTTTTTATTTTTTACTAGCATTTACCCGTGACTTCGTTCACATAACATTTAAAGAAGAAATAATTGATCAATCAAGCAAAAAATTTCGATGATGAAAAGCATGTGTAATTAACTTTTTATCGCGAATTTATGGTAAAAAACTTCTGATAATCCCTATTTGCTAACCTGTTTGCTGGTTAAAATTTTCCTTTCAGCAATTAATACTAATAGATAGAAACATTCTTGAATTCTTTTGTTCAGCCCTGTACTTTTCCAAGTGCCTTTAATACACGAAAGTATCTTTCTAAAATTTAGTTCAAACAAAAGTATTTCTTATTACTACCTAAATTACATTTTCATAAAGTATCATCCGAAGACAACCTTGTATCCAGTTCTTTGCGGGATCCTGTATATTATTATATATATATATACTACAAACATTTCTTAGTTTACTAAATGCAGTTCAAAATAAAAATGTATATTTTATTTAAAAACCACCTTTAAGTAAATTACTCTCATATTCAGTAACCTTTCCGAGATCTTTTGTGTAACCCTGTATATCTAAATTTAACTATTTATACTATTACCATTTATACTCTCCATTTAATATGCATACATTTAGCGAAACTTAAAAGCACATATCATAATTCAAAATGCATTTCATCCATGCAACAGTCATCATCCATCATATGCAGTACTTCGAATAGAATATATAATATTTGAAATCTTTTGTGTGTCCCTGTAAATGCTATGCACTTCGTATTATGCATGAAATAACTCACATTAAGCCTCAGCAACATATATCAATTTGATTATACATGAAATCGTTTACCATAATTAAAATATGTCGGAAACTGTTCCTCCTTTTATTCTTATGCAATGGAATTCTTCTGTGTAACCCTGTAAATGAATAATAAGTGTCCTTTTCCCTATATACTTTACAAAATGCATATTTTAGTGCACTTTGTAAATTTGAATGTTTCACAGGGTGTAACATCGTTAAATTTAATTAAAACGATTTTCCCCATAATGCCGTAATGTAAGGAAATTTTTTGACAATCCCTGTAAATAGAGATAATCATGGTAGAAACTTTATTTTCAATAGGTATTCGTGCTAGGTAAACGTTAAGAACGTCCAAAAATTTCATTGAAATCGGAATATATTTACGAAAGTTAGAAAGCGACCAAACAGACAGACAAACCGAAAGCATAATAACTTTTCAACTTTATTCGAAAGTGTTAAAAAATCAAGCCAAAAATATATTAATCAGTAGTTTTATTTTCCGCCTTTTCCCCACAAAAAATTTCTTCCATTGATAATTATGAGTTTTGAATAAAAATATTCATTTGTATGTAACTTATAACTTATTAATTAATATAAGTAAAAAATATTTCTGATTCATTTTAAATATGACGTCATTATTTATCTCGCTCCATTAGCTACTGATATTCATACCCCTTGTATTTTTAACGACTGCTTTAAAGTACCTGTTTTATTTCAAGTATGACGTCACATTTTCATAAGTGAACCATTTTATTAAAAATATAATTCTTTTTCATTCTTTTTACTTTTAATTTATGTCGCCATATTTTACACAAAAATTCCCAGTAACTAAACAAATATCCTTGTTAAATATATTATAAAAAATACACCTTTTATTTTTATTTCAAACATGACGTCATATTTATTTTCTTTTAAATTATTTTATTAAAGTTTTTTATTAAAAATTCATTGCCGCTGAAAAATTATTGTTCCAAATTTTTTTTCTTTGCAACAGGAAAGGAAAATGGTTAAATTTTATCTGAAAAATGCCTATTGATTTTGTATGAAAAATAATTAAATTTTGAATTATTAAGGAAAATATTTGAATAAAATAAATAAAAATTAGCCTATGTTCATTCCACTCCTATAATCTATCCATATGCAAAGGTTCAAAGACATTAATCCATCCGTTTTGAAGCCAAGTTCATTCCAATTTTTCGGACACACTTTCACATTTATAATATGTATAAGGATTCACCAAATCATTGATCAAAAGCCAGTAAAAATCCTGATGCTACTTAGCACTCTAGTCTATCAAATAAATTAGCAAATATTTTGTGATATGTATGATTAAATATTGAAACGAAGCTTTAATTTTAATTTCTGTGACTTTTGTATTATTTTGCAAAATTTAAAACTTATACTAATCTGGATATTCTTACTAATACAAAGTGTAGAATAGTAAATTCTTATTTATTTTATTTTTTAAGAAAAATATTATCCAATTATATGTAGCCCTCCAAGGTTATGTGTGTCAAAGAAATAAAATTAATGGTATATTTTTTTCTACAAACATAGATTTATGTCTTCTTTTAATATTAACTAAGAAGGTCTTCTTACCAGGTATACTCAGAATGTTTTTGAAAAATGCTAATTAAACAAATTAATTATATAATGAAGTATCAGTCAAATTTTTCGACAGAAATCCATGAAGAATGCTGCAGTTATACATTTCAGTATCAGCAAAGTTTTTGTTTCCATAACAACAAAATTGAATCAGCATTGCTCAGTTGGACTTAATTTTGAGATTGAAACAATTTTAATTAATTAAAGTTTTATTTTTATTTTATTTTAAATATTAATTAAATTATTGTTTTAAATTTTATAGTTAACTTTCATTACAAATATAATATGACAAAACTATAGTTATAATAAACTAAAACTGAAAAAACTAAAGTTATTTAATTTTTTTTAAGGAAGTTAATTAAATAATATTAATTAAATTTTTATTTTAAATTTTATAGTTAACTTTCATTATAAATATAATATGACAAAACTATAGTTATAACAAATTAAAATTGAAAAAACTGAAATTATTTAAAATTTTTTAAGAAAGTTCAACATGAAACATCTTTACTTTAAAAAGTATTTGACATGAAAAAGTGTCTTTTGATTTTATTTCATGAGCATCCGATGGTAAATCAACAAATAACGAAATTTTCATTATTTTTTTACAGACACTAAAGTTTTAGCTTTTTTAACATATCTATTCTTATGAAAAGAACATGCTATAGTTTTTCAAACATTAAATACAGTAGACTCCCTCAAATCTGCAAACCAGAAATCCGCAACTCTCTAAAATCCGCACATATTTTATGGATGTAAACAATGAAACTTTTAGTTCAGATATTGGGACAAAATTTAATTTTTTTAGTTTTGTATCAATTCCATATATTTTTTAATTTGTAATTTTCTTAATAATACTCTATTCATGTTTTCTTCATGAAAAAAGAATATTTTCTTTTCTTTTTTTTTTTTTTTTTTTTTTTTTTTTTTGGAAAAAATTAAAGACATTGCTGATATCACTGGTAATCACAATCTTCTTACCAAATATATTTATGCATTAATGAAGATTTTTTGGTTATTAAGCCTGGCTAAACTTGAAAAAAAAAAAAATCCTTATTTTATGATTTTGATGTGAATTAGTAATGTACTTTTATGAGGCAAGTTTTTTTGAATAATTTTGGAAAAATACATTTAATCTTTATAATGAATATTTAATCATACATTATTGATTATTAACTTGACCTTTGCTATTAATACTTTAATCATTTTAAAAATTATTTTAGTTTATTATTTTATTATTTTAGTTTATTACTTATTTTAATATTTTATTATATTGTATGCATTCATTATAGTTCCGAATACACTATTAATTGCACTCAAATTACTGTTAAAAAAATGTAAAAAAAAACAATGACCAGAAATCTGCAAAATTCTAAAATCTGCTCAACCTCTGGTCCCAAGCTGTGCGGATTTGAGGGAGTCTACTGTATTAAAAGCCCAATGACATAATGGTAAAAGTGTCACCTCACTAAAGCTAACCTCAGAGCCCATAGTCAAGAAAACAGAATTGGGCACAATAAGCACTAATTCTCAATTTAGATAGTCTTATTAGGACAAAGTGTAAAATATTAAATTCTTATTTCATTTTAATTTTCAAGGAAAAACTTTTCAATTATGTGTAACCCTCCAAGTTTGTGTACCAAAAGAGGAAAAAATGAAAAATGAAAATTCACTTTTTTTCTTAGATATAAAGATTTATATTTTCCTTTCAATACTAAATACATTAGGTATTATAAGCCCAATGGCATACTGATCAGAGCATCTGGCTACCTTAAATTTTATTCCTATCAACTTAAAATATTAGTTATTGAGATGGAGTTTGGTGCAATAGAATAGAAATGTAATAATGCCAACATTAAAAGATTCAATTATTTTAAATTTTAAGCAAACCAATTTTGGTAACATGTAGCTTACCATCTTTATTACTGAGAATGGTTAGTTATATATTAATATAGAAGGTATGATTAAAATTTATAATAACTGGTGCTTTTAATGTTGATATTTTTACATTTTTAACTTAACACATTATTTGGATACAGATTTGCTAATAAAAATGTTTTCTTTTTCTTTTATATAGTGCAGTCGAGCCCAAGGAATTCTCCATATCAAGAAAGTTCAGGCTTCAGAAGAAGACTGGGTAGTTTTCAAGGTCAAACTCAAACCCTTCGCTGGGTATTGTCACCTGACAGAGAGCAAAATGCTGCAGTTCGGAATGAATTTTCATATGAGCAAGTAATGAACTTTTGGTTTATTCAAAGTATTTATAATGAACTGTGTATTATTCTAAATATGTTTTCATTAAAAAAAGATAATTAAGTAAAATGGTTTGTTTTAAAGTATTCATCGTTTATGGTTTGATAAAAAAAAAAAAAAAAAAAAAAAAAAAAAAAAATAATAATAATAATAACAAAAATTAGGTTGAATAAGAAATTAGGTTGTTTGTTAGGTTGACAAAAAAACATGAGTTCAGCATGTGTTTAGCTAGAGTCAAACTAATTTGGAAATTAACCTTCTTCTCATTTTATGATAAAATGAACAAAAGTTTTGCTTTCCCCTTCATGTAAAATAAAAATATATACATATGATGAATACCAATCAATTAAGTTTATTTTTTTATTCTGATAACTGCCTAATATTGTTCAGTCATAAACATTTGAGTGTCTCAAGCCATTTTTTAAAATCCCATTCTAAACTATATCCTCACTTGAGTAGTATCTACTACCCAAAATTTATGATAAGGGCTGTGTAATGTGCATTTAGACTTTTTCTTTAACATCTATATATAATACATATGCATCAGTGTGCATCTAAAAAAAATCCTATTTGACCAATTTATGCATTTTTCTCCATATATGATTAAGAATGTGCTTATATTTCTTGTAAAAATATCCAGCTACAACAATTTCTCCCATGGAAATTCTGAACAAAAAGCACTAATATTTTATTGAATTCTCCTGTTTGTTTTTATTAATGTTCATTGAATGACTTGTTTTTTAATAATTTAGTATACCATGTGGATAAAATTAAAATATCCTTTTAACCTCTTTATAGTATAGTATAGTATATCCTCTTTATAGTATAGTATAAAGGCTATAAATTTTGAAGCTTTTATACTGAATAATTCAATAAATAAGGGGGTTGAAGTAAGAGTGTTTTAGTCTGGCCCATCAATTCTATAGAACATATACAAAGCTACTCAAAAGAATTCATAAGCATTACTGAGAAAGAGCTAAGATTACTTTAAAATGTTTTTTAATTTCAGTTATGCAACTTCAAGTTGATTTTTAAGCTCAACCACATTTAGTATAATACTAATATACATAATGACCATATTTTTGTCTGAATTAAATTTCAGCATAATATGTAGTTTTTATACTGATTTGTACATAATAGACAGAACAGTACAGCAGAATTTGACTATATTTCTATCTATTGGTAGAAGCTACTGAATGGGAGTTTTAAACTGTTTTATGCATTTTTTTACTAAGCTAAATTTTAGCATACTACAGTACAAAATCTAAAATCCAGAACCCTCTGGATCTTGGTGATTCCAAATTTTCAGACATTTGTAAATTTCAGATTATTTTCAGTTTATTTGTCAGAAAGATTAATGTCCCTCCCCCCTTCCCCTTATGAAAAACAAAATGAAGTGTGCAATTTATATCAAGAACGGATTTTTAATATTAAAAAACAATAATATTAAAGCAGATATTTTAATGGAGATTTTTTTTAAGGTTAAAAAAGAAGAAACTGTCCACATTGAGCACCCCCCTTTTCTGAAAAATATTTACATTAGAAACATAATAAAATTAAAATAGATATTTGAGATTTTTATAAAAGTTAAGCATAAGTTTTAAGTATCATTTTTAATTAAAAAGAAAAAAAAAAAGGAAAGAAAATCTAGCCATGGTTTCTTTCTGCATAGCAAAACATATTGCTAGGGCCACCCAAAATTGATGTTATCATTTGTAAACATTAAACTTCAGATTTCATTGAGCAACATGAATAAACAACTTTTTGTTCACAGCTTCTGTACAGTGGACATTTTCGGCACAGATTGTAATTTTATATTAACTGACTATATTTTATCAAAAATTTGTTACAGTCTAATTTACTAATATTTCAACTTGTTAAAAATTTTAAAGAAATTGGTTAATTTACATAGGAGATATGGAATTTTTTCAATTTTTTTTATGTTATTTATTTATTTTTTTTTTATTTTTTATTTTAACAGTGATGAAAAAAAAAGAGTTTGGTTTTTCTTTCTTTTTTGTTTGTTTGCAACTCAATAGTTTGTTTTTCTCCACTTAAGCAACACAAACTGGATACACACATTCACAAAGTCCTATTTATATCTAAAAGAATATACTTCAATGTTGAATTCAGACACTTTTCTACAGGAAATAATTTCTGTGGCTTCCGAGGGGAAAAGGACATTATTGAGCTCCAGAGGGTTGAGGTGAGACGTGGGGAGGATTGTACTTTTTTATCATTGAAATCGTGAAATCTCAAATCTTCTGGGTGTACATCCAGTTTTCTCGCTGTCGCTCGCCAATGCGCCAAATTGCGACTAAATTCTTCATTTGGCGAGTAAACAAGCGATTAGATTCGCCAAATTGCTAGTGCTCAATTTTTGCTTTTCCTTTCTTTCCTTTTTAGTTTTTCATACATATTTTTAATATATTTGTCGCAGATAGTTGAAATTAGATTAATAACATTTATTGTCGCAGTTATTAAAACTTAGGCTATTTTAGAACATATTGGGAAAAAAAAGGGTACATTAAAGGTTTTTTGTGCTACATGGCGAATTGATTTTGCTAATACTTTTTTCATTTGGCGAATGTTTTTTATTTTTAATTAGCCAAATTACTAACGTTAGTCAAATGTCAGCGAGAACACTGGGTACATCTCATTACTCCTGGAAGAGGGTAATGTCCCCTCCAGGCCACCCCCTGAATTCAACACTGATAGACTTTGAATAGTTTTTTCTCATGCAAAAAATGAGAGGAAAAAAAAAAAAAGTTTAGAATCATTACGAATAGAACAGATTGTAAGATCATGTTGCCAGAACTAGACATGTGGAATGAAAAGAGTATAAATATCGTTATTTTTAAAAAATTGTTGGAAGAATAGAGAGGTATTCAACCAGTTTTTAGAATTTCAAATTTATAGTGCTTTGTTTTATTATAATTTTAAAAAATATAAATAAAAAGCTAGTTAGCAAAAAGTCCGGATATATAATCTGGAAATATTTGGAGAATTTAGAATTTTAGTGTCTGGATTTGAGACTTTGTACTATGTATAGAATCTGTACAAATCTATAGGTCCTGTACAAAACTGCCCTTTTATGGCTATTGATGGTAACTGTTTAAATCTGGTATTTAAATATATTGTATCTTTTTTAAAATATTTTTTAGATATCTCCTTTACCTTATTAAAGGCAAAGTTTTGTTAAAGCATTCTAAAAGTGTTGAAAAGTTTTTCATAATTTATGCTTGGAGCACAATTTTCTGCCTCTCTATCTTTTTTTTTTTTTTTTTTTTTTTTCATTTTAATCTTTTTTTTTTTTTTAAATTATTAATTGAACTTTTGTTATCTAAGATTGTTATTTATTCTGCATAAAAAGTAATTTTTATTTTTTTTTAGGCTCCCAGTATATCTCTTTGTTTTTCCATTTTGAGACTCCATAATGAACCAAAGCAATGTGCACAGTTTATGTTAAATCTTTGTGATAGATTACTAGGAAAGATAAAGCCTAGGAGATCAGGAAAAATACCTGTTGAAATAGATTATGGTCTAATTATAAGGTATCTTTCAACCATTTTAAATGTATTTTGATATTATGGCTGTAATAATTTATTTTTTCTTTTTATGTTTAAAAAGTGATACAATATTTTTATTAGAATTCTAGCATTTATTAAAAAATAAATAAAAGTATAATGGATATTCAATTTTAGTATGTGAGATGCTTATGATACTATTAAGGTTATGTGGAGTTGCAATGCAAATATGTTTGTTTAATTTGTTACCAAAATTATTATACTAATGAGGTAAATTTATTAAAAGTAATATTTAAATTCTCTATTTTATTCACGCCAATCAATTAAATATCTAATTATTAGCAAATGTCACTTGCTGGGGATCAAGTAGATAGCAGTTTCTAGCTATGTCCGAGCAAAAGGGCAAAAATGTAATTTTTTTTCTCTGCAATTTATTTTAAATGTTAATAAAAAAGGGATTTTCTATCATGGTGTAATTCTTTTGTTACGTATATGCTTATAAACCTTGAAAGTATCAATCATAGCTTAATTTATTCAAACTGGATTATATTTGTAGAATTATATTAATTTAAATAAAGCATCAACTGCAGTGAAACCTGCAGTCTAGTGAATGGATATATCTGGTCGCAGCAGTAGGAATGTTAAAGATGGAGACTGGTATAGAACTGCCTTGTGACCATATAGATCCTGGTTAACCCTGGTGTATGAATGCGCATCCCGTATTGGGCTTGGTAATGGGTCATGCAGTTGAGGTCCAAATTATATTTTTTTCTACTATGGATAGAAAATGCTTCTCTTTCTTGCAACAATCTGTTCCAAAAAATTAACTCACTTACCTGTTAATCATCAAATGCACTGATAGTCTGTGATAGATCTTTTATCAACACACCACGTTTCCTTATTGCCAAAACATTGCAATCTGTTTTTTTAATAGTTATTTATTTAAAAAATTGCAGTCTGGGCATTTACTGTTTGAGGTTTCTTCAAGCAGCCAGTCACAACTTCTCTCAAATTGCAAGACATTAGGCTTTTTTTTCTGTTTTTGTTAAAGCACATCAAACTTTGAATATTTGCCATGATGTAATATCTGAAACAGATCTTTTATTTTCTACAAAACAAGAACTCCTACAGAATTTAAACAACCAAAACGTTATAGAATGACACCATAGTATTATATGTGAGAACGGACAAGTGCTTCCTATCAAGAGCATCATTATATACAAACCCCCCCCCCCTCCGTACTGTTTCAAATGTTAATGATACGGCCATACTACAACTACTTGTTGTGGTTTCATTTCCTTTCCATGTTGTGCAGAAGTTGGTCATGATGGTAAATCCTGTGAATGCTGCACAAACTGTAAGGGTGATCATGCAGTATACTCCCATTCTCCAACTGGAAAAAGAAATACTTGCTGTTAAAATAACTCATTTTTTTTTTTTTTTTTTATCCCAAAGCTTTCAAACTTGTTGAGTCCAAAACCTTTCTGTCAGGATATCTTACTCTACATTTATTTATCATATTAATCAATTTCTCGATTAATTTCAGCAAATGAAATCACGCCTGAAATTTTAGATACATGAATATTCATACTTCTACTAAGCGTAATACCAACTCGGTGAAAAATGTCCAAGCCGGGAATCGAACCCGGAACCCTTGGAATAGCGCTCCAAGTGCTCTACCATTTAAGCTACGAGGACGATACCCAGCTCAGCATTTTTCACTTCATATGTTGGCTAAGCTGCAAATCGCAGCACTAGATCTGTCTTCACGAGCGCACAAGCTGCGGCGTAACATGAGACACTATAGACCCAGCATCGGTAAATCACATTTATTTATCATATTAATCAATTTCTCGATTAATTTCAGCAAATGAAATCACGCCTGAAATTTTGGATACATGACTATTCATACTTCTACTAAGCGTACTGAGCTGGGTATCGTCCTCGTAGCTTAAATGGTAGAGCACTTGGAGCGCTATTCCAAGGGTTCCGGGTTCGATTCCCGGCTTGGACATTTTTCGCTGAGTTGGTATTACGCTTAGTAGAAGTATGAATATTCATGTATCTTACTCTAGTACATAGGTTCCCAACCTTTTCTGGACCAACGCCCCCTTTATAAGAAAAAAAGTATTCCAGTGCCCCCCCCCCCCTCTTTCGTAATAATTAGTTATAAAAATCTGAAATATTATTGTAATTATCTATTTATATTAAGAATCATAACGTAGAAATTATTTAAAATGAAAATTAAATATAGTCATTTAAAAATATATGTATATAGTTATAAATAAACATAAAATCAGTAAGAAATAAATGAGATGGATGAGGCTGGTAAACTTTTAACAATTTGTAAATATTGGGTTCCAATTTTGTTAAAATCAGTCACAAATTGTGCAGTATGTTCCTTTTCTTAGACAGTAAATTAGCTACCTCACTGAACCTAAGTTCAGCTGAATATGGTGAAGGAAAACTTTCTGGCAATTAAAAATGTGTGTACTCTTTCCCACTTTTCAGAGTATAGAGTACTGATATTTGTAGCCAGAACTCTTATTAACCATTTTGTTAGTTGTGAGTTCTACGAGTTTCTCCACTAAATTTAATGATTTTCCTGTATCTGCATCTGCAAAGGGATCAAAGCTAACACGGAATATTCATGTTTGAAATATTCTAGAATCGCTCCGGCAATTCAGCATAAAGACGTTAGCATTATGGAAAATTTTCCTGTTTTGAAGAGATTGCTAAAAATGTAGGAAGATGCTTTTGAATTTACCTCTATTTACATTTAGTTTGAAAAGAAGTTTTCACAGAAATGCAGTTATGAGTATTTTTTGTTTTAATTAAATTAACTTCATTAAATATTCTTAATAGGGGAGAGTGAGAATGAAAGGGACATTTTGTCTTTGTAAGCTTATCAAATAATGAAATTAAAAGATATCATTCTCATATTTGTGTTTTTTCTCGTCTAAAACCTTATCTTTGATACTGGTAAAACCTCTTATCTCCAAATGCAATAATTAAAAAACTGGACGCGTTTATATAAATTGGAAGGAATGTCTTTTTAAACCAAATTGTAGGGAATAAAAAGGAAACTTTGCAGAGTTGAAAGGGACACACATAAATAAAACTCTTTTATGAACACCTTGTCTTTCTATTTGCGATTACATTATACAACTAGTCAGATATGGCAATCCCAAAACTTTCTTTTATCTTATGCATATTAATACTTCCTGAAAAATGCAGCACAGCAGCGCCACCGGTTAAGAGGTTTAAACCAAAATTTACAGTTGGCAACAATTTATGTCAACTTATAAATGAATCTGAAGTTTGATGAAAGTCCGTGCATTAGTTTTTGAGGTAGAGCTATTGCAAAATCATAAAAAAAGAATCTGCATAAGAGCGCCACATTTTGGGTAATGTACACCAAAATCTAATCAGGATAATTATTTTATCAGGTACTAACTGAATCTGAAGTTTGATAAAAATCCATGCATCAATTCTCGAGGTACAGCTATTAAGAAATCATGAAAAATTCTGTGTAGAAGCGCCTTCTGTAGGGCGATTTACATAAAAAAATTAAAAAATACTAATCTATACCAGGGACTTACTGAATCTGAAGTTTTAGAAAATTTAGTGCATTAGTCCTTGAGTAGAGCTATTGTGATAATCATGAATATTGCACCATGACTCTGCCACCTGTTGAGTGATTTACACCAAAATGTAATCAGTACCATGTTATATCAGACAATAACTAAATGTAAAGTTTCATGAAAATCCATTCACTAATTCTTGAGATAAGGCTTTTGTAAAAATTGTGAATAATGCTGCACAGCAGCACCACACGTTGAGCGATATACACCAAAAACTAATCAGATCTAGTTTATATCAAGGACTAACAGAATCTAAAGTTTTGTGAAATTCCGTGATTTAGTTCTTGAAATAAAGCACCCCAAAATTTTTGTCACATGCAAACAGACTGACAGATTCACAGACAGACATTTTCTAGAAACACATTTTTCAGGTTATTTATTTCCTAAAACATGTAAATCCCTCGAAAACCGGATTTCGAAATTTTCATGAATCCAATACTCTCTTCTTGTAAAGATAGAAGATAGCAAAAATGAAAGATAGTAATACACAAGTAAAAATAAAATATACTGTAACATATGATAAAACAAAAACAAAAGTTATGGATTTAGATAATTTTATCAAATATATCATAAGGGTGGAGATTGGTCCAGGAAAAACAAAGTAAAAAAAAAGAAGAGTAAGCTACCAGTATATTCTTATAGAAAATACTTGCAATAATGAAAAAGGGATTGAAAAAAGCTAATTTCTCTTTTACAAAATACTGGTATTTCATGGATTTTTGTATTGTGCTTTTCCTTGTTCCTTTTACCCTCCCCCCCCTCAGTTATTGTCCCTTTCAACCCTATACCCACACTTGGCGAAATTAAAACTGTATTTAGGTATGACAGAATTTCAGCTAACGAAATGCATTGGTATTCACATAAAGTGCATACTTTACACTGCTAAATAACATAAATATTATAATGTTAAACTCAATATTAATTTTTTAGAGAAAATAATAAAAACAAGATCAAAATTTAGTTTTTGTATCAAAAACAGGTTTTGCCTTCAAAACCTATAACGCTACAATTCCGGATGTTGGTTATAAGGATTATTAAGACAGAACAAGTATCGCCATGTATTGAGCGACAGTTGAAATTTTGTACATTTTACTTTCTTCCTGAAATTTTGCATGACCCTTTCACCCTCAGGGTCCCCTAAGTCTGTTAAATAAACTGTCATTTTTAGATGTAATCAGGTTTTTGCTGTAATTTTCATCTACATTTTCAAAGGAGTCAAATTTTGAATCCAAATTGATTGAAACAAAATTCAAGCAAATATCAATTTGCAAATCAATGAATGTAATCTTCATCATTTTCAGTACAAAGTTAAAGAAATAATCTGTCATGCAATAAAATGTTTTTAATTTCATTGTCTACCTTTATAATGTAATGGAATGATGTATGCAATCGTTCATTAAATTACTTAATAACCAAAGGCTGACGATGAATAATGTACTTTGAGTATAAATGATACAGCTTGTTTCAAATGAACCCCTTATGAAGCTCCGTAATTGCTAGAGAACCATCAGTAACAGTGGACAAATTTTTTATCATTCTTAAAAGAAATTAGATTTTTCGGACACAGCTCTAGATTCGACTGTATATGTTTTCATTTGAAGATATATTTACACTTTTTATCATGGTCCCAAACAACACCGTGGAGAAAAGCTACTTTTACTATACATATCTTAAATTACTGTACTGCTTTATGTAATAAGTATGTAGCAGAGTAATTACTTTAAAAATTGATAAGCTTTAACTGTCTTGAAGTCAATAATGAAAGAGTAAATAATGCACATCTTGTAAATTGAAAATAAAATGTCTACTTACAAATCTGAAGGAGCTTTGTAAAATAATGACTTGAAAAGAAACACAACCTGATTTAAAATCAACAGCAGCTTTATTAGTATACCTTGAAACATCTTGGAAGCATCTTGGAAACATCACAGTAGTAATTTTTAATTATGAATACTGTAAACATTGAAACATGAACAAGCCTCACAAACATGAGAAACTTTCTCATTTTATAATAGGTGACAACCAATCACCACTAATCAGCACATGCTGGAACTATTTTTGCATAAAACACATAAAGTTGAGTAACATTGAAAACACCTGTTGACAAATATTTGATATCTTGTGAGCAACCAACCAACCATAATTTTTACCTGAAAACTAGTCAAATCAAAATGTAAACAAAAGGGATATCTGCATGCTGTTGAAGGTTAGTGATTAGTTTTGTTAGTAGGTTAGTAGTTTTAATTAGTGAAACTATAAAAAGGTACCTTAATGAATAAATTATAGACTTAACATAAAAAATGAAAAACTTAATGAAAAATGATGGAAAAAACTTAATAAAAATGTGGTTCTTCCACAATTACTAGTTACGCCATGGCAATGCCCCCCTAGACTTTTTTAATGTCCCCCATTTGCCTCTGGACCCGTTACCGCCCCCCTGGAAGGTTCCAGCGCCCACTGGGGGGGCGGTACCGTCCCCGTTGGGAACCTATGCTCTAGTATAATCAAATAATAAAAATCAATAAAGCACATAAGCACATGGACTGAATTCTCTTTAACTACTATATAATTCAACTATAATACTTTCACCCAGCACTTCAAAGGAAAAAAAAACTTTGATGTCTACTGTATCACTATTAGAAACCTTTCACCAAAATTTAGAATACTGGCTACCATCATCAAAAGCTGTTATAATAGTATACTCTTTTAGTCAGTCACAAAATTCTTAAGCTTAATTCATACAATCAACTAAAGAGAATGGAAAAACCTTTCTTTGATCCTTAAGTACATTGTAGAAACTGGATATTTATCAAATTCAGAAGGCAAGCAAAAAATCTTATGCACAGAAATAAAGAAAGAAATCCTAAACTGAAGCCTCTTCACAGTGAAAAATTGTGAAGAAAAAACGTAGGAAATAATGTCATAACCCATCTTTTATTAATTTGAAGGATTCAAGTTGCAAAGTTATATGGAAGAGACTTTGGAATCAAAAATTTATAACTTACAAAACACTAACTTGCAAAAATACTGAGTTTGAAGAATATGAGCCTAAATAATTTTGCATTAATTTCTAATAATTCTTGTTTAAATATACCTGATTTCATATTATATTTGCACATTTTATATTTTTGTTTTATTGTCCAGTTCTTACTTTATAGATTGTATGGATTTTTATTGTAAAAAGTTTCATTTCTCTTTTTAACATGGTATTGTTAAATCAGTTTATATATATTATATTTCAGTTATATATATAACCATAATGTTTTCTTCATTTATCTGTGTTTTTTTTTATTTATTTATTATGTTTTATGACAAGGTTTTAGTTTAATTTTTTTTAAGGCCCCTGTCCTTGCTCAAGGAAACGCTCGTGAGCTAATGCTATTCCTATGGGGAAGCATTTTTCTAATAACTCTTTCGCATTTTGACATTTTTGAATATTTTTTTTTGTATTGGATAGCTGAGGTGCATGCCGACAGCACACCTTTTTTACTTTTTCGATTTTGGTTGGAGATATTTTTTACAAAGTTAGTTTCACTTTCAAAACCGGTTTTGAAACAGAAAGTGCTTTTTAAAAAATATATCTGTAACTAAAATTGAAAAGGTAAAAAAGGTGCGCTGTCGGCATGCACCTCAGCTATCCAATGCAAAAAAAATTATTCAAAAATGTCAAAATGCGAAAGAGTTATTAAAAAAATGTTCCCATAGGAATAGCATTAGCTCGCGAGCGTTTCCTCGAGCGAGGACAGGGGCCTTAATTATTACTCTGTTTATTTCTAATTCTTTCTTGGTGCAGCATGTCCCCATTGGAATGTTGTGTTATAAATCTCTTTCAATCAACCAACTTATTTAAAACCGTCAAAATAATTTGATCTGATTAAATGGGAAAAGTTTAATGTCTGCACGTCTATCTGAAACCTTTAAAATTTTACTTGTCAAAAATTCAACCCTGGTTCCATAAAAAACAACTTATGACTATTTTTTGGTGTCATACTCAACTTTTATTAGTGATAAATGACAGCTGTTTGATCTAATTGGTAAAGTTTTTATAGTGGATGAGAAAGTAAAAAAAATATTATTTATAAATAAATCTCATTAATTAATTTATTTATTTTTTTTTTTTCCCTTTTAGTATGATAAAGTCTTTGCTTGTGAGTGCCAAAGTATCTTGCCATCATGTGCATGATAATGAAGGGGAAGCCTTAGCAGATTTATATTTTCAACATTTAGATGTCATAAAACTTCTTGTGAATGCTAATTGTCGGCATCTCCTGCCACGAGAGGCTTTAACTAACAAAGACACTGTGAGGTAATATTTTTTTAATTAAAATATTAAAATAAAATTTTTTAAAAATATTCTATCTTTGAGTTTTATTTTATTTTTATACAGATTAATTTTTGTGTGTATAATTGGTGGTATGAAAGCTTTTGTAATATAGGGCTAATGTATCTTAAGTACTAGATTTCTATCAGCAAAACTTTAACATGCAGTAAAACCTTGTTACTGCAATCAGGCTTAATTCGGATTACTTTTAACATAAATTAATTTCTCTTTCTTTGACAACTTTTATATGTGTCTTATACTTTTAACATAAATGACTTTCACACAATTTAACAATTTATATTAATCAAATTTTAATATAAACTTTAAAGATTAATTCTTTTGTACAACTTCTGTGTCCATCTCTTCTATCAGTACTAACATAAAAATATCTGGTGGAAGAATTTTTCTTGATATGCTGAGGCCTATCAGTAATAATACTTAGAAGTGTTTGCCTGTCTGTGGGCAAGATTTCATGAAGATTGCTGCATGAAGAGCTACAAAATTAGACATTGGAATCCAATTAGATACCAAATGAACACCATAAAATGTTTTATTAGACTTTTTTTTTTATTTAGTGAATACAAAATAATTAAAACTGTTTATTTATTTAGTAATTTATCATAATGTTATAGAAATAATAAAATCATGTTGTGTTGTAAAAAATAAAAACATAACTTGATAAATCTAGATGCATTTAATTTAACATAACAATTTTAAGGTATAATGGATAATTATTTTTATCACAAACAAATATTCTGTCTTCTGGAGATTTATGTTAGCATTTTTTATCAGATTGGGAAAAAAAGCTTATTTGTATGTTTGACATTAAATATTTTTCATATATTATCTTTATTAGAAATTTGTTTTGTATTTCTTATATCTGTAGTTATATATATCACAACAATCAAATAATGAACTGGAAAAATTGTCTTTAAAATTATAAAAGCTGCCTGTAAAGCTATTAAAGAAACATGTTACTGTCAAATTATTATTGCAAGCATTGGTTGAGTTAAGATTATACAATATTTTCTGATGTGTTAAGAATATGCATAATTTTGTACACGGTGTAATATTTCTATTAGTACTTTGATTTCAAAAATAATCTTTTATATCGTTTGCACTAATCATATTTTAAAACTAAAACATCAGAAAAAAATGTATATCTTTTGTAATCTTAAAAATATCAAAACTGTGCCAATAGTTTGAACAATTAATTGTTGGGATTATAGAGCTACCTTTATTCATTAAGAAAGTACATTCAAAATTCAAGCCCTGAATTTTATATTCACCACAATGTCCCATATTGATTAATAATTGCTGCTAATTCCAGTCATTCATAATCAACATATCTTATTTTTTATATGTATATACCTGTAATTTAGTCAATAGATTTTAATGTTATAATCTATAATTATTCCAACGGAAATATATGAGGATTTTTTTTTTAACAGCGAAAATCAAAAGTTTGTGTTAACATTCACTCTGCACATCATCATCACTAGATTGACAACATTATTGTAATTAAAATATACTATTACTAATACATCATTAAAATACAAGGTTCCAAAGTAAAAAATATTTTCTAACATCAAAATAATAAATAAATAAATTATTATTATCATTATTATTTAATATTTGTATGATTATCATCATAACAATATTATACTAATTCAATTATCATAAAATACATTACAGTAGACTCCCTCAAATCTGCAACCCTAAAATCTGCCACTCTCTAAAATCCACACATAATTTTCAAATGCAAGTAATGAAACATTCAATTCAAATAGAGGGACAAAATTTGACTTTTTAAATTTTATAACAACTCCATATGTACTTTAGTTTGTAATTTCAGTAAATATTATTGTTTTTTTCATGAAGGAAGAATAAATTTATTCCTGAAAAAATACAAGATATTGCTAATATGATTGGTCATCATAATCTTGCTACCAAACATATTTATGTATTACTCAAGCTTTTTTGGTTATTAAGTCTGGCTAAACCTGAAATAAAATGAACTTTTATGAGGCAAGTTTCATTGAATAATTTAGGAAAAATATGTTTAATTTTTATCATGAATATTTAATCACACATTATTGATTATCAACTAGACCTTAGCTTTTAATACTTTAATCATTTTAAAAATTACCTAATTTTTTATTATTTTTAGTTTATTACTTATTTTAATATTTTATTATATTGTAAACATTCATTATAGTTTCAATTGCATTATTATTTATATTCGACTGACTGTTTAAAAGATGTAAACAAAGCAACGACCAGAAACCTGCAAAATTCTAAAATCCACAAAACTTGTGGTCCCAAGCTGTGCGGATTTGAGGGAGTCCATTGTACTGCTATTTTGTAATTGATTTATACAAGGCAAAGTATGTGAAGACTATTTTCTTTTATATATAGTTTGAAAAATTAGTATTCAGTATGCATATTATTATCATAATTAAAAATATTGTGTTAACTATTTCTCAATAAAATTTCATATGCTGAAATGTTTTAGAAAATTTTTATTATATTATCTGATGCTGTAAGATCAAGCATTAATAAACCAAACAAAGCAGTTTAAAATAAAAGTTAATTGAATGGAAAAATGCATTATAAAATTTCGTGTAATTTTTGTCTGAAAGTCAGTAAATAAAGAAAATATCAGACAGGAACTTGAATATTTAAAAACTACAAAAGATTTTTTTTCTTTCAGAATAAAGTTAATAACTCTTTGTTTTATAATCTGAAAATATACTTGTTGTTGAATGATTTATATTAAAATTACAATGGTATGTTTTGAAAAGTT
Source organism: Maratus speculifer (assembly GCA_964019185.1). Lineage (NCBI taxonomy): Eukaryota > Metazoa > Arthropoda > Arachnida > Araneae > Salticidae > Maratus > Maratus speculifer. The sequence goes on along the minus strand of OZ025297.1, from coordinate 19,937,184 downwards.
CACTTGCTATATCATCAAATAAAACAATTTGTATTTTTGTATCTTATGTTTTACTGAACTGTCAAAGTGTTTAAATTTCCTTTACACTTTACTTTATTTGAACTGTTGTTTTTCATGAAGTTTATGCAATATGAAACTTCTTCGTTTTATTAACTGTTTAACACAATATTAACTATTATTTTCAAAATTTTATTTCAATCAGAATGTATATTATGTCATATTTGAAAACGCATATTTGTATTTTTTCATTTATTTCAGAAAATTACGTGATAAATTATTGGAAGAAGAACGCATGAGTTTGGCTCTTGAAATCTCTACGAAGTTCAATTTAGACAAGACTGGTGTATGGTCTAGTTGGGGTTTGTTCTGCATTAGAGCTGGAGATTTACCAGCAGCTAGAACAAAATTTCAGCAATGCTTAAAGGTTTTTTTCTTAAATATTATTTTATATAACCTTATATTTTATTTGCCTATAGAATTTAAATGCTTATTCCTATATGTTATTTAATAAATTCAGTCATAGTAATTAAAGTAAGATGCATATGATAACGTTTTTAAAATTCAGTGGATATCTAAAACTAGGACTTCCCTCAAAGTCTGAGTGATTTTGCAGTGAACATGGATTTAATTTGTGACAAGTGACACATACATTGCTGATATAATTTCTTACAAATACAGAAAATGAGCTACCTTTAATTTATTAAATTAGTATACAATTCAAAAAATGAAAATGAGCAAAATAAAAATGTTAGAATTCAAAATGGCACATATCAATTCATTTATTTTTAGCTATTGTCTTCTTTGAGTAATTCTTTGAGTAATCCTTTTTTAATTTTAATACCATAGCTGCCAACATCTTACGCTTTTTGTATCACAAAATTTTTATGGTAAATTTCATCAGATTTCTTTCAAATGATGTAGTTCAGGATGTTATTTATTTACATTTATTATTATTATTAAGTTTACTTTATTTTTTTTTTACAATAGGGGAAAAAAAAAAAAAAGACTTGCTTTTTAACAAAGTTAATGGGGACAAAATTTTTGCTGCATGTGCTCTAAATTTGATGTTGTGAACAAGGCTATTAAAATATTTCTTAATTAAATATTTCTCTTCTAATATAATGTTTTATTCTTTTTAATTTTCAAAATAATTATTTGCTTTTTGTTGCCACAATAACCAGACAAGTGTAATAAATTTCAACAAGAATAAAAAATAATTTTCATACGTTCATAGAGGCTACATCATGTCCAGATCACTAAAATATCTGTTTACTAAACTATTAAAATATTTCTATGTATCATGTTACAAAAATAATACAATGTCTATGAATATCTTCTGCTGATGAAAATGACGTACTTTACATTTCCGTGACACTTGTAGAAAAATTGTGCTTTTTTATAATTTTTTTTTTTTTTTTTTATAATTTTAAAACTATTTAGAATTTATTTTTCATAGTAGGTGCATTCAGTAGGTTACCATTCATAGGTGCCTTCTGGTATAATCAAAATTGAAATCCAACAAATAATTTTTGAGTTTTGCTTGATAAAAGTTTAATATTATATTATATTGTTTGCAGCTGTTTAGGTCCAGAAAGTAATATTGCACTGTGTATTAGCCTTTGCTTTGCTCAAATAGTAATAAATATTAGTAAACAAATAAAAATGTAAAATTTATGTAAATGTATGTGTGTCAAAAGTTTAAGTACAACAGCAATTTTCAAAATAACATTGAATTATTCACTCTAGTTTAAATCCATGCTTATATGAGCTACAAATTATACATTTAAAAATATATTTAAGACAATTATGCTTTAAATTTTATCTGAAACTGTATAATGTAACAAAAGAAGAAAGATTAGCATGCCAAAAGTTTAAGCACAGTAGTTGGACCCGCCGTTTCGCTCAGTTATTTAAATTAGTTCATTACACACAATAAAAATATCTCAGCGGACTGTAGTTTACTATAAAGTTTATTTCACATCACTTAAAATATACGAGAGCCGATGTTTACACTACCCCTCAGATCGGTCTCTCGAACATAACTAAAAAGAACAATTTATGTTGCCATTTCGAACACAACTCAAGTTATTAAAAAAGAAACAATTTTTTGAGAATAAACAATAGATGGCGCTTCTGGCGGCAACATACCGCCGGGCCTTGAATGTTGCAAACATTCAATACTATACAATTTCAATACAACTTTTTCTCAAAATACATGCACTAAATGAAATATTAAATTTACAAATACAAGCACAAAAATGTAATACACAATAATACAAAACAAATTACGAAAATAAATAAATAAATGAAATTATGTAGTCAGTGTGGTGTCATTAGAATTCACATGAGGCAAAACAACAATTTTGATTACTGGCCTTTTATAGGTGCCATTTTTATGTTTTAAAGTAATAACTCTAGTTCTACCATCTTGGCCTGAATGGATTTTAATAATTCTCGCTAAATGCCATTTAGAAAACTCAACTAGCATATATATGCACTCTCAATACACTTTATATTAATATTTACTTTGATAATACATGATATATAAAACGGAAATTATCTCAATTTTACATATGTACACTGAAAATAATTATATACCAACTAGATATTAATGTGCGTAATATAACCTTTGGAGGTTTATATATACGCTAAAAATATCATTAAAGAAGCAGATAACACAATGGAGCTTTTGCTGGTACCTAACGCTGTATTGGAAGTCAAAAAGTATAGTTGAGTAATATTAATGTCGATCTCATTGGCAGCAAAATAAAAAGTCAAAAATAAAAACAAATATATTTATTTCATTACTTGAAGAAGTTGAAACGGCGTTACAGATGGCTTGACACAGCGAACTCCATCACATCAGTACAAATGAACATATTAACAGTTGACATTTAGTTGACATCATAGTGCAGGTTAAAACAATTAAAAGTAAATCTAAGTAGAACAAGTATAATTAAATTACACTTCCAGATTAAGGACCAGCCTTAATACAGTTACTTGAGATCCCATTTATAGGGAGATAAAAGCGGCGAAGAACAGAAATAAGCATCGTGTATTTATACTAAACAAGCAGGATTGAAAACGTCGTTTGCGAGCACGCCCACGAAACGAGCCAATCAGAAGACGACGTGTGGACGAATCGAAAGATCGATTCGGTAAAGCGAATGAAAGATTCGATTATTGTTACGATATTCCAAGTCGCCATCTGGCGGGGAAAATATCGTTACGGAAAAATACAATTAGTCGTAAAGAAGTTATTGTCGATGTAGGTTGGAATTAAAGATGGAGTCCGTAGACAAATTATGAAAGACTATTGAAGTTAAATAGATTATCGGATGTTCTGAAGTTAATAACGGCCGGAAAGGAATTGAAAGGTAAGTTAATATTTATTGGATATAGTTGTTATGAAATAATAAATAAATGAATGTTAAAATAAATTATGAGTGAATGAATTTATGGATAAAATAATATAGGAGGCGATGAGAAAACCATCTGTTGATGGGATTCCATCAGATATAACTCAGAATAGCTCAAAATATCTTATAAAACACATTGCATTAAAATATATAAAAACCTTTTACAATAATTATAAATTTATTTCTCTATATATTGCACAACCATTTAAAGGTCAAAACTTCTGCCTAATCTCAAAAAGTAAAACTTGTACACTTAAATAAATATCGTTTATGAAGTATTCTACTATCATCTGAGTAAGTTTACTTTTAATCTATAGTAAAATTAGAAATTTTTAGTTAGCATTTAAGTTACTGTTTGCTAACCTACCTCCTACTCTAAGAAGAGCTGTATTATCAAGAAATGTGTGAAAGTTTCTTATCTGATTACTATTATTTACCTTACCTGATTTTTGCAAGGATTTTATACACTGATCAAAAAATTTTAGTTGAACACTTTTTTTAAAAAATCTCTCTGCTTTGTTAAGATCTTTGATGTTTAAAGGACCATCTTTTCTTTCTTTTTTTACTATTGCTAAGAAACCTGAAAATAAATCCTAAACTATGAATTATTATACAATAGTTACCACTTAAATCAATTATATCATGCACAAAGGTATTATTAGAAACTGTGAAAAAAGATATACTCTTAAAGTCACTAATATTACAGTTTTTAAGTTTGTTAGAAAAGTCATAGGAATAAACTGTTTCAAGTATAACATTTTGTTTAACTTTCAAAATTACATCACAAACACTTATCTCGGGTGTAATATTTTGAGCATTAGAAGGCACTTCTTTCTGCTTCTCTTCTGAAGCAAATTTGTACAGTAGATTTACAGTTGTAAAATTAGAACTGGCAACAATGAGGACAACTACGTGGTAGACTACGAGGTGGAATCATGAAATAAGAGAGATGAAACAGACGATTTTCCTTCTTTTCTAAATGTTCAAATGAGCATAACATAAAGTTTCCCTGGGAGTAGAATATGCCGCACTTTGGACAACAATGGTGCTGATGAAGTCTCCAAACATGCACATCACAGAAAGCACGATGCTTTATTTCAGATGATGGTGTGGACAGATAATGTTGGGACACATAATTTTTACATGGAATAACTTTGTTCTCAAAGGTATCCTCAGCTTCGCAAATGTGTTGTTGTAAGCTGTTATCATAACATAAGCAAGGAATTTCTTTTTCAACACAAGAACAAGGAAATCTCGGAAACATCAGTTCTTCAATAGGAGAATTACATGCTGGAGGTAACTTAATCTCTTCTTCAGATACATTTTTTTCTGGTGTACTGAAACGTTCTATATAGTTTGTCTTTAATAATACATCTGAAGTTCCTTTTACATATCCATTTGGTAGAAGTTTGATTTCACAAAATTGTGGTTGGAAATCACTCTTGGACAATTCATAAGTACAATATTGATTCTGTATAAAATTATCTCTGTTCTCGAAATTACTATTTGAAAAGTTATCTATCGATAAAGCTTGATTTATAAATGATATCAGAGATGTATTTTTCTTTAAAGTACTTCTAGACATAAATGTCTTAAGAGAAGTATTTGGTTTCATCTTAGAATCAAAAACAGACTTTTTTGCAACAGTAAAGGGTTTCACAAATGTTTTTGAAGCAACAGTATGCGATTTGGTTTCGGAAATACCATATAACTGTATTGTTTCATCATAGATTGAATTTTCACAATTAGAGTTTGTTTTTCGTTTCAAAAGATAATCAATAACTTCTTCTTTTAAATCTTTCTTTAAAAGCATGTTTTTTGCTTTAATAAAATTTCCCCCATTTTCAAAAATTTCATTTAGTAGTTTAAACAATTTAACTGGTTCTCCAACTTCGACCATGTGGCCTAACTGTTGGTATTCTTTTAAAAAATTAGAATATAATCTTAAATATTCGGGATCCGTTGCTAGGAGATTCCATGAAGATTTTAAATTTTTCATGGCCCTTTGCTCTGATTCGCCAAGATAAGACGGATCTTCCTTTAGTGGCATTTTCACCATATATTGTTCATTTTCAGTTCTCGAATAATTTTTCAAAAAGTGCTCTTTACAAATGTTTGACTCTTTAGTTTTAGAAATCTCAGACTGTCTCTCTATGTTTTCTAATTCCCAAAACTCTTTAGTTACCCTTTTTAACTCCAAATTATCTGTTACTAACCCACAATGAATATTGCTTTCTCCCTTAGCCGGAAGGCTTCCACTAACAATAGAACCGAAAACACTGTTCTGTAACACAATTTTAGTATTTAATGTTTGTGAATAAATTTGACCCGGTTTTAAAAATTCATAGAAATTTTCTGCACCTAAAAGCAAATGAATTGGGCCTGGGACATTAAATTTCTCATCAGCTAATTTGATGTTAGTTAATGGAATAGAAGTCTCAAGTGGTCTAGACGGCGTAAATTCTGTAATTTTCGGAACGACCAAAAAATCTAATTTCAAATTAAAATCTTTACCTCTATTTGAAATAGTTGTGTTAACTCTAGACCTAACATTCAGCGATAAATTATTTATGCCTGAAATAGAAATGTTAGTCTTTTCTCTTTTCAAATTAAGTTTATCTACTAATTCTTTACTCATAAAATTAGAATTTGCACCTACATCTAATAAACCTCGTACTTCATGAAAATTACCAAATTCATCTTTTATTAAACAAACAAATGTGCTAAGTAAGACAGCTTTTAACTCATTAGCCAAATTACATGTCGTTGAAAACAAATTGCTTTGATTATTAGCTTGGAAAGGCTGGAATACTGGAGCCGAAACATCTAAATTAGATTTATTACTATCATTGTTTATATGACTCATTTCCTGAGGAATTACCTCTTGATTGTCAACTTTATTTATTTTTTGTTCTCGAGAGAAATGGAGAGTTACATTATGTTTTTTCCGACAAATAATACAAGAGAATTTGGATTTACAATCTACTACCTTATGGTTCAGAAGACAATTAAAACAAAGATTTTTTGCCTTTACTAGCTCAACTCTATCACTCACAGACATATTTTTATAAATAGGACATTTATGTAAAGGATGACTTTCATTGCATGACAAAATACACTTAGAATTTTTAACATCTGTTAGAAAAACTTTAGAAACTGGTTTGGAATAATAATTTTTATTATTCGATCTAGGAAACTCAGCATCAACTACGGGTTTCCCCTTTGATGTATAATATAAATCTATCTCTCGTGATAACTCAATTGGTCGAAACCAAGAATCGCCTTGTCTAACATTTATAAAACACATAACATCCTTATCAAGAGTCTGACAAATTTTATCAGAAATCACTAACTGTTTTAAAGTTTCAAAATCTGTCACATTTCTTAATTTTAAATAATAATCCCAACTCATTGTTAATCGGGATGCAAATTGTACATACGTTTCATTAGATTGACGTTGTGCTTTCCTAAAATGTTCTAAGCAAATTTGCGGAGTCAGTTCAAACTCTCTAAGTACTATAGCTTTTACTTTAGAATAATCCTCCAATTCCCCATCTTTAATGTATGTTATAACATTTGTTGCCCTTTCCCCTAACAAATTTAGAAGAATTTCTGATTTATACTTTTCTGGGACATCTTTCGAAATAAAAGCCCTTTCCAATGACGAAAAGAAATAACCCCAACCTTCCGGTCGCTTCGGAATTTTAATTGTAAGTGTTCTTATACTTTTAATGAGAGAGTCTAAAGATTCTACACTTTCGATTTTCTCGAAATTATTAGCATTTTCACTTTTTTTCTCTGCTTGGGCCTTAGCCAATTCAAACTCTAACTTCGTACGTTCTAAACGTAATTTCTCAAGCTCTAAAACCTTCGCTTCATCGGTTTTCCTTTCTTCAATAATATTACTCGCCATATCTTCAACCATTTTAGTATCTGTCTTATACTTATCATTTTCTTTAATTAAATTCATTAAATCATAATTAGTTAATTTAGTATCTGAAATGTCAATTCCTAATTCGAAGGCTATTCTTAGATAATCTTCTTTTTTAGCACTTTTAAACATGATAATAAACACAATTTCACAATAAATGAATAAATAAATCAATTTCACATACCTTCAAAAAAAGAAAATATAATCCAACTGATTACGGCAGATTTTTTGTTTATTTTTTTTCCCTTTATTCTTCTCAAACCGTTCTTTTCATTTTTATTTTTCACAGACGATTTCGCAACATTGTTTTGCGAAATATTCTTTTTATTCCAATTCTTGCTTTGAAGACATAACAGCGAACAGCTGCATATTATTTCATTTAAACATTTTTTCTTCTGACATTCTCAATATTGCAATAATACTAATTTTTTTTTTTTTTACTTGTAAATCAAAACTAGAAAGTTAAATAATGGAATCTTGATACGCACTTACTGCTGATTTCTCCGGATCGAGGGGGGACCAAAAAATATATGGACCCATCGTTTCGCTCAGTTATTTAAATTCACAAAACACAATAAAAATATCTCAGCGGACTGTAGTTTACTATAAAGTTTATTTCACATCACTTAAAATATACGAGAGCCGATGTTTACACTACTCCTCAGATCGGTCTCTCGAACATAACTAAAAAGAACAATTTATGTTGCCATTTCGAACACAACTCAAGTTATTAAAAAAGAAACAATTTTTTGAGAATAAACAATAGATGGCGCTTCTGGCGGCAACAGTAGTTATTTATTTTTTATAGAAATATAATAATAAAAAGTTAATATTTGATCGTTCTTTCATTGTATTTAACAGTTAATATAAATAGGATTCCATTGATAAAATCATTTACTGTATTCTTTGTGACATGATTTCAAACTAAAAATTCTGATTGGCACATTTCATGTATTTAATTGAAAAATACTGCTTGGCATTTTGGTTAATTGCACATATGAGAATATCCCATATATTTTGTATTGTCCTGAAGTCAGGTGCAGGTGCAGGTGCTGACCAGTTCAAAATTGGTACCATGTTTGCTCTAAGCTACTGTTATGTTTTTAAGCATTGACATGTTGAAAAATCCAGTCTTCTCCACCTAAAATCTCTCAAATAGCAAATAAATTATAGCTGCATGTCTCTTGATATTTTTCAGAATTTTGACGTCCACTGGGGAATGCTAGAGACATCTAACCAGTGAAAGAAATAGCCCTGAAATTATAACAGAATCACCATTATGTTGTAATATAAATATACTTCTTATTTCTTTTAGGAGACCATATCAATAGTGATTGCAAACCTATCAGAAACATCTGAATTTCACATTTTTTCATTGTTTAATATGATTGTCAACCAATTGTTAACAAATTACTTATGCTGTTTGCCTTAGTGTAACCTAGTTTCTTTAACCTCTTCACTTCTTATATTGCTTGTAGGGATACTAAAGAACACCCTTTAAATGAATTTAAATGCTTCTAGAAATGCTAAAATTACTTTTAAACTTTTTAAATAATTGTGTGTATATCATAAGCATTGATATAAAAGCTGATACAGCTTTGAAGATATTTTATAATGATTTTAAATAGGTTTTTGTTGTCCCTCGTAATATTTCATCACCTGAGAATAATAAGGTTCTATCTGTGTTTTTGAAAAAATGGACTTATAAATTTAAAAATATTCTACTTGTATCTATGAAGACATTTTTTGCATGAAAATGATGTTATATATAATTTATATACAATATTACAATTATATCATGACAATATTTTAATCCAGAAATGCCTCCATTGATACAAAGAGAAAATTTCTAAATCCATAAGTCAATTTTTTTCATAAACACAGATAGAACCTTATTATTCTCAGGTGAAGATTTGTCTCAGGACTGGGGAGATTATGTTGTTGTTTCAAGCATAGTAATTGAGCTCTCTTGCAACTTTTGATGTACATAGATTCTAAAACTCTTCTGTGAATTGTGTTTTCAATATGTGCCTTGCATCAATATTTTTAATAAATGTGTTCTTCTATTAGAACGAAAATTCCATTTTAACTCATAGCCATGAGAAAAACCTCATAAATTCTGCATTTTGACCTTTTTAAATGCCATTGCAATTTCAGAAATGAACTTGTCCTTTGCCCTCTTATGTATTTTTTTAACACTTCCTCTTGCAAAAATTCTCCCCCTTTTGCCATTTTGTAAATAATGCAAAAAACACATTATTACAAAAATAATATTTAATTACTTTTGCAGAGCAGGTTTGTTGAGTTAGTTTATTTATTTATTTTTTTAACTAAAATAAAGAGTTATTTTAATTCCTTAATCATTGCAGTTTTCATTTTATTGGTGATTTGCCTGTAAATGCATTGGGTGCAACAATTAAGGGCTCAAAATATCCTAATTTTGCATTAAACATTAATATTAAGGCCCTACATCAGTAACGCTCCGAGATAGAACGGCTAATGTTATTTCAATGGAAGAAATTTATCGCTTTCATTCCTTTGCATTTTGCTCAAATTTAATAATTTTTGTTGTTTTGAAAACCTGTAGGTTTAAACTATGCACGTCATTCTGAAATTTTATTTCTTTTTTTAATTTTAAGGCGATACAAGTGCGTTATTTTATAGTCTTTAAAATTCACTTTTAATGTCTTATTACGAAAAATCTGTTTGACATTTTAAAATTTGGTAAAACAGCATGCAGAGTTTAATTATTTAGCTTTCAGAAAATGTTTTTTATTTTGATTTTTACAAAAATTTAATCTATGCTATTTGTATAAAAAGTTGAAATACTTTGATTTAAAATAGTAGAAAATGGTGTTTAACTCCGCCTTTAAAAGGGAGACGCCTTAAAAGTAATTAGGGTGAAAGACGATATGGGTTTACCTCCAGGGAGTCTTACAGGGACGAAGGTGTAAAATCTTGCCTGTGGCTATTAGTAAAATGTTGTTTGCTGGTTTAGGATAAAAAAATAAAAACATCCTTTCCTGAATGCATGATAGTTCGATCAGAAATGAATTTCAGAAATGATGTAAATACATGTTGATTTCAAAAAGTTTGTTTAACTAGGCATTCAATCTCAAATGTACTTTAAAAGCATTATTGATTTCGAATAAAAACACATTTGACATTTTTATTATTTTTCTTCCATATATTTAAAGTTTAATTTCTAAAAAAGATTCTTTAATTGCGGACAACATCAAAATGAAATATTCGTTAATTTATAAAAAATAATAGAATTAACTTTTTGTCATCTGCAGACGACAAAGGGAAAAGAAGAAAGGGCAGAAAGAAAATAACAATGGTTCTGACATTAAAAATGAATAGATATATTCGCGAATAAATACATTTGTATTAAATTTTTCTTATCATTCTTTTAGACAATTCTTAATGAATTAGTTTAAATGTTCCTTTTCATAAATATTTCATAAATATTTCTATTTTAATCAATAAAAGTTTGCAGTATACCCACTCTAAAATATAAAGAAATTATTATGCAATTCATGATTAAATTGGATAACACTAATTTAAAAGATAGAAATATATTTATTTTGACACTTCTATCGAAAATTATGACTAATTTACAATACTTTAGAAAATATATTCTGTTGCGGTAAAATTCACATCCGTAAATGATATATTTATGCTTAATTGTATATAAATTGTCTTTCCTTTGTTTTTCCCTTTCAGAAAGATAAACGAATGATTTTTAAAGTTCTTATACTATTTTAACTAAATAATACGCATATATTCCAAAGCCTGTCATAGTCTAACTGATCTAAGTTTTAGAATAGCGGTTTTTTCAGTCACGCAAAAAGACAAACTCAATTATACTAAACCTATGGAAGATTTTTTAAAAGATACCATATTTTCATTCCAATTTTTAAATTTTTTTTTTTTTTTCTGCATAGTATAGCTGACGATGGTTTGTATAGAGGCCGCTTTTTACTTTTTTCGATACTGACTGTAGATTTTAAATATGAGGATAATATCACTTTTGAAAACGGTTCCGAAAATGAAACTATCCTGTAAAGAAAATTAAAAAAGTAGAAAAAGGCCTTTGAAGAGATCGCTCTGAGCTATTAAAGGGGAAAAATATTAAAATGCAGACGAGACCTATTTATAAATTTCGACCGTTGGATTATCGTCGAAAGAATTATCATAAGCTAGTAAATTGTTTCGTTTAATTAAAGTTTATATATATATATATATATACCCGTAAAATAAATCGAAAAAATAGAAAATGGCCTGCAGACGATAAACTTTTATAAATTTCTTTCATAGCATTAGTTTTAAAGCGAAGGCATTGTTTCGTTTAACAGCAGTAGCCTCTTTAAAATAAATGAAATCGTAAAAGCTATTCAATGTAAGAGAAAAAAAAAAAAAATATTTTTTTTTTTTTTTTTTTTTTTTTTTTTTTTTTTTTTTTTTTTTAATGTAGGCGAGATATTTTTATAAATTTCTACAATGGGATTTCGTTTGACTGAAGTAAGTCACTTTAAAATACCTGTAACGAAATCAAAAATTGTAATACTGCCTTTGTACAGAAAGATCTCAGCTGTTCAATATAAAAAAGATTATTAAAATATAGACGAGATATTTCTATAAATTTCTGTGATAGGATTTCGCTTCATTGAAGTAAGCCCCTTTAAAATACCCGTAAAAAATCGAAAAAAATATAAAGCGTATTTGTACAGAAATATCTCAGAAATTCAATGCTAAAAAAAATCATTTAAAAAATTAAAATGTTGACGAGATATCTTTATAAATTTTTATAATGGGACTTTTCTCTATTCAAGTAAGCCACTTTAAAATACCTGTAAAAAATCGAAAAAATGTAAAAAGGTGTTTGTACAGAGAAATCTCCGATATCTAATGCCCCCCCCCCCCGAAAAAAAAGTTTAAAGACAATTAAAATACAAACGAGATATCTTTAAAAATTTCTAAAATGTGATTTAGATCTATTGAAGTAAGTCACTTTAAAATATCCGTAACAAAATCAAAAAGATATAAAACGTTCTTTGTAAAGAAAGATATCAGTTATATGATGGAAAAAAATTACAAATATTAAAATGATCTTTACAAATGACTTTTAAATGATCTTAAAGATATCTTTATAAATTTCTAACATTCAATGCTAAAAAAATCATTTAAAAATATTAAAATGTAGAAGAGAAAAATATATATTTATATGAACTTCAAAACTTCATAGGATTTCGTTTGATTGAAGTAAGCCCCTTTAAAACTCCCATAACAAAATCAAAAAAATATAAAACGGTCTTTGTACCGAAAGATCTCAGATATCCAATGCCAAAAAAACATTTAAAAATATTTAAATTTAGAAAAGATATATTTATAAATTTCTACTAAAGGACTTCGCTTGACTGAAGTAGCCTCTTTGAACACCTGTAAACAAAACCAAAAAAGTACAAAACGGTCTTAACACCGAAAAATCTCAGCTATCCAATGACAAAAAAAATCATTTAAAAATATTAAAAAGTAGAAGAGATATTTTTATAAATTTCTACCAATGGATTTCACTTGACTGAAGTAGCCTCTTTAAAACACCTGTAAACAAAGTCGAAAAAGTACAAAACGGTCTTTGTACCAAAAGATCTGAGATATCGAATGCCAAAAAATAATTTAAAAATATTCAAATGTAGAAGAGATATTTTTATAAATTTCTACCATTGGATTTCGCTTGACAGAAGTAGCCTCACTAAAACACCTGTAAACAAAATCAAAAAAGTACAAAACGGTCTTTGTACCGAAAGATCTTAGCTATCTAATGACAAAAAAATCATTTAAAAACATTAAAATGTAGAAGAGATATTTTTATAAATTTCTACCAATGGATTTCACTTGACTGAAGTAGCCCCTTTAAAACACCTGTAAACATATTAAAAAAAGTACAAAACGGTCTTTGTACCGAATGATCTCAGCTATCCAATGACAAAAAAATCACTTAAAAATATTAAAATGTAGAAGAGGTATTTTTATAAATTTCTACCAATGGATTTCACTTGACTGAAGTAGCCTCTTTAAAACACCTGTAAACAAAGCCGAAAAAGTACAAAACGGTCTTTGTACCGAAAGATCTTAGCTATCCCATAACAACAGAATCATTTAAAAATATTAAAATGTAGACGAGATATTTTTATAAATTTCTACCATTGGAATTCACTTGACTGAAGTAGCTTTTTTAAAATTCCCCTAAACAAAGTCGTAAAAGTACAAAACGGTCTTTGTACCGAAAGATCTCAGATATCCAATGCCAAAAAAACATTTAAAAATATTTAAATTTAGAAAAGATATATTTATAAATTTCTACTAAAGGACTTCGCTTGACTGAAGTAGCCTCTTTGAACACCTGTAAACAAAACCAAAAAAGTACAAAACGGTCTTAACACCGAAAAATCTCAGCTATCCAATGACAAAAAAAATCATTTAAAAATATTAAAAAGTAGAAGAGATATTTTTATAAATTTCTACCAATGGATTTCACTTGACTGAAGTAGCCTCTTTAAAACACCTGTAAACAAAGTCGAAAAAGTACAAAACGGTCTTTGTACCAAAAGATCTGAGATATCGAATGCCAAAAAATAATTTAAAAATATTCAAATGTAGAAGAGATATTTTTATAAATTTCTACCATTGGATTTCACTTGACAGAAGTAGCCTCACTAAAACACCTGTAAACAAAATCAAAAAAGTACAAAACGGTCTTTGTACCGAAAGATCTTAGCTATCTAATGACAAAAAAATCATTTAAAAACATTAAAATGTAGAAGAGATATTTTTATAAATTTCTACCAATGGATTTCACTTGACTGAAGTAGCCTCTTTAAAACACCTGTAAACAAAGTCGAAAAAGTACAAAACGGTCTTTGTACCAAAAGATCTGAGATATCGAATGCCAAAAAATAATTTAAAAATATTCAAATGTAGAAGAGATATTTTTATAAATTTCTACCATTGGATTTCACTTGACAGAAGTAGCCTCACTAAAACACCTGTAAACAAAATCAAAAAAGTACAAAACGGTCTTTGTACCGAAAGATCTTAGCTATCTAATGACAAAAAAATCATTTAAAAACATTAAAATGTAGAAGAGATATTTTTATAAATTTCTACCAATGGATTTCACTTGACTGAAGTAGCCCCTTTAAAACACCTGTAAACATATTAAAAAAAGTACAAAACGGTCTTTGTACCGAATGATCTCAGCTATCTAATGACAAAAAAATCACTTAAAAATATTAAAATGTAGAAGAGGTATTTTTATAAATTTCTACCAATGGATTTCACTTGACTGAAGTAGCCCCTTTAAAACACCTGTAAACATATTAAAAAAAGTACAAAACGGTCTTTGTACCGAAAGATCTTAGCTATCCCATAACAACAGAATCATTTAAAAATATTAAAATGTAGACGAGATATTTTTATAAATTTCTACCATTGGAATTCACTTGTCTGAAGTAGCTTTTTTAAAATTCCCCTAAACAAAGTCGTAAAAGTACAAAACGGTCTTTGTACCGAAAGATCTTAGCTATCCAATGACAAAAAAACATTTAAAAATATTAAAAATGTAGAAGAGATATTTTTATAAATTTCTACCATTGGAATTCACTTGACTGAAGTAGCCTCTTTAAAACACCTGTAAACAAAATAAAAAAAGCACAAAACGGTCTTTGCACCGAAAGATCTCAGCTATCCAATGACAAAAAAATCATTTAAAAATATTAAAATGTAGAAGAGATATTTTTATAAATTTCTATCAATGGATTTCACTTGACTGAAATAGCTTTTTTAAAATTCCCATAAACAAAGTCGTAAAAGTACAAAACGGTCTTTGTACAGAAAGATCTGAGATATCGAATGCCAAAAAATATTTTAAAAATATTAAAATGTAGAAGAGATATTTTTATAAATTCCTAGCATTTGATTTCACTTGACTGAAGTATCTTTTTTAAAACATATGTAAACAAAATTAAAAAAGTACAAAACGGTATTTGGACCGAAAGATCTCAGCTATCCCATGACAAAAAAATCATTTAAAAATATTAAAATGTAGAAGAGATATTTTTATAAATTTCTACAATTGGATTTCATTTGACTGAAGTAAGCTTTTTAAAAATTCCCCAAAACAAAGTCGAAAAAGTACAAAACGGTCTTTGTACCGAAAGATCTAAGCTATCTAATGACAAAAAAAAAAAAAAAATTAAAAATATTAAAATATTGAAAAGATATTTTTATAAATTTCTTCCATTGTATTTCACTTGACTGAAGTAGCTTTTTTTAAAATTCCCCTAAACAAAGTCGAAAATGTAAAAAAACGTTATTTGTACAGAAAGATCTAAGCTATCCAATGACAGAAAAAAAAAATCAATTAAAAATATTAAAATGTAGAAGAGATATTTTTATAAATTTCTACCATTGGATTTCACTTACTGACTGAAGTAGCCTCTTTAAAACACCTGTAAACAAAATAAAAAAAAAAAATACAAAACGGTATTTCTACCTAAAGATCTCAGCTATCCAATGACAAAAAAATCATTTAAAAATCTTTAAATGTCGAAAAGACATATTTATAAAATTTTACTATAGGATTTCGCTTGACTGAAGTAGCCTCTTTAAAACAGCTGTAAAGAAAAAAAAAAAAAAAAAAAAAGGTCTTTGTACTGAAAGATCTCAGCTATCCAATGACAAAATTCATTTAAAAATATTAAAATGTAGAAGAGATATTTTTATAACTTTCTACCATTGGATTTCATTTGACTGAAGTAGCCTCTTTAAAACAACTGTAAACAAAATCAAAAAAGTACAAAACTGTCTTTGTACCAAAAGATCTGAGATATCGAATGCCAAATAATGATTTACAAATATTAAAATGTAAAAGAGATATTTTTATAAATTTCTACTATTGGATTTCACTTCACTGAAGTAGCTTTTTTAAAATTCCCCTAAACAGAGTCGAAAAAGTACAAAACGGTCTTTGTACCGAAAGATCTGAGCTATCCCATGACAAAAAAAAAAAAAAAAAAAAAAAAATCATTCAAAAATATTAAAATGTAGAAGAAATAGTTTTAGAAATTTCTAGCATTGGATTTCACTTGACTGAAGTAGCCTTTTTAAAATTCCCCTAGAGAAAGTCGAAAATGTAAAAAACGGTCTTTGTATAGAAAGATCTCAGCCATCCCATGACATAAAAATAATTTAAAAATATTAAAATGTAGAAGAGATATTTTTATAAATTCTTACCACTGGATTTCACTTGACTGAAGTAGATTTTTTAAAATTTCCCTAAACAAAGTCGAAAAAGTACAAAACGATCTTTGTACCGAAAGATCTCAGCTATCCAATGACAAAAATTCATTTAAAAATATTAAAATGTAGAAGAGATATTTTTATAAATTTCTTCCATTGGATTTCATTTGACTGAAGTAGCTTTTTTAAAATTCCCTTAAACAAAGTCGAAAATGTACAAAACGGTCTTTGTACCGAAAGATCTCAGCTATCCAATGACAAAAAAATCATTTAAAAATATTAAAATGTAGAAGAGATATTTTTATAAATTTCTACAATGGGATTTCACTTGACTGAAATAGCTTTTTAAATAAACAAGGTCGAAAAAGTACAAAACGGTCTTTGTACCGAAATATCTGAGATATCGAATGCCAAAAAATAATTTAAAAATATAAAAATGTAGAAGAGATATTTTTATAAATTTCTTCCATTGGATTTCACTTGACTGAAGTAGCCTCTTTAAAACACCTGTAAACAAAATAAAAAAAGTACAAAACGGTCTTTATACCGAAAAATCTCAGCTGTTCAATGCTAAAAAAATCATTTAAAAATATTAAAATACAAACGAGATATCTTAAAAATTCCTATCTTGGGATTTCGCTCTATTGATGTAAGCCACTATAAAATACTCGTAACAAAATCGAAAAAATATAA
This sequence comes from Maratus speculifer, assembly GCA_964019185.1. Lineage (NCBI taxonomy): Eukaryota > Metazoa > Arthropoda > Arachnida > Araneae > Salticidae > Maratus > Maratus speculifer. The sequence goes on along the minus strand of OZ025297.1, from coordinate 19,919,838 downwards.
AACGGTCTTTGTACAGTTCAATGATCTCAGCTATTCAATGCTAAAAAAAATCATTTAAAAATATTAAAATGTAGAGGAGAATGTTTGGAAAATGTTTAATGTGCAATCTCTGACATAATAATCACGATCTGTATGTTGTCTTTTAAAATTACATATAAATTTCACTTGAAACTATCTAACAAAAAAGGTCAATGTCGACTTGTTTTAAAACGGATCCGACTGTTTTGGTCAGAAATGATCTCGAAGAAACTATCCAAATGCACATATCCCTCGGGCTATCAGTATTGAAAAGGTGCGAGAGTTTTTAGCATTTGCTAATGACTTTTTTCTTCCTGGGGTATCTTATCCCCTTTTTATCGCCTGGAGGTAAAGGGTGGCGTGAGATGACCATTTTCTTATTAATTACAAGCTTGGAAAATATCATTGTTCTTTAAAGTGTCAATCGTTGGGTTCGGGATACGCCTTCCTGATGGCAACACGCATAGGTTTGTGATCGGATTTTGAGTTTCGGTTTGACTGATGCAGGCTCTTAATCTTAGTATTATTATTTAGAAAGCTTCATCTTAAAACAATTTTGATTAAATTAACATATTCTGATAATCTATATTTATCATTTGTTAATTTTTTTTATAGGTAATAAATGATAAAAATGATTCAAAGCAGGAAAATCCATTGTTGAATAAAATCTTACAAGTTTTAGAAAGTTCAAAATATGCTGGAACAGAAAAGGTAATTGTTTATTATTATATTGATTTTTGTGTGTATGTATGTGTTACGATGTAAATAATATATTGTTTTGGAATAATTAGTAAAAAATGAACTACAAACTTTTAATTGAATTGTAAAATAAATAAATAAATAAAAATAAAAAATAAAATAAAATAAAATAAAATAAAAAATAAACTCAACAAATTAATGAACAAAAATCAAAACTTAGTGAGAACTTTATAAAAGGATTATATTAATTTAAATTAATCTTCAAGTTTCAAATTAAAGAGCTAGAGTAAATCTTTAAAAATATGTCTTACAGTGATTAAAAATATGCCTGCTTTCATTAATAAGCTTGAAAAAAAACATTTTTACATCTCATATACTTAATTATGAAATTTTGTGAAAGAATTTTACATTTCATAGTTTGCCATATTTTTAAATTATATTAACAGAGATGAAAATATTCCATTGCAATTTTCCACTTTTCCTTGATAACGTCTCCCTCCCCCTAAAATTTTGCCAAGAATTTTCATTTATGAAGTGAAATTATGGAAACAGATACCAATTTTCCTGATTTTTTTTGGAGATTCCCAGTTTTTCACCAAATTCTGCTTGCATGCTTTAAAATATATTTCTTCAAATTTTGCATTAATCTTAAAGAATTTAAATCTCCCTGTGATCTATTTTTGTAAACAATATCATGATTTACTAGTCCTCCTTTGTTCATTATGTGAATGTTAACATTTGTGCTTTACTTACTTCACTAAAATATTAGCACTAAATTTAAATAGAATAATAAAATATTTCGGATGTATTTATTTTATAATTTTTGTAGTGATTTATAATTTTGATTGCAATGTGAAATTGGATGGTGAAATTGATTACTAAATTCTCCACTTTACTCATTATTCATACAGTTATGTCAAGTTCTAGAGATTCCTAATAATATAAAGTAGTGATTGTTGTCTTTCCAAAAAGGAAGGATGAGGACGCTCGTAGCCTTCGTTCCATCATATAGGCCAAATGATCTATAGTGGTATTAGTACAATGTGCTGAATGAGGGCCAGCAAAATACCCAAAAAAAAAAGGACATGACAAAAAAAAATCTTGAAAGGTTCTTTGAAGAAGATTCTTTAATAATAATATCAAATCAAACACTTGAGAGAAGAAAAATAAAATGAAAAGATATTACCTGAGTCTTGACGAATGATGAATTGAGACAAACATGAGGAAAAAATCACTTAAGACGAATTTGTTGAAGATTGTAGAACAAAAAATTTTATTTACTTTTTCTTGAAGCACAAATAATGATATCATATTTTATAATATTTTCTTATGAAGAATAATATATATATATATATCGTTATTTATCTTGTAATAATTTTCCCATAAATGGTAACAGATGTCGATAATTACTTTACAATAACTTTTCTTTATATATATTCTCTTGACAGAAACAACAATCTATCATATTATTACAGATCAAAAATAAAAACAAACCTATAACGTCTCAAGAAACATAAAAGGGAAAATCGACAAAAGTGATGAATTTTCTCCTTTCTCTTCTGGGGATGCCATTGCAAATATAATTATATATATATTTTTTTTTTTTTGGAAAAGCACGATCATAAAATATCAGAAACTTCTTTTTACGAGAACATTGATTCTTCATAGGTTTTCAAAGGAAAAATGATCTTCATGAAAGATATATGAGATGGAAGAGGAAACTTTTGAAGAGTAGCAGAACAAGATGACTTCGGATGGTGCATCCGATTTTTGCATAAATCCTCACAAAATTCCATTCTATAGCTCTTAACATACCTGGATTATAAAACGGCCGGTGAAACGACCACAGGATTAGATCGGTGCGGAAAAGGTGCCTTACTCACTCCAAAATCTCAACCCAACTGCCCAAGCGGCTGTCAGCGAGGGGAGAGGAAAGAGAAAGGGTTGCTGTAATCTCGCAACACGCCAAGTTGGCAAAGTTAGAATGAGTGAAGCGAGAGAGAAAAGCCAAGCTACGTACAAATGTATAGGGAAATATGAATTTAATAGGAAAAAAAATTATAATACTCTTAAAGAAGGAAAGCCAAAAAGGTGGCCAGGCATTTAACTGCTTAAATCACGTCATCTGTAGAATTTAATTTCATAGGCCAAGGGGAGGGCCTGATTAAACGGAAGTAACCACCCATAGAACGTTGGAAAAGCTTCTAGAAGCTTTTTAAACCGGAAGGAATGAATTCAAACAAGATTTTACCGTTTTAGAATATTCGATAAGCTACGTAAGAAAGAAATATTTACAGGAGAAGGCATCAAAAAGACAAAATCGAAACAATATTTAAAATAAGAACATTAATAAAAAGGAGATGATAGGAAATAAAATAGTTAATACAAATAAATTAAAATAAAATATGGCAGGGGTTTTCGAGAAACCACCACAGTGATGCACAACTTTTTTTCCAGAAAATTGTTTGCCACCAGAATATTTGAAAAGTGGCATTTGCTTTATTTAATAGCAGAAACTCTGTTGTTATTATAAGGAAAATTATTCTGCAGGAAAATAGTGGTATCTTTGTGACCCGCAGGTTGTGCATTCCTGTTGTGGAGAATGAATTTATATTCTCTGCATTTAATCTGTCATCTTAGTAAAATATTTTTAAAAAATGAACTAAAAAAAAATCTTTATTTTTTTATTTTATTATTTATTTTGATTTATATTTTTGTGTATTTTTCTGTTTTTTGAATGCTTGCTATTCTTCCTTGGATTTTTCAGATTTTTGTTTATAAAAAGGCTATTAATGTTTGTTTAGAGAATTAAAAAAATAAATAAAAAAGTTAAAATAATAATTAAACAAACAAAAAAATAAGAAAGAAGAATCTGAATGTTTATTACATTTCTCTCTAATTCTGTTCTGAGGGGTTTTTTTTTTCAGAATTTATATTTTAATGAAATTTTATAAATTTATGTATGATATCAATTCTTTTTTTCAAAGATTTTTCAGTGTATTTATGATTATTAATTTTACAGCAATGAACAAATGTTTTGTCAAGTAAATAAATGAAATGTAGGCTTTAAATAATACTCTCTTGAGAAATATAACTCAATTTCTTAAATCCAACATTTTTGCTAAATATCGTTTATTTTCTTCTGCTTTTTTTTTTAAGTAAAAATTTTTTTAAATTCTTAAAGTACAAATGCAGTGTTTTTGTAATCTGGGAAGGTTTAATTAAAATAATGACTGTAAGTAAATAAATTCTGGAGAAATCAATTAAGATTATGTAAAAACTCTCTTTTGATACAATATGTAGTTAACAATCTGTTAGGCAACATTCGTTAATTTTCAAAATTTAAATACTGTATTTTCAGGTGTATAGTCCACAGCTAATACAAGAAAAAAAACCTCCCAAAAAGCCACTGCAACTTATACACGGTTATACATTTTTTTTTTTTTTTTTTTTTTTAATTGGAAATCCTGATATTTTTTCTACAATTTTTAAACCTTAAAAAATTTGAAAAAAAACATCAAAATTCGTAATTTTTTTTCACTATGCTGCAAAATTTAGAGAGTTTCTCATGTTTGTAAGGGCTTTTTTTTTTACTGCTTAAATACAGTTATTTCTGGATTTGAAAGAACTGTCACATCTATCGCCAAGTATTGCACTGATAGATGTATAATAGCCGTTGTGTTTGTAGAGTACAAAATCTGGAACCCTTCCAATCTTGACAATTCTGAATTTAAGATCATTTTTAGTTTATTTTTCAAAAAAATAATCTGCCAATCCTGTTGCAAAGAACAAAAAAGTGCTTGATTTATATAATTTTGGAATGATTCAGAGCAGTCGTTCTTTTTCGAAACGATTCTGAGAATCGTTCCTTTACAGAGTTTTTCATTTCGGAAGGAGTTCAAGGAATCAAACTTTTCCGGAGTCGTTTCATTTCAGTCTGAGGAATCGTTCCTTTTCGGAGTTGGTACCTTACCCTGTTGCAAAGAATTAAAAAAAGTGCATGATTTATGTCATTTCGGAACGATTCACAGCAGTCAGTCTTTTTCGAAACGATTCCGAGAAATCGTTCTTTTGCAGAGTTGTTTCATTTCGGAACGAGTTTTAGAAATCGAACTTTTCTGGAGTCGTTTCATTTCAGATAGAGTCCGAGGAATCGTTCCTTTTCGGAGTTGGTGCATTTCGGATAGTTTCTGGCGATTCGATCCTTTTGGGAACCAATGACCTAAGATACATATGAATTTTATGTCCGAAATTTTGAATTTATCACTGATTTTTTTTTTTAAATTTTCGGAAAATTTAAAAATATATATCACGCTTCTTTGAAAAAAAAAAAAAAAAATGCGCGTAAACGCCACATCGCTTGAAATTTTATCTTAAAACATGCCACAGCGTTTCTTCTGAAAATTATTGTACTGATAATCTTAATTTTTTAGCCCAATTACTGTAGATATTATGCATCACAAAAAAATTAGGTAAATTTGAGTTAAAAATTATGGCTAATGGCTTCTAATTTCGAACCCTGGTCGAAATATACGTTCGTAAGTGGTGTATAGCCCGCGGACTATACACCGACGCATCTCTGCGGGTTATACACAAACTTTTTTTACTGCACTGCTCGATTTAGGGGTGCGGGTTATACACAGGGTGTGGGCTATACACCCAAAAATACGGTAATTAACTTTAATTCTCAAATTTTAATATTTAATTCTAAAATAATTTTATTTTAATATTTATAATTTAATATTTAATCTTTAACGTATACATCAAAAATATCTAAACTTTATGTAAAAAATAATTTTATTACATTTTTCTAAAAAGATCATCAATATAAATTTAAATAAATTAAGTATCTTAATGCTAATATTTACTTAATTAATACTTTTAAATGTAATTTATAATAATAATTTTCAAATATATTTCACTAACGATCTTTTTTTAATTCAAAATTCTAATACTTCTAACTTGTGGCAACCGCTGGTCTTGGCCAATGCACGTCTTTAGCGTGCATTCGTTTTGGGCCAATCAGCACATCACATTTTTACCGCCACTTTGAGGGATGCTTAAGAGAAATATGCGCTCTCTCTCTGTTTCTTGGCTGTTAGACTTCAACGACTATGGACGTGTGGGCTCCGCTGGGATGCTGAATATTGATACCAGCATTCTGGTGGAGTCCTCACTGTCTCTTTATAATCTATAATCATTCTAAATTTTAATCTTTTCGTATAAGGCATCGTGGAATATCTATCTTTTTCCTTTCTCCCTGGATGTATATTTGCCGATAAGGGTGAAATGGCGCTCCGAATATGAGTTTTCAATGACAAGTCCTGATGAGTCCTTTGTATACTTCTACTGAAAGTTCATCTTTGAATACAGCAGTGACATTGCAACGTATTTACAAAATGTGGTTGAATTCATTGAAAGGATGAATAATATTTCCGGCCTAAGTGATACTACATATTGTCTTTCTACAAGGGTTATTGTAGATACTCTGTACAAAAGCGATGTCTGACCAGTGTTCTCGCTGTCGCTCGCCATTGCGCCAAATTGCGACTAAATTCTTCATTTGGCGAGTAAACTAGCGATTAGATTCGCCAAATTGCTAGTGCTCATTTTTTGCTTTTTCTTTCTTTTCTTTTTCGTTTTTCATACATATGCATATATATATATATTTATTTAATATATACATAGTTTTAATATTTGTAATTTAGAGTTGAATTTAGATTAATAACAATCGCTGTCGCAGTTATAAAAACGTTATTTTAGAACATATTGAAAAAAAGTGGATACATTAAAGGATTAAAGATTTTTTTTTTGTGCTACACGGCGAATCTATTTGGCTAATACTTTTTTCATTTGGCAAATGTTTTTTATTTTTAATTAGCCAGATTACTAACATTGGTCAAATATCAGCGAGAACACTGTGTCTGACATATATCAAGTGCTTACACCCATTGACTATCAGTGGCGGATCCAAGGGGGGGGTCATGGGGGTCATGACCCCCCCCCTGGAGCTCTTCAAAGAGAGATGTACAGTGTAAGTAAAAAGTGCTAAAACAGGAACGCAAAATTTTTTGGGTGTGATCGATGAAATTTGAAAATTTTCCACGAATGGTCTGCGAAATTTGCGATTTTTCTTCACTTGATTAGCAAAATTCACGATTTTTTCGCCCTCGATCGGTGAAATTCGCGATTTTTGCGAAGCCGATCCACAAAATTCACAATTTTTCCATGCCTAAACGACGAAATTCACGATTTTTTGGGTGTGATAGACGAAATTTGAAATTTTTCCACGAATGGTCTGCGAAATTTGCGATTTTTCTTCACTTGATTGACAAAATTCACGATTTTTCTGTGCCCAATCCACGAAACTAGCACATTTTCCCGTTCTTGTTCGATGAAATTTCTTCAACCGCTCAAAGATTTTTTTGATTTTTTCGTCCCGAATCGACAAAGTTCGCGAGTTTTTTGTACTCGATCGCCCGAATCCGTGCTTTTTACGAAGCCGATCGACCATATTCGCGATAATTTCTTTCCCGATCGATGGAATTGTCAATTTTTGTTCGCCATATCAATGTAATTCTCGATTTTTTTCATTCTCGATCGACTATATTTGCGCTTTTTACGAAACTGATCGACAATATTTGCGACTTTTTCGTTCCCGATCGACAAAATTCGCAATTTTTCCGTGCCCTACCAAAAGCGATTTTGTTGTTCCTGATCGAATAAATTCGGGCTTTTTACGAAAGCCACCGACCATATTCGGGATTCTTCCGTGCCCAATCGACGAGATTCGCGCCTTTATCCGTTCTTGGTCCCTGAAATACCGCACCGAAATATAAATTCGTAATTCTTAACTGACTGATGAAATCTGCATTTTTTCCCCGCCGTAAATTGATGAAATCTAAAATTTTTTTTTCGCGATAAACTGATAAAACTCGCTTTTTCTGCAGCCGCCCAAAAAAATTTTCGATTTTTCTGCGCATCTTCGACAAAATCTTCGATTTTTCCTTGCCCTATCAACGAAATTAGCGATTTTTTTGTACCGATTCGACAAAATTCGCGAGTTTTTCGTACCCAATCGCCCGTATCACTCTTTTTATGAAAACAATCGACTACATTCGCGATAATTTCTTTCCCGATTCACGAAATCGGCAACTTTTGCGTTCCATATCAACTCGAAATTCGCGATTTTTTATTCCCAATTAACAAAATTTGCGATTTTTCCGTTCCCGATCGAATAAATTCGCGCTTTTTACGAAGCCGATCGACAAAATTGGGATTTTTTCGTGCCTTATTAAAGAAATTTGCGATTTTTTCGTTCCAGATTGACAAAATTCGCGATTTTTCTGAGACATACAGACAAAATTCGAGATTTTTCGAAGGCCGATAGACAAAACTCGCGATTTTCCAATGTACAGTTGACGATATTCGATTTTTTCGCACTCGGTCAACGAAATTCGCGTTTTTTTCGCGCGGTAAACAGACAAAACAGGCGATTTTTCTGCAACCTATGAACAAAATTTGCAATTTTTTCAAGTATTATAAAAAAATTTAGACCTTTTTTCCTTGCCCGATAAACGAAATCTGAGTATAAAAAGAACGAAACTGAGAGTACGAAATTTGCATCCGATCGACAAAATTCGTGATTTTTCCGTGCATAATCGACAAAATTCGCGATTTTTTCATGCCCGATCGGCGAAATTTGCTATTTTTTATCGTAATACCGTTTTCACAAGATTTACTGTATTTTAAAATTGCTTCATTAAATCATCTGTCAAAAGTTGTGACCCCCCCCTGGAGGTTGGGCTGGATCCGCCCTTGTTGACTATATCCTATTTGGTACACTCATTACATTAAGACGCTAAGGTGATTTGAATATATCTTTCCCATGCTTTTATTATGCAAAGATGATGAGACATTGCCTTTCTGCTAAAAAACTTTCTTCTCAAGGATGTAGCAAAGGAACTTCAAGAATATGAACGAAATTCCTAGATTGTTTGGGAACTGTGTCCATAAACTTACCTCATTTCGTATGTATCTGAGATTTCACTATATTGTAATTTTTAATGTCTTATACAATTTTGGATATCCTGTTAATGAATAATGCCTTTTATTAATGAATATTAAGAAGTCTAATATTTGTAAAGATTAGTGCACTAATTAGTAAGATTACCTCCCTTCCTCCCCTTTATTTTATCCAGTAAATAAATAAAATATTTGTTCTATGAAAATGTATTGTTATTATTACTTACCCATCATACGTAGTATAGGGTAAGTCTTGCAATCGTTTTGAAAATCGGAAATTTTTTTTTGACGGATTTACACGTTTCAGATAGTGGAGATTCCGAAAAACATATTTTTAGAAAAAAAAAATTTGCCGTCCGTCTGTCTGTCTGTAAACGCTCTATCTCCCGAACAAATTGAGATAGAGACTTGAAATTTTGTATGTAGTTAGTATGTAAGAATGGGACGAACCCTATTTAATATCAGCAACCTCGATTATCCGGAACTATTTTTTTCGGACTCTCGAAAAATTCGTTCTGATGAAAGGTATATAAAAATTTTTGAATTTTTTTGTTCTAAGGAATGGACGTAAAAGGCAATAAAATAACACACATTTTGCATATAGAACGAAGTCGATCGGATTATTAGTTGCCGAGATATTTGTAATCTTGTTTTCCGCATTTTTTGATTTTTCATGACCCTGTATTTCATTCAAATTTCAATTCAGAAGTATATTTTAATTGGAAATGAGACGCTTAATCCGACGCAGTTAATTGTTAGTTAATAGAATTATTATTTTTGGAGTTATAAGGATGTTTCTTTTATGCAGTTCGGTACTACTTGAGTAGTTTGGCGTTTTATATAATTTGTCGAAATTGGTACTTCAGCAGTTCTTTAATATAGCATTACTATGTATATTAACAATATTTAAATTTTGTTTGTGAATTGCAATGCATTGTGTAAATAGTTTCACATATTTTATTTTCATATACATATCCATGATGGGTAAGTATTACGGTGGCCCCCAACGACTAGTTTTGATTTAAGATGAAATTTTATGCACAAGATTCTTGCATTTAAACAACCATCATTACCATCAATAACGGAAAAAAAAATATTCTGTATGATAATATAATAGTTATGATTCAGGATATGTCAAACAGACAAATATGGGGTAAAACTGAATTTATGAATTCTGCAAGTATTTTTAGACACATATGTGCTGGTTCAGGTGAGTGATTTGTATTTTTCATTTATTCTCCACCAAGATACTTCCTTTGCTCCTTTTTTGATACTGCTACACAACACTATAGTACTAACTACTAATAAGATCATTGAGTTTTAAAATGATAACTTAATTATCTATTTTATTAATCCATTATACCACCTTCAAATTTAATAATATTTAACTTTCTTTCTTTTTATTTATTTTTTTTCTATCCTAACACAATCAAAATAACCTTTTACTGTTTTTAAAATGTATTTACTTAAAAAAACTGATAAGTGGACAGTTTTTTTTTTTTTTATTGAATAAATTTGTGATAATATACTATCTTTTTTAATCGATAATTCTCTTTAAATTTTCTTTCTAGGCTGCAGCTATTTACAAAGCCCTTTCTTCCCTAAAAAATATTCAAAATGGAAATGATTTTGTGAGTATTGCTTTTTAATGTTATTAAATTTGTAGCATTTTGTGATGTTTCAAAATAATATACTCTATAACTAAAAAAGAACAATACACCAAGAAGTAGTTGCCCAGTTTGAATGTAATTTCTTATGAAAACTTTTTTTTTTCCTAAGCATGCAGATTATTAAGATTTGGCATTTAATGAATGAATAGTGGAAGCTCCAATAATTAGAAATTGCGCATCCAGAAGGTGACGTATAAGGGTGAATGTAAAAAATACAGAAATTGCAGTTCACACAGTAAAATTTCTATAAAATGTTAAATAATGCAATATCTTTTGATACATTCTAATAAAGAAAGTAATCTTGGAAGTATTTTCAAGTGACATTACATTTCTAATTACACAAGTAAAACAATTAAAAGACTTAAAATTTCAGATTGTCATTTTCCTGGCTTGTCACACTGTGTTGTGTGCAAAGTAAAGGACCTTCTGCTATACTGTATAAATATACCTTTTCTAGTTTTTTTAATTTCTAATTAATATGTGTACCTTATAAAACAAATATATAAGGTAGGTAACAAATTCTGTATTTTACCAATAATTATTCATAATTAAAATATGGTTGTAACTGAAAATTACTGTCATTTTTCTTGGCTAGCATTTTCATTCTTTATCAGGTTTAAATATGACGCCTCAGAGTAATTCTTCTTATTTTTGGCATAGTTCAAGTCAGAAGTAGTAAAATAATAGCTACCAGCAAAATTTTTTAGATATTTCTTTGAAAATAATGTGATAAAGGTCTTTCTAAAAATTGAGTAGACTTTTATTATGTTACTTTTTTAACCTCCATAAATTAATAAATAAAACTAAACATCACATGGAATTTAGCTACTACATCAAAAACATATTTCTTTAAACAAAATTAAAATGTTAGACCTAAAAAGATAAATAAATAAAAAAGAATGTAAAAAATGTTTTAGAATGAAATTGTCATTATCCTGGCATACATATGCCATATAATTACAGAAAAAAAATAGTTTATCATTTAAGTTATTCAAAATTTTATAATTTTACATCAAAAATCCTTTATTCTCTAATAGAAAATAAATTTACCTCTCAAAATTTTGAATTTTTTACAATGGATACTTTCAGTATCTCAGATAATCAAAATCTGACATTTTGTGATATTCACCCATGAGGAGCAATTCTTGATCAGATGTTAAAAATTTTTATTGCATTTCAACCGCAGATATCTCATGTTGACTGTAATAATACCTCATCAAAGAATTCATGCTCATTATGAGCATATTTCACAGTTTGAAAAAGGTCATGTTCAGGGTCGTAAGTAGATAAAACATTTTGAAACTCTGCTGGAAAAGATTGTAAGGTCATTAAATGAATTTCTGTTTGGAAAATCCAAATTAAACAAGAGTGGGTCAACAGTAACATTTTTAAGCATAACACAGCAGCAGTAAAACTAGGACTATAACAGAAAGAGGATAGAGTAATTGCCAGATAAGCTGTCAATGCATCAGATTCATCATTATCAAATGTACTATATGCGACTTGCACATATGCATACAACATGACTATTCACAGATGACTGAGGTCAAAATCTACACATGCATTACCTGTTATCATTTATCTTCATGCCTAAACACCATCAAGCCCAATTATAGTTGTACTTCCTTGGTTTGATCAATTCAGAACTCTGCTGACTAGGGACCTATAGTCTAATCACAAGTCTGATTTCTCACTGTGTCCTGATGACCATTGAAGATATACCTATAGTTATCCAGGACTGAATGGAAACCATGTCTTTACTATCAAAAACTACAGAGGCCTGCAAGAAAGTGTTATGCTCTGAGGTGTCATTTCCTTTGATAACTGTGTGCTTCTGCGAATAAGTAAGTAGATTTAGAGCTCAGCAATACATAGACAACATTCCACGACCTATTTTGCTGCCATTCCTTTTGCATCACTCTTGACTTATTTTTCAACAAGCTATGACCCATCTTGTTTTGAATATTCTCCAAGCTTGCTGAACACTTCTTTCGCCATGTAGGTCACCTGATTTCTCCTCTATAGAACACATTTGAGATGCAATGTGAAGATAATTGCAGCTATTCTGGAACATTGCTGATTTAGCTTCATAGTTGGTGAGAATTTGGTAAGAAATCACTCAAAACACCATCAGGGAACTTTATCAGTTTATGCACACTGGGTCCCAATTTACATCCAGGTCAAAGGTGAACCAATCTCTCATTGATTGTATCACTTTGCAATGATAAAGCTTTGGAATAAATTATTAAATATGTTCTTCACATCCATAATTGCTTTATTTTTCTCATTTTTTTTATGCAATTGGACAACTTGGTGTATTGATTTTTTTCTTTTAGTATGTGAATGCTTTAATAAGATAAAAATAGTAAAATATTTAAAAAATAATCAGAATAAGAAATGGTAAAATTCATTGGAATGAACATTTTGAGTAATATAGTAAATGTATATGAGAGTAAAGCATAAAGTTCTAAAAGTACTCTCTGATTCTAGGGGTTAAGGAGTGGGAGGGGGTAGGGTAGTTGGAAGAAAAACATATCTTTACATTTTATTATTGTATGTTTATTTTAAAAGTTATCTGCAATCATTGTTATTATAAGATATGTATTATATTTAACAAAATCATATATACATAGTAATCAATAATCTTAAAAATAAAATTAACTACAAAACTATAAATATGATATAATATTTTGACTTAAAAACCTATTTAAATATTTATAATTTATGAAATGTGTATCATTATCAATTTACAAAACAAAATATTTCACTTTATTTTAGATTTAAATCATCAGTAATTTACTTTTTTAAAAAATACTCCATCTCAACTTATATAGAATTTACTTAAAAGCATTACTGGAATACACACTTTTAAACAAACAATTATTTTTGAGGTAGGCAAAAACATGCTTATGTTATGCGCTTTTGTAGCCATTGAGATTTTTTTTTTAACTTAATTCTGAACATTGTTATTTAAAAGAATATAATAATAATAAGTACTATTGGGTGGAAGAGGGATTAATGCTCTTTAGAACAAAATAAAATGATGCATTTGAAAATACAAATATAGATCAAACTCAGAAATTTCTTATTTTTTATGCATCACAATCAAAAACTAACCATTGATTTAATTTTTTTGTGTGTATTTTATTTTTAAACTAATTAATACTTACATTAAATGTTTAAATAATATCGTTGTATTTTAAAATGCATCATTTTTGCATATATTCTACATAAAAAATTATTTTTAAGTGCACTTAACATTAAAAGTATAAGCAAGAAACTAATGTCCCTTCTATGGTACTTTGCAAAATGTTTAATAAATTTGAAAGCTAAAAAGCTAGAATAATTATTTTATAACTAGCTGCACCCGTCGAAATTCGACGGAAAAGAATATATATTAAATAAGTATGTTACATTTAAAAGCTTATGAATAATAAAAATGAATGACATAAAAGAAAAGTGTACTTAGAAAAAAATATAAATTTTATTCAGTTTTATCTATAATAAATAGAAAATCAGTTTTCATATTGGTTCAACGATAGTTTTTTTTATTTTCTTTTTGAGTTAAGATTTATCTTTTCTTTTCAAGTTAAAGTATTTCTTTACATACGACATTAGTTGTTGTGTTGCTTTTTGGAACTGTTTGCACTTTCAAATTTTTAAATGAACGTACTCGAGACATCGCTACATATGCCGTGGTTAAAGGCTGGCTCAGGTAAATAAATATCAACAGAATTCATTGTTTGCCCTTGTGCTTTATTAATTGTCATGCAAAACGCAACACGAATAATGAAAACCTTCTAAATGAAAAGGGAAGAGTTGTATCTGATGGCATTAAATCCATTCTAGGAATCAAAACTTTTTTTGCAACTCCCTCGCCAGTAATAACTGCTAGATCCAAAAAATTATCGTACATGTTTCGTACAATTTACCGGGTCCCTTTTAAAAGACTTTCGTGAGGACTTAAATTTCTTAGTAATATTAGAATTGCTTCGATTTTTAATGTGAGAATGTATGGAGGCAATCCACTTAATTCTAAGCTATTTAAAAATTCCGTTGGAAATTGGAAGATTTCTTTTTCACTTTCAGTTATTAAATTATTTCTACTGATGTATGTTCTGGATGTGCGAGGTATAATGTTAATAACTTTATGGTTAATTTCACTGCAATGATCATTTTTCGGGGCTGGAATTGAAACTTTAGCCAATTTGGTGATACTATCTGAAAATGAAAATCCTTTTCGAAAAATTTGGGATACGATGTCATTTTCTGCTATAATAGACGGTGGTAAACATACTTTATTTGAGTCTCCAGAGAATTCTTCATTCATGCAAAAATTTCTCCATTACCTATATTTTAAGCAAAAATTCCGAAAATTCAGATTCTTCTGGTCTTAATCGCATATTTTTTAACAATTTAAATATTTTAAATTATGACCAAGGAGTCGAAAACTTAATGCAGTTTTGAACTATGCTTTATTTTGTTCTTTGTTTAGTATTAATTTTGTAATTGTGGCAACAGAATCACTGCATTTTCCCTTAAAATTGAAAAAAAAATGGAAATTAAAATGCATATACTATTTAAAAAAGTCTGTTAAAAAATCCAGTGAATTTAGGTTATATTTCGTTTAATAATTTGGATAATTGTATTTTATAATATTTTATTAATATTATTTTATTAATATTGTTTGAGAGTTAGACTGACCAATATAAAATGTATTTTTTACTGTAACTAATTTTCTATATTTATTATAAATCAGTGAAACTGTTCTTTTTTAAATATTTTCTTTCATAGATTTTCGACGGGTTCCGCCTCATATTTGTAATATCAACAAAACATTTTAATTATTACTGAAACAGGGAGTTACTAAAACTGTATAAACAACCCAATACACATTTACAGCACTTGCAATAAATTTAATTTATTAGTTTGTAGTCTCCATGAACTTGTCATAATTAGTTTTATTGCCATGACAACGAAAAGAAAAACGATATCTTTGTTATTGAAAAGAATAAAAATTTTGTGTTTGTTATTGAAATGTAGAAAACGTTTTATTTATTTTAATTTTAATTAATAACTTAATACAACGAAATGATTGTAATTAATTTTTGATATTATGTAAAATAGAAAGATCGTAATACCGACAAATCACAGGTTTTATTCTTTTTTTTTCTTTCTTTTTTTTCTAATATGACATCAGTTACATTCTCCTGATTGGTGGAAAGTAATAAAGAAAAATAAATTTCTATTATAGTGAGAAAAGCTTAATCTGTTGCCACTGTTTTGAGTAAATGTCGCGAAAAAGCTTTTAATATTAAAAATAAAATATAAAAATGGAAATAAATTAAAAATTAGCCAGAATGGGCACATCTACACATTAACAGCTTTCATTTAAAAAAATAATTATCAATATCGGGCCAGTAGAAAAGTCAGGGCTGATGACTAAAAAAACAGCCAGGTGTTTTAAATATATAGATGTTGCATTACTTTTAATTGCAAAAGTTCTATGATGATCAATTTATGCTTATTTAGTTAAAAGAAAGCATATGAATACAAATATTTGAATTATTATGAAGTCTGAATTATTGAAAGTTAATTGTGCATTTAATATGAGTAAAACCAGAAGTTTTACAAATGTCATAAATAAATATATACAGTTTTTAGTATAAAATATAAAATTCCAATTATGAATGTTATAATATTTCAAGAACTAACTTATTTTCAGCAGTATTTTAAATTTATTCTAGGAACAAATTTATATATGTATTTAAGAGGAAAATCTCATCCTGATTACATATCTAGTAAATAGTAAAAAAAAAAAAAAAAAAAAAAAAAAATATTTTTCTTATTTTATTTTAATCATAAATTTTAACATAGTATATTTTATTGCCAATTTTGTATGGTAAGAAATTATCAAATGTTTTCTATTTTTTTAGTTGAGGCAAGAAAATTCAGCGATGGATGGTATAATAAAAAAAGAGTGCTTATACTACCTAAACACATATGGCTCTCATTCTTCTGTTGTAAAATTTTATCAAAGGAATAATTTAACCTTGGAGGCTTTGAATTATATAGTTGAGAAGGTAATTTTTTTGTCAATTAAAATGTGAAAAATGAAAATATTCTATGTTGTAAGAATATTTATTTCTCTTTTTAAGTCTATCACTTAATTGCAATCTAAATAACCTGCATTAAATGTTTCAAAAATATGCATTAAAATATTTAATAGCTATAAAGGACGTCAAATATTTATTTGACGTCCTTTATAGCAATTAAATATTTTAATGCATATTTTTGAAATGTTTTTAATGGATGTATATGAAAACTTCTATTTATAATTAATGCATTAAATGTATTAAAATAATATTTCTTTTAAAAACTTATGTTATAACAACATACTTTTTAAATTCTCACTAGCATAAAGCGTTAAATGTATAACATTGATTTGCGGATAAGTTTGTGCTTGTTCAATTTTCATCAAAATTGATTGTGGATTATATCTTTTCTTGTTTTAATTTCCCTATTGAATTTATGCAGTTTCATTTTGGTTTGAAGGTGAAATTATCTTTTAACCTTGGCATTATTTTTTATCTAAAATTGCATATGTATAAACTTGCGTTTTTTTTTTTTTTTTTTTTTTTTACATTTTATTGATCCATTGGAAAGCTATATGCATATTCTTTTGGATGAATAGCGACATAGCAAATGTGATAATCTGTTACTCTTTAACATACAATGCCATTTTATGCTTAATTTATTGTTAGATATGTATATAGATTGTGCAAAAAAGTAATGCATTCATCTGTGTTTATTGATTTTAATGACATGAGTCTAATTTGATTTTTCAGTGCCCATATGTGCATCGATTATTTAAACTTGAAAGAATTATATGACTCTTTTTGAATGATACTAATATGGCTCCATTTTATTGAGTAAAATATAAAATCATTTTAAAATTAGAGTATTCTAACGAAATGCAGATCTGCTTTTTAGATTTGAAAAAGGTGATTACCAGTACTGTACTTGAATGTGACAAATAAGGATTCAAATTGAAAAACTAATAAAGAAATATGATAAATTTGGAGATTATTTAAGTGACAATTATTAGCTATTATCCTTTGGATTATATGTTTTCCTGCTCATTTTGACAGAGAAAGCTAGAAAATGCTATACAAATTTGTCACTTAAAGCATTTCTAAAAATTTAAAATACTTTTCTGCTAATACCATTGGGAAAAATTATCTTGGATGTATATAAATATATATTTGTTTTTGTGTATGTGTGTCTTTTTCTAGTAGAAAAATCATTCATATAACTAGTTGCTTAATTGGCATTCAAACTATGTTTTATTATGCTGTTATTATTTTTTGTTAAAAAAAAAAAAATAATTTGTTTTAAGTTTATACTTTATTAAACCTAGGCAGTAAAAACAATTTTATTCTGATTTTATTTATATTCCTTTGACAAATTATTTATTTATTTTTTATAATTTTTTACAAAAAATATTCTATTTAAGTTAAAAATTTTAAAATGGCCTTTAAAAAAAATAATATATATATATATATATATATAGAATAAATATAAAATGTTTATTTTATATGCATACTCTTTTTTTTTTTTTTTTTTTTTTTCTTCAATAAGTGGAGAGTGTGATTATTATATCTTTCATCTTTAATAGATACTTTAATTTATTTACATTGTTTAAAAATCTTTTTTTCAGTGTAAGCATGTTATTAAAATTGTTCTACTCAATTTTAAAAATATCATTAAAATTAAATATATTATAAAAAATGAGAAAGATGCAATGCAGTTAAAAAAAAAAAAAAAAAAAAAAAAAAAAAAAAAAAAAAAAAAAAAAAAGCACATAAAAATGTGTTTATACTATAAAAGCAGAAGGAAAGCTGAAATAAAGCAGGAATAAAAGGATTCCATTTTTTTTTTTTTTTTCAGTATTGCATTTGCTATTGTTTTGTTAATACTGTCAACTATGAAAATCTGACGATGTATAATCTGCAAACATCTATTATCCACATTACATATTGGACTGCAAACAAAACAATGAAAATTATCATTAACAATTACATTCATAAAGTTGAATTAGGTATTTTTTTAAAATTGTCAATTTCATAATGAATAAATATTTAAATATAAATTGGATATAAATGTTTAAACATCCTTCGTAAAAATTTTTATATCTTGGAGCAGGGAATAATCAGTATTTATAGACTACAGAAAAAAAATTGACAACAAATCAAAACTGAAGCCAATATTGTGTTGTGTCAATGTTTAAGATAATGAATAACCTGTAAAATTTGTATTGTATATAGTTTCATTTTTCTTTAAATTAATTTAATTATTAAATAAATATATTAAACCAATGT
The DNA here is from genome assembly GCA_964019185.1 of Maratus speculifer. Classification (NCBI taxonomy): domain Eukaryota; kingdom Metazoa; phylum Arthropoda; class Arachnida; order Araneae; family Salticidae; genus Maratus; species Maratus speculifer. Next base: position 19,901,045 of record OZ025297.1, on the reverse strand, counting down.
TGCATCATGTTTTTTTCCCATTGTAATTGTAATTTTTGTGTAGTTGTTCCTAATTTATAATCAGACTTTAAAAAGTAAAATGCAAACAAAGGAATGATCTATATACCTTAATTTCCGGTAGATAAGTCGCACCATTGTATAGGCCGCACCAATGAAAAATGAGAGATAAAATTTCAATTTTCATCAGATAGGCCGCACCGGTGTATAGGCCGCAGCTTATACTCCGCACAAAGAAAAATGCATAATCTAATTAATAGAAAAATTTTGCTAATTAATTTAATGCTAAAAAAATGCATTTTTTAAAGAAATTTAAAGAAAACAAATATTTTTAGTAAATAATAAAAAGAAATATAACTTGTCAGTATTTATTTATATTGTAATTTATTTACTTATGCTGAATTAATACGCTTTCTTTTTAGATATGCCCCAGAGTAAAATTGCAAAAGAAAATCGAAATAAATTACGAAAAGTACATTTAACAAGCTTTTTAAATTACAACAAGCTGAAAAGTATTAATAGAAAATTTCCATGGAGCCATAATCCTGACTTCAAACGAAAATGAATGCACAAAATAAATTAATAAATAGAACTTAAACAGCGTGTTGGGTGATAAAATGCAAAAAGAGACTGTGTTTAACAAAAATACCTTTTCCTTTTTTCTTCTTTAAAATCTTGTTTAAATTTTTTGTTTGTCGAAATTTATTTAAAAAATTAATACTTCATTTTTCTATTCACATTTTAAAAATCAAATGTTATTTTTAAGTTTTTGAAAATGCACTAACTTTTTCCTTATTGATTTCAGAATATTTACAATTTTTCTAATTTGCAGCTTTATGCAATATTTTGCTTGCAACACCGGGTTGGAAATAAAAAAATTAATTGTATAGGCCACACCGGCGTATAAGCCGCAGTTGAAAAAAATTAACTTTTAAACATGTATGCAAAATGTTAATTTAAACACGTTATACATATGCGGCTTATCTCCCGGAAATTACCGTACCACAAAAATGCATAACCCACAATATACTAAGTCCCTAAGTCTACTGACTTCATAAAGTTGACTGTATACCTTGTTGCATTTTTTTTTCTGTTTTAGGGTGTATTTGAGAAGTTCATTTCATTAGTGCTATTGATCTATGTGCCAGTTTAAAAAAAATTGCTTATAATCAATTTAATTTGTTAGTTCCTGCAAATAAACTTTCCAATTTTATTTCGTCCAATTTATGTTGATGAGACTTATAACATTACAAGAATTTTATACATAAAATATTACATCTTAGTGATAACAATTTTAACATTCTTATTTAATGATTTTATGAGCATTTTATTAATTTTGATCCTATGTTGTCTAGAAATGTGAGCCTGATATTTTTATTGAAGCCATCTTCATGCCCATGTTAAGGAATGTGCAGCTGTCTTCCCTCAAATATGACTTAACCCGAATCGATCCGTCTTTGTCATTATGGGATAGTTATCTGTTTGCAGTGTGTCGTCACTTAGATCGTCTGAAGTACTTAAATGTGCTTTACGAAATACAGCTATTTATGGAGGTATTGCTTATTTTGTTTTCAGGGATGCCACTTTTCCGCCTTTTGGCGGATTTCCGCTTTTTTTAATTTTTAAAAATTCGCGATTTTCGTTAAGCGATCACGCGATAAAATAACGATTTTCGTCGAATGATCACGAAATACAACAGCCTTTTCCATCAAACGATCGCGAAATACAACAGTTTTTTTCGTCAAGCGATCGTGAAATATAACATCGATTTTCTTTGATCGAAAAAACGGCTATTTTCATCAAACGGTCACGATATAAAGCAGCAATTTTCATCAAACGATCGCGAAACGAAACGCTGATTTTCGTGAAACGATCGCAATATGAAACGTTGATTTTCGTCAAAAGATCGCTAAATAAAACGGCGATTTTCGTCAAGTAATCGCAATGTACAACGGCGATTTTTGTCAAACGATCGCGATGTAAAACGGCGATTTTCGTCGAACGATCGCGAAACGAAACGGTGATTTTTCTGAAACGATCGCAGTGTGAAACAGCAATTTTTGTCAAAGGATCGCAATGTGAAACGATGATTTTTGTCAAACGATCGCTAAATAAAATGGTAATTTTCGTCAAACGATCGCTAAATAAAACGGCGATTTCCGTCAAACGAAAGCGAAACGAAACGGTGATTTTTCTGAAACGATTGCAATGTGAAACGACAATTTTTGTCAAAAGATCACGATGTGGAACGATGATTTTCGTCAAATGATCATGATGTGAAACGGCGATTTTTGTCAAACGATCGCTAAATAAAACGGCGATTTTCGCCAACCTATCATGAAATAAAACAACTATTTTCGTCAAGTAAAAAAAAAAAAAAAACTGCAAAATTTTGCTATTCACTCGTGGAATAATCATTGAATCTATTGCTGGGTTACTTGAATTGTTTTAAAATGATGTGATACATAAAATTCTTCACTGAACCTATTGCTGGGTTACCTTAATTGATGTAAAATACTGTGAACTAAGGAAAAATCATTTTTACTTTTTCTTATAAAACAAAAGAAAAGCTGTAATTCTTTATTTAGTTTATTATAAACAATATAATTTTCAAAATTCATTCATAAAGTTGTGAAAAATGTCGTAAATTTTACTTTACACATAATTTCCTCTTTTTTGCTTTTTTCTGAGTGGCATCCCTGTGTTTTACATAAAATAATTTATATTGGTTATTTCTTTTATTAATCACATATTATATATGTGATACAGTATATCATCATAGCAATAACAAATTACACTATTTAAAAAAAAAAAAAAAAAAAAAAAAAAAATTCAAATGTATGGTTTAAAAATCCATAAAATTAAACAAAATAATGTGGTAAAAAACATTAATGTTTTAAGACAGCATATTTTCTAAACACTTAACAATAATTATTTAAATGTTAAAGCTAATACTTCTTCAATTAAACTCTTCAGTTAAGGTTAAATTGCAAAATAAAATAAAAGATTCTTTTAATATATGCTGTCATACCTTTGTATTAATCGGCAAAATGTCAAAAAGTACTCTGAAAATTTTAATTTTAATTATCAGAATTTTTGAAACCCAACATATACAATGCATTTTTTGTATAATTATTACTTTATATAATTATATGTAAAAATTAATTTCTGTTTTTTAAAAAATAAATTTTTTAAAAATTGAGATAAATGTTTGTAGCTAAATATATTAAAGATTCTTGCTACAATGATGTTCCATTTTATTGCTTTTTGCTTAAAACAAGCTGTAAAAATATAATAATTTTCAAAATAAATACTATAAATACTTTTTGTTATACAGTAAAACCTCTAAATAATGGACACCTCAGGAACGCACAAATTGTCCGCTATTCGGAGGTGTCCGCTATTGGGAAAACCTCGGAGATACAAAAATTACTAAGAAATGTTTAATATTTCATCAATTGACATTTATATGTTCTAAAACCTCTATTATATGACTAACGAGAAATTAAAATTATTTTTTAAGCAATGAAACTTAAAAATTGTGCACACCTTTAACTGCTGTTTATAACATTCTTATTAAAAAAAAAACCTGTTACAAAAGTTTACTTTTCCTTGTGATTACCTGTAATTTGTTTTTCAATGTGATGTTATTGGTCATTATAGAGTTCCGAGCGGGGATAGGGATTATACTTTTTGATCATTAAAAACATAAAATCATGAAATGTTCCAGGGGGACATAGACATTTGAATGCTCTGGGAGATGTCCCTCCCAGGCAACTCCCAGAATTCAACAATGGACGTGAAGGAGAAATTTCCTCTACATTAATCCGTGATCACAAAATTTGTGACACTTTGCCCTGATAAATTTAGAGACCTTTTAACTTTTTTTTCGTCTTCTTCTTGTTAAAAAATACTTTTTCATCCTTTATCGCCGAAAATAGCGTCCTCTATTTGGAATGTCCGTTATTCAGAGGTTAAACATACAAAAATTTAGGTTTTGGAAGTGGGGATCGGAAAACTGTCCGTTAAATAGAGGTGTCTGCTATTCGGGAGTGTCCGTTATGGAGGTTTTACTGTATTATGTAGAATAGGAGGTAAGATAAAAGTGCAATACATCCAAGTATTCCGTATTTGAATTAATTTGAAAAAGGTGATTCTGTATTATCATTGACGCTTCAGCAGCTTTACCACAAATAATCTGAATGCATTTTTTAAAATCTTTCCAAAATTACTTACTGTACAAAATAATAATAATAATAATATTAATAATTCTCATTAAAGAGTTTATCAAAATCATCTGCTTTCATTTGCAACATTGTTTCTTTAATCAAGCTAATCATGTTTCTTTGTATCGTAAACCATTTTAATGAAGTTTATGTATATATTTGTGAGTAGTTTTCCAAAGTTTTTTCATTTTACTGCTAAACTGTTCAAATGTTTCAATGTTTGAATCTCAATTTGATTTTTCAAATAATTTCTATTTTCTGCTGTAGCATCACAATTTCTGTTTTATGGAAACATCCATTACTTAATCAGAAAGGCAGAATTCATTTAAGCGTACTCAGGCTGAAAAACTGAATTGATTTCAAATAAATGCTTCCAATGCTTTGTTGTTCCTGCCCAAAACTCATTCATAATCAATGGTCAATCAGTATCCTATTCATATGCATTGAAAATAATCATCATACTCATTTCTAGATGTTCCCAATAGACTAGGGTTGCAAAAAAGCCAGCTAAATTTGTAAAAAAAAACCCAAACCGGTGGCTTTTATTGGTTTTAACCGGCTTTTTTTGGCCAAAATTGCCTTTTTGGCCATAATTGGCTTTTATACAGTGAAGCATTTGAATTATAAGCTACACATTTTTAAGTGTCTTTTAACTAGTTTTAATGATGTTTAATTTACTTTGAGTTTATTAAATTTATTTATTAAAATGAAAAATTGGAATTTTAATTATGATTCATTATGAGAAACTGGGTTATAACCTAGTTTTTTAATAATGAAACATTAATACTTGAATAACACATTGATGGAGTTGCTAGTGGTTTATAGTCAGAATTGCAAATATGTCAGCTAAATTATAAAATGGCTATACCAAGTGCTTTTTCTGATTTACATTGACCTTTTAATCCCACCTTTGTTTTTCCATTTTTACTGCTTTAGAAAATTAAAGAGGACAATGTTTACTTAGTTACATGTTTTATTACTTAACTAATTTTAAGAGTTATTAAATGTCATGTTTTATTCCCTATAAACATTTAAAATCATACATATTAAAAAAAAAAAAAAAAAAAAAAAAAAAATTCTCACTATTGAAAATAGTATTATGAGTTATGCATATTTCATAATATGTTTCACAATTTATTTCAGTATTCTCAATTAGCATATGCATGAATATATTCATGCAGGAGGGCATATATGCACTTTTAAATAACAAAAAGCTGTTCAAAATTTTAATTCAACAAATTTTATTAGAACATTTTTTGTTGTTGTTTAATTTTATATAATTATTTATTAAACTTTCCTTAAATACTGAATCCTTTCGTAATTTCTCTTTCAACTTATTCATTCTGTGACTTAATCTTTACATATTGACCTGTAAGAATGTTTCCATGAATGCTTTGATGTGTTATATTTTGTCATAATTCAATTAAATATAATTCTTAAGAATGTGTAATGTAAGTAGAACTATGAAATATAGAAGTATAAAACACATTTTTTCAGTATATTTTCTTTTTTCCAAGATTTGTATATTTTTTCAGACATAATGCCTTTACAGTTGACTTCTATCAATTATAAAGACTTATTTATTTGAAAAATTAAATAGAAATTTATAACTTTTTTATTAGTAAATAATTAAAAATGTATTAAAAATAAATCAATCCAAATTTAATATGGATTTGATACAAATTAACACTTTAAAAATAAAAGCCAGCTTTTTTCAATTTTAGCCGGCTTTTTGTATGTGGATAAAACCAAAAAAAGCCGACCGGCTTTTTCTGACCCAGTTAAAAGCCAGCAACCCTGCAATAGACCTTACCCAGTGAGGTCAAAACAGCTACATGAATTTTTCCCACACTTTTATATTTCCAAAGTGATTACATTTCATTTTTCCCCACAAATTCTCTTTTCTACAAGGAGGTACAAGCTTTAGCTTTAGAGGTAGGCTTGAATCGCTAAAACAAAAATAAAGTACACATGCCTTGAAATCCTTCACATCCTCATGGGACCTCCATTATGCTGAAATCGAATTCATTAACAAATAAGCATAGGACCATCATTCACCATGTCTGGCAGAATCTGTTGCAAGAATGCAGGATATGGTGAAATATATATATAGTCGAGTCTCTCTTTAATGAAACTCCATACATTGAATTTCTCTATATAACGAATTTTTAGTAGGAACGGTCCCATTTTCCTATCATTACATTAAAAACAGTCTATATATACCGAAATATCTATCTCCATGTAACAAATATTTTCATAAAATGCTCTTTATTTATTCAATTTTAAAAATGCTTCAAAATTACATGGAATCAATTTTCCATCACTTCATTGCTGAGTTTTTTATATTACTTCTATCTTTGAATCTACTTGTTCTTTAAGTGCAACGAATTAATCCTCCCCCCCCCCCCCCCTACTACACACTTTTCAACATCCTTCTCAAAATAGTGTCAACTGGATTGTTACACACATAAGAGCGGGATCAATGGTGGTAATTTTTGAATTAGTGGTGAATTTGTAATTTTTTGGGTGTAATTGCTAAAATTTGAACATTTTTTCAAGATTATAACAATTTTGAAATCAAAACAACAAAAAATTACAGATTTCTTCGTCTAAAATTAATGCATGTCTTCCTTATTTGATTTTCATTAAGCTTTCAAATAAATGTATTTTTCATTTTTGAATCTGTTTAAATATTAAAAAATAGAATATTAAGATAATATTTATAGCTAACATTTCAAATTGTTAATTAAACACATCAAACATAACAATTATTCAAAATTTACACATTAAATAAGAATTTTAACTTCACATTCTCTATACAACGAATTTCACTATATAACAAATTTTTTACTGGAACAATGGATTTCGTTATATAGAGACTCGACTGTATATACATATATATATGTTACTGACCAAACCCCATTTTAGGCCAAATTAGTTTATCCGAATGCCCACTGGATAAACTAGTTTTTCCTAGGCCAAACTGGTTTATCCTAACACCCATAGAATAAACTAGTTTTTCCCAGACCAAACTAGTCTATCCTAAGGCCCAAAAGACAAACTAGATTTTCCTAGGCTAAACTAGTTCAGACCAATGATTAGCAGGCTAAACTGGTTTATCCTATGAGCGTTAGGCCAAATTAATTTAGCTCAGAAAAAACTAGTTTATCCTATAGGCGTTAGAATAGACTAGTTTGGCCCAGGAAAAAACTAGTTTATATGATGAGCATTAGAATATACCAGTTTGACCTTGGAAAAACTTGTTTATCTGATGGACATTAGGATAAACTAGTTTGGCCTAAAATCGGGTTTGGCCAGTAACATATATAAGACAAAGTATTCTCTTTTTTTTTTCTATCTCTAGTACCTAAATGAGTAATCCTAATAATGTTTCTGTAAGTATTTTGAAGTTCCTAACTACTAATAATTGTTACAAGCAACATCAACTACTTATTGTTAGTTTTAAGCTACGTATGTTTATTTATATGTGCTTTTCTTTTTTCTTGCTATATCTTACTCATTTACATTTTGACTAACTTTGTCTTGAAGGATCGTACAAGAAATTTTTAAAAAATAACCTTTTCAAAATTTACAAAGAATTTTTTCCTTTGATCGTATTATGAACACTTTCACTACTTAACATGCATATTTTTCTACAACATGTAATAAATTAAAGCATGTTTTAATCTTTTTGGGACACCTTGCATTACTTTCTTTGTTCCAATGATATTAGTTCTGCATTATATTTAACGTAAATTTATTTATTTTAAAGTTTATATTATATTCAATGTTTTGTTATAAAAGAATAGTGTTCCTGTATACTATGTTAAATCATTTTAATATTCTAATAATTTTAGTTTGTTGGTTTTATAGCATTTTAAAATTTCTTGAATTTGAAAAGAATAAGATAATAATATTAATATGAAAAATAAAATAGTTGTAAAGATTAAATTTGTCTGTAACCTGGAACTCCAAAATACTTGTAGAAACATTATTAGGATTATTCATTTAGGTACTAGAGATCAGAAAACAAAAAAAAAAAAAAAAAAAAAATACTTTGTCTTATATATGTTACTGGCCAAACCCTATTTTAGGCCAAACTAGTTTATCCTAATGTCCATCAGATAAACAAGTTTTTCCAAGGTCAAACTGGTATATTCTAATGCTCATCATATAAACTAGTTTTTCCTAGACCAAACTTGTCTATTCTAACGCCTATAAGATAAACTAGTTTTTTCTAAGCTAAATTCTTTCATTTTTTATAAAATCATTGCTTATCTATAAGTTATTAGATTTTATTTCTGTTAATTAATGTATACCTATATCAAATATTAATTTGCATAAAAATATTGTGTTTTTTTGTTTTGTTTTTTCTGTATAGGACTATGCCAGAGCTGCTAAAAGTGCAATAAATTTTTTCCTTGCTCCTGCATCATCGTACAAAGTGTTATGTGAAAGAAGCAGATTCCTGCACAATGCTAAGAAACATTATCAACAGTACATCAGAAATACAAAAGAAGCGCACTCATCTGGCCAATCTCTGAAACACAAAAACCTGAAGATTATTTCTCCACAAGAAGCTGAAAAGTTTGTAATATCTTTGTGCATCAATTTTGTTGTTCTTAATAAATTAATCATTTCATTGAATGGAATCTACAGCAAATACTTGTAATTTAAGATTTTATGTAAATTTTTATGCAGTTTAAAATTAGATGTGTGCTTTTAATAATTTAATAATTAGGTAAGATAAGATCTATACCAATTATTTAATATTTTGGTAGAAAAAAAAGGGGGTGGGCTGGGGGAGAGCAGTGAAAACATTTTATACTTTGGTGAATTAACCTTATTAAAATGTATAACTTTTAAATGCATGAATTTTGATTAGGTATTAAATCATAGCAAATGCTTTAGCATTTGGTATAATATGTTAAAGAAATAGAAAATGCAAACGTCTTTTTGAAATTTCTGGCAAGCCACTTGGCGTACGACAGTGATTTTTTTTTTTTTTTTTTTTTTTGAAAGATAGAACTTAACGATGTAAATAAAGTGGATAGCATTCAAAAAATTATCGTAGTTTACTGTAGTTTTTTATTTAACTTTTAACGATAAAATGAAGACCTAAAATTCAACAAGTGATAGCTAATGATTCCATGGATGGATTAATTTCATTTTTGGTTTATTTTAATCCTTTTGGTAAAACTTAAAATATATATATTTTTTTCATCTTTGTACATTTGACGATCGCTGAAAAAATCGAATTCGTGTCTTAAAGCTCCAGTTGAACATGTCTTTTGCTGTAGCTGTTGTAGTTTTTTTTTTATTTGTTGCCACCAAGTTTAAATAAGTATAATTTTTTTATGTATGTAACATAATTCATTGAACTTAAATAAATCACGTGAAAAACATAATTATTTGTTTTTATTGCGAAGCATTTAGTTTCAGTTCCTTGAATAAAGTTGTGAGCGCGCTATAATTATTTTCCTTCAACTCCTTGGTTTATATTTCAGACATCATGCATTTTATATGATAATGCAATAAATTTCTTAATTATTCTAATACAACAATAAAATTTTGGCAGCAAATATTTCGCTTTTCAAGAAATAAAAAAAATCTTCAGTTTTTATCAAAAAATTTGAATGACAAGTATTAAAAAATGCTCTGGGGAACAACAGAAAAGATTAATATGTTTTTTAGTACGAAAAAGTGTTCGACAAGTGCTTCTAATTGAGCATGAGAGAGGACAAGGGCTGCAGCTCACTGTCAATGCCAAATTTGAAAAAGTCATATTTGCGCTTTTTCCATAAAAAAGAAATTTGTGTAAATTCTTTCTTTTTAATAAAATTTTCAATCCTATGCTTTACATGTGAACTGTGCTGCTTACTCTGAACTGCAAATTGCACTGTTGACTCTGCATTGCAACTGCATTACAAATCAGTTTTCTGTGCAGTTCTATGCTGCAGGCATGTTTGGTGGCACTGCATGAGTATGATACTGTGATGTCGAAAGCAATATGACATCACATATTGTTATTAGCTTCCTTTTTTTTTTAATTAAATTCTCAAGTTTAAAATTTAAATTATCTTTTGCAATTTCAAATCAATTAAACATCCTTTTTACTTTCTAAAAAGACTATATTTATCTCTTTTCTCTTTCCTTTAAGTTGCAGTTATGTAGGTTTTCATGCTTATCCGAGGCCGTTAATAAAATAAATCAAAAACAAATCTTTTCTCATCCTAAAATCTTTATCTGAGCCTGCATACTTTCGTTTGTTCAAAGAGTACACAGAATGATATTTTAAAAACCATATGCTCTTTTGCAGTTACTCAGTCACTTACTGCATTTCTTTTCAAATTAACAGTCAATACAACTCCTTTTTCGGCTTAAAATCTAACGCTCTGTTTATATTAAAGCTTATGTCTGACATCTGTGTTATGCATATAGAAATATTTTTCCCAGCAATCAGTATTGGCATGCATATTTGTACTTTGATATATTCAACGCCAAATTAACGGTCCGGTTGGCATGTTTTTAATTTAAAATTTCCTTATGAACTGTACGTATGGGGTTACAATTTTTTGAGGGGAACCACATTTAGCTCGATGCATTTCGGCTACCTCATCTGATGTCACGAATCATTCAATTGCTGACCATCCGGCTGTCAAGATGTAGTATCCCAGTATTTGTCTGCTTACCGGGGTCTCCCCATAAGAGTGTAAGGCTCTTTAATTTTCATTAATAAATGCCACATACATAGTTAGATCTTGATCATGAGTCTCTCTTACCTGAATTATTGCTGTCATACGCAAAGTACTTTTAATAGTCATGGCTGTTTGTTTATACGTCTCAAGCAGTTAATAAACTTTAATTCCCATTCTTTAAAGACATGAACAAAAAATATTCGTCATATAAAATATAAAAATGTTTTTATTTTTATTTATTTTTAATTATTATTAGCACTTGTGATAATGGACAGTTGTTATTTTCCTAACTATCTTTTATTTATTTAACACCGCTTACTGTGTTTTCATGAAAAAAACTGATGACAACACTTTCTTTGTGCTTTTTTTTTTTTGCAAAGGCGTTTAAATATGAACGTCGATAACGTTTCCAGAAATGCTTTGATGCACACACCAAAAAAAATAAAATAAAACGTAATCGAGGAGAAGCAGCTGATTGCATTAAACACAACGTTCCGAGAAACAAATCATTCTGCGAGACGCACACAAATAAACAAATAAAAGCAGCGACTCTTTCGGCTAAACACACACCACACCCGAAACAATCATCAAAATAGCATATTTCATGTTTTTCACCTCGCGGAGGGAAATTTGTCTTAACACAAGTTGATAACACCGATCCACAGTGATGATAACGAATGGCAAGTACGGGAGGTTTCTTTCTTGTAGACAGTGAATTTCACAAACATTCTCTCGTACTGCAGTGTAGAATCCATAAAAAGTCCAAGGCAACTTTGTTAAAAGTCCAATTTATTACAAAAACACAGTTTCCACTTAAAAATATTGTCTTTAAATATAAAAATTAGTTCAGAGGGGTCACCCTAGCCACATTAAATCATATGAGTCTCCACTGGTGTTAGGCACCAATTTATATAACGAATATTTTTTGTTCATGTCTTTAAAGAATGGGAGTTAAAGTTTATTAACTGCATGAGACGTATAAACAAACAGCCGTGACTATTAAAAGTACTTTGCGTATGACAGCAATAATTCGGGTAAGAGAGACTCAGGACCAAGATCTAACTATGTATGTGGCATTTATTAATGAAAATTAAAGAGTATTACACTCTTACGGGGTGACAGCCGGATGGTCAGTGATTGAATGATTCGTGACATCAGATAAGGTAGCCAAAAGGCATTGAGCTAAATGTGGTTCCCCTGAAAAAATTGTAACCCCATACATACAGTTCATAAGGAAATTTTAAATTAAAAAAGTGCCAACAGGACCGTTAATTTGGCGTTGACTATATCAAAGTACAAATATGCATGCCAATACTGATTGCTGGGAAAAATATTTCTATATGCATAACACAGATGTCAGACGCCACTTAAATATAAAAAGAGTGTTAGATTTTAAGCCGAAAAAGGAGTTGTATTGACTGTTAATTTGAAAAAGAATGCAGTAAGTGACTGAGTAACTGCAAAAGAGCATATGGTTTTTAAAATATCATTCTATGTACTCTTTGAACAAACGAAAGTATGCAGGCTCAGATAATGATTTTAGGATGAGAAAGGATTTGTTTTTGATTTATTTTATTAATGGCCTCGGATAAGCATGAAAACCTACGTAAAGGAAACTTAAAGGAAAGAGAAAAGAGATAAATATATTCTTATTAGAAAGTAAAAAGGATGTTTAATTGATTTGAAATTGCAAAAGATAATTTAAATTTATTTTAAACTTGGGAATTTAATTTTAAAAAAAGGAAGCTAATAATAATATGTGATGTCATATTGCTTTCGACATCACAGATACGCTACAGGAACTAAGGTTTCAAGTACTATTTCACCTTACATTCATGTTTAATTATGCTGCGTTTTTTCAGGCTATGTCTTTGCGCTACACATTTTTATTATACTTGTGACTGATTTCTTTTACACAGAAAAAGCGCAAACATGAGTTTTTCAAATTTGGTTTTGACAGTGAGCTGCAGCCAAGAAGGGGCCCCTTGTCCTCTCTCATGCTCAATTAGAGGCATTTGTCAACACTTTTTCATACTAAAAAACATATTAACCTTTTCTGTTGTTCACCAGAGCATTTTTTAATACTTGTTTAGAATGAATAATTGAAAAAAAAAAAAAATTCATTGCATTGTCATGTATATAATATGTGTTACCAATTCACATTTTAATTTTTTTCTTCCTGTACAAATATTTATATACTCGCGTCTCACACAAATATTTATCTGCTCAAAATAAATTTTTCTTGTAAGTTGTGGTTAAAAAATAAGACTTTTCAGTGTAATATTAATATATAATCTTTCTTTATATTAATGATAAATTGTCTATTTCTGCTTTAATTCTTTTAGACAGATATATTTTTGCAGTAAAAATCTGATATTAATTTGAATTTAAAATGATTTCTTAGAGAAAATGAACATCCAAGCAAAATAATTATGTATAAAAATACATAAAATGAGAGAGGCATTATCATTTATTTATATAACTTTTCACAACATTTTGATTTTTCACCCCAAGTAAAATTTTAATGAATATATATGATTGACAGTAAATATACTAATTAGAGGTCAATACTAACTAATTTGGGATTGGAAGGGTAAGGGAATAATAATCATTGACCAGCTTTGGCCATATTATCTTAGAAAGAATACTTTCAGAAAGGTTTTTGAAAGTGACAAGATTACTACAAATCTTCTACAAGGAAATATCTAAAAACACAGAGAAGCCTCCTCTCTTCAGTTGCACAGAATTAAATACATAAACTTGAGCCTTGAACTTTTATTACCAGCATGCTGAAATATAGAGCTGAGTGGGTTCTAATTTAAGATAAAATTCAATATTTATAACATATTCTTGTTAGGATTGATTACAAATTATTTTTTTAGTGCTTTTATCATCCTTTGCAGTTTTATTACTTTATTGTAATTAATATAGAATACAATACTGTGGTCAAAAAACAAGGCAGTATATGCTATAACTTTGTTTGAGAAATAGCGGGTGTACAGAGTTTTTTTTTTTTTTTTTTTTTGAAAATCTAAAAGGTATTTGATGTATTCCACCATATACTCTACACTACTGCCCTGCCAGATAGTATTTGGTGATTAACTGTCTTTGTTTCATAAATATTGTGTTTAACACATTGATGTATAAAAACTTCTCATATGAAGTTATATACTGAAAAACAACATACAGCAAACTGTATTTACCTTTTTCTTTTATTCCCTGTATCACATGTAAATTTCAAATGAAGTTCAATAATGCTGGCAAAATACAGCTTTAAATAGCAGAGCTATTTTCTTTTTTGGATATCCTAGTAAAAAATCTGTGTTCGAAAAATGTTTTTCCCTCATTCTGCACATGAAAGGATTTTTTCAAAGAATTTTTGCTGTTACATTTAAATAAAAACTTTTTTTTTTTTACCATTTTACTTTATGGTAAGGTATTCAGAGTTTAAGTTACCACGAACAACTATTCAATTCTTAATAATATTTTCCTATTGCATATAAATCTCATAAAGTTTATTTTTCAATAAATGTATTCTTTTTTTTAAACTTTCAACAATATTTGCCCTTAATAACCTATTTTAAGTACATGATTTTCACCCATTTACAAATACTTCATGCATGGGAAGGCTAATGTTCTAAAATGAATCGAAACAAAAACTAGGAATAAAATCTGCTAGCAAAGGTGAAAAATGAGCACTAATAAAAATGACTTTGTTTTTGCTTGTTATTATTATTTTTTTTTCCTCTATGTGTCATTTTTTTCTTTTGCATTACTTTGCAAATTAATTGCAGGTATATTGAAGCCATTATACTTCAAGAAGAAGTAATCAATTTCTTCAAGTATTACATGTCACATAATAAAGAATCTCTTGTAGAAGTTCCTTTCGATGAGAAGTCTGCTTGTCCGCCTACTTTGTTTGGAAATCTTCAGAAGAAAACTCATGTAGCTTTATTGGTAATTTAACATATTTATGCATTGTGATGAAGAAAATTAACTTCTTAAAAACTACTTGAGCCACCTGGCATTGTACGAACCCTTAATAATAACTTTAAATATATGTAAAATCAATCTTTAATATATTAAATTTTTAGATGAAAATTTTTCTAAACAAACGTAATAAGAGGGGTGGATGGGGGCACAAATCCTCCAGCAGTGTACATTCTTGAATTGTATGATTTCACATTTTCAAATGAACTTAGAACTGAGGGTCCCCAATGCCTTCATCAGTGTACACTGGACATGCCATGCATACTCTAGTCTGTTTTGATTTTATATTTTTAAATGAAAAATTTTTCCAAAAGAACCTAACGTTGAGAGCTCTACAGACCTACTAAAGTCTTGAATGTGTATGGTTTTATATATTGATACAAAAATACAGTCAAACCTCTATATAACAAAACTCCATACATCGAATTTCTCCATATAACGAATTTTTAGTAAGAACGGTCCCCTTTTCGCATGATTACATTAAAAACAGACTCTATATAGCGAAATATCTATCCCCATATAACGAATTTTTTCATAAATTGATCTTAATTTATTCAGTTTTAAAAAGCTTCGAAATCATATGGAATCAATTTTCCATCACTTATTTTTGATTTATCATTCAGTGGAGAGTTTTTTTTATTTTTTTTATAAATATTACTTCTCTCCTTATTCTTTAAATCTAACAAGTTCATCCCACCTCCCACACACCTTTCAACATCCTTCTCAAAACACAGTCAATTGAATTGTTACACATATAAGAGAGGAATCAATGAGAGCACATAAGAGAGACCTTCAAATGGAGGAAAATATCAACTACAATTTTTCATTCCTTGCTAAAATTTGAGAATTTTTTTTTTTTTTTTTTTTTTTTTTTTTTTTTTTTTTTTTTGAGAGCGTAACAATTGTAATTTTAAAATCAAAACAACAAAAAATTACAGATTTCTTCCTCTGAAATTTATGTAAGTCTTCCTCATTTGATTTTCATTAAGCTTTCAAATAAATGTCTTTTCTCTTTTTTGAAACTGCTTAAATAAGTAAGAAATAAAATGTTAGGTTAATATATACTTTTAAATATTTCAAATTCTTAATTAAAAAGATCAAAAATAATATTTGTTCAAAATTTACACATTAAATACTATTTTTAACATCATACTCTATACATCGAATTTCTCTATATAATGAATTTTTTACTGGAACGATGGATTTCGTTATATAGAGGCTCGACTGTATATCCAAACAAACTTAGAATTAAGATTATTGTTATTTTTTTTTATCTGCCCTTAATTACTTTTCCTTTTGCTGTGATTTAAGAAGGAATCTTTAATTTGATATTTGAACCGTAGTTTTTTAAAAACAAAATAATTTTATAAATGAAAGTTTAATGTATTTTAACTTAAAATCCTGTTTCTGATACTATAAATATCCATACTATTTAAAATAATTTGATTTGATTAAATTTGATAGTTGATAAAATAATTTGATTTTAAAATAATTTTTATATTTTCTATTTTAAAATTGTAATATTTATTATCATTTAAAAAAGTATCTTTTATAAATTATTGTTTCAATGTCACATTTTCGTGCTAATAATTGTTAACTTATTTTCAGGTAATCTTAAATGCTGTACAAATAGATGGAGAATTTGAACTAGCTATAAAAATTATACAGGTTAAAACTTTCATGGTTTCTTATATTAACATGTGTTTGTCATAAACTATATTATTTGATACAAAGTTATTTTTCTTTTAGTGCAATCTGGATCAAGTTAAATTATTTTGCATTCAGTTTGTAAATTTTTATTTAATTGAAAGTCATTCATTACTTGAAAGAGATCTAGACCATGATAATGCTGAATTTTAAAGCAATTTTTAGCCACTGTTTCTTCCACTGCAACTTTCATGAGAACTTCAGATTTTTTTTAGAGCTGGGAGAGGGGAGGGGATTGTTAAAAACAATGTTTGCTATCATTAAATTCTAATGTTATATTAATTTATAAACTATTATTTGTCAGTAAAAGCATTATTTTGTATTGATGAAAGAATTCACAATAACAAAATCAATGAAATTTAATTCACACTAAAAAAACATTTTTATGTTTATAGTTATTGGAAAGGGTTGCATTTTTACTTTCTTCTATCTTTACAAAAAAAAAGTATTGGATTCATGAAAATTTTCGACTTCTGGTTTTCGACGGATTTATACATTTTAGAAGGTCCTGAACACATTTTGACTATTTTTAGAAAATGTCTGTCTGCGAGTCTGTCCGTATGTGACAAAAAATTTGTGGGCGCTCTATATCAAGAACTAATGCTCAAAATTTAATAAAATTTTATATTCAGTTAGACCTTGATATGAATTAGTGCCTATTGGTTTTTGGTGAAAATTGGCCTGCAGGTGGCGCTGCTATACTACGTTTTTCATGATTTTCAAGATTGCTATATCTCAAGAACTAATGCACAGAATTTCACCAAACTTCAGATTCTGTGACCCCTTGATATACATAGACGCTGATTAAGTTTTGGTGCAAATTGGCCAGCAGGTGGTACTGCTATGCCACGTTTTTCATGATTTTCATGATAGCTATATCTCAAGAACTAATGCACAGAATTTCCCCAAACTTGAGATTCCACGATACCTTGAGATACATAGTCGCTGATAAGGTTTTGGTGTGAACTGCCTTATAGGTGGCGCTGCTATTCTACATTTTGCACTATTTTTGCAATAGCTATATCTCAAGAACTAATGCAGAGAACTTCATCAAATTTTAGATTCTGTTACACTAGAATATATAACATAATTAGACGCTGATTACATTTTGGTATTAACCTTGCAACAGGTGGTGCAGCTATGCTGCATTTTGCACGATTTTTCCGATAGCTATATCTCAACAACCAACGCACAGAATTTTATCAAACTTCAGATTTTGTTATAAAATGACGTATAACATAATTACATGATGATTATGTTTTGTTATAAATCCTTCAACTGATGGTGCTGCTGTGCTGTATTTTACACGTTTTTTTTTTTTAAACTAGCTATATCTCAAGAACTAATGCACAGAATTTCATCAAACTTCAGATTCTTTTACACCATAACATAATTAGACGCTTTTTTACATTTTGGCATAAATTGTCCAAGATATGGTGTTGCTGTGCTATGTTTTGCAAATTTTTTCTTATAACTATATCTCAAGAACTAATGGACGGATTTCCATCAAATTTTAGATTCTGTTAGGTCTTGATATAAATAGATGCTTATTAGG
This sequence comes from Maratus speculifer, assembly GCA_964019185.1. NCBI lineage: Eukaryota > Metazoa > Arthropoda > Arachnida > Araneae > Salticidae > Maratus > Maratus speculifer. The sequence continues at coordinate 19,882,872 of OZ025297.1, read as the reverse complement.
TTTTAGTATAAATTACCCAACATGAGGCACTACTAAACTCATTTTCTCAGAATATTAATTGAATTTTGCATTTTAGGCTTTTCGGATACCAGAATCTCATTAGGCTAGGTCAAACGTTCAAGGAAATTCAATAGTGGGTAACTTTGGGGTCACCACTTTTTTTTTTTTAAATATTAAAATGTACTTATGAGATAGAAGAAAGTTTTGGTATTGACACATCCAACTAGTTATTGTAAGTTAATAATTAGTGCAATAATGTATTTTTATTTATTTTTTATTTATTTAATTTTTTTATTGTAAGTTTTGTTTACTGTATTTAAGTTTTAAGTGCTGAAATATACAGATGTAGCTTTTTATGAAGAATGAGATTAAACTATTTACATTTATGTTTGCTCAGGGTTCATACTCATCAGTGGAATGTGGGATTCTTGGGAAAATTAGGGGATAAATTTTTGGTTGTAAAAATCAGGGGAATCTCAGGGAATAATACAAAAAATTCTCCAAATCCAATAAAACCCTCTAAAATGACTGTTTACACTGGAAAATTGTTGCTGTTATTGTGCTTTATGATATTACACCTGTCAAACCCCATTGAATCTCTAGACACACTTCCCAAAATCATGAGGTTTGACAACAGTTCAAGAAATTAAAAAAAAAAAAAAAAAAAAAGACAACATTTTTAATTGATTGGCACTTGTAGCTTTCATATTATTCATAATGCTTTAAAAAGAAATAAAATCACAAAGTAGAAATGAATTTCTTTCAGCAAACTACCAAGTTTTTAAGGACAGTCCCACAAGGTATGCTAACTTCATTTAAGTTTTACATAAATTAATGTTTTTTTTTTTTTTTTTTTTTAAATTCCATTCATATTGTTTATTTAACTAATGTATAAACTTCTTTTTTTTTCGATTACCTTCTTTTTATTTTATTTTGAGGAGATGGAAGTGTCATGATACTGGATTAAAAAATGTTGTTAATTGTTGATATGGAATAATTGTACATCCTTGAAAATAAATACATCAGGGGGTTCTCAGGGTGTTTTTTCTTGGGGGGAAAAAAACCTTTTGTACAGGTGCCATAAAATGATACTATTAAAGATGCCCTTCATAATAGATTGAAGTTTTACATGAAATTTAATTGATTGTAAAATTAAAATCCAACTTAAACAAAAATTGGTCATTCAGTCTAAATATGATTTTTTCATGTGTTTGTGTCTATGTGTTTCCTCTTGAAGTATTTTTATATCAAAACATGCTTAAGTCATTTCATTTATCATACATTTTTGTTGTTAATGATCCTCTATTTTTATTTTAAAATGTTCATTGAAAATACTTTCTCAATTACTTTCTAATAAACTGAATTTTCTGTTCTGCAATAAATGCTTATGCAAATATTGTGGACCCCCTCAGATCATCATACTTTGAAAATTTTGCAGATTTTAGTGGATTTCTGGTCACTGTTTTGTTTACATTTTTAAACATTAATTTGAATGAAATAATGAACTCAAAATTATAAAAAATGATTCAAATATTAAAAGAAAAGGTTTAGTAAATAATTAATAATGCATAAGTAAAGATATATTATAATGATGGGATAAATATTTCTGTAATTATACAATGAAATTCGCTTCATAAAGGTACACTAATAATTTACATCCAAATTTTAAAACTGTTAAAAATTTCTACATCTTAAAATATCTTAAAAATAGTTTTAATTATACATAAATGTATTTGTAAATATATTAAAAGTATTATGGTCAGCACTAATATCAAGACAGCCTTTAATTCCCTCAGAAATAAATTTATATCTTCTTCATACGAAAACACGAGTTTAGTCTTATTAATGAGAATTTCATTTTTAAATGTGTACAAAATCATATAAAAGTAAAAAAAAAATCTTGAATTTCTCATTTACATCCTACTATAAGTTTCACTTGTTTACATCTACAATGGTGTGTGGATTTTAAAGTCATAGTTTGAGAGACTCTAATGTGAAACATTATGAATAAAAACTGCTTCTGCAATATGCAAAGTTATTATTTTGGAACAAAATTGTAAGGCTATTTCATTTTTTTAAAATATAATTTAACCATTTTAGAAATTGGATTTTTCTCCCTTTTGTGTTAAAACAATGACTTCTTAATAATTTATCTCTGAAATTTATAAAGACAATATTAATGATTTTTTAGTAGTCATAAAAGAAAAAAAAAAGTAAACACCCGCTACAAACTCTGCAACAAGTCATAATAGAAGAAATTTACTGGTGCCAAACAATTTGAAATAAAGTCTAATTTTAAATCATGTATATAAAATTTGCTTAGGAGGCCATACAAATCAAATTGTATGGTAAACTGTATATGCAAAATTTAGGAGAGTGGGGGCACGTTTGAACTGGGGGCACCTTTGAACACTCTAAATATTTTCCTTTAACTAAAGTATTTTTAAAAATTTTACGTGGCAATACATTAGTACTGCTTCAGTGCAATAAGTATACAAAGCTGCATCATTTTGTATGAATGATATTGTCTAAGCAAGGTATGAATTTTTCTCATTCTTAATTCTAAACTTAAGAAAATAAAGTTATAAGATTTTTGTTCACAGTTTTGTACCTCTAAAATTTTAATTTATTTTGTTCAATACTTAAATAAAAATGTTAGTTTTAATTTTATTCAAATTCTTCAGCCGAATTAAGTAAACCGCTGTAATGTTGAATTCCATCCCTTGAAGAAAAAAGTTGGGGCATCATTGAGCAGTGAAAAATCACTAAATAAACTGGTGATAAATAATAATTTAAAACATTTAAAGAGAATATTTAAAACTATGATGTAAATAGTTATTGATAGATCTAAATATTATTTTTGAAAAAATGTCAAAAGAGAATTATTAAGAATGTCAGAGAACATGGACTAATACTGTTAACAATCCTCCCTTACTGCACACATAAATTCCAACCTCTGGATGTATCAGTGATGGGAAGTTTTAAATCTAAATTGATGTTGACATTCATTTATTGGATATTTGCAAATACCGGATACACAATAATGATTCATGATTTAGCAGGTTTGTCAAACAAAGCCTGTACTCTTTTATTTACTCTTTCCCAAACATTATTTTTGATTTTCATAATAGATAAAACGGAATTTTATATCAGGTTTCTTAATAAAAAGAGTGACTGAAAATTTTAATTTTTCCAGAAGCATCAGATATCACATTGGTGTATTTCAAAGAAATTGTAAAAAAGTTTTCATAACCAAACATAACTGGAGGGACACTCTGTGATGTTTCAACAGTGTGTTTTGACATCAACTTTGATGAATTTAAGTTTGATTAAATAATTAAAAAACAGTAATTTCAATAAAATGTAGTTATTTAATTTTATTCATATTATTTTATATTTTTGAAACAAATGCATATTTTTATAAAAACTCTCAATATTTTCATTCATTTGTTCAAAGGTACCCTTATATAGGGCAGGTTTGAACAGAAATCTTTCAACTTTTTAAATTCTCACAACTTATTTAATTTTAAAGGAAAACTTTTAATTTTTGGTTCATATGATGAAGAAATGCATTGTTGTTATTATATTATATTTAAAATGCAATAAATATAATTCAAATAAAGAATGTAGCAATTAAAAAAAAAAGTTTAATAGTGCCCTTTTTTTTTCTATAAATTAAAACCAGACCAAAATTTGTTTTTTCAACTGCAATATTCAATTTTGATAATCTATTTTAAATCTTCAGTTTAAACTATACCTAGAAACAAAATTTCAAGTAATTTTGATGATAAGTTTTTAATCATAATATTAAAGTTTTAGTTGTCTTGAAATATAAGCACTCAATGTTTAAAGCTTCTTATGTGAAATTTTCCTTCATACACAGCCCAAAATTATATTTTCATTAATAATAATAATATATATGTTGCAATAATTTTTTAATTTCTATCAAATTATTTTTGGACAATCTTATCACCGATTATTCATATATTGCCAAATATCTTACAAATCCAAATAAGCTTTTTTCTGTATTTGACTTATTTTGAATATTTTTACAGACTTTTAAGTTAGACCCAACTGCCATTTTGTGTAAAGCTGGTAGAGAATTGGTTAAAATAAGTCAAAGAGTTCAGATTCCTCATTTCTTAGCATGTGTGAAATGCTACTTCTCTAAAATGGTAAAGGTGGATGAAGTTATCTTAGAATGTATTTCAGAAATATACAAACAGGTATGAATTTTGTCATTTATTACATTCATGCAATTAAATATATTTATGAATATTTAAAAAAAAAAATCTTTATCATTTTTCTTATTTTATTTTAGAGAGGAGAAGTTGAAGACATAATCAAAATGTTAACTAGTGATACTAATAAGGTAATATACTTATTATAAGTATGTATTTATATGTCATGTATGAATAACATAATTTTAATTATAACACATGACACTGGCATGATCTGATAAACATATACTATCAATAATGTTAAATAAATTTCTTCATAAATCTTATTTGTATTTTTTTAATAGTATATATTTTGAAATAACAGAACATTTTTTTACATAGTTTTCAGAATTTTTTTTAGAAGTATGTAAGTTTTTGACATATGAATTTGGATGTTTGTATAAAAAGTAAATCAATTCAACATCATTTACAAAATAATAAACTGATTTATTAAAGCTATATAAATTGGTTAAAGTTTCCCTTGTGCTATTTCAAAGACAATTTTATTATAAATATAAGTCATTTTAAAGAATGTGTTTTTTATATTTGATTATTCTTTTATTATTATTATTATTATTATCAGTGTTTAAAAAATTTTCATAAGAAGATTAGTTATTTTTTAATTGTAAACTCACATACATGTTATATTAAAAATCTGCAACTAGCTTTTTTTTTTATACTTATAGATATGTCAAGCTGTTATGGATTCTTCATAATTGTTAAATTATTCTTTTTATAAAACAGAAACATGTTACATTTTGTATCTAAAAAATTGAATCCATGAATGATGTCAAACTTAAAGGAAGGAACAAGGGAGTAGGAAGAAATGTGACATCACACATTTTGGTTAAAGTAAAAGCATTAAAAATCAGAAGGTTAATTTTTGAAGTTATTTAAATTTAAGTATTTTCTGTTCATAAAATAAAAATTTAAAGCCAAATATATTAAATTCCATTTCAAACTCCAAAATATTACTATTACTTACCCATCATATGTAGTATAGGGTAAATCTTGCAATCGTTTTGAAAATCGGAAAAAAAAATTTGACGGATTTACACGTTTTAGATAGTGGAGATTCCGAAAAATATATTTTTAGAAAAAAAAATTTGCCGTCCGTCTGTCTGTCTGTAAATGCTCTATCTCCTGAACAAATTGAGATAGAGACTTGAAATTTTGTATGTAGTTAGTTTGTAAGAATGGGACGAAGCCTATTTAATATCAGCAATCTCGATTATCCGGAACTATTTTTTTCGGACCCTCGAAAAATTCATTCTGATGAAAGGTATATAAAAATGTTCGAATTTTTTTGTTTTAAGGAATGGATGTAAAAGGCAATAAAATAACACACATTTTGCATATAGAACAAAGTCGATCGGATTATTAGTTGCCGAGATATTTGCAATCCTGTTTTCCACATTCTTCGATTTTTCATGACCCTGTATTTCATTCAAATTTCAATTCAGAAGTATATTTTAATTGGAAATGAGACGCTTAATCCGACGCAGTTAATTGTTAGTTAATAGAATTATTATTTTTGGAGGTATGCATACAAATTAGTTCTTCCTTGAACCTCGTTAAACATTCCGTATGCAAACATCTTTTGTTGGCTCAACAATACGTTCATAAAGCAAGCCTTCTTTTAGGAGGTATCACGTAATTAGAAGAGACCTTTTAAATATTAAGGATGTTTCTTTTACGCAGTTCGGTACTACTTGAGTAGTTTGGCGTTTTATATAATTTGTCGAAATTGGTACATCAGCAGTTCTTTAATATAGCATTACTATGTATATTAACAATATTTAAATTTTGTTTATGAATTGCAATGCATTGTATAAATAGTTTTCACATGTTTTATTTTCATATGCATATCCATGATGGGTAAGTATTACGGTGGCCCCCAACGACTAGTTTTCAGTTGCTCTTTTATATTATTGCTATTGTATATTAATTATGTACTTTGTTGTAAATCTTAATCTTATTTCACACAGATTAGTGCACAAAACATTTTTATTGTTTTGCTCACAAATATTATTGATACATATAGTTAAAAGTTTAAAAATAAAGCCTGAAATATGATCTATAACAGTGATTTGTTTCTGAACTGCAAATATATGTTTATGTAATATATGTGACATTTGACATTGGGGAGGGAGGGGGTCTAAAATATTGAAAAAGTGTGTGGCAGCATTTCTGTATAGCACCTTATCTTACATTCTGAGAAAAGTTCTTATAATCCAAGGACTTTTACTAAAAACAGTAATCTTTATCATTGAGAACTTTTAGAACTTGACACAATTACATCATAACTATTCATTTTATTTTTTTTAATGTAATTTATGTATTTAATTTGGAAAATTAAAAACATGCAGTTTAAATCAATTAAAAAAAAAAACATGAATATGGATGCGAGAAAAAATATTTATTTTGCTAGTCAGAATGAGAACATCATGATTAATAGTTAAAGAAATATTTTAAATATGAAAACAATAATTTGATTATAGAATGAATATCAAGTTTTAATTATAAATCTCTCCCTCCTATCTTTATACTAATTCCCATACTAAAGGGATGTTAAATGATAGTTTATCGCATTAAACAAAATTGAGTAATTATATAAAATATAGTTTGGGCACATCGTATTAAAAAATATATTAAATCGACCTTTTAAATATTTTGATATGAAATAAACTTAATTATAATCAAACACAATTAAGTTTTATTTTTAAAAATATACTTGAAAAGAAATTCAGAAACTTGTGCTAATTAAATTGCAAGTCATATATAAAAGGCATATACATAACTTGTGTGTTTTGTATGTATATAACAGAAATAACATATAGGATAAATACACTTCACAAATTGTTTAATGAAGGAAAGTTTCCTTAACATATTACAAATGGCATCACTATCTCCCTTTTTTAAAATTAGAAATTAACTCTTGTGGATTTCTCCCATATGGTCTTACAAATAATTTAGATTATAATGCATGCTTTTTAAATTCATTATTTATTTAAATTATTTGTTTTCTCTAAATTATTTGAAATTAAGTTTTACATTTTATTCAAATTTTATTTTTCAGATAAATGCTTATTTGATATGTGATAAATTAAAATCTGCTTATCTTCTTGCTATAAAACTGAAAAGTGCTCTGGATGTACGTAGAGTTTTAGTTGCTGCTGAACAGAGTGGTCAAGTTGCTATACAACAGATTTGTAAAACATGGCTGCAGAGAGAGAGTAACACAGATGTAAAAACAAAGCAATAATTTTATGTATTATTTCTTTCAGATAACATTTTTGCCAAATTTTTAATTATATTTTTCAAAATATATATGTTTATCTTTTTAACTTTTTTATATTTTTATATGCACTTATGTAATTTTATATGTAATTAGTGTAATTAGTTACCGATATTTATAACTCAGACACTTTAAGTTTTAATTACATATTAGCATGTAATTCATCTATGAATAAATGTCTATATTTAAAATGGCTGCTCTCACTAACATAGTTTTTTTTTAATAAGCAGAATGTTTAATGTTTTGTTTATTTATATATATATTTGTATAATTTGATTTTAACTGTAAAATAATAAATCCTATTTTTGTAAGCAAATTATTTACAAAGGATTTCCTTTATAATTAATGCAAGAACTCTCTTATCATAAAGTTCTCCTTTCATTGTGTATAATTTTATTTAACTATTTTACTCCAAGTATTAATTTCATTTGTTAATTTGTGAGATTTTACTTATAGATAAATAAAAATTCATTGAAGTATTATTTCATACTCACATTATAGCAATAAAACTTGCTAAATATTTCATCAAACAGCAATCCCATAATCAATTGCAAATACTACATTAAATATGGCCCTTTTTTTGTTATAAATAACAGCTTCAAAATAGAGTTACATGCAGAGCCAGTTTAAGTTATTTCAGGCCCTAAGCATAGTATTTTTTCAATATCCTCAATCACTATTGTAATAAAGATTGCATGTAGACACATTGTGCCGGGTTGGTGGCAAGCGTAATCCCCACAGCCTGCCACTAACATATGCAGGGCCGTAGCTAGAAGTGAAGTACGTAGCTAGAAATGCTAGAAGTGGGGGGCTCATAATTTTTTTTTGTTCTCTCTCTGACGCAGAAAGATAAATTAGTGCACATTCACATTTTAAATACTAAGCTTCTACTTAAACTGTTGTAATAACTTCATTTTATGCCAAGAAAATTATAGGATGATGAAAATTTTGAGTGTGTAACTGGTGTAAAATTAAACATAATGTTAGCTTCATACATACAAATAGAATGAGGGAAAGTAGAAACACTTATTTTAGATACAATTTAGCAACTCCACAAAACTGTGAAAAGGTCTCAAAACTAAATTCGATTTTTGAACAGAATTTCATTTGGATTTTCGGAACAAAAATTCATTTAGTGACCTTGGAATCTTTTCCAGGGAGGGGCTGAGCTGCCCATAGCGCCCCCTTAGCTACAACCCTGAACATATGTCTACAAAAATTGAAAGCTTTCTCTTCTATTTGAATCAAAATCTCAATTTTCCAACACTTTAGATTTAAATTTACATAAAAAAGTCACATTGTTTAAAATAGTTATTGGATTCAATGAGTTTTTTTTCTTCATTTCATGATGATTTTAGAGAAATAACTGAAGGTATATTTTTTTATTTTTGTTATATAGAGTAATTTAAATTTAGATTAAAGCTTTTGAATTTCTTCAGGATCTGTAATTCCTGGCACTTCCGGTTACATCATTTAATGAATGTATAGATAAAGATATGCTCAAGAAGATTAATTGTAGTTCAAAATTGCTGCAGCACACCCCAAAGAAAGAATTTATTATGTATTTTATTAATGTTTATAGGAAACATGGATGGGTTTTGTTTATCTTATATAAGGGTCCTATACGAGGGTTATTATCTCCCATCCTCCACATCTTTTGGTTATAAAAAGAAAAAAAAAAGAAAAAAAAACTCCGTGCAAACTTAATGGCCTGCAAATAAGATTCAAAAATAAAATTATTATCTGAGTAATTCTAAATACAAAATTGCACAAATGAAATATTTTAATGCAGCTTTTTATAAAATACATTTATTAGTTTTATAGTTCAATTTTGCTGTATATATATATTTATAATTTTATTAAAAGTTGTATATTTTTATAAAGTGGTATTATGTAAAAATGTATTATATATAAATAAAATGATTATGTATAAATGTTATGAAAGGTCAAGCAATAAATATATTTTAAATATCATGTGTAAATTTTAACTGTGCAAATCGAATCAACAGTGTCATTATTAGTATAAGGTAGAACCTGTCGAATTTTGACGAAAGAAAATGTATAAGAAGAAACTGCTTCATTGATTTATAATAAACCTACAAAATTAGTTACAATAAAAGAAGACTCTCTTATTGGTTAGTCTAACTCTTAAAAAATGATATTTAACCTAAAGTTAACAAGATACTATTTCTATAAAACTCAGTTGTTTCTATAAAACTTTATAATTTTATTAAAAGTTGTATATTTTTATAAAGTGGTATTATGTAAAAATGTATTATATATAAATAAAATGATTATGTATAAATGTTATGAAAGGTCAAGCAATAAATATATTTTAAATATCATGTGTAAATTTTAACTGTGCAAATCGAATCAACAGTGTCATTATTAGTATAAGGTAGAACCTGTCGAATTTTGACGAAAGAAAATGTATAAGAAGAAACTGCTTCATTGATTTATAATAAACCTACAAAATTAGTTACAATAAAAGAAGACTCTCTTATTGGTTAGTCTAACTCTTAAAAAATGATATTTAACCTAAAGTTAACAAGATACTATTTCTATAAAACTCAGTTGTAGCAATTGTTAAAATTAAACTTTAATCATATATATAAGCAGTAAAAAATAATAAAGATCTGTTATATGATAAAGTCATCAATTAAGGCTCTTATTCTAAAATGAAAAAAAAAGCGAAATTTATTCTTCTTTGACTCAATCATTGAATTTTTTCCCCATGAAAACTAAACCTGGCAACATTTTCACCCTATCAAAATTTACATATGCTCCTTTCATATCTGTATTCGCCTTTTCACAAAAATTAATGTTTTAATTTGATTATTTTGATTCAAAACATGAAGTCTCAATGCTATTAGTTGAAACAGATACTAAACTATTTATATTCTTTTAAGTGTAAATGAAATTTTGTAAATGAAAACGAGTTTTATAACAAACAATATTCTTAACACAACACTTTTTTTAAATTTTAATTTTTTTTCACTTTTAATGAGAAAATGGCAACATAAAGACACAGTATTCATTTTTCTGTTGGCTTTTAATAGAAATGGAGTACTGCTGTTGTCACAATTAGAAAAACAATATTAAAAACTTCAAAAAAATTAATGTTTTAAAAATAAATTAAGATACAGTTTTCGAATAAATTGCACTGTAAAGTGCATTTCCCCCCCCCCCCCCCATATTCCACTGTGTAAAAATTGAAAATTTGTGATGTTTAGAAGTTTAAAAATTTACAGTACCAAAAATTGCAAAAACAAAATTGCATTTCAAATTTCACAGTGTTGCCATTCTCAAAATGACGTATGCATTACTCACAGATACGTTTGGCCTTTATAATATAGACTAGTTAAGTTGCTAGGCAACCTAATGTGTTACTTTTGAATTGCATGAGACAAGATCAGTTATTATGGTGAAAATGAAATCTAATGTTGTAAAATTAAAATGCAATTATAAGATTAATTTTATTAAATACAATATTTCAAATAATAAATTAAATTTACTCATTAAGTCAAAAGCTTTTTGTTCTTTTAAAGTTTGCTTTCTTATTTCAGAGCTAGTAGAAGTGTCATTTGGATAAACTTAAGCATTTTATATTTATACAAAAAAATAAATGCTTACAAAGACATAATTTTTCTCCATATAATCTCTATCATTTTCCCTTTTTCTCCTCAAAATAATTTAGTAGCCATCATTTAAAATCGGTTCAGTAATTTTGGAGATTACCCCCTACAAATATACTTTACATCTTTATAATATAGGTATATGTAGCTGCAATATCTACTAACAAAAAAGTACAAAATATGTAAAAGAGTGCAAAATATGCATTTGTTATTAAAGATTTGTGAGTGCAGAGATGATGTCAATTGATGCATGTGGCTGGTGACCCATACTATACAGATCACTCAAATGTAATTGAAATGTATTCAGGGTATTTTACAGAATCATTTCATCAATGCTATATATAAATGTTACACACAGAATGTTAAAAACAGCAAAATAAAAATTGTAAATTTTTTTGGATAATTGATGCAAGTTGTAATTTTCCAAGTGAGTGAAAATATACAGGGTGAGCAAAAAGTCCGTAAAAATTCATAAAAACCGAAAAAATAACCGAAATGAAAAACTGTTTGCAGGGTTAGCATCCATAGGTCACGGGGATTTTTTTAAGACAGAAATAAAAAATAATACAAAAAACAGCCGACAGATGGCACTGGTACTTGCGATTTCCGCAGAAATATGCAAATGAACCGGTTATAAGAGCTTGCGCTCCTAATCCACAACTAGTTCACCGTTGTGAGCCGTGAACTTGATCAAGGATGCTCACTGCGAAGGACAAAGCTTTGTTGGTGAAGTTATTTTACATGAACAAGGAATCGGCGACTATTGCTTTGCGTAAATTCCGATTTCAAAAGGATTTGAGGACGGGAAAGGGACCTTTAACAGCTGCAGGCCTCATAAAGCTTGTTCGATGGTTTGAGGAAACATTCTGTTCTTTATTTGGGTATCTTTTCTTTGATCTGGGTACGTCAGCGCCACCTATTGGCTGTTTTTTGAATTATTTTTTTTTCATGTCTTAAAAAAATCCCCGTGACCTATAGATACTAACCCTGCAAACCGTTTTTCATTTCGGTTTTTATGAATTTTTCAAGTTTTTACGGACTTTTTGCTCACCCTGTATATGGTCCGAAAGAAACTCGGACCCAGAACCTTTAGCTTTAATTGCCAATGTTTCTCCAATGGAGATTTCTAGTCAATATCCCAGTGAACACATTTCACTCAGTCAATTATTTGGTTATGGGGATCGAATCCCAGCCTACACATTTTTCCTTAGTTGGATAAACTATTACTTGTGTGATTTGTTTACCATTCAGTGCATGTTAATTAAAGTGTAATTACGAATCTAAAGTTTATTGGTGTTGTTTCACCTGCAATTTTTTAAAGAGAATTGTTTCAAATAATAAACAAGGTGTCATTACCAAATAGTTATCTGAGTAAAATGTGTTTGCTTGGATTTTGTCTAGATAGCTTAATTGGAAGAGCATTCACAATGATAGCAAAAAGTTCTGGGTTCTAGTTCCGACTCTGACATATTTTCACTCAGATGGAAAAATTACTACTCATATAACCAATCAGTTTACTTGTATTTAAATAATTAAAGTTTCTGTATAATTGATGATTTACTGAATTAAAATATAGTTAAGATTTTATGATTGGAGATTTATTACAGCATGCAGCATTGAGTAGCTATCCTGAAAAATATTTTTTCATAAATGGCAACTCATTTTATTATAAATATATAAATAATCTCTGTGAACATTTAAACAAAACAAAAAAATAAAAGCATAAGAAATTAAAATAAACAAAATATAAAATGACATTTTATTTTACTTTTGGGGGGAGGGGGGCGTTAACAAATGATTGAAGTAAGCAAAATATTTAATGACATATTTTTTTAACAAAAATGACTGATTAAATTACTCTTGGTAATATGCCTCTCATGGCAGCTGCTTCATCTTTGCTTAGAGGTTTAAGATTGAATTTAAAGTCATCATCACCTTCCAAATTTTTTATGTTTTCAACTTTAGGCTTCAGTTCATCCCTTAATCTATTTATTTCTTCATTAATAAGAGTTTCATCTGGAAAAGGAATAAAAAGTTTTAATGTGTCTAATTTCAACTACCTGCTACAAATATATTAAAAATATGTATATATGCATATGTACAAAAAAGAAAATAATGAAACAGGAAAAATTGAGCATTAGCAATTTGGCGAATCTAATCACTTGTTTACTCGTCAAATGGAGAATTTAGTCACACAATGGCACAATGGCGAACGACAGTGAGAACTCTGGTCAGGCAAATTAATTCTAGACTGTTTGATACTCAAAGAAAAATATGTTAAATTTTCAAGCTTGCAAAAATGACATAATGGGGACATATTATTTTTAACTCGTAAAAACCACTCTTCAAACTGGCTCTTTTGCTGCCAGATTCAAAGCTGTGTAACATTAACTAATCAAGAAAATTTCTGTCTGGCAAATTAATTATAGGTTGTTTAATAATCAAAGAATAATATATTACAATTTTCAAGCTTGCTAAAATGACATGAAGATGGCATGCAGGGCTTGAATTTCAGGGTGGGATGGCGGGATTCGCGCCCGAAATTTTGAAATCCCGCCCAAAAGAATATCTTAGACGGGAGGCTCCCGCCCAAAAAAATCACGAATTTTCCAAAAAAATTTGCATTTTGAAACTACGATTAACTCCCACGGTTTCTTTTTGCGAATTTTGTGATATTTTCGTGTGAGTGAATGACATATTTTGCGAGTTTTTTGCTGTTTTCTTCCACAACCAATCGTCAAATTTTGTTAGTTTACATTACGAAAACGTAATGTAATGGGGTTTAAATTATATAGCAGAGTGCTAAAGTACAGTGGAAAAACGTTATTGCTGTTTTTATCAAACCCCCCAAAATTAAATTATGTTAACTATGTTAAATACAGATATTGTCAATTTAAATTAATGTTTTAAATTAAATGTAAATACTTTAAAAAAAACAAAAAAAAAAAAAACAAATAAAGATAACATATTTAAAAACATATATCTATTTATTTAAACTCTCAACATTCAACAGAAACATATTTAATCTATATCATAATTAAATTCATTAAAATCTTTAAATCACATAATATTTACTCATAGGATTAATTTATTTATATATAGAGGAGAATATTAGAAAAAGATTTAGATTTAGACTCACGACATGATTGCTTTTATGTATATTAACTGTCATGAACCAGGACATTGATGCAGAGGCACTGACCTATTCCCATGAAGAACCTGCTACTTCATTAAATGAAATGCTTCACCACAGAGATGATCTAACACAATAAAAATACGCTTGTTTCCATCACCGGCATACTTAAACAGCAGTAAGTCTCTACTTGAACATCTGACGATTACCAGTTCATAACAGGGAAAGAGGTTTACAGGAACTACGACTTTCAATCTTCCCGATAAACTCTTTAAATCACCTTCAAAGATATTTAAAAATCAAACAACATGGCTCGTCGATTCACATCAGGAGACAACATCCAAAGTTCTTTATAACATCAAGATGACTCGCATTAAAAGTCCTTTAATAAGGAAGACGAACTTAAAAGCATGAACTCAACTAAACTATATCATCTTTAAATGTTTTCCATACTGACCAGACAGCCGACAGAACTTTACTCGAAACATTAGAACACAGAACAGACGAACTTACAACGGCGGATAGAAAGCGTGAATGAACTGATAAGAACTTGCCCGCTATTCTATTTATATCTTACCGGCAGTCTAAAACGAACCTCTACGCATGACAGTCCATCCTTCTATCAGTTTCCAGAACGTCATATGCAAAACTAAAGATGACGTGGATTACGATACGATCTACGATTGCAACGCCATCTGTTATTGCTTTCATGAATTACTCAATTAAACAAATGGAATTAGACCGGGACGTACATTTGAGAGTTCGATATTTTGCCGGTGTTTTCAAAATACAAACAAGCAGTTTTAGAAACAAATTTCTTTTAAATTTATTAACTATAGAATTATATTTTATGAGAAAATGACTATGTTTGGAAAAGGTAAGTTAAATTTATTCAGTTACTTTAATAAAGTTATTTTAAATAAATTATTAAAATGACTTTTATTTTTAAAAGATTATGACAGCTATTGTAAGTTAAATAGAAGTAACTAACATATGGAGGTAATTAATATAGGTACTTAAGAAATGAATTAATAAAGATATTTAATTTGAAAAGTATTATAATTTAGTGCAAGGGTGATAAGAAAAAGGTCCTAATATATCTGACAAATTTCGCATTTTCGCCCCACGATAGATTGACAATTTTTGTGCGATTTACCATCGCGAGAACGGAGCAATTCCGTTTCAAATTTTCAAAAAAATTAACACGTTCGATTCCAAAAGTTATGAAGTATCGTTTATCAACCCTGAAATTTGGATAGTTATGTCCGAATTTCCGGGATAATTACCGATTTTTCATAGCTTTTGAACCGAGCTGAATTGCATATTTTCATAATCGATTTCATCAATCGGTCGCAGAAAATTTTGTTAGATTATCACGATTAAAATGCCAATTTTCTTAAAGAATAGCGCAAAAAATTGACTTTCCTTAAAAGATCTCAATAAAACACGAATTTTTAAAAATAAATTGCGGAATAAACACGAATTTTGTGAAAGGATTGTGAAATAAATGCGAATTTTGTGAAATGACTGCGGAATAAACGTGAATTTCGGGAAATGATTGTGGAATAAATGCAAATTTTGTGAAAGCATCGCAGAATAAATGTAAATTTTGTGAAAGCATCGTGGAATAAATGTGAATTTTGTGAAAGGATCAGCATATAAACAGTGTCATGTGAAAGGAGACAAGGGGGGTGAAGGGGCGGTCACTCCAAGAGCAGAAATGTAGGGGTGCCATTTTCTGCTACCAAGATCATTTTTGGCCGGTAAGAAGAAAAAGAACACTACATTGAAACTTTGATCTGAGCGCAGTTTTCTCTTTGCACGTGCCTGCATATGAACCCAAATTTATCAAAATGCCGCTTAAAAACTACGAATTTCATAAAAGGATCTCATTAAAAGATCATAAAAAAATGTTAATTTCATTAAAGGATCGCGGGAAGATGCCAAATTTGTCAAAGGGTTATTCAGGGATGGCTCTGAGTAAAAACTTTTTGAAATTCACAGCAAATTTTCTGAAAAGTTACAGCAGATTGTGTGAAAGGGGTGGGGGGGGGGGGGTATTTACTTTTAACTCTATGTTTTTCTGCGATCCTTTGATGAAATTCACAATTTATGTTTTCCCTCAGGTTTTTTAACAATATTTTTGTTTTTTCTGTGACCCTTATCCAAAACTTGCGGGGTTTTTTGCAAATCTTTAGTGGAATTTGTTTTTGCTTTCACTATTGTTTAACGAAATTCACGGGTTTTTTTTCTCATGATCTTCAGACGAAATTTGAGTTTTTCACAATTATCTAACGAAATTCGCGTTTTCCCCGCAAACCTCTTACGACACTATTTTTCTGTGAACAATTTGAGAAATTGATTTTTTTGGGTGACGATTTGTAGAAATTCGTTGTATATTTATTGTTTAAATTTCCAAATTAATGACAATTTTTTTTTAAAACCGAAAACTTATGATTTTCGGAAAATACAGAACAGAATTGCCTTTTGATCGCTTAATGAATGCAAAATTCACCAAAGATTCGCTTAATAAATACAGATTTTCATAGAAATCGTGTAAAGCATGCAAATTTCAACAATGCATTGCGGGAAAAAATGTGAACTTCCTCAAAGGGTCATTAATAAATGCTAATTTAGTCAAAAGGCTGCTAAAAAAAACAAATTTCATTGAAGAATCGCAGAAAATATGTGAATTTGGTCAAGAGGGTTGCCGAATAAATGCGAATCTAGTCAAAAGGCTGCTAAAAAACAATGCAAATTTCATCACAGAATCGCAAAAAATATGTCAATTTCATCAGAAAATGCAATCTGAACCAAAAACAGACTTTATTAGACCTGAAACAAATGTAATTAGCACAGGAAGGGAATTTATCCCTTAGAAAACTAAAAAGACTATGTAAAATCTTGACTTACTCTTATTTTTTTAAAATAAAAAACATATGCATAATTATTCTGAGTTGTTGATAAAAATTGCTTCAGCGGTATTTTGTCCCGTCTGTATTTGTGTAATTCTTTAAATAGCTCATAAAATAACAGTAGGTTTTTAAAGATTTTTTTTTCTCCTTTCCAAACAGCTAAACTCCCCTCCATTTATAAATGTTGGGAGGCAGATTCCCCTCCTCTGGAAAATTGAATTTCAAGCCCTGGCATGTTTTCTTACTTATAAATCAGGATCTGTCAAGGTCTTAACAAATTGACAACATCTGGCAATAATGGATTAACATCCCAAATAGGTAGTAGAAACAGATGTCATAAACAAAAGTCATGCTGAAATTATGTAATTTTGTAGTTTTTTTCACCTGCAGAGAATTTGAATATTGCCTTAACTTGGCTCTGACAAAACCAGATTTTACAGAATAATAACAGAATAAAAAATTTTTTTGTTATAGCAACTGCCAATAATAAAAAAAAAAAAAAAAAAAAAAAAAAAAAAAAAAAATATTACAATAATTATTTTACTATTGCAAGATTTGCACATTTAAAAAAATAAAAAAATTAAAAAAAAAAGACGATTTCAAGGGAAATTGAATATTATGTCATAAATTTTCTATAGCGAAATTTCCACATGGAAACTTAAAATGATACCTTGACGAACTTTTTTAAAAAGCAAATATTACATTACATTGGAAATATAATGGATGAAAAGCAGGTGAAAACGTAACATCATATGAGTTTGTTAAAATGTATTGAAACATGATAAAAACAAGACTATGGAAAAATTGGCGTATTTTAACATTTTGAAATTCTCTAATTTTTTTTGGCCATTTTAAAATCTATTTTATATGCATGTGAGCATGCTTGTATATTAAAATTTTCACTAGGGATGCACCGAATATTCGGTATCTATTCGGTATTCGGCCTATTCGGCCATGTTACCGAATATTCGGTTAGGCCGAATATTAAACTATTCGGTTGAGCCGAATATTCGGCTTGGCCGAATATGAAACTATTCGGCCTGCCGAATATTCGGTATGGCCGAATAGCAAAGTATTCGGCCGAATCCAATAATTAATAAAACCTTTTAAAAACTTTTCACTATTTCTACTTTTAACTGTCAATTTTTTAATATATTTTTAAAATAATTAGAAACAAAATCATTTTTAAATAAAATAGAATGTTTTTACATTATTTATTTGCTGTTTGTAAAGTATAACTTAAGAAAATTAACCATGAGAAGGATTAAAATGGTGATTTATTAGGATTCTCCTTAGGAAAAAATTATGTGCTGATAAAAGTTTCTAAATTTTGTTTAGTAAATAATCCGTTTCTTGCTTTTCCCCAAATAAAAGTCCTTTAAAAGAAAAAACTTGAGATTAGTAATAGCTATCAAGGTAGACAATTTTTGTTCATGAAACCATAATCATAATCAACATATTGAGTCATAAGTACATTGTATTTCATCTCACTCTAGGTCAAAACTTGTGTGTTCGTTTATTACATTAACAATAAATAAGATAACATATTTTCAACTCACATGCTTTGATTTCTGTAAAATATGATATGATGGAAGGGTGGAAAATACCACCATTAATAAGAAAAGAACTATGAGCCAAACATACCTTTATTCAGAATTAAGTTGAAAGCATTTGTGTTCTATATTGAAAAAAATCTCCCTTGAGTTATTTAAAAACGACAATTATCAGACTGTAAAATTTTTCTTCAGCCATTTTTTCATAATTTGATTTTAAAATGTTTGTTTTGATTCATAGAAAATTTTATTAATTAAAGTTTCTTAATTGCGCTTCTTACCCAAGGCAGATTTTTTTCAAAAATGCTCTTATAAAAAGCTCTTGTTTATCAAAATGTAAGTTTCTTTTATTAAATATTATGTAAAACTGTTTTAAAAAGTAACATTTTAATACTTTTAAATTTTGAAATATAAAAAGTATTTGGAAAGCCGAATATTCAGTATTCGGCCGAATAGTTAACTATTCGGCTGGCCGAATATTCGGTATTCGGCTCAACAATTGCTATTCGGCTAGCCGAATATTCGGTATTCGGTTCACCTGTCGGCCGAATATTCGGCATTCGGTATTCGGCCAAAATCACTATTCGGTGCATCCCTAATTTTCACACAAGGTTTATGTCCCAAACATTCATTCTTAGTGATGAAACTGGGTTTATCTATAATCTAGATTTAGTTTTTGTTGGTGAAATTTGTACCTGACTTTGAAATCTACCTCCACCTGTAGCCCAAGCCTACACGGATTTTTTTTTTTTTTTTTCATGTTGCACTTTAACTTATAATGCTTGTAGATGGATTAAACATAAAGTGGATTTATTAATATTTTAGAATATTAATTTAAAACCTCAACTGGTTAAAAATATGAGCTCTTAACAAATATAAAAATATTTTATAACATTTAATTAAAAAAGTTACCTTTTTCAAGTATGCTAACAGCTTTTGATTTTGGACATTTAATAAACATATTTCCAAAGCACAACCATGTTTTTGAATCTTTAGAGCCTTCCTTTTTCAATTCAGCTTGTAGAGCTCTGCAATAAATAATAAAAAGAATATATTAAATTTCAGGATATAATGATCAGCAATCAGATAAAAATGAGTATACTAGAGCTAATTTAGACAGTTAAGATTTTTGTAGCATATTTACAGCATAGTTCACTGATTCACAATTATGTATTCTGCAGTTGCATAACAAATGTATGAGTGTAATTTGCAATGTAATGGAATGGGTGATTACAATTTGAAAATTTTCTTATATTAAATTTACATTTTTTTCAACTTTACATTTATTTCAATTGCTTATTAAACTGTCTTTTTTTTGTGGTTTAAACTGGCACCTTATATATTTATTTATATTATTTAAGACAGGAAAATTTTAAGTTAAGCCCTCATTAATATGTTTGCCATATGAATAATAATACTTTATCAGGAAACAAATTTCATATTATTAGACTTTTACATTTGTGAATATGACATTTTTGTGTGCTACACATACAGTAAAAGTAAAATCAAAATGTAAAATTTGAGATAAAATTTGGTACTACTAGTCTGGGAAGTAACAGCATTTTTTTACTTTACAATTTTACACAAGTTGATCTTCAAATGTGTAACTAATCTTTCTTAATCATGAAAACAGCCGTCAGCTATTGCTACAGCAATGCATATGACATTGAGAGCTGCAACGCCTCCAGTCAAAGAGAAATGAATGGCAACTTGATTAAGGAAGATATTTATGGGTCAAAATAATATAATTTAATCTTTTGCAATCAATTGTCATTAATTTCCATTTTACAAGGAAATGTTGCAATTTCTGAAGTCACCACTGTTTTGAGTAATTGATGAGTGTTTTCACAGTTAATTGAGTATCAACTTGTATAGAATGGTTAAGTAAAAATTATTATGAATTTTCAGACTATATAGCAACAAAAGAAATTAAAACAATGTTTTGGACATTAAAAAATTTACCAAGTACTCCATCATACTAGTTTAAGGGTAGACCAACAATTTATGAAAATTTTTTAAGTATTTTATAAAAGTTGAAAGCTTAATGAAAGACATATGAATGACTGGGCAAATTGTGAAGGGCACACATAGAAACATCACACACTCCACATTAAATCAAAATAAATTGTATCCCCCAAACAGTGATAATTGTCAACATAGTTGACATAACATTCATAATTGGCAGGGCTTGATTATTATCATGTGACATATGGGGCATGTGCTTTAGGCCCACATTTTTAAGGGGCCCCAAAATACATTTTTTCTACTCTCTTAAGATAGAAATTAATACAAATTTCCATTTATAGTTTTCACCATTTTTTTTAATTATTATTCATGCATTTATAATTATTATTCATGCAAGGTAAATTGCCGCCATGTTCTTCATTAAAATGAAATTTAAATTTTGAAATTCAGAGTAGAATGAATATTACATCGAACATTGTTCTGTTAGATCTACAGTTTTACTCATTTTAAATAGCATGTAGTGTAAAAGATTTTATTTTTCCATTAATTCTAAATGCATTTTTACATGTGTCTTTATTTAATAAAGCTATGGCTTAAACTTTGAACTACACATAAGGCTGTTTATCATCTTTATAATGCAATTTTCTTGAGGAAAGGGGGGGGGGGATGCAGTCAGTTTATCTTGTGTTCCAGTTACAGTTGATGAGGTCCTGATATTGGGATAGCATTTGTTTTACTTTGTAGCAAAGGCAATGTTAGTAGGTCTGCTTTTAAGCTACTGGTAACCTACTAGGTCATGCAAACCTATTTCAGATAAGCAAGAAAATTTATTTACAAAATTTTTAATCTTAATACAAAATTTAAGTAATTTTTTTCACCAGTTCTCAGTTTAGTAACATTCAGCATACCATCATCTGATGGCAGGATACTGAGATCAGTATACTTAAAAACTGGAAGAATCAATAATATCTAAACATACAAAAGATAAATTGTAAAATTGATAATTACAAAAGTAAGTGTAATTCAGTAACATTTTATTAATATTGAACATTGGAGCATTATATAGTAAATTTATCTAGGAATTAAAAACAAACTGAGATTATAGTACCTTTTAGCCTCTCTCAGTGCATTACTTCTTTTACTGTGTTCAAGAATTAATTCTTTATCAACAATTATGGACTGGGCAGCTTCTTCCAGTTTTGTAAAATAATCAACACACTGCTTTGTGTCCATGGTTGAAAGTATCCTTTTGAATGAAACAAAATATATTATTTAAATAGTTTATCTAAATGTAATTATAATAAGAAAAGCATTTCATATTGAAAATACAAAAAAAATTTAGGATTTTATAAATTCTGAAACATTTTCAAAATGTTATAGAAAACAGTCCATATAATTACCATATTTTAGAGAGTGGTTTGTTGCAAAATTAAATATGTTGTTGAAATCAACTTTGTTTGCTTTACATGAGGAAAATATTTTACAGAATTCTAGGTAATCACTTCCTATCACTGATGCCAGCCAAGGATGTGGACACAATAATTAAATTTTGGCTATTTATGTACCTTTTAAAATTAAAATGAATAAGTTGCCAAATGAATATTGGATCAATATAACATTATTATTATTTATAGATCCTCTGAAATTGGGTCTATAAGATATTTACATTTTTTAGATTGTTTATTTTGGTGCAAAATCAATGCTGCTTGTCTATTTTTCTGTCGACCACTTTCTATAAAAAAATAACTATCAATAAACAATTAAAATTTAACAGTGAAAATGCATAATTGTTATTACACCATATTCATTATATTGTTTTTTGCCTAATAACCATGACTGAATGTTTCATTTATGTATCCCAAACACAAAAAACTTTTTGTAAATAACCACTCCCATCAATCACTATATTCTAGCTTAAATCTAACTATTTCTGACTAATGTCAATTCAACCATAAATGAACTTTGATGTAGTTACAAATAATTTCAGAGTTGTCAAAACACATTCCGTTTACCATTATACTGCTATTGTTTATACAGTAGATTCCCTAAAATCTGCACAATTTGGGATTATATGTGCAGAGTTTAGAATTTAAGATTTCTGGTCATTGCTTTGTTTACATTTTTTTAAACAGTAATTTCAATTTAAATAAGAATGCAATCGAAACTATAAGGAATGCTTAGAATATAATCAGAGATGTAGTGGAGGATATACATGTACGCTGTATATACTTACTGGATTTTTTAAAGGAAGATCGTATACCCTCTGTTTCTGAAGAAAACCATAGTATACACACTTTAGGATATACTCACTGCCTTGAGCATATACCCTCTAATTAAAGTGTATATCATCTGTTATTTTTATGACTACATCCCTGAATATAATAAAATATTAAAAAAACTAATAAATTAAAGTAGTAAAAATTTAGATAATTTTTTAAATGATTAAAATATTAAAAACAAGGTCATGTAAATAATTAATAATGAATATTCATTATAAAGAGGAAATGTATTTTTTCTAAATTATTCAATGAAACTTGCCTCATTAAAGTACATTACTCATTCACATTCAAATCATAAAATAAGGAAGTTTTATTTCTGGTTTAGTCAGACTTAATAACCAAAAGAGCTTGATTAATACATAAATATATTTGGTAAGAAGATTGTGAATTTGTGATGACTCATGATATCAGCAATATCTTGATTTTTTTCAGAAATAAATTTATTCTTCCTTCATGGAAAAAGCATTAATTCAGTAATATTAACAAAATGTACATATTAAAATATATATGGAATGAAACTAAAACTAAATAAACTAACATAAAACTAAAAAAGTAAAATTTTGTCCCCATATCTGAACTGAATGTTTCATTGTTTTTACATCCATAAATTATGGGTGAATTTGAGGGAGTCTACACTGTATATTTATACATAAAGTGCCATACAATGTTGTTAATATATACAGTACTCAAATTCTCAACTTTCTAAGATCCACACATAATTTATGGATGTAAATAATGAAACATTCAATTCAGATATAGGGACAAAATTTTACTTTAGTTTTATATCAATTCCATATATATTTTAATTTGTACATTTTGTTAATATTACTGAATTTATGTTTTTTCATGAAGGAAGAATAAATTTATTTCTAAAGAAATTCAAGATATTGCTAATATCATTGGTAATCACAATCTTCTTACCAAATTTATTTATGTATTAATCAAGCTTTTTTGGTTATTAAGTTCGGCTAAATCTGAAATAAAACTTCCATATTTTATTATTTTGATGTGAATTAGTAATATATCTTTATAAGGCAGGTTTCATTGAATAAATTAGGAAAAATACAGTTAATCTTTATAATGAATATTTAATCATAAATTTTTGATTATTAACTTGATCATTGCTTTTAATATTTAAAAAATTATCTAAATTTTTATTATTTTAGTTTATTATTTATTTTAATATTTTATTATATTGCGAGCATTCATTATAGTTTTGACTGAATTATTAATTACATCCAAATTACTGTTTAAAAAATGTAAACAAAGCAATGACCAGAAATCTGCAAAACTAAAAAATAGGCACAACCTTTGGTACCAAGCTGTGCAGATTTGAAGGAGTCTACTGTACTTTTTTAAGGTGTAGTTTCTTAATCTTAAAAATAATTTATTACACTAAATTCTGTAAACCAAAAATCCAAGACCTTTATCATTATTATTATTATTATTATTATTATTATTATTATTATTATTATTATTATTTTTTTTTCCAAAACAAAAAATAGTAGGGTAACATCCCCAGTAATTGGCACTTTAAGAATTTGTCTTGAAACTTACTTCAATTTTCATTACAAAGAAATAAGATATTTACTTGGAAATATTTTTAAATCAAAGAATGCATATCTGTGCATCTATTTTGTCCACTAAAAGCAAAAAAATTTGAAAAAGTATTTTTATAAAAATATATTTATAAAAAGTTGTTGAAATCACCAGTAATTGGCACCTAGAGCTCCAATGTATGACACCTTGTGATCCAGTAATTGGCACAAGTTTATATTTAAAAAAAACTTTACATTTTGCATTGGGTTTAATCGCTTTAAATGAATTTACTGTAGATGAAGATGCCATATTTTAGGTTTTTGAGAGTAAGAAATCAGCATATTAGTCTGAAATGTGAACACTTTAAAACAATATAATATACTTAAATTAATACCCAGTAATTGTCATGCTGTCCCCAGTAATTGTCATATGAAGCTTTAATGGATTCCAATTACTGATAATATTTCATATTTTCAAATAAAAACAAATGATAAACAAAATTAGTCTATAACTTTAAAAGTACTTCCAAAATAAGTGGTTTAATCTCAAATTCCTTGCGAATTCCTTGTAATTGGAATAGGTGCCAATTACTTGGAACTATCAAAATTGAAGCACCATTAATTGGCATCTATCATTAATTCAGAAATCCAAATATTTGTGTCGAAAATACTTTTACACAATTAAAGTAACCCTTTTTAACTAAAAAAACTGTTGTCAATTAAAATTTAAAATATATTGTAAATCATATAATAATGAATAGAAAAGCATGCCTTCCTTAACACTAGAATTACCGCGTTTATTGTATACCTAGAACTACCGATCTGGGTCATCTCTGACCCATGGCTTTCAAAGACGCTATTCTTGTTTTATATGGAAGATAAATGTACGCAATAAGTATTCGCAAGGAATACAATGATTTTTAATTAATAATTAATATAATTTAGCTTCTAGACTATTACGCAATATGAAAATTTGAGAATAGAAACCACAAAGAAATTTTTTATTTCTAATTTTAGAATGAATGCTTTGAGGTTTTGATACCTTCTTTAAATAGTATATATCCATATGATAAATCGATTTAAATTGTGTAATAACCTACAGATTAATTAGATATTTCAACACACTAAATTTAATGACATATACATATCCGTGATTTTTTACTTTACTTACACTTTTGCTTTTTATACAGTTTACCGTACACTCAATTCACACAAAATACCATGGTCATTTTTTCTTTTTCTTTTTACTGTACATAATGTACACACAAGTTACAAACAATTTCCGCAAAATGTATTAGTTTTATTGTCTTAGCATTGCTTTATCTGGCAACATTTTTTATTCGTTTTAAATATCAGTGATGTTCCATGGACAGATATCTTCACGTTATTTTCCATTGTATTTATCTATTATCTTAGCAAAAAAACTCTTCTGCTTATATTAGAATCTGTTAGTTGTACCTTTAAAAACTGTCCAAAAATTTCTAACCAATAAATCTTGAATCACTAGACATTTCATAGGTCAAAAAATATTGAACACTGTGGCTCTACCTTCCCTATAGTTCGATGTTCCAAATTGCTTCAAAGAGTGATTCATTTTGTATCTTTCTCACTTTTTAAAATTCTTTCTTTTTTTTTAATTTTTTTCAAAATACTTTATAATTTATTTGTGTTTTATTACCTTCCCCACAATATTTACTTGGCTATTTTAATTCAGCTTACAACTATTTGTACTGGATAAGAACGATGAAATTTTGTAGTCATTTTTAAGAAAAATTGTTTTGTCATTTACGTCAAGATTGCCAGCATTATCAGGTGATGACAATCTCGAATTCGTCACTAAATTTTGTCTCTAAAATAATTAAAAGACAATTCGCTTTACAATTTTAAAATTTTATCATTCGAAAAATCTATGTCATCGCGCCATCACTATAAATGTGCGAAACTGGAATGCCACAATCAATCATTTTTTTTCTTCTGCGTCGTTTATGACAGGCAAAATATTCTTTTTAGTTACTTTCTAAGGGGTAACCTAATTAACAACTTTTTGCAACATTCTAAAAATAGCTTGAGATATGATAAAAACACGCACATTTGATTTTCAAATGCATAATAGATATGTGATCATGCCACCCCCCCCCCCCTCCGCGCCTATACATATGCACATTCCTTTCTCTCTTTTCTGAAAAAGAACTTCGGAACATATCCTTGCACTATTCTTATGTTATTGAAAAATTAAAATTCCTATTGAAATTAATGAAAAATTCAATTATTTTGTTCGGGTCAGCGATGACCCAGCATGGTAATTCTAGGTATAAAGATTTGTATACATAAAAGTTTTCGTTCGATTTCAACTAAATTTGTGCTGAAGCATTATACTAAATATTCAGGAAAAGTCAATCAGTTTCAAAGTTTTACTTTGAAAAGCAACAGTGATACGAGCGAATAACCACGTCTTGGGTCACAGATGACCCGCCTCGGTAATTCTAGTGTTAAAACAAAGAAGAAGCATTTGCAACAAAAATGGCTAATTTCATACAAGCCATAATTGTTTCTCGTTCCTAGGCACTATTGTCATCTAGTAGCATAAATCAAAGTTATAATCTTTAACGAAAATGAGCATATAACTGGTATATGGTCTTGCATTTTTAAAAGACTGGATATAAATCATATTTTGGGACATATTTGTAGGATGTGCCAATCACTGGTGCATGCCAATTACTGGGGGTGTTACCCTAGTTAACTTTATCATAACTTAAGAAAAATTAAACTGAGTTATCCACAAAATAAATAAAAATGGAATATGTACATTACATTCTAGTGCTGCATTTTAAATCAGATGTGATGCCATACTTTTGTATTAGTGACATTAAATCCCATTGTTTAGTCATTTTATTTTTAAATAGAAAATAATTGATGCATTAACAGAGAAATACCAAATTAACAGCATTTTTTTTTAAAACTAAGTTTCTTTTTTTCAGTAACACACATTATGCTATCCTATCTGATCATTTCTTAGCTTATGAATAATGTGAACATTAAAAGAAACATTAGATCCTTATACTGACCAATTCAACTGTAAAATAAAATGTATTACAGGGTTCATACACAATTTCCAAGAAAAAATCCACTGCTGTATTTATTTTCACTAACATACAATTTTTCCATATCAGCAATTAATGTCATTTTTAAAACCAGTATCATGACACTTCCATCTCCTCAAAATAAAATTTAAAAAAGTTAATCCCCAAAAAAAGTTTATACATCATTTAAATAAACAACATGAACAGAACTTTAAAAGGAAAACATTAATTTATCTAAAACAGATATGAAATCTGCATGCCTGCCTTGTGCGGCTGGACTGACCTTAAAAACTTGGTAGTTTGCTGAAAGAATTTCATTGCTACTTTATGATTTTACTATCTCTTCTTAAAGCATTATGAATAAAATGAAGGCTACAAGTGCCAATATCAATTACAAATGTCCTTTATTTTTATTAAGTTTTTCTTGAATTATAGTCAAATCCCATGATGTTAGGAAGTGTGTCTAGTGACTTAATGCATGTTGAGAGATGCAATATCATAAACCATGTGAATAGTAACAACTGTCCTCAATTTCCCAGAGCAGACAATAATTTTGGCAGATGTTCCCAGGTTTGGGAAATTTTTTGTATTATCCCCTGATTTCCCCCAAGAATCCCATATTTTTCTGTTGAGTATGAACCCAGGGCCATCGCTAAGACTTTTTATTGGGGGAGGGGGGGGGGGAAGAGAACCTAAAATTGCCAAGTCAAATTTCAATATTTGCCAACTCATTTTACAATTTTGCTAACTTACCATAATTAGAAAATGAATTATAGCCCTTATTTAGTAAAAGTTTAATAATATTCCCAATTAGTTTGGTAATTTTTGCCAATTCTATCAAAAATTGAAAATATATTATAATTTTTATTAAAATTTTAAAGAAAATTTGCCAACTAAGTTTGTGAATTTGCCAAGTGAAACAACATTCACAAATGTTTTGGGGGGGGAGGCTCCCCCCCATCCCCCCTTAAGTGAGGCCCCTGTATGAACCCTGTATTAGTCATAATCTAAAAATGTAGTTATACAGATGAAAACTGGGAAATTGAATTAGGGGCTGTGCATATATAACGTTTTCAACTTTTTCGGAATTTCAGGCACCCTCCCCCCATCTGATATCATACGTTATCATTCCTTGAACATCCCCCCCCCCCCTCCTGGTAATGATATCATTATCAATATCTCATTTTTTTTTACATCTTTAGAATTTATCTCTTTTATTTGGAGTGATAAAAATGTTTTACATACTTCACTGATTCAAAGGAAGAGAAGTCAATAAAATATCATTTTATATCATATAACACTTAAAAGACTTTTTTATTATTTAAAAGCATTTTATAATAGCTTTTTGATAGATAATGTATTCAACAGTAATAATGTCTTGTTGCATATGCCCCACATGAAAGAGTGTGTGTGTGGGAGGGGGGGGGGGCATTAGAAATTTTTATCAACAAAACAAGTGGACAACATTTTTTCTCTTTCTCTATTATTTACACAAGCTTCATTTAAAATATAGTTCACATAGGGTTTCTTGAACAGTGATTGTATATGCATACATATATGCTGAAGAAAAAAAAAAGTCAAATATTGGACTATTTCAATAAAAATTTTGCATTTTCATAAAAATAGATAACAGACTAAAAAACGGTAACATACTATTTTGAATCAAAAACCATGTTACAAATAAAAAAAGAAATTCTTGGTTAGATCAAAAATTATATCGATATCAAAAGACAAACCCCCCTTCCCCTAGAGATATCTTACGATATCATTTGCCAGATTCCCCCTCCCCCTTAAAATGATAACATTATATTTGCACAGCCCCTTAGTAACCAGTAGCCACTGGAGTCAGTTTTATTAGTAGCCCCTTTTTTAAAGCTGGAAGCCACTATAATGTTTCAAACTTTCTTGACATCTTGGTAAACTATACTATTCATTATATATATATATATATATATATATATATATACACTGGTGTCCAAAAGTTAAGCATAATTGGTAATTAAGTAATTATTTTTAAGTAATGAAAGAAATATGAATCGGAATGTGCTGAAACTCCAGGTGTGTAAACAAAATAGTACGCGTCACATATTTTCGAGAAGAGTTTTCCCCGAAATCGAACAGGGGACCATCAACAAATTGAAAAAGAACGAAGATCTTTTGGATAACCCTGTCAAAACTAATGTGGCAAAAGCGTTCAAACTGCACATTATGATTAATTGGCTTATTTTAATGTACTCTGTTAATTTTTAGAAGGATAGCATGTATACTCGTAGAGAAATTAAGGTTTTTATAAAAACAGTCCTAAATTTTTCCAAGTTTTTTGCTTATAATTTGCAGAGTTCTTATTATAAAATAATGTTCTTTTCTGAAAATTTGACAAACATCATTGTACACAATACCCTGTCATCAAAATTTAAAAATAATAAAAATTGTATGAAAAATGAGTATGTTTAGTAAATAATTTTTCATTGCGCATGCGTCAACGATATCAAAATGTCATTTGCATATTGTGTTAGCTAAATGTATAGAGCAACTTTTGTAAAAGTTTCAAAAACATAACTTGAAAATTCTGAAAATGGGAGCCTATAGAATCAACTCAAAATCCTTTATTCCCTAAATGAAGTAAAAAGATGAGGGGCTGTATCCATATTCCATTGTTTAGTGCCTACACAATATTGCACGTACAACTATATTTAGGTAAAACCCCTGATTTTTTTGCTTCCTTTAGGAATAACGGATTTTGAGTTGATTCTATAGGCTCCCATTTTCAGAATTTTCAAGCTATGTTTTTGAAACGTTTACAGAAGTTGCTCTATACATTTAGCTAACACAATATGTAAATGACATTTTGATATCGTTGACGCATGCGCAATGAAAAATTATTTACTAAACATACTCATTTTTCATACAATTTTTATTATTTTTAAATTTTGATGACAGGGTTTTGTGAACAATGATGTTTGTCATATTTTCAGAAAAGAACATTATTTTATAATAAGAACTCTGCAAATTATAAGCAAAAAACTTGGAAAAATTTAGGACTGTTTTTATAAAAACCTTAATTTCTCTACGAGTATACATGCTATCCTTGTAAAAATTAACACAGCACATTACAATAAGCCAATTAATCATAATGTGCAGTTTGAACGCTTTTGCTACATTAGTTTTGACAGGATTATCCAAAAGATCTTCGTTCTTTTTCAATTTGTTGACGGTCCCCCGTTCAATTTCGGGGAAAACTCTTCGCGAAAATATGTGACGCGTACTATTTTGTTTACACACCTGGAGTTTCAGCACATTCCGATTCATATTTCTTTCATTACTTAAAAATAATTACTTAATTACCAATTATGCTTAACTTTTGGACACCAGTGTATATATTATGCAAAAAAAAATCAATAAAATGTTATTTGGATTTAATTTAAAGTAGATGTGTTATTATTACACTACATACATAAGTGAAATCTTAGTAAGCGTCAAGAGATGATAATGTACGATATCAAAAGGCAGGGGGGCTAAAATCAGTAAAAAGTTGACAACTTTATATTTGCACAGCTTCTAAGACATGATACTCAGGAAGCCGTTTTGTTGAAAAATGTAACAGATATCGTGAGAATCGGAGAAGTTTTTCAACTATACAATAGATTGAAAAAAAAAACAGGAAAGATTTGAAAGAGAAAAATGAGTTGTGCAAAAGAGTTCATATAAGATAGAACAAGCATTAAAAGACATTTTAATGGTCTTTATAATGATCTGTACTTATGGAGTTAAAGTAAACATAGTCAACATGAACAGTCATTATGCCATACTAATAGTTTTGATTAGTACAGAGGATATGATGATAAATTTGACAGGAGATGTGATAAAATGGAAGGTAGAGCCATATATGGTAATGTTTTTTTCATTTTCAATCTGGATGAACATAGGGAAGACAGGTGTGAGGATAATTCTTTTCATAGAGGAAACAGAAATTATTTAGGCATGTGAAATCACATGGCGAACTGTGCCAAACATCCTCACACTCAGTGTTCTCGCTGTCGCTCGCCAATGTGCCAAATTGCGACTAAATTCTTCATTTGGCGAGTAAACAAGTGATTAGATTCACCAAATTGCTAGTGCTCAAGTTTTTCTTTTTTGTTTTTTATATATATGCATACATATTTAATGAATACATATTTTTTATATTTGTAGTGGATAGTTGAAAATATATTAATAACAATCGCTGTCACAGTTATAAAAACTTGGGCTATTTTAGAACATATTGAAAAAAAGGGAATACATTAAAGGATTAATTTTTTTATCTTTTGTACTACACGGCGAATCTATTTTGCTAATAATTTTCTCATTTGGCGAATGTTTTTTATTTTTAATTAGCCAAATTACTAACGTTGGTCAAATGTCAGCGAGAACACTGCTCACACTGCACAGTGGATCAAAGCTCTTGATTTTCGGAGGGAAAAAAAATGCTTCTTCTCAACTTTACAAGTAAAAAGCTGTTGCTACAGACATATTCTGTCTGTACACAAAAATAAATTACAACATATTTTTAAAAATATTTTTTTAAATTCTTTATTTTGTATGTTCTACCATTCAGTGTTTAAAATATTTGATTGTCATAGTTTCACAGCCAGTTAGGCGATTTTAGAGAATGTGTTTCACAATTAATTCTACTGCTTTCTCTCATATACATTTGCAATTATAAAGAATATGTAGAGATTTATCAACTGTGCTATCTAACAAAAATAAAACCTTAATATTTATAATTTTAATTATTATTAAAATGATTAAGTTTTATTTGTTCCTATTCTAAAACTTGTAACAATAAATTAAGGTATATATCACAAATTAAATCACATTGAAAGATAAAAAAATTAATATAAAACTTTAAAAATTCAAAAATTACAGTAATCTATCATTTTATTGTACATTGTCACACCACTTATTTGGATATAAATGTGACTCATAAAAAGAATGAAATTTTATCTTTAAAGCATTTTTTAAACCCACTCTTATCTAGGTAGATTTTTTACAAAATTGGGTGCTTCTCCATCATACCATCTATCATGTTTCATAAAACAATATTACAAAACTATAGGTTTAAACACTTAAAAAATAAAAAATGCAAATGAATAAATATCCATTTAAAATAACAATAATAATAATTAATATGTAGTGAATTTGATTGTCTAAGGTTGCTGATAATTGACACTTTAGTGAGTGTGAATTTCTTATATTTATTTGAGATTTCAACGGCAGCATTCTTTCATTTATTTAGTTGGAGTAACAATTTGGTAATAGTTTTTTCATGAAAAATGTTTGACGAGATAATGAAAGAAGTATCTAAAAATGTCTTTATTGTAAATTTTCTTAAAATTTTAGTACAGATATAAATAAAAAAATTTTAGTATAGATATAAATAAAAAAATTTTAGGCAAATATAATATAGCTACTTTAATTATTTTCTTAATTTCATATCTCCTACTATGTGCCATATAATAAGGCTACTGTAAATTACTTTCTAATGTTCAGCACATAAAAAAATTGTCAACAGGAAAAATATTAATGTTATTATTTTAGAAATTAGAGCTAGTTAAAGCAGTGGTCGGGTTGTCAAAATTTAAATTCTGCTCCAGTGAAAAATCTGTATGTATCACACCAAAACTGGTACAAACAAACACGTCAACGACAAAAGCTTCTTGATAAATAATTTTGCAGTGCCTCACAGTAGTATATTATCAATCAATAAATTTTGTTATA
The DNA here is from genome assembly GCA_964019185.1 of Maratus speculifer. Classification (NCBI taxonomy): domain Eukaryota; kingdom Metazoa; phylum Arthropoda; class Arachnida; order Araneae; family Salticidae; genus Maratus; species Maratus speculifer. The sequence goes on along the minus strand of OZ025297.1, from coordinate 19,849,499 downwards.
TTAGAAGTAGTTTAATGTCATTAAAATTGACTAAATTTACCTTCATAGACTGTTATATTTATGCATTTTTGTTATGTAGCCTGGAAATGAGCAATAATTTTTAAAAGAGAATATGCGATCACCTCAATAATGTAGCATGAATTTTTTTAATTAAAAAAAATATATAATTGTTAAAATGCATTTTAAAATATTACCACTTTTATATATACAAGTACATATGATAGATCAACCGTTGATACACTAATTTGACAAATGCAATCAACTAATAAATTTATAGTGAATTGAAGATATCGAGCCTCAATTAAAATTTAAAAAATAACAGCAATACATATTAAACTTTAAAATATAATTTTTATTTGAACAGTATATTTGAAAATAACAAAATTTACAGCAATTCTTTACAACAGTAACCATTAAACCAGGCATGGTGGCAAATGGTATTCATGCCCATGGTTGTATATACACTGTACTCCCGATTATCCGTGTGCGGATTATCCGTTTTGCGGATTATCCGTGCAGCCCAAAAATTTAAATTTTCTCGTTTTTTCCTGTTCTCATTCAGGAGCGAAAAAAAAGAAAAGAAAAAGAAAGAAAGAAAAACTGCGTTTAACGTGACAGATCGTGATGGAATGAGATTTAATAATTTTGTAAATCAGGGGCGCCATTTGGGGGTGGCTGGGGGGGAAATGCCCCCCCCTCAAGAAATTTCATTTCTTAGAATTTACCAATAGTGAGCCCTCAAAGTGGCCTAAAAATGCATAGAAACCATGAATTTTAGGGTGTCTGCCCCCCCCCCCCCCCAAGAAAAATGTGAAATGGCGCCTCTGTTCTAAACGCTGTTTTTGGATTACCTTGTAAGACTAGCATCTAGGAAGGGAAAAAGGACAAAGCAAAACGGGTTTCTTTTGCGACAAACAAATGCAATGGTCTCTTTCAGTAGCAGGTGCAAGCGTGTAACAGGTGACAGTTGCTAAGCTGATAAAGAAAAAGAGATTTGTTTTAATCCTTTTTCCCCCCTCCTTTTTTTTCACTCCCCATACATTCTTTCGTTTCTTCGAACCCCGGATGAACCATTTCGTGTTCTTATCGCCAGTTACTAAGAGTGTGTTTTGTATTGACTGTTGTCAGAGCTGTTTATTTTTTCCGTGTGTTTAATAACTTTTTCAGAATGAGTGAATTTACACAGCCTCCGAAACGGCGCAAAAGAGTTTTAACAATTAAACAAAAACTGGATGCAATTTCTAGGCTTGAAAAAGGAGAATCTGTCCAAAAATTAGCTTTGGAGTTAGATGTTGGCATACAGACTGTACGAGACTTCAGAAAACAAAAGCAGAAATTGATGGAATTTACTCGTGATTGTGATAGTGGAGCAGCTTCAACGACAAGAAAAGCAGTTAAAAAATCATCTTTTGAAACCCTTGATGCTTGCATGATTCAGTGGGTGAAGCAAAAACGATCAGAAGGCATTCCCATCTCTGGTCCTATATGCTTAGAGAAAGCATTGTTTTTTCACAAGGCTTTAGGCATTGAAGCCCCATTTAATGCATCTTCAGGTTGGCTGACTCGGTTTAAAAAACGTTATGGTATTAGAGAAGTACAATTAAAAGGAGAACAGTTAAGTGCAGATTATTCAGCTGCCGATTCATTTATTAAAGAATTTGATGAGTACAGGAAAAAAGAAGAATTGTCTCTCGATCAAATTTTTAATGCTGATGAGACCGGTATGTACTGGAAATGCCTCCCAACTAAAACATTAGCATCCCAAGAAGAGAAAGAAACTCCAGGTTTTAAAACTTCAAAGCAGAGAGTAACTGTGATGTGCTGTGCAAACGCCTCCGGAACATTCAGGTTGAAACCCCTTGTTATAGGAAAGTCTAAAAATCCTAGATCTTTCGGGAAGAATTTTGAAAACAAAATACCTGTTCATTATTATTCTCAATCATCATCTTGGATGGATACCGACTTGTTTAGAAGGTGGTTTCATGACAAATTTGTACCACAAGTGAGCGAGTGGCTACGAAAAAAAGGTCTACCCAAAAAAGCAGTTCTTTTAATTGACAATGCGCCATGCCATCCGGATGATATTTCGTCATGTGATGGAGATATTTTTGTAAAGTTCTTGCCTCCAAACGTAACTTCACTCATCCAGCCAATGGACCAAGGAGTTATCTCAACAATGAAGCGCATCTACAGAAGAAATCTTTTGAGACTGCTATTGGAAGAAGATGAAAATCTCGTTAAATTTTGGAAGAAGCTCACGATTTTTGATGCAGTGCAGCTTATTGCTGAAGCTTGGGATGAAATACAAAACTCGACGTTGCATCATGCTTGGAAAAAATTGATGCCTGGGGTCATACATGCAGATAATTCTGCAAACAGAAATACTAAAATACAAGCTTCTGAAATTGTTGAAATTATTTCTGATTTTGATGGATTTCAAAATGTTGATGAAGAAAATGTAGAAGATTGGATGAACGAAGATGAAAACGAAAAAGGCTATAAAATTCTTTCAGATCAAGGAATAGTGGATGCAGTTTCAGGCGAGCAAAGCGAAGTCAAAGAACAGGAAGAGAGTGAAGATGAACATGATGCAACAAGTGTGAGTCACGAAACAGCACTGAAGTGCGTAGATCAACTGTTAGACTACATGGGTCATCATAATACTAATTTCGAATTCAATGATGTCATATCTGTGCGCAATGTTCGCCAAATTATAAGGAAAAATGCCACGTTGGCTCGCAGACAAACAAATATAACAGACTTCTTCCAGAAAAGCAACTGACAGTAAATATGTAAGTACAAGTTATGTAAGTACAAGTGTTAAGTACATGTAATGGTATATGTAAGTACAAGTGTATTAAGTTATGGCAAATTTTATTACATATTTCATTACTAATACTTAATGTATTACTTTTTTGTATTAGCAGAGTATCGTAATTAAACCCGAAGTATTTTATATACCACTGTGTACTTTACTTATATCCTCCAAATATACACACTCTTCTGCGTGTTTGATCATTTTCGGATTATCCGTGTTTTTCGATTATCCGTGTGCACCCGTGCATTAATTAGCACGGATAATCGGGAGTACAGTGTACTACTATTTCTTTGGTACTTGGATAATTTAAATTTTATAATCATTTTTCATTTTGTTATAATGAATAAAATTTTGTTTAACATATAGGAGAGACCTTTCTACCTAATGTGACTTTATACAGGGCTTGAAAATTCTAAAAATTTTAAGGTTCCCAGCTGGGAACCTACACGAAGAATATAGGTTCCCAGATGAAAAGTATAAGTTCCCGAAAAAAATTTATGTATGAATATTTTAAAAAAAATTTCCGTTTTATCGCGATTTTTTAAAAGAAATTTGCCCTTTTTTTTGAGATTCTTTGACGAAATTTGCCATTTTATTGCGATGTTTTAACGAAATCTGCCATTTTTCAATTTTTTTTTACCAGATTTGGCATTTTTGTAATTTTTAATGAAATTTATGTTGCTTTGCATGATTTTTGGAGCATTTTCATGATCTTTTGACGAAATGTGTGGTCTTTTCTATAGTTGCCAACCTCCGGCTTTTATTAAATGTTTAAAACATATTTTGGACCAGAAAATTTGATTAATTAAAAGTGTCTGGAATTAAATGAGATAATCGTTTGAAATTAATTTAATTTCAATAATTAAATAAATTTCTGGTTGGAAAGAGAATTGTTTGATTTTCAAAAAGCCGGAGGTTGGAACTTATGCTTTTCACTATTTTTGGCCAAAATTTGCTGGTTTTTTTTTGCAAATTTTTTTTACGAAATTTGTTGTTTTATTGTGATGTTTTAAAGAAACTTGCCATTTTATCGCGATGTTTTAACAAAACCTGTCGCTTTTCAAAAGAAAATTTTTACGAAATTTGCCCTTTTTTGCGGTTTTTTAATGAAATTTGCGTTGTTTCATGTGATCTTTCAATGAAATCTGATATCTATATTTTGAGACGAAATTTGCCGTTTTTTTGCGATATTTTTACAAAATTTATTGTTTTTCATAATTTTTCAATGAAATGTGCCACTTTTTTGCGATTTCTTAACAAAATTTGCTGCTTTTTCATGATTTTTTTTGTTGAATTTTGCCTTTTTTGCGATTCTTTACTGAAATTTGCATTTTTTTCTGTGATTTTTTTGTTGAAATTCGGGCTTTTCCCATAACATTTCAACGAAATTACGCATCTTCCAGGTCGCTTAAAAGCTTATTTTGCCGATTTTTTGCTTAATTTACGCGTTATAATGCGTCCACGGCATTGCTAGCGACACAACGAAAGGTTAGGTTCCCGGCCGGGAACCTTAGTGATAAAATATGCGTTCCCGGAAAGGATTTATGGGTTCCCCGGGAACGCTATTTTACGAGCCCTGCTTTATATGACTAAAATATTATATTTTATAAAATAATTCAGCTATAAAATTTTACTTTTGTGCTTGCAAAACAGTTTCCACTTTTAATTTATCACATTTTCCTTCCAGAATTTGAAATGATTATAATAATAACTGGTGCTGCCATTCACCTAGTTTAATAATAAAATTTAGATCCAAATATTATTTAAATGAAAAAAGGTAATATTAGGTACACAGACCTCTTCTATTCACTATAAGAAAACTTTTCTTTTTCTTTTTTGTGATATCATGTAAGTTTTTCACTAATTGTAGTAACTGTTTTGTATATTTTTATATATATGAATTTTAAAAACTTAATTTCTTCAAATGAGTATTTCATAAACTTTCATTGCAAAATGATATCAACCCAAATTTATTATGTACATATTATTAAAATACCACAATATGACCACACCAGCTACATTTTTTATCACGTGTATGACATCAAACATTTCAATAATAAATTCTGAATTATATTAATAACAGTTAAAAACTAGATTACAAATTTGCATAATTTTCTTTTCTCACTGTCACAATGCCAGTGACAAGCAATTTGTAGCAAGACAATAGTTGCAGATTATTTTAGACCTTTCAAAATGTATTGGGGAAAAAAAAAAAAAAAAAAAAAAAAAAAAAAGCTAAAGTATAAGATTTTAAATTTATTATACTTTCTGTAATTGCAAATTCTGCTTATTTTATGGGTTAACATTAAAGGTTAGATGAGCTTAAATTTTACATCAGTCTTTGGTAACAAATAATTTTTCTGAAATTGAGAATCTTATCACACATGGAAAAAAATAAAAAGAACTTCAATCTATTTTTATCTCCAAAATTACTTATGCCATTTTAATGCTACTCCAGTCAGAATGAAATGGAAATAGAATCTATTGTTTTCTAATCAATGTTATTTTAAAGGAAAATTTGCGATATTTGCAGATTTGTATCTGGCTTGGTGGCAACGACCTGTTAATATGGTGCCAAATGGAAATGACACTAACATGCATTTAGTTTGAGAATGTAGATTAGTATTCAATTAGACTAGATAGAGAAGTGGCTGATTCTATTAACCAGAGCTTTGTATGCAATATTTTTATGTAATAATCTGACATATAAAGTGTTGCTAAAAATCTTTTTGTGATTTTTTGACATGTAGTAATACAAATTTTTCTGTATAAATCAGTTTATAATACAGAGCATAGAACTTTCAGAATTTTTTTCATTTCAAAATTGAACCTTTCAGAAATTTAATCATTTAAAATTTAAATCTGACCTGGCATCTTGACATACATAAAGAAAATATACATATTTTACATACATATATCAACTAGAAACATATATAAACAAGAACCTGAATATAACAACAATTTCAGATTCACAAAATTATGACTAGACTTTATGCAAATGTATAAAAGCTATTCACAATTTCACAAAAACAGGATCCTGCAGGAAAAGTCTGCACACACTCCGGTTGACATTTGTATAATATAAGTAACGAAAAAGGTAAGAAATGAAATAAACAAAAAGATGATAAATACAATAGTAAACAACCAAAAAGGAATCAATCCTTGTAATAATGTTGATAATAACAAAAAGCAGAAATGAATGAAAAAAAAAAAAAATCTACAGGAATCATTTCCCTCAACTTTTAACATGAAACAGTTAAAAATTTAGGAAAAAACATAAACTTGTTTATAGATTTTAATTTTAGAAATTTCAAATTATAAACAGTACTAAAATATTGCTGTAACATTTCTTAGTATTATAATGAAAACCCTTTATAAAACAGCTACTTATTCCATATGAAACTGTCTCCTAAAATTAATTTCTAGTGCTCGATTTTTTTGTTCTAATTTTTTATGCTCAGATTTTTTTAGTTTTTTTTCTTTTTTCAAGTTCAAAGTAGGCTGAATTGATTTTTTTACAGAATCATAGTCATTTGCACCAAAATGAGTCACCTTTGCTACTTCTTTCTTAGCACCTATGCATGTTCTATCAGTTTTTAAGATTGTTTTTACAGGAAATTTTCTACCTTTAGCCTCTGGACCTAATCCTTTATTTTTATCCCAGCCTTTCTTCAGCATAATTTGAAATCCTTTATTGTTTTCTGGTATGTGATAATAAGTAGACGTACTACCATTGGAAATAGAAAATAAGTGAGCAATGCTTTTCTCATGCATAGAAACAGATTCGACATAAGATACGTTACATGATTCGCAAAATTTAACTTCTTCTGCTGCTTCGCACTTGGTAACACTTTCTTCTTGAACACAACCATTTTGCAGCAGGTCAATTAATGAATCATTTTTCTGCTTAAAAGCAATATCAAGAGCTGATAATCCTTGTTTATTTTTAATATCTACTTTTGCCCCCTTCTTTAATAGATATTTAACTAAATCGTAATGTCCTTCAAAAGTTGCGCACATTAAGACAGTCCAACCATACATATCTTGTACATCTATGGAGCAATTTTCTGATAAAAAATACTCAATTCCTTCAATATTTCCATTTTGAGCATGAAAAAACATTGAATGTTTAGAATTTTCTGAAATCCTGTTTCTTTTCCTTATTTTATTTTCTTTTTTGACATTTACTTTGGGGTTAAATGTAATAGATGTTGATGGAATGGAAATGATTTCTTCATAAAACTGACTTGCCTCCAAGCCAGATAACTGACCACAAACATCAGATTTTTGAATAGCTGCTTTGCTAGATTCGGCTTCGGCAGAAGAGCTGACAAATGGTATAAATTTAAAATGGTCAGTAACAACTGAAGCACTAGGAAATGTATTGATGCTTCTTTCCATTATAAATTAATTGTAAACGACATAAATAATAAAAAATAAAGAAAGGTTTTTTGTAAACTTGAGGACAAGACTACTATAAAATCACTTCAAAAATATGAATATGTAAAAAATATTTTCCTCATAATAATAATACATACACTATTTTAAAGCAATTTTTATTTTTTGTTTCTTATAGATGAACTAATTGATTCAAAGACGTAACGACAGTTAGGATTAAGTCCTACAATTTAAACGAACAAAAGATGAATTATTACTCGATAACATTCACAGAGATTAATTTTTTTTTTTTTTTTTTTATAATAAATGGTATTAATAAACACTAAAAAAAAATAACGCAACACACACAGACGAAAAGTAAACAAGACCCGACTAGCTTATTACCATTACTGATATTAGAAATCAACCAACCAACTAACCACTTAACCTGAGTTGAATTGTTGTCATTTAATTTGAGAAACTTTTTAATATCCGTCTTAATTTTGAGCTATTATTTTATAAATAAAGCCATAAATTTGACTTAAAAGATCTTGGAGCATTCCAAGCAATGCAACATCCAAAGTTATTTCTATCTCTATGCAACGATTGGCAACAGCTTTGATAACATGACAACAGTTATTTGTTTACGTTTGCGTTTCGTGAAATTTTAATTTCCATTTAGGTTTCGCGCGATAAATTTTATTATTTAAATGTATTTGAGAAAAGTGAGCTATGTAATGTGTTAACTTTTGTTTTCATAAAATGTATTTAAAAAATATTAAATTTTTATTTTCAAATCGAAATACCTTAAGTTTCACTTTCGGCTTTTATGTTTGTCGTTAAAGTATACTATTGGTGCTTATTTTTTTGAAAAGTAAGTTTTAAAGATGCTAAATTTATTATTATTATTTTCATATTTCTTGGCTCGCCTAGAGAGATAGTAGAAATCGGGATTGTATCCTTATGACCTATGTTTTAAGCAGCGGCCTCTGTACTCATAGTGTAGTGAAAATCTAATATTATTTTTAGTGTTTTAAATAGACTTTAATAAGTATAAATTTCCCACTGTAGGGTTCTGAATTTCTCTCCATGGATCTAAATGTGATCAATTCCAGCACATAAAAATAAATAATTAAAAAAATGATTAAATATCTTAATATCATATTATGGTTATTTTTCTTTTCTTCCTTCTGCCGAAATTTTTTTGAAGTTACTTGTACTGTCAACTGTTATAAAAACTATTTCCTCCCACATCAATTAGTCAAAAATAAATTTTAGTTGTTAAATTAAGGTACTTTTCTGTTAATACATGAGAACGTGAGTTTTAAAACTCTCTTTTTATCCAAAATTTAACATATCTTTTTTTTTCAATCAATCTGTTAGTAAATCTGTACCAAAAAAATACAACAATCTGGAAAAAAAAAAAAAAAAAAAAAAAAAAAAACTATAAGATCTTTTTTACAATAAAAATCAATGAACAGATTTAAAAGTTTTTCGGGATCTCCCAAAATTTGATTTTTTTTTAGATAAGGTGGGTTTTAAAACTCATGTCCTCGTATATTAACATATTTAACACTGGCACCTGTCTAACTGAAAAATACCTAAATTAATTAAATACAGTAAAAGAAATGCATTTAACTTTCAGTTATATGCTTTATTTACATTTTTTATTTGTAAGAAATTTTGGTACTACTCTGTTATCCCATCGACTAATTTCTCCAAATTAATACATATTGATATACTTTTTATTTCAAACAACGAAAAAACAAATAAATAGTAGAATATTAATAAAAATACAAATAAAAAGTTGAAATAAAAATCACTTAATGATGCTTTAAACACATGAATCGTATTTAATGCCATTGAATGTGACATTCACGATCATCCATTATTGACATTTAATCTTATAGTTTAGCGATAATTTTTTGGTCGACGGGATAACCTAGTAGTACCGAAATTTAAAAAAGAGATGGAAATAAGAACCAGAAGTGTGGGAAACTGAAATATTAATCAAATCATAATTAAAAATCTTACCATCAACATTATTAAAATAAGTTTTGATGCATGGTAGAACATTTTTAATGAAGGCAAACTAGGCAACCAGTGTTACAAAAATTTCAGTACAAGCAAGAGAGTACTGTAGAGATGCACCGGATGTGGATTTTTGCCGGATACCGGATAACGGATATCCGGTACAAAGTTTTACCGAATATCCGGTATCCGGCCGAATAATTTCTCATTTTTAATTTTAATAATATTTCAATTTTATGCTTGTTTAAAGAAAAAAAATTACTGTAATTTTATATTATGCGAGTATTAATAGATTTTAACTCACTTATTAAGTTAAAGTTACTCAAAAACAAATGCCTAGTAATAATTAAATATTGAAATTTAATATTATTTTGCCTTTTAAATTTAACTTATAAAACTTTACTTGCATATTTTTTTCTACTTTTTCTTTAGTCTCTATCACCAGATGTAGGTAGTGTCTTGATGTTTTTTAGATGCATTGTATCGATTAATTAACAGAAAAAAAAATGTTTTTACCCTGTTGACAGTTGACACATAATTAACAAAAATGGGATAATGAGATACTTATGTTTGTTACTCCTTGATTCTGAGTGAGAGTTACAGTTTTCCTATTAAGCTCTTTTTGCATTGTAGAGCAAGTCTCAGAATGAACTTTATTTAAAAGGTCACTTGCAATTTTAACTTGACTGGTGACTTATAACAAGACATAATTCGATTGCTTTGGAAATTTTTACTAAAATGCGTTTAAAAAAATGCAATTTGTATATTTAATGATTTTTCTTTTGTTTTTACCACAATTTTTTCTATCGTTGACTGCTTAACTTGTGCAATGGATGTTCCAGCAAAATTTGTGTAGTTTCTTTAATATCAGCATCATTTTGTTCTTGATTTTCTAAACAAACACACTTTGAATCTGGAGTATGAATATTCATAAATAAACTATTTAGTTTGCTGCAAAACTATTTTTCTACATGGTTTTTAATCCTCAGTACTTAAGCACTTACAAGATGACCCCATTGTACACATTTCTGACTCAGAATTTTTGATGTATTAACAGCAACTTCATAAAACTTTCAGATCAAATATTTATACCTTCCTCTTTTGTTGATATTCATAATTCAAATTAATAGTAAAGTTATTAATAAAACACTTGAGAAGAACCATAAAAGTCAACTACTTCATTATTTTAAAAAAACTGAAAGCAAAAAAAAGCTGAAATTGCAGTTTTCTAGTTTTGGTTTTACAATTACAGTTATGACAGAATAATTGAACACTGCCGTTAAATTTTGACTGGTGAAAATTACAATAAAACTTTTGAGAGGTGTAAAATTACTTCATTACTGAAATTTAAGAACAATTAAGAAAAATAAAAAATTTGAAGTTGTAGTACATATTCTATTTTTGGTTTTAAAATTGCTGTTATAGGTTATGGCAAAATAGTGTCATATTTTAAATATATCTTCATTTACATATAAACATTAAAATTTCATAATTGTGAAAATATACGAGTATTTATTTTTGTTAACATTACTTTTTAATAAGGTAAGGTTGGCAAAAAGCAAATTAATTTTAGATAAAAAAAAAATTGCAAAATGCAGAATTAAAAAAATGTTTCACTATCCGGCAACCGGATATTAAAATATTCGGCCGGAACGAATATCCGGTTTGAGTGCCGAATAAGCAGGATATCCGGCAGGAGCCGGATATCCGGTGCATCCCTAGAGTACTGTCTACTGATTTAATTGTTAAACAAAGTTAAGTAGCTAAAATAAAACATAGAATGGATGTTATCCATTCTATGTTTATCCATTATGTTATACTTATTCATTTCATCTATAAATAGAATATTCTACATGTATGAAAATGCTTTTCAACATCTTATCTGTTCTGACTCCTTTGACTGTTTAAAGAAGATCTATTTGATATCTGAACAAAAGGTGCAATCTCGTCCTTTAGGGTATAGGGAAGATTTAAATTTGAGAAATGTTTTGAAATATGTATTAACAGCATAAAGAATACATAGAGCATATATATATATACAGTAGACTCCCTCAAATCCGCAAAGCTTGGGACCAGAGGTTGTGCGGATTTTAGAATTTTGAAGATTTCTGGTCATTGCTTTGTTTACATTTAAAAAAAAGTAATTTGAACGCAATTAATAATACAATCAAAAGTATATTGAATGCTTACAATATACTAAAGCATTAAAATATGAAATAAAATAATAAAAATTAAGGTGATGTTTAAAATGATTAAAATACTAAAAGCAAAGGTCAAGTTAATAACCAAAAATGTACAATTAAATATTCATTATAAAGATTAAATGTGTTTTTCCTAAATTATTCAATGAAACTTGCCTCATAAAGGTACATTACTAATTCACATCAGGATCATAAAATAACAAAGCTTTATTTCAGGTTTAGCCAGACTTTATAACAAAAAAAGCTTGATTAATACATAAATATATTTGGTAAGATTGTGATTACCATTGATATCAGCAATATCTTGATTTTTTCAGAAATAAATTATTCTTTCTTCATGGAAAAACATGAATTCAATAACATTAACAAAAGTTACAATTAAAAAAAAAAATGTATGGAATTGATATAAAACTAAAAAAGTCAAATTTTGCACTTACATCTAAACTGAATGTTTTATTGTTTACATCCATAAATCATGTGCGGATTTCAGAGAGTTGCAGATTTGAGGGAGTCTACTGTATTTTGAAAATGTCTTATGGAAAATATTGTAAAATATTATTTCAAGAGAAGATTAATAGAGATACTAAACTAAAAACAAGAATATGAATATTGCAGTTCAAGTCTTAGAGAAATTGTCTATAAATAAGTGTTTTTTGAGTGGTAAAAAAAAAATTGTCTTATTTAAATAATGATAGTGATTGATAAACAATCAATATTGGATAGTTGGTCAATGTTAAGTTTCTCCAAAAAACAAATTAGATATTTTGATACTACTTGGTTATCCCATCAACTAATTTTGCCAAATTATACAAATTGCCAAACTAATAAATAGCCAAATTATACATACTGACATATTTTTTATTTTAAATAATGGAAAAAACAATAAATTAATAAAACATTAATAAAAATCACTTGATGATGTTTTAAACATGTGTATCATGTTTAATATCATTTAATGTGTCAAACATGATCATCCATTTTTAGCATTTAATCTTATAGTTTGGTGATAATTTTTTGGTCGACGGAATAATCAAGTAGTACCGATATTTCTTAACTTCATAATAATCAGGAATCAATAGTTTATAAAATTCAGTGGAAGTTCCTTTTTATTTCTCTCTGAGAAAGATGACATGTATCTGAATTTGATATATATCCCAAGTCACCACAATTCTTTCTTATCCAAAAATGGATCATCATTTACTCTATTTCTTCCCTTTAAATTTGTTAAAAATTTTTTTTGCACTCTTAAGTAAAGTACATCATACAGCACAATAGTGCTGCATAGTAGAGCTCAGCCGCATCTCTAATTTTAAAGTCAAAAGTTAGCCTCTTAATAACTTTGGATGCAATTATCCAATCAGGATGAAATTGAAAAGGCGAAGTGTCCTACTCTAGACCTCAAAGTTTACAAAAAATCATCCGGATCCACTGATTAGTTATGGAGATCTAGAACCCCTGTTTTGTCATTTTTTTTCTCGTGAAAGAAGAAAAAAAGACAACTCAATTATAACCTGAACCAGGAAACATTTACCGACATGTAATAGCTTGTTCGAAAGCTTTTAATTCAGGTATGTGTATTTCGAAAGTCCTGTCATAAAATATCCAATATTAAGGAAATGGCGTCCATTTAAAATTTATATAATGCTATACCTTCTATAATTAAACATTATAGAAATCTCTTCTTTTTAATTGCTAATTCAGTTATTTCTTTTGAGTTGCCACCAACTAAAAACAAGTTCAATAATTTAGAAAAGAAATGATAACACATGTTCTTTTTTTTATAGAGCAATAAAAATTCTGATTCTCCTGATAGATTTTTTAAATTGACGTCATTCGAAACAGAAAATACATATTTTTCATAAACATATATATGAACTATAACTAAGTATGTGTTAAAACAACGTCGCACCTTTATTTGAGTGTTTTCAACGTCAAAACAGCTACTACAATATAGGTATTTCAATTAAAAAGAGATAATTTAGAAAAAAAAAAATCTTCTATGTTTATAAAAATAACGATTTGAAAATGAAGCTATGGAAATCTGTGTTTTATGGTCATAAGAAAATCTGCATAGATACAGAGAAACTGCAGTGGGACTACAATCTGTAAGGAGATGGCTCTGTCGCCAAGTTTTTTGCCAACTTGGCGATATATTGCCAAATCTGGCACCCAAAATTACTCGCCAAAATTGAAGCCAACATTGCGTTATTTCTAGAATTTCACCAAACTAATGTGTCTACAAATAACTTTGAACTAATACTAATAATAGTTTAGGTTTGTTAGTTGAAGGTGATTAATAAAGTTCCTCAAAGTATCTGAGAAAGCTATGAAATCATATAAAAAACTTGTGCAACCAGAGAGAAAAGTAGAGCTCGATTTAAAAAAAAAATGTTACAGTAGAAATTGGGAAATATTTTCAATCTAAAAATGTGCGTAGAAAAGAAATGGAATCAGATGATCTGTAAAGCTCATGAAATAACCCAAATTTTTGCTAGCTTAAAATGTGGACTGAGCTTTACTGGTGCCTTATATTCAGAATTATATACTATTATCCACTCAGAATGATTACTGGGGAAAGTAGTCAATAGAATATATTGATGTGTTGTCTCAAAGCTCCGCAATGTTCAACGAATATAAACCATCAAGTAATAATTAAAGTATAACATAAATATAATCAGATTGTTGAGGAATTGATGTAGATAAATATGTGTGAACATAAATATTTAGTATACGTCTGATAGTTGAATCATATCTGTTCAAGGTTTTGAGTTTACTTGGAGCTTTGATCTTCCACTTTATGAAAACTGCCGGAATGGAATTGTGTCCACACTTTGTACAAGAACCATTCTCATACTTCATTACATCAGCCTGTAACATATAGTTATAAACCCAAATTTTTAAATTGGTTATATTGATTGAAATACGGAGTGAGTTAAAAATGCCTCTTTTTCCCTGATTGATTTTAAGGCACCAGTAAAGCTCAGTTCTCATTTTCAGCTAGCAAAAATTTGGGTTATTTCATAAGCTTTACAGGTCATCAGATTCCATTTTTTTTTTCTATGCACATTTTTAGATTGAAAATATTTCCCAATTTTTACTGTAACATTTTTTTTTAATCGAGCTCTATTTTTCTCTCTGGTTGCATCAATTTTTTATATGATTTATAGTAAGTTTCATGTGCAATTATTTACTTAAATAAACAGTTGATAAGGTGAAATGAAAAAAAGACTTTTTGTGTGCAACACATTATTTAATTTAGCCATTGCATAGTATAAGATAGTTAATTGACAGTGTGTTTTCAAACAGCATCAGTAATAATTTTCAATTTTTTGGTAAGACTGTTCTAAATGATACGAGTAAAACTATTTTGTACATTCCATATATTTACAGTTTTTTTTTTTTTTTTTTTTTTTTTTACTCAAGTAATATCTTTTACAAAGTGCAAACTAAGTGTGAATAAAAAATTAGCTGGTTTTATAATTACTTTACCCATCTTGATCCTAGTGTATGTATGTTGTTGAAATAGTATTTTATAGACACACATTAAAAATTCAAACATATCCTAATAATATCCATAAATGTAGTTAAATTACTATGAAATTTGAATATGTTTTTCAAATAAAAGCACAGTATTTTCTCTTTTGAAAAACATCATATCCTATCAACCAGCATTTTTCTCAAACATATTGTTTTCATGAAATTTTTTTTTTAAAATGCATTTCTCTAGGCTTTCTTAGTAATAGAAATGTTGTGAATATTTGGCCATTATTCAGCCCTCTTGTTGAATATTTGGTTAGCCAAATATTGAACAGCGGTTTGCCGAAATTGTTGGATATTTAGCTGAATAATAATTTTTTCTAATATTTGTAAATTCTTTTACTTCATTAAATTAATTATATTTAAGATGTTATTGATTTATCATAATTCTTTTTAGATTGAAATATGGGTTACAGCTTAAGTCAAAGCTTTATTTCTGGTCAGCCTCCTCTATTAGTCTTCACTATTTGCCTTACAGCTTTTGGTCTAACTATGGTTATTTTGGCTTATGTCATTGGAGAACAAGATGTGCCAAATCCTGATGTTCAAATGGTAAATTTAAATTTAACTTACTGTGTTTCAACAGAGATATTATATTATTAACTCTATTTCGAAACTGTAAATGTTTATTATATTTTATTGTGATGTTAAAGTTGTTGAATATGTATAAATTAAAATGTTTATTGTCATTCATATTGCAGTATAGTTAAATATTAAAATTTTCAATTATTTAATCTTCTGGCAGTAGTAATTAATCTCTTTGTGTAATGTGATTTTAAATGTCAACCACAGTTGTATAAAATTGGAAAGTATCTGTGGCTTTAAATATTATTTGTCCAATAGTTTTCTGCAAAAATCTGCTGAATCATATGTCCAACTCTCTCCAATACGTCTTATAACAAGTGGATAAGTCTGATTGCAGATCTCAAAAAGGGTTTTGTTTAATATTCTTTTCAAAACACTCTATCCTTTAATAAGTAACCCTAAATTGTTAATTTATAATTACTATTAAATCCTTACATATATTCGGATAACATAGACTGGTGTGGATGGAAGTAGGAAGAAAGTGAAGAATAGTAATTGGGAACATGGGCTTTTATTTAAGATAGTACATGACATATTGTAGATTAAATTTGAAGTCAGCATATTTTTTTCAATACTGTCCCTGGTAACATAAAGACAGAAATGGGTGAGAAAATGCTAATTGTTGAGATTTGTTATGTAGATTTTTTTTTTTTTTAATTTTTAAGTAAATTTATGGGGCAGTAATGAACAAAATAAAAAATCACCCGCTAGTGGAAAAAAAAGGGTGAAATAGATGCTAAGCAGGATTGCATAATATGTCCATTCTGGTGATCTAGGATCAAGAGAAATTTTAGCCATGTGTGGAAATTTTGCACAAAAATGTGCAATTGATATTTGTTTTAACAATGAATTACATAATTCCCCAAGACAGAAAAAAATTCATTACAAATAAAAAGTTCATATGACAACTTTCATAAAATCAATTTCCGAATAATTTATACTTTATATGCTCATGAATAAGTAGATAAAATTAAAAAAAGATTCTATATCTGTTGCAATACAGAATTTATGTAAGCCTATCATAAAATTTTGGGAAAATCATCATATGGATTGGGGGAACTGGTGGGCGTAAAAACATTTTCTGTATTCCCTGGTGCTTTGTAAATGTATAGGCCAAAAGCTCTAAAATGATGTATCACATGGAAAAGCAATTTGAAAATCAGCAAAATCCTTAACAGTCTGATTTTTACAAGCAATTTTACAAACTTTCTGTAGATTAGTGTAAAAAATATATTAATATTATGATTACTTACTTTAAAATTCATGACATTGATGAAAAATTTAAAACAAAGGCCATTTTCTAAAAATTTTACAAATCCTGTTTGGGTAATATATTCACCATTTTATATTCTCTAACTCTGTTCTTGAATATGTAAAATCCTTGTGATGAAGAAGACAAAACTTTTCATTCAAAAATTATTCTGAGAACATTAAGTTATTAGATTAATATTTTTTCTGTACACTATAAACTGTTCTGTTGGAATAGACATTAATTGATTGTATAAACCTAAAATTAATCTTTATTTTTTATTTATTTTTTAATTTTTTTTTTTTTTTTTTTTTTTTTTTTTTGAAGCTATTAAAATAATAGTGTTCACAGAATACTGTATTGTATTGGCTTTGATACTGAAAAAATAATCAATTTATAAATAATATATAATCCATGGCAGAAAGAAAAAATAAACCTATTACACAGATCCTTTATAACTGAGATTAAACTAATTATAGTTAACGGGGCATACTACCATACAACCTTTTCAGTGTGCATATTACTGTTTTAATTACTTGGCAATTTTGTGAGAGCATCGCACCAATTTTCAAAAGCAAGCAGCTATTCTGTTGTGAAGTTTCTGCAAATTTAAGGTATTCAGTTTTGAAAACTTTAAAAAATTTGACCGAAAATGTGGACAAATCCTTATTTTTATTTATTTATTTTTTTAATGTAAAACACTTATAATGGATATTACAAGATAATCATTTTTCTAAGAATATTTTCCATCATTATATATAGCATGCCATTTCAAGACCTTTTTTTTTTTTTTTTTTTTTTTTTTTTTTTTTTTAAGAGGGGGAGGAGGTTGCAAAGCTTTTATTGAGGGTTAGGTTGTGCAATATTGTGTGGGATTTGTACATAAAGTAGGAAGATCTCGCATATCAAATATGTTGTTTGACATTTTTTCTCCTTTAATTCTTTTACAAGCATGGGATTCTTTCATAAATTTTTTTAATTTTCAAAGAAGCCTTTCCTTTTTTTTTTGTGGAATCTCATAATTTCAATTCGTGAATTTCTTCAAATGATGAGGAAAGAATATCATGAATTTAGACAAAGATCTCAGAAAGAAATAATTTTCTTTAATTGATCGCTGAAAGGAATTACAAATTTCAAAAATTATTTGCTTGAAAAAATTGTCAATTTTGTCAATCATTTGTGGAAAAAAGGCAAAAATTCAGACAAATAATTAAAAGAAAATGTATAATAAATGTAAAAATAAAACTGAGATCTTATGTGAAAAGATATCGGGAACATTCAATTAACCAAGAAAATTATATAGAAATTCAAAATATAAGTTGATCTCACTATATATATATAAAAAAATTTCACTAAACATTTTCTAGTTACTTCCTTAGATTTCTTTTTCTGAGGATGCCAACAGTAAAAGAAGATTATGCCCCTTTAAGCTCATCAAGAAGTAACATTTCTTTTTATCTTGAAAGTTAATAATGGAAATGAATTATAGCACATAGCCATGTTTCATAATAGATTCGTTCTTTTATATAAAAATAACTGTACATCATAATACAAAAATATTATTAATAATTTTTGTAATTAAAACTGTGTTTTTGATTAATTTTTTTTTAAAGAAGCATTTCCACCAGCTACTTTTTTAGAAAGACATAAATTAAAGACTGTCATGTCAATTTAATATTAGTTTCTTTGAGCTTTGAATCCTTTAATGAAGATTTGAGGAAAAAAAAAAAAATCATAAATTATCTGTTTTTTCATGCTGGTTTGTTCCAAGGACTTCAGATATGGTATAAACAAAACTGAGTTCTGTTTTAATTTTTGAAAAATTAAAGTTCAATTTTTAATGAATGCCCCTATTTCAAAAATTACATTCATAAACTGAAAGAAAAGATTATTCCCAATTTAATACCTTTTTTTTTTGGGGGGGGGGGGGGGGGGGTGTGTGTTGTATAATTTTTTTTTTTTTTTTTTTTTTTTGATTTTTTTAGAAATTGGCTATTGCTATCACTTTGTTTATCTACCATCTGTAATGCAAACTTTGTCATCACATCAACCAAAATACTGAACCAATTCAAACCATTTCATAATTGGGTCAAGAACTTGCCAGTATCTTGAATGAATTTAATTAACAAAGAATGACTTTATTTCAGTTCACTTGGACATAACACATGCAAGCAAAAAACATGCAAAATTTATCACCACAATAATGTCCAAAATACTGAGCCAACACAACTGGGACAATGTATTGAACTTGCTAGTATCTTGGATGAGTTCATTAATCACATATGTAACTCCTATAGTTCCTTTTCTGAAACAATTCATAACAATAATATCAAAATTCTGAACCAATTCAAATCTAATAGTAATAATGTATTGACCTTTCAAGTATCTTGGATGAGTTCATCAACGAAGTATATTTATTTTATAGTTTATTTGCTTGAATATACAAATTTTTTCAGCAGCATTCAATAAATGGTTAGATTAAAGGTCTATAGATGATTTTTTAACTATGATTTTTAAAAAAATTACATATATTTTTAATATAATTGCATAATATTCCTTCAATTATATTTGGTTAATCTAATTAAAAGTTTCCTTGCAAATTACATTTCTTGCCAAAATGTAAAACTTTGAAAGGGAAAGGCAATTTGCATCTTTTGTATTAAATGATGTATGTATCTTTAAAAAGACTAAATCTGCTCTTCTAATTGTGATAGATTTTTTTTTCTCTTTTATACGATAGACTGTGCTTTTTTAACTTTAATAATTGCATGGAAGAAATGCACTGCACATATCCAATTTTCTTGCTTAAGGCCCCTGTCCTCGCTCGAAGAAATGCTCGCGAGCTAATGCTATTCCTATGGGGAAGCATTTTTCTAATAACTCTCTCGCATTTTGACATTTTTGAACAATTTTTTTTGTATTGGATAGCTGAGGTGTATCCCGACAGCGCACCTCTTTTACTTTTTCGATTTTGAATGCAGATATTTTTTACAAAGTTAGTTTCACTTTCAAAACCGGTTTCGAAACTGAAAGTGCTTTTTAAAAAATATATCTGCAACCAAAATCGAAAAAGTAAAAAAGGTGCACTGTCGGCATGCACCTCAGCTATCCAATGCAAAAAAAATTATTCAAAAATGCCAAAATGTGAAAGAGTTATTAGAAAAATGCTTCCCCATAGGAATAGCATTAGCTCGCAAGCGTTTCCTCGAGCGAGGACAGGGGCCTTAACTATTCATTGGTGAACCAGAAAAACTATTTTATGTTTAGTTGCATTCATGGAAAAAAATAGAGAAATTTAAAAAATAATAATTATTTTGTATGTATGGAAATTTAGTTTTATTAAATACTGTCAACTCTGTGAAATCTGTCGTTGTACAATCCACAAATGTTTATTATCAGTTCTATACATTAGAATATAAACAAATTCATTACAGTTAAACTCAAAATTAAATTTGGTATATATATTTTTTTCATTTATCAGTTTTTTAATGATAATAAGTATATGCATATAAATTGGATATAATTTTTTTTAATTTCCTTGTGTAACAAAATTTTATTTCATCAGACCAAGAAGTAAGGACTATAGAAATTGACTACAGAAAAAAAAAAAAAAAAAAAAATGTCAACAACACATCAAAACTGAAACTATCATTATGTTGTGCTACTGTTTAAAAGTGAATAATCATTAAAATTTGTGTTGTATATGATTTACTCTTTCTTTAAATTAACTTGCCTATTAAATGTATTAAACCAATGCTGCATGATGTTTTTCTTTTTGATTGTAACTACAATTCTGTGCAGTTTTCCCCTAATTTGAAGCAAACCTTAAAAAAAAAAATGTAAACAAAGGGATGGCCTATAATCCATGAAACCTTTGGTCCTTGTGATGTTGAAAGTAACATGACATCACATATTACTATTTATTCCCTTTTTAAAATTAAATTCTCCATTTTAAAATTTAATTTATCCTTTCACAATTATAAAGTTAATCAAAACTCCCTTTCCTTTCTAAAAAGATTGTATATCGCTTCTCTTTTGCACTCTAAATTTCAGTTACTTATGTTTTCCCATGTTCAGCTTAAGCCATTAATAAAATAAATCAAAAACAAATCTTTTCTCATTCTAAAATTATTATCTGTGCGAGCTTACTTTCATTTGTTTTGTTCAAAATGTATATAAAAAAGTTATTCTTAGACCATGTGTTCCTGTTGCAGACACTTATTGTTCTTTTTCCATTTAATAATCAATACAAATGTCTTTTCGGCTGCAAATTTTATGTTCTGTTTATATTAAAATTGGCATCCGATGTCTATGTTACTGCTTCTAGATATATATTTCCCATTAATCAGTACTGACATGCATATTTGTGTGTTGCATATTATAATGTCAATTAATTGTCCTGTTGGCTAGTTTTTAATTCAAAATTTCCTTAAGTGCTATATCTTTGGGGTTATTATAGTCCAGGGTACCAAGACTTTGGTTCGACACATTGGCAATTAAATTTGACAACTTTATCACTCCTCCTCTGTTCTCCGAAGTATCAACTACTGTTTAATGGTACCTCTCTGGCACATGATTTTTCTTGGACTTATATCAAATAAAGTTGTCTTCTCTTCAAATTTTCAGAGTGTTTCTTTTGTAGTTATATTCAATATTCAGGGATCTATGAATCTGGATTTTCATAAACTGCCATTTAAAAGACGCAATAGTTCTCCAACCACTAGTACCTTTCATCACAGTAATGTTTCAATAAAAATCAAACTCTATAGTATAGTCCTTAAGTGTGAGATTTCACAGAGTATTTCTATACAACTAAAAAGACCACATTGTTAAACAATGACAAATATTTCAAAGAAAATTTAGTTTATTTAATTAATGTTTCCCCAAGTGAGTGTTCCTTTTACTTCAGACACATTCCCAAAATTAATTTTTTTACTAATGTGTTTATTAAAAGTGCTATCAAATGGAGTTTTCCCTTCTAAGTAAAATTGCATTATCTCATTCCACTTTTATTCAATAATTAGTGATAAATTGAGTTGGAAATTATTATTGGTACTACTCTGTTATCCCGTCGATCAAAATATTATCACCAAATTATAAGATTAAATGCCAATAATAGATGATCCTGAATGTCAATTCAATGACATTAAATATGATACACGTGTTTAAAATGTCATTAAGTGATTTTTATTTTGACTTTTTATTTGTTTTTATTAATATTCTACTAATTATTTGTTTTTTTATTATTTAAAATAAAAGTTTCGTCAATATGTATAATTTGAATATTAGTTTGGCGATTTGTATAATTTGGCAAAATCAACCGACAGTATAACAGAGTAGTACCTTATTATTATTATTTTACTATAGTCCCATATTTATTTTGCTTTCAGAAAAATGCTATTAACTGCTAGACAGCATGGATATAAATTCTTATACGAAATGGGGAAGTGTTAATGTACAGCTGCATAAATAATATTTTATGGAATATAGGGTGGAAAACATTTATTCTGTCAAAAATAGCAGGTGTTTTGCTCTAAGCTGAATCCAGATTTATATTTTTAATATGAAGATGCTGTTACGATATTTTCAAGAGACTCTGTTTTGTGTTTAATATGATGGCGTAAAAAGAAATCGACAGCTTGGTTACAATGAATGCATGTATTTTCAACTACTACCAGTACTAAGGTTGTTGTTCACAGTTTTAACAATAAGAATGAAAATATTATACAAAGCCTTTCCCCAAATTTACTTTGTTTCGCATCAAACGTGACATTAGCATTAGAGATGCTGGAAAAATTATTTGCATTCAAATAAGACTAAACTAAACACTCCATATTTTGTAATGTAGTTGACAGTATATGCAGTGTTACCAACTGATATAACTATTAAGTTGAAACCACAATTCAGCATAAATGAATAAAATGAAAGCTATTAATTATAATATCTCTATATTCTTGGCATTTATCTCCATATAAATTGTGTTATTAATTTCTATACTTAGAAACTTTATCACAATCTAATTAAATATTATGATTTATACTGCATATTTTTGCTTTCCTTTATTTATTTATTTGCTGATTTCAGGATTGGAACAAATTTTTTAAAAAGATGTCCTCCTTCAAGCTATGCCCGGTGCAGAATGAAACAAGAACTTTTGTAGATGGACATTTTAAAGAAAATCAAAAAAGCTCATTTCATAGTGATACTGTTTTAAATACTTCATTACATGTTGTTGATGCAAGTAAAAGCATGAGTGCTGTGCTGTCAAATATTGGAAAATCCTCAGAAGATGAACATATAAATTTTGTGGAAATACCTGTTAGAGTTCAGTTTAAACTACTAGGAAAGATTCATCCTAGTTCATTTTTTCAAGTAAAAGGAAAAATCAAAGGCAGTCTTCTAGGTTTTACTGGTAAGGTTTTATATTTAAAGAAAATCGTTTCTCTCTCTCTCTCTCTCTCTCTCTCTCTCTCTCTCTCTCTCTCTCTCTCTCTCTCTCTTTTTTTTAAATCTTATTTTAATTAAATTTTTAAACAAAATATTTCTTAACTTATTTATTTATTTTTAAATCTGACATTAGTATTTTATTGTTATACTTATTTTGTTTGTAAGAGAATTTCCACTTTAAAACTTGCTGTAATATATTTAAATTTTTTAGAAAAAAAAAATATTCTAATAGATTATGGTGAAAAAATATATATATATATATATGTTACCGTTAAAGCATATAATCCGTTATTTCTTATTATACCTATTTATTTCATGAAATAACTATCCACATCCTTTAAAGTGTATAAAATTATTAAATTTTATGATTTAACTAGTTATTTTATTGAATAACAGTTGTCTAACCTTTAAAATATTAAAAACGGCAGCTAAAAAATGTTCGAACCTTCTATAACTGGTTTTAGCCAGTTTCGAATATGTATGTGTATTGAACTTGCATAAATTTTGTAAGTGATATATTTATTTTAGATTATTTTATTTGGAATTATTCAAAAATATTTTTGCAATTTTTTTAACCCCTTGATTGGTGGTTGGAACCACCGATTTAAAGTTGAGAAGTTGCTTTTCCTTATTTTAATAAAAAAACTTTTTTTCAAATTTTCGGTGGGAGTTCAGGGTTACACAAGCATAATTGCTTGCCCCTCAGTAAGTTAAACAATGATTTCTACAGGAATGGGGGATCAATTAGTAAATAAGAAATATTTTAATCGAATAGCGGTTGTAATCCTTGTTAAATAAATGTGAAACTAAAATAAATGGTGCTTTACTTACTCATGAAAAAATGTTGAATTCGATAGAAGTTAGATATTCTAAAGCAGCACAGAAAAAAATCTACGAGACTATTGTTTAATTCAGACTTATGATATCCTAGAAGTTCAGGAGGTAGAAAAATTTATCTATAATATTAACAGATGCAAAACCTGGTGTCATATTTTATTTCTCAAGGGATATTGTTCGATATTTTTTATATCACTTGGTAATAGTGACAGAAGTAATATGAATGTCATATTAAGGCAATCCTTGTTCTTATATATAATGAAATTAAAATAAAAGTATTTCATAAATTTTAAATTAATATGCTCTTGCATTATTAATTCGAAAAAAAAAATTATAAAATGTTGTTATTAAATAACAATATTTAAAATTATTCTTATTTCTTTTGTAAGCAGCATTTATATTTTGTGTTTCGGATATAATTTTTGTAATATTTTTTAAACAGCTTAAAATTTTCTGACAACAGAGCAAAGCAGTCTAATAATAATGTAAATATGAGTTCTAAAAGTTTAAACATAACTATTACCGCACTAATTCTTCTATTTTGTATTACTTTTAACAAATATAAAAATAAAATTACATTATATATTCAGTTTTTATGTAGTGTTTACTAAATCATCTATTAATAATTTAAAATGTATTTTTTGACCGTCTTTATAGTAATTATCATCAGTTAATTTATAAAAAAGCTGATTTTTTTAGTATTAAATTGCTTATTTTACACTTTAACAGTTAGGCAGTCGTTATTCTATAAAATAACTAGTTAAATAGTAGAATCCAATAATTTTACACACTTTAATGGACTTGGCTAATTATTTTATAAAATAACTACCGTATTTTCGGGTGTATAGCCTGCACTCCTAAATCGAGCAGTGCAGTAAAAAAAGTTTGTGTATAAGCCGCAGAGATGCATCGGTGTATAGTCCGTGGGCTATACACCATTTACAAACGTATATTTTGATCAGAGTTCGAAGTTAGAAGCCATTAAAATATATACGCGTATAAGTAGAGAAATTTTAGACAAAAATGGAATTTCTAAGTGGGGAGACTTATATGCGAGACCTTAAAAAAAAATCTATGAATAAGATATCGAAAAATAGTTTGCTAGCAAATCGGTGCTGCAGCACCCCTTTGTGTTTGTAGAGTACAAAATCCAAAATCTGGAACCTTTCCTACCTTGACAATTCTGAGTTTAAGATCATTTTTAGTTTATTTCTCAAAAAAAATAATCTATCCTGCCCTGTTGCAAAGAACAACAAAAAAAAAAGTGTGTGATTTATGTCATTTTGGAACGATTCAGAGGAGTCGGTCTTTTTCGGAACGATTCCGATATATCCTTCCTTTTCAGAGTCATTTCATAATGGAATGAGTCAGAGGAACTGCTCCTTTTTGGAACGAGTCCGAGGAATCGAACCTTTTCGGAGTTGTTTCATTTCGGAATGAGTCCGAGGAGTTTGTCGATTCGGAATCGTTCCGAAAAGGACGGATTCTTTTTTGCAGATTGAAATCGTTCCTTTAGTTCAACTGCTGGAATCACTCCTTTTGAATCGTTCCTCAACAAATGACACATCTCTAAAAAACTAATTACAGTTTACGTTAAAACGACTTATTCAGCAAAAAGTAAGTTTAAAATAAGTAACATGTTATACTGTTGTTTTTACCCTCTCAAATCAAGAGCAAACTGCCTTCGAGCGTCATTATTTCTCACTGCCGGTTAGTGTAATACTTGGCGATAGTTGCAACAGTTCTTCCAAACCCAGAATTAACTGTATTTAAGCAGTAAAAAAAAAAGGCCTTTACAAACATGAGAGAACTCTCTATATTTCACGGCATGGCAAAAAAATTTACAAATTTCGATGTTTATTCAAATTTTTTGAGGTTTAAAAATTTTAGAAAAGATACCATGATTTCCAATTTAAAAAAAAATCTTTGTATAACCCGCATCGTGTATAAGCCGCCGCGGCTTTTTCTAAGGTTTTTTTCTTGTATAAGCCGCGGACTATACACCCGAAAATACGGTAGGTATTTTATGAAATTTTTTCTTTTATATCATAATTGTAAAATTTTGTATCTTGCTTGAAACTATTCTGGATCTACTTAAGATAAATAAATAAATTAATTAAAATAAAATAAACTTCATTTGGATAAGTTAAATTTCAATAATAAATGTATTTAGAATTATTTATAAAAAAAAATTGCAGAAATTGAATAATTTTATTTTGATGTGAATTATGTAAATATAAAAACACATGATTTAAATTTTATTAAGAAATAAGCAATTTTAATTCAAAAAAAGCTTAAAATGATTGTTTCTTAACCCCCTGACTAATGAGCGAAAGGTCAAAATTGTAATGTTATTTTCTGCATAATTTTTTTTTTTTTTTTTTTAAATGATGAAATTTTTTTTCTAAGATAATATATTTTTTGTATATGTATATAAGACTTGAAATTATTAGTCATAACTTAATTTTTCAAGCTGGATTATATCTATAGAATTATATTAATTTGAATTATGCTTCAGTTGCAGTGAAACCTACAGATAGGTTAAAACTGACATATTTACT
Organism: Maratus speculifer; assembly: GCA_964019185.1. Lineage (NCBI taxonomy): Eukaryota > Metazoa > Arthropoda > Arachnida > Araneae > Salticidae > Maratus > Maratus speculifer. Next base: position 19,822,856 of record OZ025297.1, on the reverse strand, counting down.
AATCACATTTCAGTTGGCATAATTTTGTGAGAATGGTTTGGTAAAACATAGTATTTTTAGTGCTAATACATTATTAACATTTTTCATTCAGTCTAATTAAAAGGTATTTTTAAATTCAATTTGTCTATCTGTGCTCTAACCTGCATAAATAATATTTATAAATATTATGTTTATTTAGTATTATACAGTATATATGTTATATATTCGGATTGCCATGTAATTGATGTATGTTATTGATGTTCATTATGGCATGTTCGATTTTAAAAATGAAAGTAACTTTTATAGATACCACTTCATCATTTGCCCCAAGATAAGTCAGGGGTAAAAGCACTGTTTCCCCATACCTTGTCGCCAGTGAAATGGTTAATTCACAGGGGCACTGGAAAGAATTTCATTATTATTTATGGTGAAAAAAATTTTGGAGTGTATTTTAATAATGTTACACTATTTCAAAAATTCATGTACATTACTGATGCACATTACAAGTTGTTTACTAGAATATAATGTGCATGATATTTATTATTCTTTTACATAAGCATACAAAATAATTAGTTATCATACTATTTATGACCAACTAGCTGACCCGCCCGGCGTTGCCTGGGTCCGTATTAACAATATTAAACGAACTTGAAATTTGTATGATTTTATCATTAACTCGAAACATGCAGAAATCCATTGTCTGAAATACGTGGCCACTGACTGTGTGAAAAATCGGTTTAAAAAACAGCTAATGTTAAGCTCTAAAAATACTCAAAATGAGCGATGAGAAATGTGGGAGGGAATATGTATCCAACGACTGCATGATTTTCGTGTTAAAGTGTTGATATTTATCAAAAATCACTGTTAAGTCACGTAACTAATTATTTTTTTTTCACATAGAAATCCCAAGTGAAATATTTTGAATTTCAAACTAATTATATCACTCTTAAATCCGACTATACCATGAATGAAATCGATACTCGCTCGTAGCTAAAGTGTTGGTATGTAGTATTATAATTTCAGAGCCATTTAACAAAAGTAAGTGTTATTTTTAATCAAATCATGCATAATGTCCACTCTATGGATAAATTCCTAACCGTAAACTTTTTTATCGTAACCGTAACCTGCCTGTAACCTAACTTTGACTTAACAGTACCTTACCGTAAATTAAAAATAACATAAATGTAACCTAGCCTTCACTTTATCATTGTGCGCGCGGCAGCGCGCTACAATAATATGATTGAGCGATGGTGCACACGGATTTTTCAATTTTTCTTTTTGCAATAACTAACTAAATATTTATCCAATTTTGATGATTTTTTTTTTAAATGTTCGTCTGACCAAGACGCACAACATAGCACAAAAATAATTTTTTTTTATGGCGTACTGTAGGCGTACTGTAGAGTATTCTGAAAATATGACAAAAATTTTGTGTCCCAGCACTTTTCTCGAAAACTACTAAAGATAAAAACTTAATTTTTTTTTTAAACAAAAGACAAACTTTTTATCCCGAGGTAGTCATCGAGAAAACGTTATTTCGCTGGGCGGTCTTTCTGAAATTGCGTATTTTCCAAACTTGGTCATAAATGGGTATATCTAACGTTCTATTGCAGATAGAATGTTGCGGTAAAGTTTATTTTAAAGATTTTGCGATGCTAATTAATCCTGCAAAAATTCATAGCTTTACGTTAAACAGTTTTTTTACAAGATGAAATAAAAGAATGGCAGTCATCAATCTAAGGTACTTGTGATCATCGGAGAGAAAAACCAGTTACACCATTCGATTAAGCATAAAAAAATACAGAATGCTTTTTTTTCTCTTATTTTTAACTTAATTTTTTAACGAATTATGAATTTTTTTGAAATTTTTGACATGCTGATTTTTGTCATTTTTTAACACTAGAACGCCCGGATGGAGTCGATTCGACTCCAATTATGTAACTAAATTTCAATTCGAACCAGAAAAATTTTCTTGAAATAATTTAAATCTAATCCACGCAAATTTACGTTAAATAAATCAATTAAATAATTTTGAATAAAAATTCTGGTGAGAAATATTATTTTCAAACTTGAGTAGAATTCCCGGACGTTCTAGTGTTAATGAATCATTTACTGAATAATTATGCACGGTGTCTAGCCCTGGTGGCTGTCAAATTTGATTTTTAATTTTAAATTAGGCAATTTTTTACACCATGCCAAATTTATATTTTATCCATTTTTTTCATTTATTTATATTTTGTTTTTAGCACAATGGCATCAATGGCAAAAATGCCTGGCATACCTGTCAAATATTGGGGCCCTGTACTTTAAAAAAGTGTATTTATTATAAGTATATACCGTATTTATTCTAATAGAATGCGCCCTCTAATAGAGCGCGTCTTCTAATAAAGTGCGCACCTTGGTGCTGATTGAAAAAATAAATATACGGAAACGATATAGTAGATAAGTAGAAAACGATTACTTAAATGCATTATCGAGGATTCTCATCGATCAAAATAGAGATATTCTATCAAAGCGATGGAGTGGCGATGCAGCAAAAGTTTCAAATTTTGAACAATGTACCACTCCTGTAAACTATAGCGCCAAGGATATGCACACTGTTAAAAATCTGCTGCATTTTGCTGCAACGCACTCCTCTGCTTGTATAGAAAATGGTTACTTGGCCGTGAAATGGCGCTTTTTCATTGGTTGGAATAGAGATATTATATACAAGTGGTGGAGGGCGTTGCAGCAAAATGCAGCAGATTTTTAACAGTGCACTGTTAAAAATTTGACCCATTTGTTGCAGAGTCACTCCACAGCTTTTATAGAATGTCTCTTTATGGCCAATGAGAATGCTCCATAACACAGTAAAGCAATAGTTTCCTATAAAAGCGGTGGAGTACGTTTTTAATAAGTCCGTAATAAATACGGATTAAGAAAAAAAAGAAGCATGGTTTTTGTATCAAACTTTACTCTTGCATAAAAAAAGTTCCTGTTTTTGGCAAAAATAATGGATATTTGAATGAAAAATCTATTCTTTGAAAGGATTTATTATTTTATTCACTTTAGTAAAAAACTGATTTTTTTTTTTTTTTTTTTTTTTTTTTTTTTGAAAACCACCGTAGAATTTTGGTATAGAAAAACCTGTTTAAAAATTTTTTTTAATTTGTAATACCAGAGTATTAGAGTATGTAGCATTTTTTAATTTCAATACAAATAAGATTTTGTTTTCCATATATAAAATACAAAACAAGTTGTGCAGTATCCCTATGGAATATGGAAAAATAGAAGGACTAGTGAAAAATGCTCCAAGGAGCAGTGCAAAAGCAGAATATGATTTTAATTGAGCATTAAAAAGTAATGGACAAGTGCTTCTGTTAATTACTGAGCATGAGGAAGGATAAGGGATCCCTTCTTGGCTACAACTCACTTCAATGCCAACTTTGAAAAAATCATATTTGCGCTTTTTCCGTGAAAACAAATCAGTCGCAGTTACTATAAAAATGTATAGTGTAAAGACGTAACCAGTAAAGATGCAGCTTAATTAGACAAAAATGTAAAGGAAGGCGACATAATGCCAGATACCTAGTTCCTGCAGGTATCACATTCATGCACTGCCACCAAGCATACCCTAAGTGTATAATTGCACAGAAAATTGATTTGTAGTATAGTGCAGAGTGAACAGTGCAGTTAACATCAGAGATGTAGTACAGGCTATACGCCGTACACCTTCTGGACTTTTTAATAGAACACCATATACCCTCTGTTTTTCAAGAAAGCTTATAGTATACACATTCTAGAATATCCCTCTGCTTAGAGCATATATCTTATGTTATTTTTATGACTACACCCCTGGTTAACATCTAAAGCACGGTGGAAAATTCTACTAAAGAACCGCAAATTTCTTTTGTATGGAAAAAGCGCAAATATGATTTTTTCAAAGTTGGCATTGAAGTGAGTTGTAGCCAAGAAGGGATCCCTTATCCTTCCTCATGCTCAGTAATTAACAGAAGAACTTGTCCATTACTTTTTAATGCTCAATTAAAATCATATTCTGCTTTTGCACTGCTCCTTGGAGCATTTTTCACTAGTTGTAACATATCCTTATTCTAACCATAAAACAAATGCGATTTAACTTTAACCTAACTTTAACTTAACCGTGACTTAACTGTAACCTAACGGGATATTAAATATAATCAAAGCCTTACCGTAATGTAATTGCAACCTAAATGTTACCAAACCATATATTGGTTTCATGTCCATGGAAATTATTTTGTCTTGTTCGGATCTGGTTATGATTCATTAGAACATTTTTGTAGGGTTCAGATTTTAGGTATTTTTTGATATTGAGTTATAATGTTCGGGTCGTATTCATGTCCATGGAAATTATTTTGCCTTGCTCGGATACAATTATGGTTCTTTGGAATATTTTTGTCGGCAACAGATTTGTTTCAATTCAGATTTCGGCTCTTTCTTCAAATGGAATTTTTGGGTTCGGGTTTTCTTGCGTGTTCACGGAAATTATGCTGCCTTGTTCGAATATGAACATGCTTCACTGGAATATTTTTTTTTCAAGTTCAGATTTGGTTCAGTTCAGATTTCGTGATTTTTTTCAAAGAATTTTTTTAGGTTCAGATTCGGTTCAGGTGAATGGAAATTTTTTGTTTTATTCATATCCGGTTATGATTCTTTGGAATATTTTTATCAGGTTCCGATTTGGTTCGTTTCAAATTTCAGGTATTTTTTCAAATAGAATTTTTAGGTTCGGATCTCGTTCATGCCCACGGAAATTATTTTGTCATACTCGAATCCAGTTATGATTCTTTCGAATATTTTGGTCGAATTTAGATGTGGTTTGGGTCAAATTTCAGTTTTTTTCAAATCGAATTTTTTAGGTTCGAGTTGGGTTTATTTCCATAGAAATTATTTCGTCTTGCTTGGATTGGGTTATAGTTCTTTGGAATATTTTTGTCAGGTCCAGATTTGGTTCAATTCAGATTTCGAGTTTTTTCTTCAAATATAACTGTTGAGTTCGGGTCTTCTTGCATGTTCACGGAAATAATTCTGTCTTGTTCGAATAAGGACATGCTTCACTGGAATATTTCTGTTAAGTTCAGATTTTGTTCAGTTCGCGATTTTTTCAAAGAAATTTTTTGGGTTCGGATTGTGTTCATGTCCATGGAAATATTTTGTCTTGTTTGGATCCGGTTGCGTTTGTTTGAAATAGTTTTGTCAGATTCAGATTTGGTTCGATTCAAATTTCAGGTACTTTTTTAAATGGGAGTTTTAGGTTCGTATCGGGTTCATGTCCACGGAAATTATTTTGTCTTACTCGAATCCGGTTATGGTTCTTTCGAATACTTTGGTCAGATTTAGATGTGGTTTGGGTCAAAGTTCAGGATTTTTCAAACGAAGTTTTTTAGGTTTGAGTCGGGTTTATGACCATGGAAAGTATTTTGTCTTGCTGGGATCGGGTTATAGTTCTCTGGAATATTTTTATCGGTTTCAGATTTCGTTCGAGTCATATTTCGGGTTTTTTTAAAGAAAATATTTAGGTTCGGGTCAGATTTCATGCCCACGAAAATTATTTTTCCTTGTTTGAATCGGGTTATGCTTCACTTGAACAACTTTGCGGGATTCAGATTTGGTTCGGGTCAGTTATCAAATCCATAGTTTTTCCCAAACAGAATTTTTAGGTCAGGATCGAGTTTATACTCACGGAAATTTTGTGTATCACGGATCGGAGTGTGGTCTGTTTTTTTCTTTTCTTTTTTTTTTTTTTTTCTGGTTGGAATCGGGTTATGCTTAAATTAGTCTAAACATTAAGGTTATAATCAGTTTTGCTACTATTCTTTTTATGGCTATTTCTGATAGATAATTTACTTAGCTATTTGTTAATTTATTATGGTGAATGAATCGTTTGCGGATACAAACAATTGTACGCCAAACAGCTATTTTATTTTTGTTTTAAAAACAAATTAAAGCCATATTACAATTTTAAATTGAATAGAACGCATTTAAATTTAATCAATGATTAAAAAAATAAACTCATAGAAAAGTGTTGTGTAATGTTTTTTACTGCAACACAGCTAATGACTCATACATTCTAATGTTCGAAATGCCAAAAATATGCGTACAACCATATAGTAAAAAGAAATTAATAGAGTGGCAGTATAATGTGCTGGGGTGACGCAAAAAATGTAACTCTAAAATCTGCTACATTAAGTCCAAATAAGCGCCAACAAAACCATGTGCTTTGAAACTCCGATCAATTCAAACTGGTTTAAACCAGTATTTCTTTGTTTTTGTTTTTTACCTTTTAAACTGTTATTGAATAGATGACTAAAATTTCGTTTAAAAAATATTGTTTTGTGCCATTATTGCCTGTAATACACGATCAGAATGCATGAAAGATACAATTAGATCAATCATAGGCAAGAATTATTTGATTATTTTTATCATATGACTTTGAAATATCAATATAGAAGCATCATTTAAGACTTTGCTTGAAAAATCAACATTCTTTCGTTAATGTCTTAAAATCGTCTGCACTCTAAAATCTAGATTTTAGATTAATATTATTATTTAAGTGTTCATGCATGATTTTAAAAGAATCTTTTCATCACTATATTTTATATATTGACATAGAATTATAAATATGTTGTTAAATCATAAACATTTTTCATCTACGTTATAAAGTATTAAAAATTTCTGAAAAAAAAGAGAAAACTTTTAGCAATACAATTTTTTACTTCAAATCATATGTTTTCAATATTTTATTTAATTTTATTTTGACATTTAAATATTTTTAATTTTCCAATTTCAGTTATTTTAAAAGAAAACATTTATTTTAATAAATAATATAATAGAAAAAACATTTAAAAAAATTACGATTTCTTCGTAAATTATGCTTCAGCTGTAATTCATTTCTTCCAATCCGTCTTATTAATACAAAATTCCTTCCTCGTGCTTTATTTTGAGACATTAAAATTTCAGCGATAAATGGTTTCCTCTTGCAAACCTTTCTTTTTTTCGGTTTACTTCGCCACCACCTATCTTTTTCCTCCATAGCTTACAGCAGCTGTGATAAAAAAAAAAAAAAAAAAAAATCTTCATTTAAACTGACAGTTTGCCAGTCTATGAGTTTTAAAGGTCAGTCTCAGTTTTTAAAATTATTTCTGCAAAAATTTTATGCAACCAACCAACCATAAGAGAATGAAAATGAAAAAAGCTAAAAAAAGCGATTTTTTATGAGAGTGAGGTTTGGAGTTTAATTAATTACTCAGTTAATAAATAGAATTTTGAAATTCTGAGCGTCAGGTGCATCAGGAGAGATATTGGGCTACTCTCAGAAAAATTTTGAGCTTCGTACATACCGTAGTTTTCGCTAACTATCGCAGACACACACACACACACACACACACACAGAGCGATTTGTTATTTTATTAATATAGATATTGCTGTAAGTGACTTTTAAGTTGTGGTAATTTTAAATTTAACTAATTTTCTGCACATTACTTTCTGTGTATAAATTTTTTATATCATATGGATAAAACAATTTGAGTACTTTTCTACTTATTGATTGAAATTGCTAAAGGTGAATTTTCAACAGTGTAATGCTTTTCCTAACTGAACTAAATGTTGGTGTACTGTATAGTATATATTCAAATCTATAGATCATTTATAGGGTATGCAATAGAAATTGGTATTTTTCTGATTATAGATGATAATTGTGGTAATTATTGTAGGTTTTTGAATGTGTTGTGTGTTTTCTAAATTGTTTAGACATCATCTTTAATCACATTAAAATGGTGAAGTTTTGATAAAGCATCCTGAATTTGTTAGAAAATGTTTCATAAGCTAATGCTTAATACCAAGCTGCTGTCTCTAGCTTTTTGGGTATTGGTATTTTAATGTCGAAAATGTTGTTTTATTAAATTGAAACACTCCACAGATTTTCTGTGTATAAATTTTTTTTTATCATATGGATAAAACAATTTGAGTACTTTTCTACTTATTGATTGAAATTGCTAAAGGTGAATTATCTATGCTAATGCTAATAGGTGAATATCAGTTATGTATTTTCCAAATTGTTTCGACATCATTTTCATCTTATTAAATGGTTAAGTTCTGATAAAGCAATCTGAATTTGTTAGAAAGTGTTTTATAAGCTATGCTTCATGCAAAGCTGCCAATTCTCCAGCTTTTTGGGTACTGGTGTTTTAATGTAGAAAATTTTGTTTTATTAAATTGAAACATTCTGCAGATTTAGGAATTATGTATTTTCAAAATTGTTTAAACATCATCTATAATCTTATTAAAATGATGAAGTTTTGATAAAGCATTCTGAATTTGTTAGAAAGTGTTTCATAAGCCACACTTGATGCAAAGCTGCCAGGTCTCCAGCTTTTTGCATATTGGTCTTTTAATACAGAAAATTTTGTTTTTTTAAATTGAAATACTCTGCAGATTTAAAAAACAACATTTTTTCTAAGATAATACTGGTGTTAAAAAGCCAGCGACTTAGCAACTCTGTTGATGCGTGGTTGTATACAGTAATTTTTCATCACACTGTTCCCAATAAGCTGATTTTGACAGGTGGAGGATTACCGTATTTTAAAATTTTTGATGTGTCCTGGTGGAAGATACAATGATTATTAAAAAAAAAAAAATTATATTACCATTTCATATTTTAATAATAAGATTAAATTTACTGAGAATTGGACAATGTTTTATGAAAGCTAGTGATTATAAATTAAAAAAAAGAAAAAAAAAAAATCATGCAGATACGAAAATCTTTCATGTTTGGATCTTGATAACATTGAAACAGTGTTATCACTGAAATGAGTTCTTTCTAAAAAAATATTTATTAAAATTGATGCATTCCTTCAAAGTTATGTGTAGATACTTATTAAAAAAAGATATAAATAAATTGTATGATGACTTTTGTTAGTAATTGGTTAAAAAAAAAAAATTACGTTAATTACGGCATACATTATGTGTAAGTTAGTTTAAAAAAAAGGTATATTTTTTAAATGTAAATTACAGAACTGTGTATTTTTCAGGAAAATATGCTTCACTCATATTCAATGTGTCGCTGAATTTTATATCACCTATCAACAATTCCTGTGATGGCGAAAGTTGTTCATCTGTGTGGGAAGTGTGTCTTGTAATGAACATACCAGCAGATCTACTATATGAAACAAAGTTAGTAATTGTAGTTTTTATATTAAAATTTTAGCTTCCAGGGCTTGAATTTCAGGGCGGGATGGTGGGATTCGCGGCAGAAATTTTGAAATCCCGCCCAAAAAAATATCATAGGCGGGAGACTCCCGCCCAAAATAAATCCTGAATTTCCAAAAAATTTTGAATTTTGAAACTACGATTAATTCTCGCGATCTTTTTGCGAATTTTGTGATACTTTCGTGCAAATTTTTTACTGCGATAAATCGTTGGAATTAAAGATAATTTTATGCAACCGATCGTCAAATTTCACATTTTTTTCCGCGATCGAATGACAAGTTTCGTGCGATTTTTCGTCGAGAGAACGGAGTAATTACGTTTCGAATTCTCCAAAAAATTAACGCACTCCATTCCAAAAATTATGAAACATCGTTTATCAGCCTGGAAATTCGGATAGTTATGTCCGAATTTCCGGGCTAATAACCGGTTTTTCACTGCTTTTAAGCCGAGCTCCATTGCATATTTTCACAATCAATTTCATTAAATTCAATCGTTTGTAGAAAATGGAAACGCAGAAAATTTCTTTAGATTATCGTGATAAAAATGTCAATTTTCTCAAAAAATCATGAAAAAAAAAGCGACTTTCTGTCTTTTTTTGTTATTTTTTGCGTTTTCGATTTTTAATATCTTCAAGGATAGCGAAAAAAAAGCCATTTTAATCAAAATATTGCGGAATAAAAACGCGATTTTCGCCGAAAGATTGCAAAAAAAAAAAAAAAATGCAATTTTCATTTTAAAAAAAACGTGAGACAAAACGTTTCGACAAATATCGTGAAAAAAAAAAAAAAAAAAAAAAAAAGGATTTTGTAAAAATACCACAAGAATAACGCAGACTCAATCAAAATATCGCGTGAAAAACACAGATTGCGTCAAAAGATTGCGAAAAAAATGCAATTTTCATCAAAATATTATGGAATAAAAATGCAATTTTCGTCGTAAAATCGCATGAAAAAAGAACCATTTTCGTCGAAAGATCGCGTAAAAATGCTATTTTCGTCAAAATATCACTTGATGACGCAGATTTCGTCAAAATGTCGCGATAAAACTCAGTTTTCATTAAAACACCGCAAGAGAAACGCAGATTCCGTCAAAATATTGCGAGAAATATGCAGATTCCTTCAAAATATGACAAGATAAACGCAGATTCCGTCAAAATATCGCGAGAAATACGCATCAAAATATCACACGATAAATGCAGATTTCATCATAAGATCGCAAGAAAACCGTGATTTTCGCCAAAAGATCGCGATAAACCAATTTTCATTAAAAGATCTTGAGAAAACCGTGAATTTCGTCAAAAGACACGATTTTCGACAAAAGATCGCGGAAAAAATACTAATTTTGTGATAGAATTACAGAAAATTTGCTGTAATATTGTTTTCAACAACTTTTAGGTAGCTTTCATTACAAAAAGTAAAAAGCTACCTATTGCAGCCGTCCGGAGGAAAGCACTTCTGGAAAATTTTGGTATATTTTCACCGATCATGACCCCCAGACCCCAAAACCATCCTTCGTTCAAATGTTGACATATATATATATATATATATATATATATATATATATATATATATATATATATATATAAATAACCATATATATATATATATACATATATATATCTGATTTTTCTCATGCGATAACTAACGTATTTATGAACCGATTTGAATGAAACTTGGTATGTACATAGTACATACAAATGTCTCGACCGAGTTCGTTGGTCAGCATCATCCGCCATTTTGTTTCAAAATGGCGGCCATTTTAAATTTTTAAAAAAATTTTAAATTTAAATTTAAATGCGAAAAAATCAAAATTTGAAAAATATTTTTCTTTTACGTGTTAGAACTTAAAACAACGATTCCAGAACACTTTTTATTTTGTCTATATCTTACAAAATAATTGAGTTATAGCACTTTGAATTTTTCTTATGGCTGACATTTTGAAACGATCTGATTTTTGTCACGTGATAACACGCGTATTTATGAACCGATTTCAATGAAACTTGGTATGTACATAGTAAATACAAATGTCTCAACCGAGTTCGTTGGCCAGCATCATCCGTCATTTTGTTTCAAAATGGTGGCCATTTTAAATTTTTTAAAAAATTTAAAATTTAAAATAAAATGCGAAAAAATCAAAATTTGAAAAATATTTTTCTTTCAAGTGTTAGATCTTAAAACAACAATTCCAGAACACTTTTTATTTTGTCTATATCTTCCAAAATGATTGAGTTATATCACTTTGAATTTTTCTTATGGCTGACATTTTGAAACGATCTGATTTTTGTCACGTGATAACACGCGTATTTATGAACCGATTTCAATGAAACTTGGTATGTACATAGTACATACAAATGTCTCGACCGAGTTCGTTGGCCAGCATCATCCACCATTTTGTTTCAAAATGATGGCCATTTTAAATTTTTTAAAAATTTAAAAATTTAAAATTAAATGCAAAAAAATTAAAAGTTGAAAAATATTTTTCTTTTACTTGTTAAAACTTAAAACAACGATTCTGGAACACTTTTTATTTTGTCTATATCTTGAAAAATGATTGAGTTATAGCACTTTGAATTTTGCTTATGGCTGACATTTTAAAACAGTCTGATCTGAACGATCCATCATGTTGCTTTAAAATGGCATACACTTTATGATGTCGTGGAATTTGGCGACTCTCTAAATCACTTCAAATAAAACCAGGTTGAATAAAAGATGACTAATTTCTAAAAATTCCTATTAATATTCAGTCTTGACAAAAACTAGTATTCAATCTTATAAAATCACTAATTTTATAAGATTATTTCCCTAATTTGAGCTTAGTATTTTTGAACAATGTAACTTACTTTAAAATAAATAATTAAATATATAAATATATGAAAGCTACCTCTTCCTCCCGGCATTGCCGGAAGGACTTTTTTGCAAATTAAACATTAGCTTGCCATATTTGTTAATTGATGTTTTAAGTGAAAACATGTTAAAATTTAAATTGAACTACTAGCTAAGATTGCTGTGTAAAACATTGTGTCAGAAGTATGAACTTAGAATAGAAACTTTAATTTCAGAACTACTTATAATATTTGCATAAATGGATTCACTCTGACTTCTTCTCCCCCTCCTCCCCCCCCCCCCCAAAAAAAAAAATAAATAGGATTTAAACAAAAGTATCGACAATTTTTTGTGAATAAAATAAGCTTCTTATTTGTTTTACACATTCGTTATTTAAAATAGTTTCCCATTTTCTGGTTTACACGCTTTTCCTCTTTTTTTTTTGAACTTTTTGAAATCTCATGCCTGTTATTCTGAGATATTGATAAAAATTGCTTCAGTGGTATTTTGTCATCATGTCTGTATTCGTGTAACTCTTTAAATAGCACATAAAATAACAGTAGATTTTGAAATTTTTTTTTTCTCCCTCCCAAACAGCTCAACTCCCCTCCATTTATGAATGTTGGGAGGGAGACTCCCCTCCTCTGGAAAATTGAATTTCAAGCCCTGGCTTCAAATAAAAATTAGGTTAATTGCCAAATATTTCATGTCATGCATGTATTTATTACATAAATGTATACCTATGTATGTAGTGATGCTAGGGATGAACTAAAATGTATCATTTAATCAATAAATTGGAAAAGAGAGGCATAAAAACTTGTGATGGGTCTTTTAAATATAGTTTTTCTCTTTAAAAATTGCAAAATATGCATATTTTCTATTAAATGTTGAACCTGTATGATTTCTGTAAGGTAGGCTAACTTTTGTAAAAAAGACTTAGTGTTTTTCTTTTTTCTTTTTTTTTCTTTTTTTTTTTTTCGGTATCTGTGTCCAAGGAATCCAGAATTTTAAAAGTCTAACAACATCACTGTGCATATCATGCAGCATGGTAGTGCTGTTAGAGCTCAGATGCATTTCTAATGTTAAAGTCCAAAGTTTCCCCCTAATAACTTTGGATCCAATCATTAGTTTGCGATGAAATTGAATAGGCAAAGTATCCTACTTTAGACCTCAAAGTTCATCAAATTCCATATAGACCCACCGAGTAGTTATGGAGATACAGAACTCCTATTTTGTCATTTTTTTCTTCATGAAATAAGATAAAAGGGCAAATAACTCGATTATAACTGAAGCTAAGAAACATTCAGCAATGTGTTATGGCTTGTTTGAAAGCTTTTAGTTTAGGTATGTGCCTTTTGAAAGTCCTGTCAAAAACTATCCAATATTAACCCTTCACTGCACGATTTTTCCTTTTTTTAATGAAAAAAATACTTTCAATACTTTAATCAGTCACAAATGCAGGAAAAATAATAAAAGAATTCTGACTTTATATAATACAAGGTGGAACCCGTCGAATTTCGACAAAAGAAAATGTTTAAGAAGGAACTATTTCATTGATTTATATAAACTAACAAAATTAACTACAATAAAAATGCATTTTACAATGGCCAGTCTAATTCTCAAACAAATATTATTTAAAGCTAAAATTAAGAAAAAAAGTACTATTTCTATAAAACTCAGTTGTCCAAATTATTAAAATTAAACTTTAATCACATATGTAGTCAGCAAAATCTAAAAAGGGTCTTATATTTGGTATAAATGCAAATGAAAAAAAAAAAGATTATTTCAAATTGACACGATTTTAGAATTTCACGTGAAATTTAAACCCGTAATAATTTTCATCTTCTCAAAATTTATACGCGCACATTTCCATTAAAATCAATTTTAAGAGAAAATGGCGTATTTTTGTTGCTACAATTTCAAAATTCGTACCAAAAAGTGTAAAAAAATTAATATGTCAAGAATAAATTGAGATACAGCTTTCAAACAAATTACATTTAAAAGAGCATTTTTTTCTCTATACGATGGTGTAAAAATTGAAAATATGTGATGTTTAGAAATATAAAATTTGCAGTACCGAAAATTGCAAAACCGAATTGCATGTGAAAGTGTTGCCATTCACAAAATGACGTATGCATTACGCACAGATACGTTTGGCCTTTATAATATAGATATTTAATATAGATTTTTGTGGTAAGTGTCATATGTGTCCAAAAGCACATAGTGAGATATTTACATTTTTGCACCAAATGTGGCATATAGTTCACAATACTTGTGTATTATATATACAAAAAGAATATAATGCTCATTAGCAATTTATAGCAGGTATTTAACCCTTTGATGGGAAAACAATTGCGTTTCTGTATTCATACAGGAATATTCAAAAAGTATTATTTTAAAATAAAGAAATCGTTTTTGGAACTTATTTTTTCTCCAAAGTTAGAAATATAAAATTTCATTAAAAGTTTCTGCTGCGAATCTTGATTCAATTTAGGTGGTATATAATACATACCATTGTCTCTCAAAGAGTTAAAATCTGGAAAAAAGTTAAAAAATTAATATTATAAATTTCAAAGTAAAGACTGTAAAAAGATATGAAAGAAAGAAATTATAGAAAATTATTTTACAATAGAATAAAATATTATCAGAAAACAAGTAACTGTAAGAGTGTAAAAATGAGTTTTAACCCCTTAACAATTTCATTTTTTTAATACAATAACTAATGTGCGTAATATAACCTTTGGAGGTTTATATATACGCTAAAAAATCTCATTACAGAAGCAGATAGCACATATGGAGCTTTTGCTGGCACCTAACACTGTAGTGGAAGTTAAAAATAAATATGAGCAGACTTTAATGTCGATCTCTTTAACAGAAAACAAAAGTCAAAAATAAAACTAAAGTATTTATTGATTACTTGAGAAACAGGCTTGGCATTACAGAAGACTTGACACGGTGAACTCCATCACATTAGTACAGATGAACATGTTAACAGTTGAACATATAGTCGACATCAATTGTGCAGGTTGAAACAATTAAAAGTAAACTTAAATAAAACAAGTATCTTACAATACATCCAGATTGAGGACCAGCCTCAATTCAGTGACTTGAACTACTTCCATTAGTAGGAAGATAAAAGAGGCGAATAACAGAAATAAACATCGTGTATTTATACTAAGCTGACCGGATTGAAAACATCGTTTGTGAGCACGCCCACGAAACGAGCCAATGAGAAGACGACATGTGTACGAATCGAAAGATCGATTCGGTAAAACGAATGAAAGATTCGATTATTGTTACGATATTCCAAGTCGCCATCTGGCGGGGAAAGTATCGTTACGGAAAAATATGATTAGTCGGAGATAAGTTATTGTCGATGTAGGTTGAAATTAAAGATGGAGTCCGTGGAACAAATTATGAAAGGCTATTGAAGTTAAATAGATTATTGGATGTTATAAAGTTGATAACGGCCGGAAAGGATTTGAAAGGTAAGTTAATATTTATTGGATATGGTTATTATGAAATAATAAATAAATAAATGTTAAAATAAATTATAAGTGAATGAATTAATGAATAAATGGGAATAGGAGGCGATGAGAAAACCATCTGTTGATGGGATTCCATCAATGCCCCCCCTCTCATTGCCTCTATAAATAAAGAGTTTCAAATGAACTCAAAGAGCAAAGGATTGAAAAATCCATAGATATCACAATTACATTCACAAATTCAAAAAAAAACAGAAATTGAAAAAAAAAAAAATTTTCTTTTTGTTGGTTGATAATATCTGAATACCATGTCAACCAGGAGTACCTCATTAACCAGAACAAGTCAGGATTCACCCCAAAAAAATTTTAAGGAATGGAAATTCCATCTAGTTCATTTCTGAACTCAAAAAGTGAAACAACTACAGTAGTTGAAAAATTTAAAAAGACACTCGACTTCAACAATTGAAGTCAGGAAAAAATTTAAACGAAGCCTTTTAAAAATGCTTCGAACTTTGAAAATATAGCCGAAGCCTAAACACTTCGAACTTGAAAAAAAATTTTAACAATTTTTAAACAATTTAAAAATTTTAACAAGAAAAATTTGAATATGTTAACAATTTAAGTGATTTAACAATTTAAATGATTTAACAATTTAAAAAATTTAACGATTTGAATAATTTAACAATTTAAACAAGTTAATGATGAAATTTTTGAAGAATAGTTAAATTTTATTTATATAAGAAAAGCTTAAAGTATTTGCGAAATTAATTAACTTTCCAAAAATTAATTGGCACATGAAAAATCTCAATCCAGCGACAGAGGCATGCATATCCTAGATTGGATTAATAAAAGCCAAACATGAAAGTTAATCCTTAAAAGATGCAAATAGAAACTTTTCAAAAATTTAAAGTATGAAAGGAGAAAAAAAAAATATGAATGACGTACCATTTCAAAAATTTAACAATTTCCAATTTGGAAATGTTACAACCAGCTCTAGTTAATTTCTTGATCACAATATATTTAAATAAATCTTTATTACAATTGACAAAAGAGAATTTATGCAAAAAAAAAAATTTTAAATTCTTATTATAAACTTGAACTCCAGGCATCTAGTCCTAAGGGACAACACAACGGCTTCTTTCAAAAATTCTAACATTCAAATTCATTAACATGAATTAGGGACTCATTTACTCTCCTGACAATCTTCCGGCACCTGGAATGCATTCATTCACAAAAAATGGCTGTTGGCCCTAGATGCCTAGAATGAACAAACAGAAATAAATTATATACATATAAACAAAAATTGTATAAACACAAGTACAAACACTTTAAATATAGGATTTCTTTACAAATTAAAAACTGTTTGTTTAAAAAGAAATCACTTTAAAAACATTTGTAACATTCGAGTAAATTTTAACAATTTAAAACTTTATAAAATGATCAAGGTAGCTGGTTATCTATATTGAATAATTATGCTGGCTAGTTAACAGTAACGATAGCAGATGTCTACACATATCTTTTTAAACTTAATTTACAATTTTAAAAGTATAGTGCAGGTACACAAAGCTTGACATGTTACATAAAAAAAAAATTACCAGCTTAAATTAGGTACGTTATATAAAAAAATTTAAAATATGAAATACATGAAAAAAAAAATTTATATGTAATATGGATTTAAAAATTATTTTACATCATCACTTATAAATAGAATCTTTATAAAGTTAAGTATTTCATATTTAGACAATGGCTTGGTAAAAATATCTGCCAAGTTTGACCTGCTACGCACGTGATTAAGTAAAAATTCCCCACTATTGAAAAGATCTCTTATAAAAAAGAGCTTTACATCAATATGCTTTGACTTGTAATTTTCCACTGGGGATTTAACAAAGTCGATTGCGGCTTGATTATCTGCATTCATTACAGCTGTCCTCCCTAGTACAGGTATGATCCCTTCCTGTACACATTCGCGACGTATCCGGTCAAACCAGACTAGGTTCTTGACGGCCTCAGTCATTGCGACGAATTCAGACTCCATAGTCGATAAAGAAACGCACTTTTGTTTAAAAGTGTGCCAATCGACAGGAGCTTCGTCAAGCATGACTATTTGACCGCCGATCGAAGTCCGGTCATCGCGGTTAGCCGCGAAATCAGCATCAGTGAAAATTACGAGATCATTAGATCTGCACGAGAGTTTCAGCTTGTAATGCATAGTTGCTTTTAAGTATCCCAGCAATCGTAGCAACCCATCCCAATGGACTATACCAGGGTTTGCTTGAAACTGACTTAAAACATTCACGGCATAGCAGAGGTCAGGTCGAGTACGGTTAGCCACAAAGGCAAGGCAACCCAGTAAATTACGATAGGGCAGATGTGACATTTCCTTTATTTCAGCATCAGACACGGGACAACTGGATCTTGAGAAAATTATTCCTTTACTTATAGGTAATGAAGAAACAGGAACTTTAAAAGAACTAAACCTATTACATACATCTTGGATGTAGCTTTTCTGGTGGATTACAACTCCTGCCGGAGTATCCTCGAATTCAACACCAAGTAGTCTTTTTGTTGTTCCAAGTTCTTTTATATCAAACCTAGCTTTTAGTTTAAGTAAAATATTATGTATAAGCTTTTTAGTTTTCCCAAAGATCACAATGTCATCAACGTATAAAAGTAGTAAAATGTTAGAATTAAAAATATATACGCAATTACAGGAAGATAATTTCTTAAAACCAATGTCTAATAATGTTTTATGTATCTCTGTAAACCATTCTCTGCCACTCTGGTGCAATCCGTACAAAGCACGATCTAGTTTGCAATATAGATGCTCTTTGCCTGGTTCAGAGAATCCGGGCGGTTGTTGCATATACACATCCTCGCTCAGTGGTGCATACAGGTAGGCGCAGGTCACGTCACACTGAGTGTGTGACCACCCGCTACACGATACAAGAAGGGAGAAAAAGAATCGGATAACGCCAAAGTTCACAACAGGGCTGAAAGTCTCTTCATAGGACTCGCCCTTTATTTGCTTGAACCCTTGGGCAACAAGCCTCGCCTTGTGCCTGGCTATCCGTCCATTCTCATCCCGTTTTGTCGTGTAAACCCACCGGCAACCTACTGGCGTAACATGTGCTGGTAACTCAGCCAAATGCCAAACCCCACGGTCTCTCATTACCTGCATTTCTCGCATCATTGCTTCCCACCAGATCGAGCTCTGTTCAGATTTGCATGCTTGTTTAAACGTACGGGGGGTATCAGAGTTTACTGCTAGTCATGCTGAAATACGTGAAAAATTTGACTCACTTGAACTTTCGTCCTCACTCTCTGATGTTTCAGACTCCACGGGAATAGGAATAATGCCACAGTAGGAGTTGGATCCTTTAAAATCAAAAATTTCAGGTTTAAATAGAATGTTGTTGTCCTGACAATATTTACGAACCTCGTTCAGGGAACGTAACCTATTGGTTTTTCCTAGTTCGTAATAATAAACATCTGTTCTGTTTTCCTTCTTACGTTTTACAGGCTTTCGTATCCAACTAACATCTTCACGTAAGGAAATAGTTGGAAGGCTACTGTTAGAAGTACTGGACCCCGAATCAATGTCCCCCTCCCCCCCAAGTGGGTAATCTTGAGAACTGCTGGAAGGACCTGGGATGACCTCAGGTTCATCTTCAACAGCAACATCTCGATTGACCTGCACCTTGGGAGAAAAGAGGGCATAATCATCGGTGCCCAGCACAGCTACACTGCGCTTAAGACCAACAGAACTTTCGTTAAAACAAACATTAGAGGACTCAACTATTTCATCTGTCTCCGGAATCCAAATACGGTAACCCCTCGTGCGGAAAGCATATCCTACAAGGATTCCCTTTCTTGCACGAGCTTCGAGTTTCCATGTCCTTTGCTTTGGCGATTTAACATAAGCTTCGGTCCCAAAAGGCTTTAAGTGCCTAACAGACGGCTTTCTATTCCCGTAAAGCTCAAATGGAGTCTTTCCTAACAGTTTTGGACAAATTCTGTTCCATGGATAGGCAAAATATTTTAGGGCCTCTGGCCAGAATTTTGGGTCTAAGTTACTGTCAATGAGTAGAGTTCTTATTCCATCAGCCGCAGTTGCCATAAAGCGTTCTGCAACCCCATTTTGTTGTGGGGTGTACGCGTTGGTAAATTCGTGGTGGATACCTTTTTCTTCAAAAAAATTTTTGAATGAAATGCTATCGAATTCCCCGCCATTATCCGTCCTGAAACTTTTAACTCTTTTGTTTAAGTAGTTTTCAGCCCTCAAAATGTGCTTTCTCACGACATCAAAGGTGTCGGATTTAAGCCTTAAGGGGTAGACTGACACACGGCGGGAAAAGTCGTCGATAATAGATAAAAAGTACCTTTCACCACCTCTACCTTCTATGCGACAGGGACCCCACAAATCGGCATACAGCAACTCAAGTGGATTATTGGAACGAATGTTCTTGCTGTGCTTATGTGAAATATTCTTAAGTTTGCCGAATTTACAGGCCTCACAAAACAAAGTAGTCTCTTTTAAATTAGGTAATCCACGAACACCCTGCTTACGGTTAGTATGGGCAATTAAAGAAGGGCTAATATGACCATACTTTTTGTGCCACATTAACATTTTCTCAGCATGTTTAACAGCAGAGGTTTCAAATTTTACTGATTTACCCTTAGAAACTGGAATTTTAGGATATAACCTGTAAATTCGGTCTTTTAAAAATGCACTAAATAAGTACTCGCCCCCCCGACAGATCTTTACCTCACCATTGTTTCCTTTAAAAGTTAAACCATTAAGGTCCAACTGGGGACCCGAGATCAAATTTCTACGCAATTGGTCTGAATACATTACGTTACACAAAGTAAAAATTCTTTGACCAAAACGTAGTTTGACCTCCCCTTTACCCTTAATAGGGAACAATACATTTTTAACAGCAACAGACATCTCATCATTTAACTCTTCAAATTTAGAAAATAATTTTCTATTGTTACAGAAGTGGTGACTGGCACCACTGTCGAATATCCATTCCGAATCATTTACAACATTACTGATACTAGAATGTGAGACAAAAAGATTCGACTTACATGAACTATCCGACAGTTTCGTGCGAGAGCCACCGCCTCTGCAACTGGAAAAATGAGGAGAGGGTCGTCTGGCAGTCTTGCATCTGGGTCTGGAGCGCCTGGAAGCAAGTGATGAGTCTCGGGAACCGCAGTCAGAGTCGTCAGATGGGCATGATGAGTCAGTCTGGCATCTCTCGGGATACCGTTGAAAGTGTCGACCTCGGGAACTGGATCCACTGGAAGAACGAGGGCGTCTGGATCTGGAATAAGGCGAAGGATGACGATACTGGCGATCAGGTGATCTGGCGTAACAGTTGACCTGGGTATGTCCCAACTTTCCACATCTCCAGCACTTTTTCTGTTGAGACTTCCTGAAGCGAGGTTTGCTCTTAAAGGACCTATTCACTTTAGCAGTAGTAGAGACGCTGACCTGTTTGGCACTGTCTCGATCACGTAACTTCTGCCTTGTTTCTTCCGCCACCAGTGAGTCCACAACAAGGTCAAACTTAAATGATGCCTCAGGTTTGGATAAAACTTGTTGGACAAGATTGTCGAAACTGCTCGGTAAAAATCGTAAAAATTGGTAGGTTAGATAACATTCTGAAAAATTTTCATCTATGAGCTTTATTTCAGAGTAAGTCTTCTTTAAACGAGTAGCAAATAAGTTAATAGGTTCTCCATATCGTATCCTTTCTTCCATAAGTTCATTGAACAAGGTCATATGATGGGTGCGTGAGGCAGGATGAAAATTTTTATGCAATCTTCTCCATGCTTCAACAGGCTCTTCACAATCTTCTATTAATCTCTTAAATTCAGGCTCTATGTTCAAGTAGATTAAAGAAAGAGCTTTGTTAGCACGGGAGGTAAATTGATTGACCATATCGGCAGTAACACTTGCACTTAAAACTGGGGTTTCTTGCTTTAACTGTATAATATCCCAAAGGCCTTTTTCCATCAATAAATATTTCATGTCACACGCTCATGTGGCGTAATTTCTTGTACTTAACTTATCAATAGGATTAGTGGCCATTTAAAAAAAAATTCAGGATAAATTTTTCAAGCAAAAAAAAAATTTTAAGTGTTACCGCCCCCCCGACTTTTTCGTCGGTTCTCTGTTAAAAGCCAAGTCGAATCTCTCAAAAAAAATTTCAATATGTCATAAAGTTCAACAAAACTCAGAAATAGTCTATTATGAAAGCATAATTAAGGCATAAAATAATATAAACGTAATTAATTCATTCTGTAAATCATAAAAATTCAGCAAAAAGATAAATCAAAACTTCTTCAAAATATAACTGAACAGTTCTGTAAACAAAAGTCCGGCAGAAATCAAAATAAAGTTCTTGGAAAAATATAAACAAAGTTCTTTAAAAATATGAATAAAGTTCTTTTAAATCATAAGGTCTGGCAAAAAAATTTCAGTTTTTCATAAGGAAGAAATCATAAAACGTAATCCAGGATATTTCAAAACATAACACTTCACCTTTGCCTGCCGAGATCGATCTGCTCAAAATGGCTTCCAGGGTTAGGCTTACCGCCCTTAACCCCTTAATGTGCGTAATATAACCTTTGGAGGTTTATATATACGCTAAAAAATCTCATTACAGAAGCAGATAGCACATATGGAGCTTTTGCTGGCACCTAACACTGTAGTGGAAGTTAAAAATAAATATGAGCAGACTTTAATGTCGATCTCTTTAACAGAAAACAAAAGTCAAAAATAAAACTAAAGTATTTATTGATTACTTGAGAAACAGGCTTGGCATTACAGAAGACTTGACACGGTGAACTCCATCACATTAGTACAGATGAACATGTTAACAGTTGAACATATAGTCGACATCAATTGTGCAGGTTGAAACAATTAAAAGTAAACTTAAATAAAACAAGTATCTTACAATACATCCAGATTGAGGACCAGCCTCAATTCAGTGACTTGAACTACTTCCATTAGTAGGAAGATAAAAGCGGCGAAGAACAGAAATTAACATCGTGTATTTATACTAAGCTGGCCGGATTGAAAACATCGTTTGTGAGCACGCCCACGAAACGAGCCAATGAGAAGACGACATGTGTACGAATCGAAAGATCGATTCGGTAAAACGAATGAAAGATTCGATTATTGTTACGATATTCCAAGTCGCCATCTGGCGGGGAAAGTATCGTTACGGAAAAATATGATTAGTCGGAGATAAGTTATTGTCGATGTAGGTTGAAATTAAAGATGGAGTCCGTGGAACAAATTATGAAAGGCTATTGAAGTTAAATAGATTATTGGATGTTATAAAGTTGATAACGGCCGGAAAGGATTTGAAAGGTAAGTTAATATTTATTAGATATGGTTATTATGAAATAATAAATAAATAAATGTTAAAATAAATTATAAGTGAATGAATTAATGAATAAATGGGAATAGGAGGCGATGAGAAAACCATCTGTTGATGGGATTCCATCAATAACAACATAGTTTTTTAGTTAGGACAAAACATAGTTTTTTTCTTTTTTTTCTTTTTTTTTTTTTTTCGTATTAAAACATGTGTTTTGTAGTGTTGAAAATTTTCTGGCCAGCTATTATATAAAAAATTTTAGATAAAAATTAGTGGTTTCCAAACGCAGGGCTGCCAACTACTACTCCTACAGCGTAGTTACTCCACTTTAGCTTCTAAATTACGCATTACGCTACGTGAACTTCAAATTACGCTTTCCCGCTTTTGTTTACTGATCTGTTCTGAGGCCAGAACCATTCTAAAATTAAATAAAATTTAAGCAGAGGTTGAAAAAAAAATAAAAAAATGGTGACCTGAAAAAAATATTGGCAATATGTGTGATTGCGTTATAAAGTCAGTAAAGAAGCATTTGATTAAAATATAACCTAACGTTTATTTTTCAAAAAAACATATTCAAATTAAAATATATGTATATATGAAATAATAAACAAAGAGAAAATTATATCTGGTAAAATCAATCAAAAACAATAATTTCTGAAATTATATTATCCATAGAATTAGAGTAATACCTTAACATGATAAAAGCACTTAATTAATTTAAACGGCATGACGTAAGGTAAAGTTTAAAAGACCAGTACAGGTTTGCAAAAACGAACAACTCACCATGGCATCACTGGAAAAAGCAATTTTCAAATCGGACGATGACGAAAAATAAAGTCCAGGAATAGTTCAAAGAAAGTACAAAAATCCTTGGATGTTAACACAGTTCATGACAGCAACATATTTATCATCACATTTCCGCTATCAACTAATAGAAATTATTTCATAAAACTACACCATCTTTCACCACTTAAGATAAACTACAATTGAACTTTCATAATTAATATTTATGACAACAAACGGCCTTTTACTAGGCCAAAACATCGTCAGACCATCCGCAGTCAAAACAATCCAACTGATTTAAATACCCCTCGCGATTCCAGATATTGCCAGACGACAACGCCCCTTTGCGTCTGCAGAAGTTGAGCGAAAACGTTCCTGCTTTGCGAAAGGGAGATACGGCTACTCGTAAGTTGCGATTTGCGAAGATCGCAAATCGCGATCAAACGGAAGAAAACGACCATGAATGCACACGTAAGATGATCAAATCGAAAGTAAACAAATAAGTAACCAATTTAAACGGTGGAATATGCTATGGAACCAGGAAAACAGAATAAAAGAATTGGAGATAAGACAAAGATCGAATAGTATTGAAATAAAATAAAAACCAGTAAGTCATGCCATATTATTCCCTTACAATATGTATATGTGCTTAGGAATATGAGTGTTAAGGATATGGGTAAGGCTGACAATCGCCCCCCCCCCCTTAACACTCATACTAAAAACTAAGTAATTACCAAGTATTACCAAATAATATAAATAACATCAAAGTTCATATTGAACAACATAAGATATCAGTATATCTACTATCACACTTTGACAGTTACTAGTGAAGAACAACTCAACATTAACGTGCATAAATGCAACAAATTCACAACATCACATAACAAGGTTAATTTGAAAAAAAAACAATTTTTTAACAATGTTAATAACCACACAATATGAATAACAATTTGATAGCTATACCACAACAAGATTAACAATTTTTTTCATAGCACAAAAGTCTCTAGTTACCATAGTAACTTAAAAATTTGAAAGTCTATTTAGGTACACAAACATTTCAAGGAAAAGTTCATGAAAAATTTGTTACCGTGTTACCTCGTCACATACAAGTGACTACGATTACCGTTACATACCATAACATTCTTTAGTATGTCGATTCTTGATCCTTGCCTTGACAATACAAGATTAATATTTACATACATTTGCATAATGACACTAGAGTAGATGATTATTATACAACAGATTCATAAACATTACGAATATGAGGAATAGCAAAAACATGAATTATAATGCAAAAACACTTTGATAATGTATGAGAAATTCATGATATGCAAAAATAGACACATTTAATGATAATAACACTAATGATCATGATCATGATAATGACTGGAAAATATGATAATGATAAGGATGGTGAGCGCTCACATAAAAACAAAGATAACAACAACAACATGCATGCTTAAACTTCTGAAATAATACACATTTGCAAATGTTTTAAGAAAAATTTAAATGTGAAGGACACTTGTTATGCAATTTCTTAAAAGTAAGACAACCCTTTTCATATTTATATATGCAAAAAAAAATACAGCTCAATTTTCAACACCACGAACGGGACCTATGTGACATTTCCATTTATCAAAAATAGGGACTTACAAATTAAAAAAAACGATGCCCGCGACAGGCCTTCCTGTGATCAGAACACTCAAGAAGGCCACTACCCCCTGCAGACCACTCTGGCTATTTACAATGGCACCCCTGCGAGACGCTTCCTGGGGCTGCTCGGGTCCCGGAGGATGAACCATCCTGAGGTCTGATCACATTCCAGCGGGAGTTAAATTGTCCGCGATGTTGGAAATGAGGGTATTGAAAAGCTTATGTATGAAAAATAGAACATATGCCTATGAGACAAAAATATGAAATAACAAGAAAAACAAGTGTATAATCACATATTCAAAACATTATAAAAAGGAAACACTGAAATATACAAAAATTTCAGATTTGAAAAAATGAAACGCGTTAAACTTCAGGGTTTAACTTAAAAAAAAAACTAAACAAGCATTTTAATGCTTGACCCAAGCCCAGAGGAGGGGGAGTTTTTTTTCACATTATACATTTTACTTTTTACTTTTAAGTAAAACATATTTAAAAACATTATATATTACTTATAACTAAAGATCACTTCAATGAATCTCTTAAGATCAAACTTCGTTAAGGGTTTTGTAAAGATGTCTGAGAGATTAGCTTTACTAGTTACGTGTTTTACATTAAATATCTCTTGGTTTAAAAGGTCTCTAACAAAAAATAATTTAACATCAATGTGTTTTGTTCTGTAGTTTTCTATGGGAGACTTAAGGAAATCAATGGAGGCCATATTGTCTACTAACAAGGTTGGTTTAGTTTGTGGGCCTGTAAAAATGTGTTTATCATAACACTCAGTTATGATTCTACTGAACCAAAGAAGCTCTTTAGTTGCTTCTGTTAAAGCCACAAACTCTGATTCCATGGTAGACAAGCAGACAGATTTTTGTTTAAAAGCTCTCCACATGATAGGAGATTTGTCTAACATTAAAAGTTGTCCCCCCATTGACGTTCTGTCATCACGATTGGCGGCGAAATCGGCATCAGTATATGTAATTAGATTTATGTTATGACAATGTAGCTTCAATTTGTAGTGTTTGGTGCTTTGTACATATCCCAGTAATTTTAAAAGACCATTCCAGTGGATTATGCCCGGATTACTCTGGAATTGACTGAAGATATTTACTGCATAGGATATGTCAGGGCGAGTCCTGCTTGTAAGAAAAGATAAGCAACCCAAAACACTTCGGTACGGATATTTTGACATCTCCTGGGTTTCAGTATCTGTTTGAGGACACTGTGCTTTGGAGTACACTACTCCTTTACTTATGGGAAGTGATGTGATGGGAAAGTTATATTCCTTAAAACGTGTGCAGATATCATCAATATATTGCATTTGATGGATTGACACTACACCTTCCCCATCCTCCTCAAACTCAACCCCAAGGAGTTTACGTGTTTTCCCCAGGATTTTGATGTCAAAATGTTCAGCTAGTAATTTTAAAATCTCATTTATGTGTTTCTGATGCTTACTTAAAACAACAAAGTCATCAACATATAACAATAAAACAGCGTAATTAGAAAATGTGTAGATGCAATTACACCAATCCAGTTTGTTAAAACCAAGAGAAATTAAAACTTTATGTAATTCATAAAACCACACCCGGCCACTCTGATGGAGGCCATAAAGTGCCCTCTGGAGTTTACAGACCAAATTTTCTTTCCCTTTTATTTCGAATCCAGGAGGCTGTTTCATGTAGATGTTCTCTGAGAGAGGGGCATACAGATAGGCTCCTTTCACATCGCATTGCGTGTGAATCCATCCGAGACATGAGACAAGGGCGGCAAAGAAAAAGCGGATTAA
This sequence comes from Maratus speculifer, assembly GCA_964019185.1. Classification (NCBI taxonomy): domain Eukaryota; kingdom Metazoa; phylum Arthropoda; class Arachnida; order Araneae; family Salticidae; genus Maratus; species Maratus speculifer. Next base: position 19,795,726 of record OZ025297.1, on the reverse strand, counting down.
ACTAAAATTTACGACTGGTGAAAACGTCTCGTCATAGGTTTCGCCCCTGACCTGTTTGTAGCCTTGGGCTACTAGTCTTGCTTTGTATCTTGCCACCTGCCCTTTATCGTCTCGTTTGATGGTGAAGACCCATCTGCAGCCTAGAGGTTCAGTGTTGGGTGGTAATGATGTTAATTCCCATACATGTCTTTTATTTATTACGTTCATTTCCTCCTGCATTGCCTGTCTCCAGAGTTCCCACTGAGGGGATTTTAAGGCTTGCTTATATGTGTTGGGTATGGAGTCTTCTAGTCATATGTTATTTTTACGTGTTTCTGATAAGGATGTGTGTGGAGGTGTGTAACTAGGACTTGAACTAGCACTGGAAGTAGATTTTACAATACCCTGGTATTTATTATCCCCCTTGAAACTGAACATGGTTGGATCAAATTTTATACCATTAGACTGACAGTATTCCCGCACTTCTCTGAGTGATCTTAAACGTTGTGTTTCACCCATCTCATAATAATAGATGTCGGTTCTCGACTTATCAGGCCTAGTTACGGCCTTACGGAACCATAGAGCATCCCTCAATGTTCTCTGGAATTCCTCGCCCTCCTCGTCACTTTCATCGTCAGATGAGTGAACGGAGGCGGGTTCAACAGCTTTTGAGGTGCCTGGCTTAGGTGTTGGAGATGATGATCTTTCTAAAGGAAATCTGTCAGGTTGAAGGTCAGTCAAAGGGTCAATTTCTGGTTGTTCTGAACTTAAAATATATGTAGGTCCCAGGTCGCTTCCGTTGTGCTGCTCTGAAGTTGTAAAAGGGTTTGTGCCTATTGAATAACTTGGGCCTTGCTCGCTATGCCTGTGAACATTTCTTGGTACGGATTCATCCCCAAATCTAACATTTATAGTTTCTATTATTTTGTTTGTGTCGGGAATCCATACTCTGTAGCCTTTAGTTGACATTGCGTAACCCACTAAAACCCCCTTTTTGGCCTTAGGATCAAATTTTGAATTTCTTAACTGCCTAGGTACTCCTACGTATGCCACGGTACCAAAAGGGCGTAAATGTCTTATTGAGGGTTTGTTGCCACAGTAATACTCAAAGGGTGTCTTTTTCTGCGTTTTGTGACATACCCTGTTTAGTGTGTACGCGATGTATAGAACTGCTTCCGGCCAGAATTTTAAACTGAGTTTGCTTTCATTAAGAATTGAGCGTGCCCCGTCCATTATAGTTTGATTTAAACGTTCCGAGACCCCATTTTGTTCCGGAGAATACACGTTGGTAAACTCATGGTGTATCCCGTTTTCCTCAAAGTATCTTTTAAATGCTTCATTGTCAAACTCCCGCCCATTGTCGCTACGGACTTCTTTTACCTTAGTGCCTAAAAATCTTTCAGCTCTTTTTACGTGATTAGTGAACACCTTGAATACTTGTGATTTGTTACACAAGGGGTAGACTGATACTTTACGTGAGAAGTCGTCAGTTATGGTTAAAAAGTACTTCTCACCGTTTCTACCTGTTATTTGTGTCGGTCCCCACAAGTCAGTATGAAGTAATTCAAGGGGGCGTTTTGATCTTATTTGATTTATAGGACGGAAGGAAGTTCGCCTGTGTTTGTTAATTTTACATGTCTCACATTCAAAGTCTTTACTTTTAATAGGTGGTAAGCCCCTTACACCATTACATTTAACAGTATGTTCGATTAAAGTGGAGCTAATGTGTCCGAAACGTCTATGCCATAACTTAAAGTCGTCCTTCTGGACAGTAGAGGCTTGAAAACGCACCTTTTTAGGACTTTGACTATTTTGAGTTTTAGTTTTATTTTTAGGGCTAGGATCTGGGTACAGGCAGTAAATGCCATCTTTAAGAAAAGCACGGAATAGGGTACCACTGTCACGATATGCTCTAACCCTGCCCTCACCTCCTCTGAACTTGGCACCAGTTTTATCAAGCCTAGGGCCAGATATCAAATTGTGCCTTAAACTTGGGCAATACATAACATCGCCGAAGCGAACCATTTCCCCATTTATTTTTAAGTCCACTAGACCAGTTCCTTCAATAGGAAAAGTTGCTCCGTCAACGGCAACAGCCAACTCCTCATTTTGCAAAGGTTTAAATTTTACATACAGGTTTTTATCTTTGCAAAAGTGGTGGGAGGCACCTGTGTCAAAGACCCAGGCGTCTCCACCACATTTAATATTACTAAGATTAGACTGAATGAGGTAGTTTACCTGGCTTGTTGGCTTACGTTGACGTTGGTTTCTAGCTCTATTGCGAGGCACATCTCTGCTAGGTCTGGAATTACAGGGTTGGACTCGAACTGGACTGGACACTGATGAACCTCTGGACACCGAGGAGTTCTGGAACGAGGAGTTTCAGGAGTCTCTGGAAGTGGTATGGAGGCAGGATTCGGGATTGGAAGATTGTTGAGGCAATTTACACTGTCGAAGCACATGGCCGGCTTGGCCACACCTGTGGCACCTTCCCTTGAACTTAGGCTTATATACGGACCTCTTGGGTGTGCGAGCTCGAGAAAAATGGGATTGGACCAGGTCACCTCTGTCTTCTTCACGTAATTTGATGCGGGATTCCTCGGCCACCAGCTCGGTCAGGACATCTTTAAATTTGAACTGCTGTTCGGGCCATCGCAAGATTCCCTGGACGAGATTGTCAAACTTTTTAGGGAGCCATCTCAACAACTGGAATGTCAGATAAATTTCCTTTATCGGCTCATTCATGGCAGCCAGCTGATCAGCAAGTCTCTGTAGGCGTGCAGCAAACATATCGACTGGCTCGTCAGGCTGTATTCTGCAGGACAGGATCTCGCCAAACAACTGCATGTGACGTGCACGGTTGTCAGGTTGAAAGTGGGTCTTCAGCTTTGTCCACGCTTCATGAGGGTCATCGATGTTTTCAATTATCCTCCGGAACTCATTTTCGACGTTTAGGTATACTATGGATAGTGCTGACCTGAGCCGTGCCTGATAGTCTTTTGTTGCTACTGCATCACTGGTATTCGGAGCCTCTTCGGTACCATTTACGATGCCCCAAGCATTCTTGTCGAGCAGCAGGTATTTGACATCCGCTGCCCAGGTTGCATAATTGTGAGAGTTCAATTTGTTTATGCTAACCTGTACGTTGGTCATTGCCATGCTCTTAATTAAATTTAAACAGAAAGGAAAAGAATTTTTTTTTTTTTTTTTTTTTTTTTTTTCAAAAAAAACGTACTCTAAAACAGTCAAATAGTACGACAAAAAAAATTTTACCAAAAAAACCTTTCTATTTTATACTAGAATAATTAGATATGATTATAAGTTAAAATACAAATGCTATTGCGGCCCCCCCCACTAAAAATCGCTTGGAGGTCTAATGGCCGCATGCTACCACTAATTTAAGATATTGCCAACGAAGGTTATGGCCACCATAACAGGTTAAAAAGCGTAGTCGCTTTGGCCCATAACCCGTGATCTGTTCTGAGGCCAGAACCGTTCTAAAATTAAATAAAATTTAAGCAGAGGTTGAAAAAAAAATAAAAAAATGGTGACCTGAAAAAAATATTGGCAATATGTGTGATTGCGTTATAAAGTCAGTAAAGAAGCATTTGATTAAAATATAACCTAACGTTTATTTTTCAAAAAAACATATTCAAATTAAAATATATGTATATATGAAATAATAAACAAAGAGAAAATTATATCTGGTAAAATCAATCAAAAACAATAATTTCTGAAATTATATTATCCATAGAATTAGAGTAATACCTTAACATGATAAAAGCACTTAATTAATTTAAACGGCATGACGTAAGGTAAAGTTTAAAAGACCAGTACAGGTTTGCAAAAACGAACAACTCACCATGGCATCACTGGAAAAAGCAATTTTCAAATCGGACGATGACGAAAAATAAAGTCCAGGAATAGTTCAAAGAAAGTACAAAAATCCTTGGATGTTAACACAGTTCATGACAGCAACATATTTATCATCACATTTCCGCTATCAACTAATAGAAATTATTTCATAAAACTACACCATCTTTCACCACTTAAGATAAACTACAATTGAACTTTCATAATTAATATTTATGACAACAAACGGCCTTTTTACTAGGCCAAAACATCGTCAGACCATCCGCAGTCAAAACAATCCAACTGATTTAAATACCCCTCGCGATTCCAGATATTGCCAGACGACAACGCCCCTTTGCGTCTGCAGAAGTTGAGCGAAAGCGTTCCTGCTTTGCGAAAGGGAGATACGGCTACTCGTAAGTTGCGATTTGCGAAGATCGCAAATCGCGATCAAACGGAAGAAAACGACCATGAACGCACACGTAAGATGATCAAATCGAAAGTAAACAAATAAGTAACCAATTTAAACGGTGGAATATGCTATGGAACCAGGAAAACAGAATAAAAGAATTGGAGATAAGACAAAGATCGAATAGTATTGAAATAAAATAAAAACCAGTAAGTCATGCCATATTATTTCCTTACAATATGTATATGTGCTTAGGAATATGAGTGTTAAGGATATGGGTAAGGCTGACAATCGCTATCAGCGCGCTGCAGTTGCGCAATCCTTAAACGCCGCTGCCGGTTACGAAGGAAGCAGGTTTGAAAAGACTTTTCCTCCTCGATAAAGAAATGCAGTCATATCCCCTGAATCGTAACATCTGACGCAAAGTGCGCGCGCACATTAATACGGCGCTGTGATTGGGTTACGTGTGTGAAGATCTTTCCTGTCTCTAGCGGTAGCCGTACTTTTCTTGTGTTTTGATTCTGTATGGGATTGTTTGGGCTAAAGCACTGCCTCCTCTACAATGCCTTCTCGCTTGTGACGTAGTGGAGGCCGTTTCCCTGACAACGATCGCGTTTTGAGTTCCGTGGCGATTGTGGAACCAATAAGGTTAGTGATTTCGCCTCCACTTCATGACGTTTCACGTTTGTCGTCTGCTCTGTGAATAGGCATTGTTGAGGGAGCAGTGGCTAAAGTCAAGCTACGTTTTCAGAAGTTATATTATATGGTATATGACATCATATAATATATGGTATATGACATCATTTTGAATAATTAATCCTGTTCACTTCTTTTATTTCTCTGTCAAAATGAGTGACTGAGATATCGAACAAAGAAAAGTACTTCGGATCAAAAGTTCCGATCCGAGTTGGCTAATATCCGATTCGGTGAAGTAGCTTTTTTTTTTTTTGCGTGCTTCAGATAAATCTTGATATGAAGCATTCTGCATTACTTGCGAAAGTACTTTTCACTTTAATCACGGGGAAAATTTTATTGCTCGCGTCATATAAAGTCAAAGAGACATATCAAGAACAAAGAACGAAAACAAAAGTTGAAAAAATGCCAGACACTTTCTTTGTCAAAAGCGACGTGTCGATAAGTATTACCACACCAGAGATGCTTTTTTCGTTATTTCTTATTGAACCTAACGTGCAATTAAGTGCAACTGACCATGCAGGTTATCTCTTTAAAGCGATGTTCCCAGATTCCAAAATCGCCAAGCACAATGCTAGCACTCGAACCAAAACAACAGCCATTTTAAAATGTATGGCAAATAAAACCTGCTCTGATATAATTACTATTTTAAAAAGTATGCCATTTTCACTTTTAACTGGTGGTAGCACTGACCAAAATGCTGTTAAACTAATTTTCATGATGAATACCCATGAAATAAAAGGTAAGTTTTATATTTTGATTTGTAAAATTTCTTCTATTTTAATATGTATGATAGTTAAATCAATGTATTTTAAAAAAGTGTTTTTTACAATATATTTCAAACTTTTTTTTTAACCTTTCGGGGTCGAATGCGGTAACACAACTTGACTACACTTGATTTCTTAAAACTACACATTTTCGATGTTCAAACTACACATTTTTACTCGCAGAGGTTGGCAGCCCTGCAAACGCTTTTAGTAACGAATTAAGCAAAGTCTAATCGACTGGGTGGCATTTGGGCAGAACTATTAAGGGGTTTAGAGCAAAAAAGTTTGAAATGTTTATTTCTGATGAAATTCAGAATAACATTTTCTATCATGATTTATACCTAAGAAAACTCCATATCATGAATGTTTTTAGTACACAGTTTAGAAGCATGCATTGCTGCCTGCTTTCTATAAAAGCCGACCAGTTGCATACTCCGTTCAATTTTTTATCTTTGACTGGCATTGTTGATGAAGGGCCTTTATGTTTCTTGGCTATAATTCCCTATTCCATTTCAGACATTCTTGGGCGTCTTCCTTTAGCATTTGGTGTTTCGCTTCCTGTTTTACAAAGGCATATTGCAACTTCTCTGAATTAAGCCAAAGGCATTCGTCAAGACCATTTACATGTACTCTATAGATAATTTCAAAATTTGTATAGATAAAAATTTAATCGTGTTCTCTCTCTCTCACTCACACACACGGCACATAACAATGTCACTCCTGCATAAAAATGTCTGAATTCAATGTTGTTTAATATAAAATATAAAATTACTTTAATATTTAATATGGAAACTTTTTGTGCCAGTTGAATACATTTCTTGTGTAACATTTGTTGTTATTGTGCAGTCAACATCTGATTCAGATAAAAAAATAGCATTTTCAATTCCATCTTCAGCTGGATTATATGCTAAATCTACCCAACTATCATCAGAAAGTCCAAAAGACTTATCATCATTATCAGATGCAAATAATATTGCATTGACTTCATCTCGAGTTAGACCTTTGTGCACCATTTTTCATTTGTATGTTTTATGAGCTTTATGCTCTATGTTCCATATCTGGCACAAGCACTAAAAAAAGATTTCAAGCTGATGTATTGAAATATTTTAGTTTTAAGCAGCCTTAATTACAAATTTGTGATATACTCATATGTCTAAAAATTTTTCTGCTATACTTTCAATACTATTGGATGAAAAAGTTGAAGCAAATTCTACTGTTGTATACGATGCAGACTGGAATTTTTTTATCGAAATGAAAATTGAATAAATAGTGAGCTACTGCCATCAAGTGAGAAAAACAGGTACAAAAATCTTTGTTTAAATGTTCTAGATATGGCACAAAGCTCAGATAACCTAAATTTAAAATTCTTAGGAAAATAGAGGAGTTTTGTTGGTATGTTCCATATATGGCACACCATGCAGTGAAGGGTTAAAGCAGGCATGTCAAACTCATCTACGAATGCAGGCCAAATTTAGCAATGTACACAAAGCCGCGGGACACATTATCGAAAATAAAGAAAGAGATTAATTTGATGAATATTGCACAAAATGAAAACTGTTCATTAAAAATACAGCATTGTTTTAAAAAAATCAAGCAAACAAACAAAAATATATACAAAATTTTAAAACTATTCATTGGAAAAATTAAAAACATGCACCATAAAATTTTTACAATATTTATTAAGTAAAAAGAATTCTGTAGAAAAAATATATTAGAAGAGTGCACTGTCAAATATAATGAAAAATAAGTTAGAATAAAAATACAAATAAGCTTAAACACATATTGAACATTTTAAAATTTAAATCGCAATCAAAATTATACAAAAATGTGTTAGTAATTTTGTAATCCTAATACCTGTATTTTCTTTTATGTTGTAATTGCTACTTTTTATAATACCAATCATTAGTAGAACACAATTATTTACAATGTAATATTATGAAAGAAATCATTTCCAGATACTCCTCATTTATTTTTAAGTACATATTGTGTCTGCGAAAAAAAAACTGCCCACAGAGTAAAATTTCTTGCACTTATATTTTCAAGAATTGTAAAGTTAAAGGACAAAATAAATGGTAGCCTCCGGCCTCAGGGGCATTAAATGAGAAAAAGTGGTTATTAAAAAAATATTTGTTGGTGGCTACTGATGGCTACTGTCTACTAATGAAAATTTTGTAGTTTAATAAAAATTTTAAGTTATAGCAATATATACTGAAATTATCAATTTCATACGATTATTGAAATTTCTAGTTCAAGACAGTATGTTTGCATCTTTTATGCCACAGTGGTGTTGAATCGGTGTTGTTTTCATCTTCTATGCCAAACTCTAAAGAAATTCGTCGAAAATAACAACCATTAATTAAAAATTTTAAACTTTTCTTTATTTAATTGCGGATCACGAAATTTAATGTATGTCAATTTCTGCCATTAAATGTAATGCAGATTAATATTCTGAAATAATGGTAGATATTTTGAATAAAATCATTCTCCAATTTTGCAACATTGTAAAACTTGCAATGCAAAGTGTATTTTCTGCATCAACTAAGAACTGAATCAAACATACGAACATGCCAAAGGCTTGGCAGACCACATAGAAGTGCCTGGCGGGCCAAGTGTTTGACATGCCTGGTTTAAAGAAATGACATTCCTTTAAAATTTATATGGCGCTATACCTTCTATAATTTAACATTATAGAAATCTCTCTTTTTTAATTGTTAATTTAATCATTTCTTTTGCGTTGCCACCATCTAAAAAAACAGTACAGTAATTTTAAAAGGAAATCCAGATTTTTTACTTAAAACATAAGTTTATACAGCGATTGATTATTTCATTGCATTATCAAAAGTTGTTTCAAATGGCATTTAATTTATGTCTTTACTATTAGTTGTGTGTCGCAGTTTCCTAACTTATATACTAGTGTACCACTAAATTAGGCTTCTTACATTAGCTGCATTAACTGGTGCTAAGGTAATTTTAAGATTTTGAAATTACAGAATTACTAAATTCTTATTAAATGACGTTTGGATTATTTATTTATATTTACATTAGCAGACCTTATTGAGTTCATGGATGAAAATTTAGGATTAGTTAAATCTCGATTCGTATATTAAGGAGGCTCAAGCGTTGAAAACTTTTCAAAAAATCGATTTTTTTAATGATCTAATTTGATTATTCATTTAATTCTGAACTCAGTGCAAAAAACCGCATAAAAATATTTGCATTTTTAACGGAGTTATAAGCATTTATGTATCAATATTTACATAGCCGCATCCATATAATTTCAACTTTAAGTCACGTTTTCCCAAAACTTGATTTTTGACGACTAACACCAAGATTTAAAAAAAAAAACTATTTGATAGAATGGTTTAATTTTTTTTTTTTTTTTTTTTTTTTTTTTTTGCATGCATATAATATTATTATCTAGATTATGAATTAATATATTTTAGATAGTTTAATATTTTGAGTATTTTTAATGGGAAAAAAGCTGTACTTTTGGGGTTTTTTTTAAATTTTCAAATTTGAGAGATTTTTTTAATACTGTTTTTATTAAATGATAGTTATATCCTTAATTCATAATCTTGATTATGATGTTATATGCATGCAAAAAAAAAAAAAATAAATAAAATAAATAAATAAATAAATAAATAAATAAAAATAAATAAAAAACAAAAACAAAAAAAAATAAACCATTCCATAAAATAGTTTTTTTTTAAATCTTGGTGTTAGTCGTTAAAAATCAAGTTTTGAGAAAACACGACTTAAAGTTGAAATTATATGGATGTGGCTATGTAAGTATTGATACATAAATGCTTATAACTCTGTTAAAAATGCTAATATTTTTATACAGTTTTTTGCATTGAGTTAAGAATTACTTGAATAATCAAACTAGATCATAAAAAGAAATCGATTTTTTGAAAAGCTTTCAACCCCTGAGCCCCCTTAAAATGTAATCGGTCTACCAAGTCATATCTTGGTGGAATCCACCTAAAAACCTGAATTTAGCAGTTGAATCATAGGTTTATCATTATGTTTTCCTGTTCCCAATCTTCCATGTTTCACACTTTTGGGTGCAGCACAGCACAATAATAAATCTATGAGCCAACCGTTAACATCAGGTTTTTTTGGTATTTTCCACCAAGATATGACTTGGCAGACCGATTGCATTTTAATATGTAAATTGAGATTTAACTAATCTTAGATTTTGACCCATGAACTCTATGAGGTGATTGTCTGTGCTATCCCTCTCGGTCTGTAGGCATGTATTCATGATTATTTATTAATTAAAGCTTAAGTTAAGCAAATCAGTCAAAAGAATATACAGTAGACTCCCTCAAATCTGCAAATCAGAAATCCGCAACTCTCTTAAATCTGCACATATTTTATGGATGTAAACAATGACTTTCAGTTCAGATATTGGGACAAAATTTGTTTTTTTTTTTTTAATTTTGTATCAATTCCATACATTTTTTATTTTGTAATTTTCTTAATAATGCTCTATTCATGTTTTTTTCATGAAGGAAGAATATTTTTTTTTTTTTTTTGGATAAAATTCAAGATATTGCTGATATCACTGGTAATCACAATCTTCTTACCAAATATATTTATGCATTATTCAAGATTTTTTTGTTTATTAAGCCTGGCTAAACTTAAAAAAAATCCATATTTTATGATTTTGATGTGAATTAGTAATGTACTTTTATGAGGCAAGTTTTGTTGAATAATTTTGGAAAAATACATCTAATCCTTATAAAAAATATTTAATCATACACTATTGATTAACAACTTGACCTTTGCTATTAGTATTTTTTATCATTTAAAAAAAGTCTAAATTTTTATTATTTTAGTTTATTACTTTTTTAATATTTTATTATATTGTAAGCATTCATCATAGTTCTGATTGCACTATTAATTATTGTTTAAAAAATGTAAACAAAGCAATGACCAGAAATCCGCAAAATTCTAAAATCTGCACAACCTCTGGTCCCAAGCTGTGCGGATTTGACGGAGTCTACTGTATATAAATAAAAATAAATATTTTCCTGTATTTTCTGAAAAGTTTTGGCAATGATATACATACATACAGTGAAACTAGTGTGAAAAGTCACAAATGATTTAGAATTCTTATATTTCATTGAAAGATAAACTAAAAGTATGTTCTTCATTAAGAGCCCACAGTAGTCACTCAAAATGACCCAAATGATAAAGTTAAGTCTATGGGGCATTATTTTCAAATATCTCACCCAAATTTTAATATTTTTAAACAATCTTTTTGCATAGGATAGCTGAGGATGGTTAGTTTTGAGACTAGTTTTTATTTTTTCAATTTTAGTTATATTTTTTTTTTAGTTTAGGATAGTTTCAATTTCAAAACCGGTTCTGAAAATTAAAGTAATCTTTTTTTGAAAAAATCTGAAACCAAAATTGAAAAATTAAAAATTAACCTTAAAACAATTCCTCAGCTTCCTATGCAAAAACATTGTTCAAAAATATTAAGAGCACACACTAGTCACGCAGTAAAAGCCGAACGCTAATATAAAGTCTATGGGAGCGTTCTTTTCAAATATCTCGCTCAAATTTTAATATTTTTACATGATTTTTTTTGCATAGATAGCTGAGGACGATCTACAACTGGCCTAGTTTTTACTTTTTCGATTTTGCTCATATATTTTTTATATTATGTTAGTTTCAATTTCAGAACTGGTTTAAACCGGTTTTGAAAGTTAAAATAATTTTTAAAAGAAAAATCTGAAACCAAAATTGAAAAAGTAAAAACTAGGCCGGTTGTGGATCGTCCTCAGCTAGCCTATGCAAAAAAAATCATTAGGATGAGCGAAGCGAATCCTCTACTAGGCCACTCAAATTACAATTTGTCGTACACTTTACAAAAAAACTATTCAATATTTTGACTTTAAATTAAACACAAAAATAAATTATGATCTGAAGATTTGCAGAATGTAATTTTTTTTACAGTAAAACGTTAAAAAAATTATTATTTTAATTAATTTATTTTACATGCATTTCCAATACAAACGCATTTTAACAAAAAAAAAAAAAGAAAAAAAAAAAAAAAAAAGAAACGCATACATTTTCAGAAAAAAAATATAAATCATGGAGTAAGTTATTATAGATAGAATCATGATTAATTTAATAAATAAAATATGTTTTCATTATTCCGCAAAATTGTTTGCACAGATGACACTTAAACATTTTAAAAGAATTTTATTATGGATTTTTTTTTTTTTTTTTGTAAAGTGGCATCAAAAGAAATGTAAACAAATAAAATTAATTGTTAAATTCGTTATATAAATGAAAAATTAAAAGAACTGCGTGAAGTTGTATCCTCGATTCAAGCTCTTTTTACATGTACTAAAGCAAAGTTGGCTGATTCAGAAACGACAAATGGATTTTAAGCATTTCGTTCTTTATCATTGGAATCTAAAGTAATGTTACGTTCTTATTTGTGGACCGAAAAAGGTTTAGTGAAAGGGACTTTAGACTTTGTTGCACGTATTAAAGAATATCACAAGCCACCAGACCAGATATCGCGAATAATCATGGATAAATTTTAATACTACAGTAATTTAACTTATAAGAATTAGTGCGTACCAATTCCCCCAATAATTAAATTCTGAAAAAATGGAAGCATAAATTGCTCAAGGAAAGAATTTCTTCTGCAGTTAGCTTTTGCTGTTACAATTCATAAATCCCAAGGTTTAACATTAGATGAAGCAGTTGTAAATATTGAGGATATATAGACACCAGTTGGCTTAAAAACGTGCGTAACGTTGTCGAGAGTGAAAATCCTCCAAATTTAAGCATCCAATAGAAATTTTCCTTACGAGAAATTCTACAATATCAAAAATTCTCGTACGCTAACATGTATAAAAACGAAGAAATCAGAATAAAAAGTGTTACAGTTAAAAATTCACAGTATCAACGAGAGCAGATTTCAAATGTATTTCCAGAAAATAGGATTTTGAAGAAGTAACTTTCTTCAAGCTCTCTTCAAATATATTATTCTAAAATAGCTATGAAAGATTATTTGATGTTAATTATAAAGATTGGAAACATGCATATTTCAAACAACTTTAAAAAACACCAGTGGCTACTGGAAATTGTAAAAACCTCTTTAAAAGAGCTTTTAGTTGAAAATTTAAAAATATTTTGTAAAAGTTTGCTTCGAAAATATTTTATTATGCCAGTCTTACATCATAAGTAAAAAATTAAAATGCGCCAAAACATAAAATAACGTTTTTTTTTTTTTTTTAAATAAAGATGCAAAAATAATATTTAAAAAATCTTGTTACTTTCAAATATCTGTTTTATAAAATAATGCTTCGCGAATCCAAACAAAGCATGGCTTTTGCTAGTGTAAAACTATTAAAATTTGAGCGAGATATTTGAAAAGAACGCTCCCATAGACTTTACATAATCATCCAGGTCTTTTTGCGTACTTTTTCTGTGACTATAGTGGGGCCTTAAGGTTTGAGTGAGATACTTGAAAATAATCCCTCCATAGACTGTAACATTACCATCCAAGTCTTTTTGAGTGACTAGTGTGGGCTCTTAAATGCGATGCTACTTTCCATAATCAAGTCACAGACCAAAGCTTGATGACAAATATTTAAGTAATACAGTAGACTCCCTCAAATCCGCACAGCTTGGGATCAGAGGTTTTGTGGATTTTAGAATTTTGCGGATTTCTGGTTATTATTTTATTTACATTTTTTAAACAGTAATTTGAATGTAATTAACAATGAAATTGAAACTATTATAAAGGCTTACAATATAATCAAATATTAAAATAAGTAATAAACTAAAAAAATAAAAATTTAGTTATTTTTTAAAATGATTAAAATAGTAAAAGGAAAGGTCAAGTTAATAATCAATAATGTGCAATTAAATATTCATTATAAAAGAGGAAATGTGTTTTTCCTAAATTATTCAAGGAAACTTGCCTCATAAAGGTACATTATTAATTCACAACAGGATCGTAAAATAATGAAACTTTATTTCAGGTTTAGTCAGACTTAATAACTAAAAAAGCTTGATTAATACATAAATATATTTGATAAGATTGTGATTATCTATGATATTAGCAATATCTTTATTTTTTCAGAAATGAATTATTCTTTCTTCATGAAAAAACATGAATTCAAAAATTATAAATTAAAAAATGTATGCAATTGATATAAAACTGAAAAAATCAATTTTTGCACCTACATCTGAACTGAATGCTTCATTTTTTACATCCGTAAAATATATGCGGATTTTAGAGAGTTGCAGATTTGGGGAGTGCGGATTTGAGGGAGTCTACTGTATCAATAAAAATATGTTGTAAAGTGAATGCAGTTCTTTGTGACAGTGTAAAAAGTAAGAAACAGAAAACATAAAAAAATAAACTTAATTAAAATTATACAGTAAAATACTAATGTTTCTTGTAAAAGTTTGCTACCAGATACTTGAGCATAGTTGATTTCTCGGAAAATTATGCAAACTAAAATATGAGCAATTGACATTGATGCATTTTCTTCATGTAACAGTATCAAGAAATTGACGTAACAGAATTTCTGAGGTACCATATTTTGGAAAACCCTGATCTATGCTATGAAAATAAATAAATAGAAGTGTTTCTGGACTATCCATTAGTTTGTGTATAAAATAATAATAAATAAAAAATGTAATGCATTCTTTCTTTTTCAGAAGTCCAGATAGATGTGATTCAAAAATTATTACAGTAACAGATAGTCTTCCTATTTTCTATATTGATGTGAAGAAATCAGAGAAGGAAGTATCTGGTTCTTCATGTTTAGCCTTATCATACACTCCTGATTCAAAGTTAACAGAGATGCTTAGTGTTGTAAGTAATTTTTATATACTTTTTGTGTCAGTATTTTTCTGTTGAGTCACAAATCATAAGTAGTACAAAAGCAACCAGACTGGTAGAAGGTACTAGTTAAATGAATAAATTACGTATTTTATTAAATAATAATAAAATAATATTAAGTATTTGCTTGTTCTATCGTAGATTAGAATAATGTTTAGAATGAAATTGTAAAATATTTGTTAAAAATTGCTTATGGATCTTTCTCTTTGATACTTTATTTAAACGTTCATGTGTCTAATATAGTGAAGTACATTTAACATGAAAAATCAATTAACATGAAATAATATAGCAGTCTAGACAGTATATTTTGCAATTTAATATTTTTTTTAAACATAAAACAACACACATTTTTACACACAACAGTCATTTAACACACACACACACACAAAAAAAAAAATTCACTTTCGATCTTCAGTGGCATATTTGCTACAAGTCACTAAAATTTATTTACGGAATTGTTTAACTCTGCGCAATCGCCAATCAGTTCCTTTTCCTATGACAATTGATAATTTCTTGCACCATGCAAGATTCTCCAAAGTAGCAAATTCATTTGCATTTCAAGAATCAGCCAATATTATGAGATTGAGCCGACATTTACCTTATTCCCCTGCATTCTTTGGCATGTCGCAAATTTCGAGGTAAACCAGATTTTTGAACATTTATCCCTGGTTGTTCCTGGCATGCCGCAAAAAGTGAGGATCTTCGAAAATGGTAAGAAATGGGGTTCTTGTTTGTTTGTTTGTATGTATGTCGGCCGATTATCTATGCTACGGGATATAGGCCCTATGGAGTGGGATGCCCTCCTTGGGGGTCTTTCTAAGGGAACCTAACCCATATTTACGCAAGGCTCGAAGAAAACCATGGAAAACTTCAAATGGTTAGGCCGACGGTCGCAATTGGGTTCGAACCCAGCACCTACCGTCTAACAGTTTGAGGTCAGAACCTCTCAGCCACTGGTGGGGCAAGAAATGGGGTTCATTAATTGTATTCAGCAGCAGTGGTTTCTGTTGGAAAGGAGAAGTGCAATATAGAGTTAGTCCCCAATTTTCAAATATTTATTCTACCTTTTTCTACATATTCAAGAGAATACAAACATGTTTCATGTGTCTCATACCATTTCACAAAAGACTTTCTCCCTAGCACCATCTGATATTTATAGTGTAGGAATAGATTATCGCATAAATTATTACATGAATAGAAATATTCTTACTATATATATAATAAGAAAAAGTATAATAATTTTCAATATATATAAAGTGAGAAATATGTGCTCACTATATATCAAAAAAATATTTTACATGATACTTTAATTAACTTAGCAGAAATGTCATACATGAAAATTTTGCTTGGTAATAAGATAAATAAAATTTAATAATCGCTTAAATGTTAATGAATATATATTATATATATATTGAGAGAGAGAAAAGAGAAAACAATAAGCATTTATGGTTTTTAGCACTTTCCAACAAAGTTGAAAAGTGCTTATGCATTCGGTTTGTCTGTCCGTCTGTCCGCGCTCTAACTGCCGTAAATATACTCGGATTGCTATAAAATTTTTATACGTTATTGAGGTTTACCCTAGCACGAACCCTATTGAAAATGAAGTATCTACCATGATTAGTTTATCTACAGGGCGAATCAAAAGTTTCCCATTACATTACGGCCTATGGGGAAAAATCGCTAATATACTCGGATTGCCATGAAATTTTAGGATGTTATTAACGTTTACCCTAGCACAAGTCCTATTGAAAATGAAGTTTCTACCATGATTAGTTTATCTACAGGGCGAATCAAAAGTTTCCCATTACATTACGGCGTATGGAGAAAATTCGTTAATATGCTCGGATTGCCATGAAATTTTAGGACGTTATTGAGGTTTACCCTAACACGAACACTACTGAAAATGAAATATCTACCATGATAAGTTTATCTACAGAGAGAATCAAAAGTTTTCCATTACATTACGGCCTATGGGGAAAAAATCATTAATATACTCGGATAGCCATGAAATTTTAGGACGTTATTGACGTTTACCCTAGCACGAACCCTATTGAAAATGAAGTTTCTATTATGATTAGTTTATCTACAGGGTGAATCAAAAGTTTACATTACGGCCCATGGGGAAAAATCGTTAATATACTCGAATTGCCATGAAATTTTAGGACGTTATTGACGTTTACCCTAGCACAAGTCCTATCGAAAATGAAGTTTCTACCATGATTAGTTTATCTACAGGGCGAATCAAAAGTTTCCTATTACATTACGACCTATGGGGAAAAATCGTTTCAAAGGAATTTTAAAGATGTTATACCCTGTCAAACATATTAAAATATGCATTCTATAAAATATAAGGTGAAAATGTAGCTATTATTCATTTACAGGGCCACACAAAAGAATTCCATTAGATAATGTAAAAGGGGGAATTTTGTGTGACATATTTTAAATATATTGAGCTTTTTCATGTATAATAAAATTGATATATGTCACTGAAGCTTAATATAAATTATACGCTACTGTCTTGCATAATATGAAGTACATAGCATTTACAGGGCCATACAAAAGATTTCAAATAGTATATTCTTTCCGAAGTACCGTACATGTGTCCGATGATGGCTGATGAAGGGATGAAATGCATTTTAATTATGATATTCGCGTTTGTATTTCGCTAAATATATGCACATTATATGGTGTGTATAAATGTTATAGTTGATATATAAGGCGACCCAAAAGAGCTCACGAACGTTACTGAATATGAGCGTAAATTATTTAAACGTGGTTCTTAAATAAGCTATGCATTTTTACTCTGAGCTGCATTCAATTTACTGAGAAATGTTTGCAGAATATAGATAAAGGGATATACAGGGCCACGCAAAGAATTCTTTACATGGACGCATATGAATGATAATTTATGAGAATGTGATTTCAGTTGTTTTTAAAGTGTTTTAGTTTACAATAAATTTTAGCCTAATGCTGACATGTAATAAAGGTAGAATGTAAACTACAGGGCTGAACAAAAGTATTCAAGTATGTTTCCATCTAATAGTAAGAATTGCTGAAAAAGAAATTTGAAACTACTAGGTATTTTCTTGCTGAGCTAATTTTTCCTATTATATGAACTGACATATGAAATACAGGGCTGTTCTAATGTACTGGAATACATATTTGGGTATATTTGGCTATACACTACTATTTCCCTAAATAACAAAGTTTTGTTAAAGAATTCATTAAGTGTTGGAAAGTGCTTCATAATCTATGCTTAACGCATGATTTTTCTTACTTGTTATCTCTTAAAATGAAAAATTTTGTTCTAAAATCCAAGATAAATCGGCAGCTCATCCTCCAGCAGTGAAACCTCATATTTTATGACCTCCTATTTGCAGAAACCTCATATTTTATGACCTCCTATTTACAGAAACCTCATATTTTATGACCTCCTATTTACAGAAACCTCATATTTTATGACCTCCTATTTACAGAAACCTCATATTTTATGACCTCCTATTTACAGAAACCTCATATTTTATGACCTCCTATTTGCAGAAACCTCATATTTTATGACCTCCTATTTACAGAAACCTCATATTTTATGACCTCCTATTTACAGAAACCTCATATTTTATGACCTCCTATTTACAGAAACCTCATATTTTATGACCTCCTATTTACAGAAACCTCATATTTTATGACCTCCTATTTAAAGAAACCTCATATTTTATGACCTCCTATTTACAGAAACCTCATATTTTATGACCTCCTATTTGCAGAAACCTCATATTTTATGACCTCCTATTTGCAGAAACCTCATATTTTATGACCTCCTATTTGCAGAAACCTCATATTTTATGACCTCCTATTTACAGAAACCTCATATTTTATGACCTCCTATTTACAGAAACCTCATATTTTATGACCTCCTATTTACAGAAACCTCATATTTTATATTCCAAAGATGCAGGTAATGAATAAAATTATTGAAAAGAAAAACCAAATGATTTTGAACATTGGTCTCTATAGAAAAAGACATCGTATTTTTTTAACAAAATGCGTAAACTTTATAGTTTGAATTGAGTAGGGACATTTTTTTATGTTTATTATTTCTGTAGTTTTTTCTCAAACAGGTAAAGAATCTGAATGCCAGAGTACATATTAGTAATCTGACAATGGCCGTTTGGCACATGTGAAAAGCAAAGTGGTTAGACAGTTTTTATTTTTGACACCCACATGACTTAGGCTTTTTTTATTGGCGATAAAATATGGGAATTTTAAATGTATCTGATACATATTGATTTAAAATGAAATTAGTGATGGATTTATATTTTGAATTTGCTGATGGCAATTGAATCCTATTTGACGATTTATTCATCTGCACCAAGCTAATATTAGTCACAAAATGGTTGCATGGCATATGAAAAGTGAAGCAGTCAGACAACTTATGCTTTTATTATACAGATAATAATTTACACATTTTAAATTTCATCTTGATCTTTGACGTAAGTTGAATAAAATATTAATTTTCAAACATTATGATGGCCCGGTATGTCAGGCCAGCCTTTAAATAACTCTTAAACATCGGCTTTCTAAAACAGTTTTAAATTGAAACAGAGTAGTGGAAGCTTAAGGCAAAAAAAAAAAAAAAAAAAAAAAAAAAAAAAAATGGCAGAATGACAGTGTGTAATATCAGACAGAAACGTAATTAAGTTTTACAATAAACTAACGTTTATTAAAAACAAAGAACACACTTAAAAGAAAGACAATAATTAAAATAAATTTAAATAACACATAACTTAAAAAAAAAAAAAACTCACTATCTATACATTTCATCTTCTAGTTAATAAATTAATAAGAACACCGGCTTTGGCAAAAATACAACAGGTAGCTTAAATGTAATTTCATCATAATACTATTCATAAACTTTTAGTCTTAACAGGACATACTTTTAATCATTTTTATAAAAACTATTTCTACTTTATATTCACCCTGCATAACGGCAGGTGTTTCATGAATGATATATCTTCCCAAACCACAACGACATACTCAAAAGAAAAACAACAACCAACTACTAACACAGTTTTCCAAAAAGAATTGCTGATATCTCTCTCCAATCAGAATCATCTGGTTCCATAAATTTGCATACTATGTTCTCTTATTCCCCTCAGATAAACAGACGATCTTTGAAAAAAAAAGAAAAACCACTGACCTTGCCGGGATGACGTCACCTTGGAATGAAATGATGTAATAGAAACAGTATGACATAATACTGTACTTTGATCGTTCAGAATGGAAAAGAAAGGGAGTGAATCAGATGGGTAGATTGGAAAAGAGATAAACAATATGTTGTTTTGATTTGTGGTTGGGAAGGAAAGTTTAAATTAAAGAAATAAATAACAACAGAATAAATGAATAGTGTATAAGTGTCAAGGAAGGTTTATTTATGCTGACACATTATTTTGAAAAAACTTTGTATATAAAATTATTTCATTTAGTCTGTATCAAGGTGTAAAATGTAAAAATTATCTTTCTTTTTTTTTTTAGCATGAGCGCTCTATTGTGAACTTACATTTGATGCACACTAGCTACTTCATGTTTGTGATGGTTATGACCTTGGTGTGTTTTTCTCTCATTAGAGGACGATATCCAAGGAATTCTCATTTACATGAAAAGGTAAAATTTTTGTTTTGTTAAAAATTAAGAATTTTACTTTATTTGTCTGTCTTATTGAAATGCTTTTTCTGT
The DNA here is from genome assembly GCA_964019185.1 of Maratus speculifer. Classification (NCBI taxonomy): domain Eukaryota; kingdom Metazoa; phylum Arthropoda; class Arachnida; order Araneae; family Salticidae; genus Maratus; species Maratus speculifer. Next base: position 19,775,409 of record OZ025297.1, on the reverse strand, counting down.
ACTTCTAAGTTGGGGGCTCTGCAGTATTTATTGTAAAATTCCTTGTAGAGAAATTGACAAATTAGTACATTGTGACTTTTATGTATGTTTTATCTATTTATATGTTTATGTAATTGTATTTCCTAATGATATTTTCTTTAACACTTATTATTTCTAATGTATTTGCTGTTTCTTTTTTTACATATTTTATTTAAAAAATTGTATAATACTAACTAATGGTTGCAGTTTATAATGCAAAAGATGATCCTGAAACAACTAACCAAGTTGCATCAGTTTGGATCTACTTAAATTGTAAAATCTCACTATCTGTGTCAGTAATGGTTTTATATCTTTTAACATACTATAATAAATATACACAATACAAAAAAGGATAGTTACAATTTTAATTTGGATAAAGATTAATAAAACAAACTACAACGAATATCTCATTTCTTTTATCTTTACATGAAACAAGTACTGGATTCGTGGAAGTTATTGGGAATTCCGAATTTTGATGGATTTATATGTTTTAGGGCTCATATTCAAAAAAACATGTCTGTCTGTATGTGACATAAATTTTGTGGGCACTGTATCTCAAGAACTAATGCAAGGAATTTGATAAAAAATTATATTCATCAATTTATAGTCCTTGCTGACTAGTTTTTGGTGTAAATCACTCAACAGGTGGTGATTCTATGCTGCATTTTTTACAATTTATGCAACAGCTATATCTCAATAATTATTTCACAATCACTATCAAATAAGAACTGAGTTGGTCCTTGACATGCAGATGCTGTTTACATTTTGGTGCAAATCGTTCAACAGGTGGCACTACTATGCTTCATTTTTTACGATTTCCACAATAGCTCTATCAAGAATTATTGCACAGATTTTCATCAAACTTCAAATTCAGTAAATACATTATATTTACAAGTTCTGTTTACATTTTAGTATCAATCTCTCATCAGGTGGCTCTGCTATGATGAATTTTTCCTGATTCATGCAGTAGTTCTATCTCAAGAACTATTTCCCAAATTTTCATCTAACTTCAGATTCAGTTGTTAAATATTATAACTGTTTATGTTTTGGTATAAATATCCTGACAGGTGGTGCTTTTATGTTGCAGTTTCTTGATATCCACAATAGTCCTACTTAAAGAATTAATGCACGGAATTTCATGTCTTTAGAATCCTCATGACGAGCATAGATTGTAAGTTAGTTTTGGCATGGTGGTTGTGAATTTTGCTGTATTAACATGCTTGAGATAGAAGAAAGTTTTGGGATTGCCACATCCAACTAGTATTTTTTGTTCTTTGGTTTTCTTTGTTATCTGTTTCCAACCTGTCATAAATTGCTAGAATTATGAAGATTAGTTTTGAACATAGCTATTCATGATGTCAACATAAATTGTATGGATAATAAAGTAGCATGAAATATAGTTTTCTTTCAAAGGAAATGTTCAATCTTTTTGCTTGTAGTTCTGTTCTTTATTGAAGTAAATATTTACTTAAACTGTTGGATAACCTAAAACTCCATCAACTGACTCAGGGTTAGAGTTACTTTTCTTTTTAAAAAGGATGAAAAGATGTAGATGATCTTTTAGTATGTACATATTATGAGATATTTTAAAAATCAGAGCATAAATGTTAAACAGTCTTTAAAATATGCTATTTGTTATCTATTAGGCCTGCTCCTCATATATCTATGCTTGCAATAGATATTGATTTATCTGTTTTGTTCAGATTCAAACTTGTTTTACAAACTTTATATTTATTTGTAAGTTTTTATTATTAATATGAAATTCAAATATCAGCTTTTTTAAAACAGAAAACTTTGAATATTCAAACTTAAGTGTTTTTTTTTTTTTTTATCCCTTCTTTTTTCCTTCATCATCCACTATGATTTTTTAAAAGCTAGAGTAGAAGTTGAATATAGGAATGTTATTACTTTTAATTTTAGTTATTTCACTGTTAAGAAAGTTTATTTTAAAGATCTTACATCCTTTTTTCATAGATGTATTTAATTTATTTTGTTACACTCCTTTGATGAATCAAGAATATTGGTTTAAAACTGCATTTTTTTTTCTTTCAAATCCTTTGAATGTAATTGCTTCTCTGAAATATATTTAGTAAAATGACTGTTTATTTACTTAAATAAAGTAGTGCGAGCGCAATTACAGTAAAACCCCGATAATTCGGATTAATTGGGACCTGACCCAATCCGGATTATCGAAAATCCAGATTATCAGGAGAATTATAAAAAAAATGAAATAAAATAAAACATACTTACAAAAAATCATCTTTATGTTAAACTTGTTAAATATTTACAGACAGTAAAAATGTTTACTTTGTTTAATTCTGTCTAAAATATTTCAGAAAGAATTTTTTTTTAAATTCAGAATACGACAATGAAACAAGTTAATGTTATCGAAATTAGCCAATCACTTCTCAAACTTGAAAAAAAAAATGACCAAACCGATCCGGATTATCCGGATTAACGGGATCCTACCGTACATAAGTCTGAAAAGTTATTTTGAGTTTAAATATTCAGAATATGCTAATTTTTGCATATAGTTGCAAGATAAAATGTAGAATTTATACATTAAATTTAAGAAAATTTTCCATCAAACTGCTACAGGTGATAAATTGTGAAATATTCTTTGTAACTCCTGCAATTGTATAGGAGTTGAAACAACATATAATTTAATGATGCGCCAGTGAATGTTCATCAAAATTCGCCAAGGGGCTCTGGAACTACAGCAATAAAATATTTTAATCGTTAAAAAGTTGAAAATAAAACATATAAAAAATATAGAATGTTATGCTTTTTAAAAAAGGCTTTTATTTATTTTTTAATGTCTCTTGTTTATATCACTCTTTTTTTTCTTTTGTTCTTTGTTACCTAATGGTTAAAAAACGAAAATTGAAAAAGTAGGCCTTTTTAAAAATGAAACGATAAAATTCTTTTTAATTAGAATACTTTTACAATTTACTTTGAATATTTCTATACAGGAGCCTTGAAAAAAAAAAAAAAAAACAATTTTTGTTAGAAGCCTAAATGTGATACTAATTATGTAATTTTACGCATGTATAATCATCTCTTATTTGTATGTGAATGTCAATTGTTGCCAATCTTTTCATATTTACTCTCCATATTTGTAATCTTGTTAACAAAATAAATCGACTATTCTCCATTGATATTACAAAATTTAATTTATTGCTTATTAAAATGATTAATTAAAAGAAAAATAATTTTAAAAGCATATATGTGAAACCAAGTCAGCAACTTGGCATTGATCTTGAAGTCTGATTGTTACCAAAGTTTGTGTTAGAATTCTGCATTTGGTGAGGTAACCCCATTTCAGACATCAAGATATTCTTAGTTTGCGTTTGGTTGATACTAAGGGGTCAGGTTAAATTTAACCCAATTTTTTATGAGTAAGTCTAGATCAGGCCTGTCCAACCTTTCCCTAAGAGGGGCGCATTTCAGTTCTTGGCACTCAAGGAAGGGCGCCATTATACACATGACTAAAAACATGCGTTAATATTAACGCATAGTACTAGTATACACGCATGTCTTAACATAATATAAATGAGCCCTACAGCAGTATAGACAAAAGATCCCTACGGCTCTGTGGAATTACTAGTTTTAAATTTCATATTATTCATTTTTCTATAAGATGTCTATTTTAAAAATGTTTGTAGCGTAAGGTGCCAGAAACTTTAATCACGCCTATAATGACAACAATAACAAATAAATAAATAAACTTATAAATCTGAGATATTGCTAGGTTTCTTCTAGCATTTGAAAATACGCTTTGACTTATTTTGAAGGCGGGAATTTAGTTTAATGAAAAATACAAAAACAAAGACAGGTATGATTGAGACCAATCCATTTGAGTAGTTCCAGAGAGATAGCCTGGAAGTGCCTGTATATAAAAATCATTTTGCACTGTTTTATTAATTTTTCTAGGCAAATCAAAAAAAAAAAAAAAAAAAAAAAAAAAATTCAGAATCAAGAAGAAAGAGTTAAGCCCCTTTATCCTTCGTATAAAACAGCCAATGGATCAGAGAAAATAAAAAAGTTAAACTTACATGCAGGCACGTAGTCAGGGAGGGGGCTAAGGGGGCTGAAGCCCCTCCCGAAAGTTTGAAAATACAAAATAATCTGTATGATAAAAAAAAAAAGTTTTGTTCGTTTTTATCTTACATTACCTTAAAATCAATTGCATTTTTAGCTGTAAAAATATCCATTTATGAATTACAGTTACGTTAATCCTTTATTATATCGGTTATTTGGATATATTGTTTTTTTAATAGGTATGTACCACTAAAAATATAAATTCTTTTTAAAAAGTAATTTTTACTGTCTTTATGCGCAGTAAATTTCGATCATGTGTAATTTCTTATCATTAATATGACTAATAAAAATTAAGTATAATACGCATACGGCATAAGAAAGGCCACGAAAATTTAGGAAGATTATTTTCTACATGTTTCAATCATTGGAAAAAGGCTAAATGGTTTTCTGAAAACATATACAATTAGATTATCACAAACCGTATGTTATTTTAACAAACAAACTTTAGATTTCTTCAGGAAAATAGAAATAGAAATATTTCATTGTTGAGTTTTCAAAGAGCTGCAGGAAAAGAAGAAATTAGAGCAGCTCTTGAAACAATCTTATTTTGTGCAGAACAAAATAGCCACTGACCACGATGACGATTCTCTAACTTTAGAGAAATTGGTATTAAAAAACTGTTAGCTAAGAGTTCTTTTACGTTTTGAGCAAAGTCTGGAGCGAATGAATTGAAACGAGATATTATAAATATCCTTAGAAATACAATTTATTTCACCCCAGAAACTTAGAATGAAATCCTTCAAATATTCTGGAATACAATTACCGAAGTATTAATTATTTAAATAAATATTGCGATCTGTTTTAGCTTAATTGCTGATGACAGCATTTCAACTGTCAAAGTATGATGACAGTATGGACATTTCAAGCACAGAATAGCTTGTCATTTGTGCTAAATATGTAAACTATTAAAAAATTCACAAAACCCAATAATTCGGATCTTTTTTTTTTTTTTTTTTTTTTTTTACGTGTTATTCTAATAAATGTCTTTTTTTTCCAAAAATTCAAGAAAATTAATTTTACAACATTATGATGAACTATGTCTTGGCATGTATAAATGCGTCGCATAGGCGTATGACAAAGTAGCCAATAAGTTTGATCATGTTAGCGGGGTTCATTCTAGAATTCTTCAGAGTATCTAAAAGTTAGATAAGTCCTCTGTGCATGCCATTGGTTAAATCTTGTCTTGTCCAACCGCAATCTTGTCTTGATTTCCTTCATTCGAAAGTATCATAGACTTGTTTAAAGCAGCAACAAAAGTTTTTAAAAATTACCTGAAGACAAATTTAGCCCTTCAAGAAGCAATTGCATCATATATCCTAGAAAACAAAAGAAAATAACTTCTCCGCATTTGGGATACAAATTTTATCGAAAGGCATGAAAGCATATTGACTTTTGTTGAGCTACTTAAATACATTTGTATTAGCTCAGAAAGTATTTCGAAAAACACATGGAAGATTTCTTCAACAGCAGGAGCTCTTTTGGCAGTCAGGGAGAAGAATCATTTTCTCATAAGCTTGTCTGTTTGTCAGAAGGTTTTCAGTCTGACAATCATAGTGAATTCTTAAAACAAATCTCGTGATATAATATTGGCTGTAACCCATGCTAAAGGTGCCTAATTGTTTTACATAAATATGCAGAAAAATGAAGTAGAAATCTTTTGTGAGATTTTATTGTACATCAAAACTGTGGGAAGACATCTTCCAAACTGAAATAAAGATCCCAAAACTATAACAATTAGACATGCAACAGGTACAAACCATCAAATTACATCCACTGACAAGTATTGCAATATTCCGGTCTTATTTCCCCATGTAGAAAATCTTATTCAAAATTTAAATTATCGATTCATTTCACATTCTAAGAGATTCCCAGTTACATCTTCCAGCATGGGCTTCATTGAAAAAAGCAAGTAAATTAGAGAATCTGATGCAATATTTTCAGGATAAAGTGTCAATGTAGCAAGTGAAAGCTGAATATGAATTAGGGTGCTAACAAATTGGTAATGTTGACACCAACACAGAGGTTTTAAAAGTTTTAGTACTCTAATGTGACGGATTAAGATAAAATCAAACACTTGCTGAGAGTTTTGGTTGAAAGCCGAGTAACCACAGTCAGTGCTGAAAGATATTTTTCGGCAAAGAAAATAATTAAATCTTTGACTCGAAGCGTAATAGTCGATGACAGACTGAGTAGTTTTTTCACGATTTCCATTCTTTGGGAAATTACAGAAGATCTTGATAAGTCTATCAGCATCATGGCTAAGAAGAAATTATGATGATTGCTTCCGTTGCACTATAGTAAACAGTATTGAATTCAGGGGGTGGCCCGGGAGGGGGATATTCTTTCTCCCCCGGAACAATGAGATGTCGCACCCCGGAAAATTTGTGATTTTGTGTTTTCAATTGTCAAAAAGTGCAATTTCCCCCACCCCGGAACACTATAATGTCCCCCCCCCCCGGAGCCCCAAAAATCCCTCCCGGAAAAAAGTGCCTGAATTCAACACTGCTAGTAAATTTATTTTACCAATAGTATCATTTATAATTATTATAATCAGAGAATGTGAAATACAAACATAATTTTTATGATTACATATGACTGTAGCAATTAATTTTTTTTCAAAAAAAAAAAAAAAAATGCGTGCAATTTATTTTATTTATGGATCAATAGTTTCAAGACCTCGCACTTTAACATTAATCCTGCGTTTTAAATCAATACAAATTATTTGTTTGCATTTCAATATTTTACAACTTTTTTTTTCATTGGATAGAGGAGAGAGAGTACGTTTGAACAATTTTTTTGAAAAGTCAGTACATTTTTTATTTGAATTATATGTTTTGCGTTTTAAGTATTGCATAATAAAAACAGTTCATTTCTTCATCATATGAACCAGAAATTAAAAGTTTTCCACATAAATTAAAAAAATTTTGAGGATTTAAAAAGCTGAAATATTTCTGTTCAAACTGCCCCACATGTAGGGGTACTTTGAACAAGTAAGGGACACCTTTGGACAAATGAATAAAATATGAAAATATTGAGAGTTTTCATAAAACACTGCATATGTTTCAGGAATATAAAGTAATATAAATAAAAATTAATAACTATATTTTATTGAAACTAATAATTTTTCTATTATTTACCAAACTTAAATCCATCAAAGTTGATGTCAAAAATCATTGTTAAAACAACACAGAATGTCTCTCCAGTTATGTTTGGTTGAGAAAACTTTTTAAAAATATCCTTGTAATATGATATCTCAATAATCAATATGATATCTGATGCTTTTGGAAAATTAAAATTTTTCATTCACACTTTTTATGAAAAAACTTGACTTAAATTCCGTTTTATGTAGTACAAAAGTACTAGTAATTCCGTAGTTTAGGAAAGAGTAAATGAAATAGTATAGGCTTCGTTAGACAAACCTACTAAATCATGAATCATTATTGTGTATCTAGACTTTGCAATTATCAAATAAATGAATGCCATCGTCAATTTAGGTTTGAAACTTCCAATCACTGATACATCCAGATATTGTAATACATGTGGACAGTAAAGAAGGATTGTTAACACTATAAGTTCATTTTCTTTGATATTCTTAATTAACCTATTTTCACATAGAAAAAAATTCCAAAAATAGTAATATTTAGGTACACCAACAACTCTTTACTTCATAGTTTTAGATGTTCAATGGTACCCCATCACATGGAGTTCAACATTACAGCTGTTGACTCAATTCGGCTGAAGAATTTGAATAAAACAAAGTTTATAAACTAAAGATTACATCTTTATTTAAGTGTTGAACAATAAATCAAAATTTCAGGGATAGAAGTTTGTAAACAAAAATCTTATAACGATATTTTCTTAATTTTAGATTCAAGAGGGAGAAAAATACATATCTTGCTTAGACAGTATTGTCCCTACAGAATGGATCAGCTTTGTATACTTATTGCACTGAAGCAGTAGTAATGTATTGTTACAGACATTTTTAGAAAATAATTTCTTTGACGGAAAATATTTAGAGTGTTCAGAGGTGCCCCCAGTTCAAAAGTGCCCCCCCTCCCCTATTTGAGGCTCATCTCAAACATTGTTAGTTTGCCCTTTTTAAGTTTCGCAGAAAATTTTTCCTAAAAACTCCCCGGTTTCCGAACCGGTTCGGTTACTGGAAATGCCCTTAAAAGTTAAAAATTGCAACAGAAATTGAAAAAAATAATAAATATGAAATAACAATATTACCTTATTAACAAGTATCCTATGTAGAAACACACATTAGGATAAGCCTGGATTATTTTTAAACTTTTTACTGAATATTATTCAAATAATTTTTGTAAGAACGGAAAAAATTCCAAAACTGAGCCCCTCCCGAAAGAAAATCCTGGCTACGGGCCTGCTTACATGCACATGTGTCTTCAAAAGAGCAGGTGAAGATCCTCCCCCCCTTTTTTTTTACTTCTTAAATATTAAAAAGAGCTATTTCCCATTATTACCATTATAATTACATTTTTTGATAAGTACACTTCTGGTTTTTAATGCTTAAGATTTTAATTTAAGATTTTGAAAATATCTCTGATGCAAATATTAATGCTTTTAAAGAAAACATTCTTTATAGATTTTAAGATTTTTTCTTTTAAAAAGTTAATAACAGGAAAACTTCAAAAGGGCGCGAAGAAAATCTGCAAAGGGTGTCATGGCGCCTGCGGGCGCCGCGTTGGACAGCCCTGGTCTAGATTATTGTTTTGGATAAAAAGCTATTTCAGGGATGTAAGACCTGCGCCAATTGCGCCAGACTGCGCCGAAACCGCTTTTCTGCGCCAAACTGCTACAAAACAGCTATTTTTTTCAATTTTGCGCCGAGCCTGCGCCAAAAGGCACTTAGTACCAAAATGAAGTTTAGCGCGATATTGTTGATCCAGGAAACAACAACAAATAACTTTTTATAAGCTGTTAATTTCAACAAAAAACAAAGAAACATTGATAAAGATCTCGAAAAATCCTCAAATTTCGCCGAAAAATTTCCAAAAACATGCGAATTTGGTCACTAAAAACACGCGATGTTTTGCGGAGTTTTATCGTGGCTCCGCAAACGACCGCAAGTTGTTTTTTCCTCGAGTCAACCTACATTCATTTTCATCGCAGCCGATCGCAGAGTTCGGAGAGGGACGTCATATGACGTACAACGCGCGCTTTGGGGTGACGAATGAGAGCTGCCGTAATATGTTTATTCCCAACCAATGGGGGTTGGCCTCTTATGTATTGTACATATTTTCTGTAAATTAAAGTGGTGATTATTTCTCTGCTCGGCGAATTCTGCTGATAGACGTCAAAACCGAAAGCAGAATGAAAGCGCGTACGAAAATCAGCTATATTTTTGTTAAACAATTACAAAATAAAAAAAGTAAAATTTTGTAAAAAAAAAAAAAAAAAAAAAAAAAAAAAAAATTGTTAAAAAATGAACAAAACGCAGTCAAAGGGAAACAGTATTGAATTCAGACACTTTTCTCCAAGAGGGACTTCTGTAGCCCCGGGGGGGGGGGGGGGCATAATAGAGGAGGAAATTGCACTTTCTGACCATTGAAAACCCAAAATTTCCGGGGGGAGTATTTCCTTGCTCTGGGGGGATCTCCCCTTCCGGGCCACCACCTGAATTCAACACAAAAAGAAAAAACAGTAAATCTCGGGAAAAATGCTCAAATTTCGGCAAAAAAACACACTAATTTTGTCTAAGCATTTGAAAAAACATACGTGAATTTTGCCAAAGGATCTCGAAAAAATAAAACGTGAATTTTGTCAAAGGTTCGCTAGTTTCGTCACTCAAATTTCACCAATAGATCGTGAAAAACACCCGAATTTCATTAATAGATCATGAAAATTTTGCGATAAAACGCCGTTTTTGATAAAAAATCGCGTAAAAATGCAAATTTTGTTTAAAGATCATCGAAAAAACGCCGACTTCATAAAAAAACAAACACGGGAAAACGCCGTTTTCGTCAAAAGATTGCAATAAATCGCCGATTTTGCTAAAATATTGCAGAAAATCGCGGAAAAAGGCAGATTTCGCCTGAAGAGCGGAGGTAGGGGGTAACTCGCGAAATTCCCCCCCCCCCCCCCGATTTCCGAAAATGCGATGTGAATATCCAAAAGAAAATTTTTCACCAAGAATTACACTTGTTTTATCAAACGATCGCGAGAAAAACGTGAGTTTTACTAAAAAATCGTTATATCATGAAAAAAAGAGTGAACAAAACATTAATTTCTGGAAAAGATAGCGAAAAAAACACAAATTTTTTAAAGGATACCGAAAAACAAGCGTATTTCGTCAAAAGATCACAAAAAAAACACGCGAATTTTGTCAAAAAATCGCGATAAACACGCAAATTTTAATCGAAAAATCCGGAAGAGTACTTGAATTTCGTCAATATATAGCGTAAAACACTCAAATTTCATCAATAGATCGCGAAAAACATGCAAATTTTATCAAAAAATCACGAAAAACACTCGAGTTTCATCAAAAGATCGCTAGAAAAACGTGAGTTTTGCTAAAGAATCGTTAATATTATAAAAAAAATAATAAAACACAGTCAAAAGATAGTGAAAAAACGTTCATTTCTGTAAAAGATGGCGAAAAAAAGCGCAAATTTCTGTAAAGGATTCTGAAAAACAAGCGTATTTCGTCCAAAAATCACAAACCTGCGAATTTTGTCAAAGGATATCTAATTTTGTCATAAAAAGAACAAAATATGGTCAAAAGATCGTGAAAAAAAAAAAAAAAAACGTTAATTTTTTTTAAAAATCATGTGAAAAAAAAAAAAAAGGAAAGAAAGTTACACCTAAAGGATTGTAAATTTCATCAAAAGATCTCAGAAAATGTGCAAATTTCATCAAAAGGTCGTAGAAAAAACCCACAAATCTATTTAAAAAACGAACAAACCGGGTCAAAAGATTGTGAAAAAGCGTGAATTATGTTAAAAGATCGTAAAAAACCACAAATTTCATGAAAAGGTCTGAAATGTGTGGAGAAATTTAATCTGAGTATTTATTCTTTCAAATATAAAAATATTTTTCAAGATAGTAATTATTGTAATTGTCAAGAGTTTATTAACATTAGAATATTTTTGCTGCTACAAAATCCGATATTTACTGCTACAAAATCGGATTTTTGCTGCTACAAAAATAGATTTTACTGCTCCAAAATTCGATTTTTGCTGCTCCAAAATTCGATTTTTGCTGCTCCAAAGCTGCTACAAAATGGCTTAAGTGCACTTTCATCCCTGCTATTTGAATATGAATAAATTTTACTTTTTTTTTTTACGTTTCTCCATAAAAGATAAAATGGATATTAGAGGTATGACTGTTGACCATTTTTGTTCATAATTGTATTAAATTATGCATAATGTAATAATTTTTTTTTTTTTTTTTTTTTTGTGGTGAAGAGTTGGGTGTGGTTGACAAAAATTTGCTTTGTTGAGTTTGGTTGAGTGACTTTTAAGCAGAATTTTCATGTTTAACTCCAACGGTGCAGGATTCTAGTCTGTGTATTGATTAGAGAATTCTTAATATCAGGACTAATCCATTTTCACTAGAATAGGAAAAAATATTACTGCCAAAGCAATGCTTTGTTTCTAATACTTAGTGAATAATGTTATGAAAGATTTTGCAGACTTTTTTTTTTTTTTTAATCTATGCAGATATATTATTTGGGAAATTAATATAGTTGTAATAAAAATTCTATTTTTTATATTAAATATGTTGTAATTGTATGTATTTTTTTTTTTTTTTTTTTTTTTCAGGTCCCTTTAGATGCTTAGCTCTTCCAGAGATACAAAATTTAGTTGTGTATAAAGCTATAATATTCTTTCTACATCGAAGAAATGTTGATAAGAATCATACACTTATTTATATGTATTATTTATAATGCACTTAAAAATTATATGCCTGATTTATTTGTTTTGCATTTTTTTTCTAAATACATAATATTTAATCCCAAATTATTTAGACCTAAAGGAATGTGACTAATTAAAATACTTTCACAGTTTTATTCACTCATTTATTTCTGCTTGATCAATGAATTTTTTTAATGAACATTTTATGAATTATTGAAAATTAAAATTATTAATAACTGTAATTCACTGCACCAAAAAGTTTACAATGGAAATAATACTATAATAAGAAATTAAAATTCCCCCACTTTCTTGGGAAAAAAAAAAAAAAAAAGTGATAAGTCACACTGTTAATAAAGATATGCATTTAAGTATTCTTTGGAAACTTTTTCATTTATAAGGATGTACACACCTTGTAATTAATATTATACAGTCAAGCGCCAATTATCTGGGCTCCAACTAACCAGATGAAGGGCCAGTCAATTTTTTAACCTTCTCCATTTTTTTTTTTTTTTAATGAAACTTCTTTAGGCGTGGTAGAATAAATTTGGCTGAATGTTATGAAAGTAGACAGCTAAATAACCATTTCCTGATCGTGGAATATTAAAATCTCCAATTTATGCAAAGACAGCAGTGTATAAAATAACTATTTCTAGAAATTAAGAAGTTTCATTCCTAACATGTGAATGTTCCACTCAGAAAAAACATGAAGAAGGAAATCAACCTCTATGAAGAAGAAGGCAATCAAGAATTTCTTTCCATATAATAATGCATTAATTTTTAGTCTGTGTTCGGTACAGTGTATGTATATATACTAATATATATGTGATAATATTATTATATAATTACTCTATATCAGGGTTGGCACGGTTTAAACCAATTGGTTTTAACCATGGTTTAAACCAACTGGGTTTTTTTTTTTTTTTTTTTTTTTTTTTTTGAAAAAATCAAATGACATTTTCTTATTTTTCTTTATAATTTAAGACTTACAAAATATTGAATGTAAGTATTTTATACTTTGTACACTTTACTTCAGCAATAAGCATTGGTTCTAGTGAGTCTAGGTCATTTTTTTATGCATAGGTTGAAAATCAGTATGCATTGGAAAACATATTCTATTGCTCTAAAAAAAAGCTTAGAGCATATGAATTGATCAATAAAATAGTTAAATATATTCAATATTTAGTATAAAATATTTTCATTAAAAAAGAAAATGTAGATTATTTAAAGCAATCTGTCATAACATGCACAATGGTTTTGAATATGGAGCTACATAACTCGATGATCTTTCAGATTTTGGACAAACTGCAAAAGAAATGTTTTTTTGATTGGGGAGATTGTCTTTAAGAATAAAAATCAAAATATGAAGTTGATAAGAGAGTATTCGAAAATGTGTTGCTAGTTATAGCATTTAAAAAATACCAATCAAATTTTTTCTCCTGTTATCTGCTAAATCTAATGACCAAAAATGTATATTTCAAATTGTCACTCAACAAACATAACCCTCAAGAAATATTTCCAATTTATTTTTAAAAAAAGTATATGAAAAAGAATATTATATTCATCCAACTACATCAAATGTTTATTAATAGTAATCAAAAGATTGTTTACAAGATTTTTCAAAGTATCAATGTTTCAGAGTGTAGGGTAATTTATTCTTTAATCATGAGACTGTTTACTAATTGTTTAAATTAAAATATGATTTTTTTTCAATTTTCTACATAATTCACTGTAATCATTTAATTTAAATTATTTTCAGATGAAATTATTTTATTTGTAATCCAACAATATCTATTTTTAATAAATAAATATATATGTATGTGTAATAAAAAAGCATGTTTTAAAAAAACCCGGTTTAAACAAAAAAAAAACATTTTTTTGGGGTTTAAAAAAAAAAAAACCTGGTTTTTTTCCAACCCTGTTCTATATGTTTACAGATAACTTTGTACCCATTTTGTAGAAAAAAAAATAATAAAGATAACTTCTAAACACACCTTTTCTAATATGCTAAAATGTGCAATTACTGCTTGACCAGTTTTCAAAGACCTGTCTTGGCATACAGCCAAAATAATGGACCTTTCCAAAGGTAGGGAAGAAATTCCTCTAGGAGGGGACGAAATTCCTCTCCATTCACGATAAAAGCAACAATAGGAAAAACTCCCTTTTCATTGCTCCCAGTCCTATTATCAACAATAGACTCGTCTAACTCAGACCTGTTACTCACGTGACCGGTCTTTAATGCTTGGCTCAGCAGTACCAAAATTGCCAGCCTTAAGGTTGTTAAAAATGGTAAGTTACAAATGACATTGAAATACATTGCCGTAGATATTTTTTAAAGTTGTCCTGTTATCTGAATTTTTTATTAACTGGATCGACCTCGGTCCCAATCGATCTGGATAATCGATGCTCTACTATACTTTAAAAAAAAGTCAATACTTCAAGACTTAATTTTCAGGGCTCCCAAATGGTCCCCTTTTCCCCCCAAAAGTCCCCTTTTTAGAAAAAGGTTCCCTTTAGTCCCCTTTTTTGTATTTTGGTCCCCCAAGTCCCCTTTTTTGTGTCTGAAAAAAATCTCCGCAAAATAATAAAAAAAAAAACTGAAAATTGCTAAAAACTTAAAAATCCAAGAAGACAAAATTTAATAAAGTAGCCATAAAAAAAAGTATTACAATGGGTATAAAAAAGGCTTTGTAACTGATTCTTTTATGAATCTAAATGCTAAAAAATCACCACAGAATATATTCAAATTTTAAGAATCTCATTAAAATTCTTAAAAATTAAAAAATTTCAGAACACGAAAGTTATTATATTAAGCTACTGCTTGACCAGTCTTCAATAACGGGTCTTGGCATGCTTTAACATTCTTTGATGTAAATTGCTTAACAGGTGGCACTGCCATGCCACCATTCATGAGTATCGCATTAGGTTTATCTCAAAAACTAATGCATGAAATTTCATCAAACTTCCAATGTCATTACTCCATGATATAGACTAGTGTTGCTTAGTTTTTCATGTAAATCACCCAACAGGTGGCACTGCTATGCAACATTTTTCACGCCATCATAATAGTTGCATCTCCAGAACATGGATTACCAATTACCATCATATGGATTTTCATAAAACTTCAGATTCAGCTATTACCTTATTAAAATTGATCCTGATTAGGTTTTGATGTACATCACACATCAAGGTGATGCCTTTATGCAGATTTTTTTAACATTTTCCTATACCTCAGAAACTAATACGCAGATTCTCATAAAATTTCAGATTCAGTTAGAAGTTGACATAAATTGTTGCTGACTAGATTTTGGTACAAACCATCTAATCAGTAGTACTGCTAAGCCTCATATTCCAGGAATTACTAAAATGTATGAGGTATGTAAAAATTCTGGGATTGCCACATCTGACTAGTTAATTATTAGAATGCAATTTCTTTCAAATAAGAAGGTATATTTTACAGAAAACTTTCCATTGAGTCAAGAAATAGAAATATATTTTCCATTCTCATTATTTATTTTTCATACCATTTTTTAAATTATTTAATGATGTCAATTTATAAATAAAAATAATACTGCATTACATATTTAAACATCCAAATTATTATAACATATTTCTTTAGCTTTAACATATTCTTTTCATTGAAGAAAAAGCTCAAATTTTTATGTACTGTTATGCAGTGCCAGTGCAACAATCGAGCTAAAAAAAAAGCTGTCCAATTTCATTTCCTGTCTGCAAAAACGTTAAAAGCAAGACATCTTTCCTTCTGTCTTTACAAGAAAAAAATATTAGAATAATGAAATTTTTTAATTCAGATTTTCAACAGACTTGCATGTTTTAGGAATTGGAGTTCATGAAAAATATGTTTTTACAAAATGTCTGTATGTGACAAATTTTGTGGGCACTTTATCTCAATAACTAATACATGGAGTTAAATGAAAATTTATATTCATTTAATCTTTGATATACAGTGGGAGTCAAAGTTCCGGCCAGTTAGTTTTTTTAAATTGTTTTTCAGAACATTTCAGCGAAGAGAAGCATAATTATCCAAAAAGTTAGGAATATACAAAGGACTTCTAACCATGTGATCATTTTGATACAGTATTGAAGACACTTGATTTAAAGGAGAGGTATACGAAATTTTGTGTATGCAAAAGTTTCCGACCATTTATCTTTTTTTTATTTTTGCTATTGGAAAAATGCTTTTTTGGCTATGTATATTAATTAATCAAAAGAATAACCCAGTCTAAATTTAAATATAAATGTTTAACATTTATTGTTTGTAAAGAGTGAGTTGTTTGCTGCTAAAGGACCAGTTCTTTCAGGAGATTGCGGCAAAGTTATCAATTGGTAAACCTACTCTGAACGTTATATTTTTTAAAGATACAGATGACCATGGCTTCCAGGACTTGTGCAGTCTGGGGGATCTGGGAAACGACTATTTGTGAGCACAGAATCGTCATGAGAAAAGCAGTTGATGACTAGCATAAAAATGCTGCTGCAATCATCTGCAATAGACGAAGTGAAAATGTACCTGAAATAATTCAGTCTACTGTGTCAAAACATATATGTGATGAAGGAATTTATGGAAAAAATCTGTTAAAAAAAACTTTCATAAGTAAAAAAAAAAAAAAAAAAAATCAGAGGGTCCAATGGGTGTTTGCCAAAGAACACATATAGTGGTCTCGCAAAACTGGAATAAAGTAGAATTTTCTGATGAATTGAAGTTCAATCTTTTTAAGAGTGATAGCAGGCAGTATGCCTGATGACTTAACAACAAAAGACATGATTCCAGATGGGTTATTCTTACAACTAAGCATGATGGAAGATACGTTACATTATGAGGAATATGAGGAGCATTTTCTGGAAAAAATGCCAGTCCGTCTGTTAAAATCCACAGCAAGATGAATGATGCAATGTATAAGGATATTTTGCAAGATAATTCGCTGCCTTATTGGAGGCAAAATTTTGGTCACAACTATTAGTTTCAGTATGATAAGAAACCAAAGCATACATGAAAGCTTGTCAAGCAGTGGCTTTCACACAAAAATATTTTGCTTTTGAAATGGCCAGCCCAAGCATCCAATCTGAATGCTATAGAAAATCTTTGCAATGAACTTTAGAAACATGTTTGAAAATTCCACTTCGGCTTTTCCAGAAATTTCCCAAAAATTTCAAGAGAGTGAAAAAATGTACCACAGACAATTTTCAACTGTTTATTGAATTGATGCCAAGTTGCTGTGCCATGGTACATTTTGCTAAAGGTATGACAACAACATATTAATTGTAAATCTAGTTGATCACACTGATTTTCTATTATAACACAATTTTTTTCCAAACTTTCCAAGATAGCTGATAACTTTTGAAAGCATGCGTTTTTCTTTGCAATTAATTTTGTCAGTTGTATTTATTGATATTCATTTGTTATTCCATAAATAAATTCCTAACTATTATGTCAATAAAATGTATGAGTGTCACTTTGAGATTCCTCTTTAAATGGGTAACTTTCAAAATAACAAAAAATTTTATGCTGGCCGGAAACTTTTGACAGTCACTATAAATTAGTGTTGATTAGTTTTTGGTGTAAATTGCTTGAATCTGGCGCTTCTATGCAGCATTTTCACGATTTCTGCAATCGCTCAATCTCCAGAACCAATACACAGATTTTTATCAAACTTCAGAGTCGGTTAGTCCTTGACATGAATTGATATTTTTTATATTTTGGTATAGATCGCTCAACAAGTGACACTGTTAATCTGCATTTGTTGTGATTTCTGCAATAGTTCTATATCCAGAAATAATGCACAGAATATTACCAAACTTTAGATTCAGTTAGACCTTAAGATGAATTGACTTTTTTTAAATTTTGATGTAAATCCCACAGGTAGCGCTGCTATGATGCATTTTCTTTTAAAAGAGTTTCTGCAGTAGATCTATCTGATTTAATGTACGAATTTTTGTCTAACTTAGCATTCAGTTAGACGTTAACGCAAGTTGTTACTGATTAGGTTTTGATGTTAATCTTTCAATAGATGGTGCTCCTGAGCTACATTTTGTGGGATTTGCACAATTTTAGTGATAGTCATATTTGAAGAACTAATGCACAAAATTTCATAACTTTAGAATTCTCATGATGGGCATAGATTAATTTTGGGACTGTGATAGTGAATTTTGGAATATTAACATGTATGAGGTAGAAGAAAATTTTGGGGTTGCCACATCTGATGACAAGGATTGTTCCTGGGTACAGAATATTTACATGTACTGCATTTATAGGTTTTAAACTTGTGCATATGTGCCTATTTTTTGACACTGATTCTAAATGTGTAATTTTCATAAAAATTGATTTAAATTATATTTTATTCAAATATCGTTTTTTAAAAAGGAAAAGAAATGATTTTGTATGACATGTTATTTAAATCTAAGTGTTTTTCCACTAATTATCATTATTTTATGTCTGATTTGTTATTATAGGCTATATAAAATGAACTTATAGGCCGCTTTCATTTATGAGTGGTAGTAGTTAGCACTAATCTGAATATTAATTTTAGCAAAAGAAGAACAAAACTAAGAAAAGTAATCAAGTCACCGATTTTAAAATCCCAGATATTTTTTATAGCACACAAAACATTTAAGAAGTGTGTGTGGAGCAGAGGGATTAAATTTCTAAGTTTTTTTTTTTTACTTCCCCAGTCTCTAACTTAAGTATTTTAAACAATTTTCTAACTCAACCCCTCATTAAACTACAGCAAGATTCAATCTCATTTGAAGGGTTGACCGAAGGAGGTATCTCATCGAGCCCAACATCTTGCTAGGGTCTATTTTGACCCCAGAGAATTAGGGGCATTTCTTCATGTGTATTTGTGTGTGGGGTGGGGAATCAGAAAATTGATTTTTTTTTTTTACACTTCCTTTTAAAACTCTTGGCCTAAGCACCCATTTCCCACTGTCTTAACTCATTTCTTCATCACTAGCAGATGTTTTAATGTTTAATTGCATTCATTACCACTCCATAAATTTTCTGAAAAACTTGGAAAAAATATCTGCTCAGCATATCTCAACAATTAGCATCTTTTCCTCCCTTTCTGTCACCAGGGGATGCTATTGAAAATTCTCAAAAAACTTAATCTACAATATGTCATGTAATATCTTAAATAAAAGGCCAGGTTATGAAGAATGTCATTCTTTACTCTCTCTCTCTACCCCCATTCTCGCTGTCTTATATCAACCCCATCTATGTAAGGATTTAATCATTATAAACAATATTTAATTATTAACAATTTTGGTTTATTAATTAAAGGTTAGAATGTTTTGAAAGGAAAATTAAATGAAACCCTCTGAGTGATCTGCGATCATGTACTAACCCTCTTACTTGTTTTTATTAACGGATCACTATTATTTTTTATCTGTAACAAGAATTATCAAGGTGAATGCCAAAATATTGAATGCTTTATATGCTTTTTTAGTAGGATATTTTAATGTGCTTAGTTGAAATTGTGTACATTGTTTAATGAAATCTTATAAAGATAACCATCTAACATATTTTCTGGGGTAATTTTAAAAATTTACTTTCTTATTTTGGAAAATTTGTGCTATATTTTTACACACATATGATCATTTTTTGATTTCTGTTTTTAATGAAATTGGTCCCCAAAAGTCCCCTTTTTCAGCAAAAATGGTTCCCCAAAGCCCCCTTTTTAAGCAAGATTTGTCTCCGAAAGTCCCCTTTTTAAATAAAAATGGTCCCCTTTCCCCCTTTTTGAGGACAAAAATGTGTTGGGAGCCCTGAATTTTGGTTCTTCATTAAATTTTATTGTAGGATACCAAATGGGAAGTTATTCAGTCAATTAGTTTAAAATTTATGCTGGATTAGTTTTGAACTCCTATTGCAAAATTCATTTTTAATCTTTGAAAAATATGTTACATTGCCAGTATTTTTTAAAGCATAACTCGATATTTATATAGCAGAATAAGCTGTAATTTTCAATTCATATATTTGAAAAATCTGATTTATTAAAAAATTTGTAAGTTTCATTTCATATTTTTATTTCATTTATTTCATGGTGGAAGGGAAATCAAGAAGAAATACTAACTCCTTAATAGGAATCTTTTTTTTTTTGTTGTTGGTTTGGGGGGGGGGGGGGGGGTGGAGTCTGGTGAAATTATGCTTTAATGGGCTATAGCAGCAGAAGACCAACTGAGGTGCCATTTCTAACAGCACAACATTGTCAACAGCAGTACTCCACCTCGTGGCTCCTCATCATATCTTTTAAACCGTAGATGACTGGAAAAAGTGGCTTGGTCTGATGAATCACCATTCAATTGGTAAGAGCTGAAACAAGTTGGAAATTGCACGTGAAGCGTAGCAAATGAGGTGCGTTCGTACGATAATGAAGTTTTTTAAATATCACTCTCATATATCAATCTGATAAAATTGTAAATAGTTAATTACAATTAAAACGCGCAACAAACAATGTTCTCTCTATACTCATTATGTAATGGAATACTTTTGTGTGGCCTTGTAAATCAATAACAAAAGTTCTTTGCACAACCGATTATGCAAAATCTATATTATAATATGTACTTTATGATGCATATCAATATTATTATGTTCGAATGAGTGGAATATTATTAAAATGCATTTGAAACTTTTTTTCCCATTGACTGTAATGTAACGGAGTACTTTTGATTGTCCCTGTATTTGATCTATGCATCCTACTTTCAAAAAAATTGAAATGATTAGACAAAATTATGTAATAAGTATGTAATTTAAATTTCAAACGATTAAAATGCAGTTGCAACATTTTTCTCCATTGACCATAATGTAACGGAAATGATTGTCCCTGTAATTGATCTATCCATCCGATTCTCATAAAATTTGAAATGGCTCGCCAAAATTATGTAATAATTATGTATTTTAAATTTCAAAAGATTCGGTTGGGTAGTTTTTGCGTTGTTATATGCGGACACAGACAGACAGACGGACTGAACGACAACTATAGGTGCTACGTATTTACATAATTACGAACGCACCTAAAAAGAGCACAAGTGTCCGCAGACCCCATGAAACCATGGACCCAAGTTTTCAATAAGGCACTCTGCAAGCTGGTGGTGACTTCATAATAGTGTGGACTGTGTTTACATGGAATGTATTGGGTCCGTTGGTCAAATGAACCGATCATTAACTGGAAATGATCACATTCAGCTACTAGGAGACCATTTTCAATTATTTATGGACTTCAATGTATCCAAAAAAAAAAGATGGAATTTTCCAGGCTGACAATGTGCCATGTCACTGGGTTATAACTGTTCGCGACTGATTTGAAGAACATTCTGTACAAACAGCGGATGATTTGGCCACCGTGATCACCTGACATGAATCCTGCCGAACATTTATGAGACAACAGTTTGTGCACTAAATCTCAACCAGCAACACTTTCGGAATTATGGACATCTATATAGGCTACATGGCTCAATATTTTTCCAGAGGACTTCCAACGACTCGTGCAGTCCATGCCATGTCATATTGTTGCACTTCGACGAGCAAATGTAGGATCAAAACCCTATTAGCAGGGTATCCCATGACTTTTATCACTTCAGTGTATATTATTGTCTGAGCGTAGCGACTCAGAGTACGTAACGATATTAAAAGTAAAAAAAAATTCTTTCCTCAAGCAAATCTCAAAAAGTACTTGTCGGATTTCGATTCTCTTTGTACCTGAAGGTATCTATGAAGGTAATCTGGTGAATGCACCTACTTTTAAAAATTAATTCCAAAAAGTTTAAAAGTTATATTTAAAAAACTGATAAAAAAGCACAATTTATTTGCATACGTCACAGAAATTTGATACGCGTGATTTCCACCGGCTGGATATTTTCGTAGGTAACCGAATCCGTACATGGAGTAAATAGTAATCATTTACGCACTCAGAAATATTGAATGCAATAAAACAAAATAATGCCATTTTGACGCCAATTATGTACCATGGTGCATATGTGACATCTTTTCCCATTTTTCATCGATTTCCTGTTGGCATACAACTTTGAAATTTGGAATATGTATGCGTACCTGGGAGCAATACTGGAATTAGACATTGATTGATTTTTAATTCGATCCAAAAAGAGGCAACGGGGGCTATTTTTTAAAGATTTATACAATTTATGCTGCATAAAGGAGCCACTTACCTATTTCTATATACAAGAAGAAGTAAGTGGTATGTAAAAACAATTATAGTATACATAAAAAAAATACTTGAGATAATATACTAGAGATATAAGCACTGGGTTTGGCGAGATTTTTTATGCCAACTAGGCGAAAACTTCGTTTTGATTACCAGATACATCTAGCATGCTATAATAACACGTTATTTATTTATTTCAAAATGAAAGAAAAAAAGGAATAAACAAAACATTTTCTGTTATTAAAAAAAAAAAAAAAAAAAGAAATAACAATCAATAAATGATAATATTTTTAGAACAAACAATTTATTATAACATTTATATGATAACCAGCATGTTAGGCAACTGAACGCCATTTTGGCACCAATTAGGTACCTCGGTGTGTATAGGGCATATATGTGCCATATTTATTTGTAAAACTGAGCATGAACGTTTACGAAGTGTGTTTTCATAGTCGCTTATATCTTTTTGCAACGTAGCGCACCTTTCAAAGCCAAAACTGCACAAAAGAAAAAAAAATCAATATTTGCAGTCTTTTTTTTTTTTTTTTTTTTTTTTTTTTTTTTTATGTACTGCACATTTTGTAATCAGCAGGCTCGATAATCAGACCTCGTTTTTTTTTTTTTTTTTTGCTTCAAAAGATGATATTTCATATGACGTCTTTTTTGGATTCGTCGTTTTTCAATATTTGATAGTATGCGTCTACTCCTTTTGCAACTTTCTTCTTTATTAACAGCGACATTTGGATTTCCTATTTAAATAAAAATTCTTCTAAATACAAAGAATTTTGTTAAAATAAATAAATAAATGAAATGTGGACATCTATTGCTCAAAACACAAAATTTTTCCTATTGAGTTAGTAAAAATCAGTAAAAACATAATTTTTATGATAATAAAAAGGTGACTTATGTAATAACAGAGTCATATATTATGTACGTTATGGATTAAGTATGAATATTTCCACCATTTATAAATAGTAATAATAATAAAATAAAATGCGGACAGACCAAAGTCTATATTTGACTGAAAACAACAACCATTTTCTAAATGCTTTAAAAAAATGGCCAATGAAAAGTGATATTTCAAAAGTATTATGAAATTGGTTAAAAACCTCTTATTTTAAACTAAATGAATAAAAGATTTATATTTTTAATGAAATAAATGGGATTTGAAAAATTATTGGAAATTTATCACCATAGATGTATCAATATTACAATCAGTACTTTGTATGCAAAATGGAACAATTAGCAATACTTTTTGTACCCGAAAAATGGTCATTGCTTTTTTTAAGGTTAAAAAGTAGATTACGTAATGTTCCTATACAGGGATGCCAAGCCCCCGCTTATTGCACAGCAGAATTTTCTTATAGGAAAAGTTATTTTTTAAATCCACAGAATGTTCCAATTTAATAAAACATTTTCTGTATTAAAATACCGGTATCCAAAATGCCGGAGACTTGGCAGCTCTGCCTATAACATTTTAATTAATCACGGTACTTTTTTTAATCGAATTCAAATTTAATGAAGACAAAGTTTTTTGGCCAAAAGCAGCTTTTTTCCACATGTGTAACTACGATACAATTCCTTGATGCTGAAATAAAATGTTTTGACTTATGCTATTATTGCTTCCTCTTATTTATTTATTTGAATTTTAAATAAGATGACTCAAAGTCGTGTTTTTTAAATGTACGGAAAAAATTCATTTCGAGAGAGGGCGAAAAGAACTATATTTGGCGATTTTTTATCTGTATTTGACTAAGTGTCTTACTACCTTGTATTTAATACTCTTCACAATACTTCGCTGTTATATGGACTTAGGCGCTTTTATAAAAAGTTTGACGTAATTCGGGCTTAAGTAAGTGAGTTTTTTACTGAATAATACAAATAAATGAAAAATGAATACTAAGTAATACTAATAAAAGAAAAATGAAGCATTATATTGATCTATGTATATTTAAAAATGCATCTACTAGCACTAATTAGATAATTTATGTGTATATAATAGGAGATAAATAGCTTTTGATTCTGTATTTCTATGCTATAAAGCGTTAACGTTTGTGTGTTTTTCGTTATCATTGGGAGTACGTAGCCGATTTAAAAAATAATGTGGGCAAAAAATGTTAGTAACCATCTTTGCTGCAAAATGTACTATTTTTTGCGTAGGAACAATAATCACCACCAATGCACGAGCAAAAAAAGTTCTAAAATTGAGAGTTCTTTGATGTTGATATGACTAAAAATTTAAAATCTTTTTTTTTGATGGCAACTTTTAAGATATAATATTCTTGTTATGAACGATTTCTAAAACATTCGACAATTTAATTTCACAAATTAATTTTTTTTTCTAGAAAATGTTTTAAACTCAATTTATTGAGAATATTGCAATTTCTAGGATACTGTTGGGATCTGAAACTATAACTTTGACATCACCGTAACTTATGAGATGTAAGTGCTCGTTTAGGACAAATTTTTAAAAAAGGATATTCCTTAACTCTTATCGACAACCTCATTGCATCCGTGGAAAACAGATATTCAACATTATAAACTATTCGGATGGGTTTCACACCATATAAAATACACTCCATTCTCTTCAAACATAATAGTTTATATCATTTATAGTTTCTCAAATCGGTGCGAAGCTTCTGTTTATGCTCGTGACATCATTTCAAAGAGTTATATTTCCAATATAGGAAAATTTAATGTTTTATTTTCTGTATTACTTTTAACATTTTGCATAGTTCCAATTTTATATCCATGCATGGTTTGCTTTTCTTTTATAAAAATAGTATATGCAACTTTTTATATAAGATTTTGCAATTCTATGATTCAATATGCTTATTTTCATCATATTTTATCACAGTGAATGACCAATTAAAAGTAACATCTCATTTTCTTTACTTATCGCAAGTTATTAAATGTGCATTCTCAGCAATATCGCTCAGACTAATCCCTCTGAGGGAAGTCTTAGTTCTATGTCTTATGTGTGAAACTATTATTTTTGTGATTGATACATTCATAGTTATTTTATAAAGTTATAACAATCTATGAAGCTTTTAAATATTGATAAAGGTTGTCTAAAAGTGCTTTTGAAAACTTTACTTTTTTTTGCAACTTCAGTTTCACTGTTTTTCTCTATCATTCCAATGTCCTTTAGTAAAGTGAAGTAACAACAAATTAGTTCTTGAAAGTTTTTTCTAGGGTAATAAATTTCAAATTTTGTGTTTTTCGGATGTCTTTATTAACACATCATTTCATACTGATCTTTACTATTTAAATTGAATAAATCTATGCACAGGATTTGTGCATAGATTTATGGATCCAGGGAGTAATGAGGTTTATTTATTAAAATTTGTTTATCTGAAGATAATTTTACAGGTAGTTAGTTCTTCAAAATAGCTCTCCTGTAATTCCCTTAGTATATACCTCTTGTAATTTCCTATAATTTCCTTAATCCTGTATTAACACGATGTTGCTAATGACTCTGCCACCTATTTATACCTTTCTGGAACTCTTCAACAGGAATATTATTATGAACTCATGTTACATTTTTCTGCAAGTTGTCCAGATTGTCAAAACGAGTTATTTTAAGCTGGACTTTAGTTGAGGGAATTTAAAAAAGTCTTGTGGTGGCAGATCGGGGCTGTACTGTGTTTGGGGGGGGGGGGGGGTAGCATTGTGACACTGTTTTACCAGGAATTGAGTAAATTTGAAGGATATCTTGGAATCAGCTTGGCACAAATTTTTCACATTTTAAGTTCTTCAGTAACAATTTGATGCACAATCAATTATGTAAATCCCAACTTTTCCACAATCATTTGGATGCTCATCTTATAATCAGTCAAAAAGCAGTTTTATATTAGCCACATTGTAGTTCGAGAAATTGATGGATACTCAGAGTGTTGTTTGTCATCAACGTTCTCTGTTCTGCATTTTGAAGTCTGTACCATTTAAACAATTAAGCTTTGGACAAAGAATCCTTCCTGTAGAATTCTTGTAGCATGGCAAGCATATCAGCAGCCAATTTGTTCAGTTTTGCACAAAAATTTACAACATATTGTTCGATATTCTGCTGCACACTAACACTACTTTTAAACATGCGTTTAAGTCACAAGCGATTTAAGCACTGCAAAGGCTGAAGGCCAATTGACTTCAACCAGACTCTGTTGCTGACAACCCCTCTCCGCTCATATCAACCATAAACTTTGCCTTTCAAGCTTCTGCTTGGCTTTAAAAAATTCAGTTTCGCTACTTCCTGGACATACCTTGCGTCTCTCTCTATATATATATTTAAAATTATTCATGTATAATTCAACCATACAGTTGTGATGTGAGAATTTTCTAAGAAGAGAGATCTAAGCAGACATTTTTAAACACATTAGAAATATAATTTATTTGTTAAAAATGACTCAATTGTCTTAAAATCTTGTTTTAAAATCCTAACAACATGCTTGCTCATACATAATCTTATTAGTTGTCATTAAAAATTAAATTCCAACAAAATATACAACAAATGTGAGGTTTTTCATTTACAGAGATACTGTATAAAAAATACATGGTATTAGATATGTTCATAGTATTATAAATATGTTGCATTTATTGTTGTTTACTTGTCTGTTTGTCTATCCACACTAGAGATGGGAATGCTCGGAAAAAACCCGGTTTTTTTCGGGTTTTTTCCGAAGGCTTATTTTTCAATTTTTCCGAACTTGAAAAATTGAAATTTCATTTATGAAATAATATAGTGAAAATTTTGTAATAGCTGCATTCTCATACTTTTTATTTTATTTATTTTTATGTTGAGTGTCTCGCATGAAAATTTTAATGTGGGTAATCTGATATCTGAGCAGAAATCTGTTTGAGAAGACTTGAAAGGATCCTTCACATTTTTTTCTTGTTTGAAACACAAGACCCTTTCCAAAATTTCTCTTGAAAATAGACATTTCAGAAAAAGTTTAATCAAAAATTGAATCTTTCGCAAGTGCAGCGATTGAAGAAAAAAAAATCTTATGCCATACAGCAGCTGAATCTTATTAAGTTGCATATATGTATGTAAATAACCTTATTAAAAATGTCTAAATAGGAACCTAAATATAGTAATAATTTCTTATTAAAAAATTCTGAATATATTTTGTACAAGTATATGCAAGAAGTTCACAATTTCACAAAAACTTGATTACATGAAAAATATCTAGATATATAATTAAATGCAACTTCTCTTTTTAAAAATTAATTCATGTATAAAATTATTGCAATAATATGCCGATTAATGGAAATGATAAAATTAAAAATTCAACATAAAATTTTGAAGTATGCATTTATTACTTTAATCTGACTTTTCAAGAAGTAAGTATTGAATTCGTGAAAAATTTGACATCCAGTTTTTGGTGTATTTGAACGTTTTAGAAGGTCCTGAACACGTTTTGATAGTTTTTAGAAAATATTTGTCACTCTGTGAGTCTGTATGTGACAAATTTTATGGGCACTCTATCTCAAGAACTGATGCACATAATTTCACAAAACTTTAGATTCAGCTACACCTTAATCTAAACTCGAGATGTTTAGTTATTAGTGTATATCGCCAAACCGATGGCGCTTTTATGCTGCATTATTCATAATTTCCACAATAGTTCTATCTCAAACTAATGTATGGATTTTTATAAAATTTCAGATTAAGTTAATCTTTGACATAACTTCGTGCTCATTACTGTGTGGTGTAAATTGCTCAACAGATGACGCTGCTGTGCTGCATTATTCATGATTATCGCAATAGCTTTACCTCAAGGACGATTAAAAAAAAATCAAACTACAGCTTCAGACAGTTTCTGATATATATTAATGTTGTTTAGTTTTTGGTGTAAATTGCATGTGTAGGTGGCACTACTATACTGCATTTTTCAAGATTTCATTATAGCTGATTAATTGAATGTTTCTTCAAAGTATTGAATCTAAAATTGACCTCCATTTTACCTCCATAATGTACAGTAATGTTGCAAAAACATGGGCAGTTTGCATTAGAAAAGTGCAACTGCGATGAAAAAAAAAACCCACATTTTATTACAAGTAACTATGTTCCAAATTATACTTTCCCTCTTGATTAAACTTTGAATTTATGTAGTTTTCTAAAGCACAGTAGAAGTTTATCTCTGTATGTAACTGCTTTTGTTAATTTCTCAAATAGTGAGCATTTTCTATTTGTAGTGTTCTGTTTTCATAACTTTTGAGTTCCACTCTTAGAAATATAAAATTACCATGTGGAAACATTATTGAATATGGTTTCTTACTCAAGAATAGAATACCAGATTTCAGGGTTAAAAGAAAAAAATTACATTAAATTAAACTTAAAAAAAAAAATGTATTACTTATTTTTCTGGTTTCAGTGAGTAAAAATCTAACAGTCAATAAATCCTACGCTATTTTTTTGTTGCAGACCTGAGTAAGCCAAAGTAAAACTTAGTTTTGTTTGAATTTAGATTATAAAACTAAATCAAAACTTTTTTGAGTTGAGATTGGAAAGCTATGCCAAAACTAAACATATTTTATAAATGAAATAAAATTATAATTCTAAGGAAAAAAAGTAATAATGTAAAAATATACATTTTTTAAACAAACAATGGAATTTTTGAATACTGATATTCATAATAATGACAAAACTGCAATAATTTTTTTTAAACTAGTATAATTTACTTAAAAACTATACTTATGTAAATGGAATGCATAATTTATTTCATTCCAAACTGCAGACATATTGGTTCAGGTTTTTACATTAGGTCAATTGGTAGTTAAACATGTTACTGAAAAATCATTTCAACAGAGATATGATATAACAAACAATAGCGTTTAATAAAAATTCTTAGGCTGTGGAAAAAAAACTTAACTTTTAAAAGCAGGCTTTGCTACTTTCTTTTTATTTTGTAATATTAAGTGAAAATAATTTTCATTTAATACATATAAATGGGAAAAAATGTTCATTATTTAATATTTTCTAAAAAAATATAATTTATTTGGGAGAAACAGTCATGAAAAATCAATTTTTCCATTTTTTTCCGAAAAAAACCGGTAAAAAACCAGTTTTTTACCGCCACTTATATTTTTCCGGAAAATTTACATCTCTAATCCACAAATGACAATGCAAAAACTACCCAGTCAAAGGGTTTGAAATTTAATATATACGATCATTGCAAAGTTTTGTCAAGTCATTTCGAAATTTATGAAAATTAACTTAATAAGATATGAGTTTTCTTCATTTCATTAAATCCTATCATACATAAATAATTCATTAATATCTCATGGTAGGTAATGATTCTAGGTTGCCATGGTGATTATTCTGTTAAATCCTATCATACGTATTTAATTCAGTGATGTCCTATGATAGATGGTGTAATAGGTTACAATGGTTATTACGTCATATTTAAGATGAAATAATATTGTTTCTATATTACTGAATTTAATATATGATCGTAATAAATTTTGTATTAATGCATTTTTGTATAAAAGCGCAACAGTTATTGCACCAAGATCTGGATATTTATAAAACTAATTACAGTAAGAACGTACTTCATTTGCCATATTTGGTGTACAATTTCCGACTTGTTTTAAACAAGAAATACAAAAAATACAGATTCCTCAAAATAAATATTTACGAGGTTATATTTATTTAAAAATTACATTCGTCAATAACTTTGATAAATTAAATACTGTAAGTATATTGTACTGTAAGTATAAGTACTGTAAGTATATTTTATTATTTTCTTCTGTCTTCAACAGAAGAAAGTATTGTTATCGAGATTTTTCGAGTTCCGGTTTTTGACGGATTTATACGCTTTAGGGGTCAAGGATTAAAAAAAAAAAAAAGTGTTTTTACAAAATGTCCATCTCTCCGTCCGTCTGTCTATGTATCCGTGTGCTGCCATCGTACATCGAAAAGTGTATGAAGTTGAGCATAAAATTGGACAAATTTTTTTGTGCATTTTCTTGTCTATGGCATTGTAAGATATAATCCTCCCTAAAAAAAAAAAAAAAATTCTACCGCAAGCGGTTGTAATAGGCAATGTCTCTGCCATTTTCATAATTTTACCATAAAAAAAGTATGAAGTTATGCATAGAATTGAACCAATTTTTTGTGCACTTTTTTGGCTACAGACTGCATGTCCTTCTTCGATTTGGAAATATTCCGCACGAAGATGTTGCTGTATTAGCGTCTGCATAATTTTTTTTATTATTGTACCAGTAACAAGACCATGAAGTTATGCATAGAAAGCTGCTAAGCCACCAGCTATTGTTGATACCTAGAATATTGTTGATACATAACATAATAACGAAAAACTATTGATTTTAACAAATGTCATGATCGGGATTAACTCTTTTTATCCTGATTATTGATTGAAGCAGAAATTTAAGATGAAAATTAAAATTGGTATAGCATAGAGCTAATAATATTGCAGTGTTAACATCTGTAATTACTTTAATGAAATATGAAGATGTATGAGGTAGAAGAAAGTTTTTGAATTGGCATATCCAACAAGTTTTGTTTTATTGAGCTATATAAAACACATTTTATCACACAGCTATTTATAAATAAATAAATAAAATTTTCAGAATTTTCCCCCAAAAACCATTTATTCACACACACACACATAAAAAAATCAAGTGGGTAAATGTGATTGTACATCGCACAGAGGGCTTTGTTTAATGTTTCTTTCTAAACAACCTATCCGTTACTTAATAAATCAATATTGTTAATTTAGAATTATTAAATTCTTACATAAATGGTAGCGCCAATAAATTTAATTTAAAAATAATTGTTAAAGTAAATTGTTTTTATCAAATTAAAAATGTTCAAATCCAATTATTTAAATAAAATCCAAAATTCCAAATTTTG
Organism: Maratus speculifer; assembly: GCA_964019185.1. NCBI lineage: Eukaryota > Metazoa > Arthropoda > Arachnida > Araneae > Salticidae > Maratus > Maratus speculifer. The sequence goes on along the minus strand of OZ025297.1, from coordinate 19,744,366 downwards.
AAAATCCAAAATAAAAAAAAAATTAGTGGATCTAAATAAAATTTTAAACTTTCAAAAACTAAAAAAATTTTTTTTAACGAAATTAAAAATGCTGAATCAACAATAAATTGCAATAGTTTTTAAAATAGAAAGAAAATTTAATTAAAAAAAAAACATTAATGTCAGTAACTATTTATCACAGCATAGTAATAAAATATATATGTATAAATATATATAAAATTCATTTTAATTAAATCAATCTTAATATGAAAATTTCAATTTCCAGCACCGGTATTTGAACTAAGAACCTCCTGTTTACTACCGAGATACTTAACCTCTAAGCTATGATGTCCTACACGAAAAATGTCGAAATTAAGGTTTTCTTTTAAGTCGCAAAAATGAACTGATGACATTGAGAAAAATAACTTAATTGAGATAATAGACTTTTCCAAAATTTTATTTTTTGTCGCGTGACACGCAATGGTGTAGTCATTTAAAAAATAAATAAATAAATAAATAAATAAAAATAAAGGATATACGCTTTAAGCAGAGGAGAGTCCTAGTTTATTTATCCTAGAGTGTATATACTATAGCTTTGAGAAACAGAGGATATACGGTGTTCTTAAACAAATCCAGAAGGTATACCCCGTATACCTTCCACTACATCCTTAATGACACGAGGTATTCAGCTGTAAGTGCACAAAATTTGAAGTCGCTGACTTATACATTTTTTGTGTACTGACTAATCGACAGATAGGAATGAGACGAATAAAATTTCATCAGATTAACAAAACCTTAAAAATGAGACGTATTCCCCCCCCCCCCCCTAAATTGTTACAAAAGATGTTAAGTACTGTTAATACATCTGATTTTTGTTTTATAAAGCTGCGTGAAACACATTTTATTATACAATAACAACATTTACAAATACTTTATCAAGTTTTTTTTAAGCTTTGAAAAATAAGTAACTTTTTCTCATTTTATCTCCTCTTGTTGTAAAACTTGATTTCTAAACGTATAAAAAACATTTATATATAACTAGCTGTTACCCGTGACGTCGTTCACGTAGCATTAAAAAAAAGATAAACGTTTTAATTAAACAAAACGGTTCATTAACAATAATTAAAAAAATATATAACATTTATCTTATAGAAGGCTATGCAGCAGTTTTTTTATAGGGGACTTAAAGAACTCAGTCAAATAAAAGGAAAATGTGTTAGATAATATGAACAGTCGCGAAAATGAAATTGTAACCACTTATATTGTAGAACAACTGTAACGCACCCCAATTGTACAGAAATCATGTTGTAGTGCATTTCAGAATTCCATATCAAAGAAAGAAAAATCATGTGTTAAACCTAGGTAATAAAAAAAATATCCAACATTTCCATAATGCATAACTTCACCGGGACATTCTTTTCTGCAGCTGTGCATTATGATCTGTGTGTTTGCAAATATTCTAAATACAATGTTAAAATTTTCTTAGTGAGAAAAAGTATAACGAAGATTAAAATTCACCTTTAGCAATTTCTAATTATAGACAGAAACTTACTTGAATTCTTTTTTACAGTCCTGTATATTACGTGCAAATATGTATACGATCGCATATTTAGCTTAAATTATTCAAGCAAAAAACTCGATTCAAATTATTGAATTCATATTTCCGGGAATCGCTATTGCACTGGTGACCAATCCAGTTTATTGTATAGTCCGATACATGATTTATTTAAATTCTACAAACATCTCTTATTATATCAAATGTAACTTCAGGATGCATTAGTTTTCCAAATACATACGATAATTGAAAAAGCTCTTCAGCAATCTTTTCTAATAGACCATACTTTGGATACAATATCAGAGATCTGGACACAGGTCCAAAATCTTTTATGCGTCTCTGTAAATGAACAACAAATGTGATGCAAATGATACTTATTGTAATATTTATCATTGTATTGATTATCTCAGTATATTAATTTCATCATGTTTGAAATAGCGCAACGCAATTAAAATACGCCGGGAATATTTTTTTCTCCGTAGACTATTATATTACCGAACATTTTTCTGTAATCTTGTAAGTGAATGTTAAATCTTTTCACCCCATTTTCTACAGAAATCCTATTTTAGTGCACTTCAGAACCTAATATCAATTTCAATATTATTAAAATAACTTTAATAAAATAACATTATTAAAATACGGTGCAAATGGTTTTTCTTCACAGACCATAATATATTGAAATACTTTTGAGCTCCTTGTACGCACACTATAAGTACTACATTTAACATATTCGATAGTAACCATGTTCTTCTAAACCTTAAAAATGCATGTAAATTTCATTACATTTAAAATTATGTAACATTATCAAAATACACCACAAATGATTTTTTCGCCTTAGACCATAATGTAAAGTTTCCTTTTGAGTGCTCCTGTGATTCAGCTATAATTGCTACCTGGTCCATTTTCAATGATGCATATGCTATGGTAAATCTCAATAACGTATGTTATTTTCGTATGAATTCCACTATATTTACCCAAGTTGAAAAACGGACAGACAGACGGCAGACCTCAGGCACTCGGCATCTGGTATACAGACAGGTTGAAGTCGTAAACACTTTTAGACCATGTTAGAAAGTGTCAAAAAGCAGGTAGTTTCCGTAAAACGAAAAAAAAAAAAACAGTGTTAGGAAAAATATACTACAAAACTGTGTTTTAGGTGGCATTTTTGTATAATTTGTACATATATGCTCTACATACCATAAAAATTTATAGAAATTTATTATAAAAAACATTCTTAAAAGTGACAACATATTTTTACTTTTTAAGAGCTAAAAAAATGTGCAATTAATATTCATTTACAAACCTGTTTCCAGTACACTTTGAGCACATTATGCCAAATTGAGATATTGACTGAGGGAATGTATTTTCTCACAATTACATTAAATCTTTAGATTTTAAGCCCGAAAGTGCATTTTTAAAGTGATATTTTTTATATTTTCAGAATTGAACAATTTTCAGAATTGAACAATTTTCAGAATTAACACACAAGAATATTTTTTTTGATTAGTTGAGCTTTTCTTACTTTCTAAAAATTATAAAAAGTTTTTTCATTGATCATTACGTCATTTACGATATGTATAAATTATTAATATTTTCTAGTCATTAATTATTTAACCTTTAAAAAAACTTATTTCATTTTAAAATTAAATATTAACCACGCTCAGACAATAAACTTAATTTTCTTTATACTAGGGGGGCCCCGCCCCCCTGCTCGCTATGCTCGCCAACCCCCCGCGTAATCGCTTCGCGATTCCAAATTATTGCCTACCCCTGCTTGCTGCGCTCGCCAATACCCCATGGTATGAATAAACAGTTGCAGACCTTTCAAATGATGTGTCACACGACTGGTGTTGTAAAGAAATTAAAAATGTGCCCCCCTGGGGGGCAGAGTGGGAGGCGACACAAAAGACATCCATAATATGAATAAGCTGCTGCAGACCTCTCAAATGATATGTCACACGTCTGTGTTGTAAAGAAATTAAAAATGTGCCCCCCTAGGGGGCAGAGTGGGGGTGATACACAAGACATCCATAAAATGAATAAACAGTTGCAGACCTTTGAAATGATGTGTCACACAATTGGTGTTGTAAAGAAATTACAAAATGCGCCCCCTCTGAGGGCAGAGGGGGGGGGGTTACACACAAGATATCCATAATATGAATAAGCAGTTGCAGACCTCTCAAATGATGTGTCACACAATTGGTGTTGTAAAGAAATTAAAAATGTGCCCTCCTGGGGGGGTAGAGTGGGGGATGACACACAACACATCCATAATATGAATAAGCAGTTGCAGACCTTTCAAATGATGTGCCACACAACTGGTGTTGTAAAGAAATTAAAAATGTGACCCCCCCCCCCCTGGGGAGAGCAGAGTGTGGAGGTGACACACAAGACATCCATAATATGAATAAGCAATTGCAGACCTTTCAAATCTTGTGTAACACGACTGGTGTTGTAAAGAAATTAAAAATGTGTCCCCCCTGGAGAGCAGAATGGGGGATAACACACAAGACATCCATTATATGAATAAGCAGTTGCAAACCTCTCAAATGATGTATCAAACGACTGGTGTTGTAGAGAAATTAAAAATTTGGCGAAATATTACAGTTATCGCCAAGTTGGCGTCACTTTTGACAACTAATTTTGGTCGCCAAATTTGGCGATATATCGCCAAGTTGGCTACAAACTTGGCGATTGTTGGCGATGGTAACCTTTCCTCTCTTTATGGTAACCCATACGGCGATGCATAGACGGAGCTCTTTCCTGATTGGTCTATTCGACTCATGGAAGGAGTGGACAACCCGGATTCGTTAGTTCCGGAAATCTTCCACATCAGCATCATTCCAGGAGTCATTCCTTTTAAGGCTAGTTTTTTTTTACTATAGAAGGATATAAATTATTATTTTTCTATAGTTATTAATTATATATTTTTTTATTTACTGTAAGTTCCTTTTGAAAATAATAGTAAATAATTTAAAATGTATATGCAAGCGTTATTCCACAACGACGTTTTCGCCAAATGGGCTTTACAAAATATTGCGCCAAATCTGGTGCATCTATGACAAACGTGACGAAAAATAAGTGACAAGAATTGACTTCCACACGCAAACAAAATGTAAGTTAAAACGAAACATGCACTAAAAATAAATAAAAAAAGAAAATGATGTCATAAAAAGCAATATTTTATTAAAACACGTAATTGTTTCTAATTTTCACACGCGAAGTATAAAAAAATCTTTTAGTGATTAAAAAATGCTATTAAGAGATTACCACAAAAGCTCAAAATCAAAGTTTTTTTTTTTTAAAGTAACAGATTTATTTTCCTAGTTGATTAATTTTTAAAATGTTTCATTGATCATCAGTATTACTGCGTGCGTATTTTTATTATTATTTTTTTTTATAATTACTCCATGTACTCTAATTAGGTTGTCGACCGAAAACACCAGCCAGTGAAAAATGACGCACACCAAATTTAACAACCCCTCTCCTCATTAGTCGAAGCATAGCATAACCCCCCCCTCTTTGATTTTCAATAGATTGATTGAAAGATATGTTTTTCTTTTTTGGCAGCATACCGAGCCTGTGTTTTTTTACCTTGAGCTTTTTTTTTCTTTCTACTAGGGGGGCCCCGCCCCCCTGCTCGCTATGCTCGCCAACCCCCCGTGTAATCGCTTCCCGATTCCAAATTATTGGCTACCCCTGCTTGGTGCGCTCGCCACTACCCCATGGTATGAATAAGCAGTTGCAGACCTTCCAAATGATGTGTCACACGACTGATGTTGTAAAGAAATTAAAAATGTGCCCCCCTGGGGGGCAGAGTGGGAGGCGACACAAAAGACATCCATAATATGAATAAGCAGCTGCAGACCTCTCAAATGATATGTCACACGACAGGTGTTGTAAAGAAATTAAAAATGTGCCCCCCCCCCTGGGGAGAGCAGAGTGTGTGGGTGACACACAAGACACCCATAAAATGAATAAACAGTTGCAGACCTTTCAAATGATGTGTCACACAATTGGTGTTGTAAAGAAATTACAAAATGCGCCTCCTCTGAGGGCAGAGGGGGGGGGGGGGTTACACACAAGATATCCATAATATGAATAAGCAGTTGCAGACCTCTCAAATGATGTGTCACACAATTGGTGTTGTAAAGAAATTAAAAATGTGCCCCCCTGGGGGCAGAGTGGGGGATGACACACAACACATCCATAATATGAATAAGCAGTTGCAGACCTTTCAAATGATGTGTCACACAACTGGTGTTGTAAAGAAATTAAAAATGTGACCCCCCCCTGGGGAGAGCAGAGTGTGGGGGGTGACACACAAGACATCCATAATATGAATAAGCAGTTGTAGACCTTTCAAATCTTGTGTAACACGACTGGTGTTGTAAAGAAATTAAAAATGTGTCCCGCCTAGGGAGCAGAATGAGGGATAACACACAAGACATCCATTATATGAATAAGCAGTTGTAAACCTCTCAAATGATGTATCAAACGACTGGTGTTGTAAAGAAATTGAAAATTTGGCGAAATATTACAGTTATCGCCAAGTTGGCGTCACTTTTGACATCTAATTTTGGTCGCCAAATTTGGCGATATATCGCCAAGTTGGCGACAAACTTGGCGATTGTTGGCGATGGTAACCTTTCCTCTCTTTATGGTAAGCCATACGACGATGCATAGACGGAGCCCTTTCCTGATTGGTCTATTCGACTCATGGACGGAGTGATCAACCCGGATTCGTTAGTTCCGGAAATCTTCCACATCAGCATCATTCCAGGAGTCATTCTTTTTAAGGCTAGTTTTTTTTTACTATAGAAGGAAAATATTCTGAGATATGTTCTAAACTCTTCTACTTGTACATTATTGTTTCTTTAGATTTGTCAGTTAGTTTTGCCCTCCATGTTTTTTTATATTCATTGTTTAATATTCTTTTTTGTTGAATCTTCATTTCTTTTGTTATTTCCTCAGAAGAAACGGTTTCATTAAAAAGTGGAAAAGTATTTGTTTCATCTGTGGATGTTACACCAGATATTTCTAAAGGCAAAACATGAAATAAGTTTCTTGTTTTGTTTTCTTTCTTATTTACATGTACCTGAAGCTTTGGATCTTCCGAAGGTTCAATATGATCACTGATTTTAATACGTTCAATTGTTTTATTTTGAAATTTTTGTTTCTCCATCCATCTCTTTTGACGTTCATTGCATAATCTTCTTTTTCTATGAATCTCTGTTTCATCCATTTTAAATACAGTAGATAATCTAATAATTAGCAGAAATGTATAGTGGGAAAAAAAACTTATATACAATGAATGCATTGTGAGGAAGAACAAGAATAAGCAGGATTCAATGGTAACCAATGTCCTGTTTGATATTTTCGCCAAACTGACATAAAAAAAATCTCGCCAAACCCAGTGCTTATATCGCTTTGAGCATTCTATATACGGATAATATCATTGTTTTACATACCATTTACTTCTTCTTGTATACAAAAATAGGTAAGTGTCTTTCTTGCGCAGAAAAAGTTGTATAAATCTTTAAAAAATAACCCTCATTTTACCAATTAGGTGTCGAATTAAAAAAAATCAATGTCCAATTCCAGTATTGCTCCCAGGTATTCATACGCATTCCAAATTTCAAAGATCTACAACAGGAAATTTGGTGAAAAATGAGCACAAATGTCACATAATTGGCGTGAAAGTGGCATTATTTTGTCCGAAATAGTAGCCTGGGTAATATTGTTTTTTTACTAATAAAATGTTTATTTATATTCATTTTTTTTATTATATAAGTTATTATTTTTCTAAAGTTATTAATTATATATTTTTTTATTTACTGTAAGTTCCTTTTGAAAATAATAGAAAATAATTAAAAATGTATATGCAAGCATTATACCACAAAGACATTTTCGCCAAATGGGCTTTAGAAAATATTGCGGCAAATCTGGTGCACCTATGAAAAACGTGAACACACAAGACATCCATACAATGAATAAGCAGTTGCAGACCTTTCAAATGATATGTCACATGACTGGTTTTGTAAAGAAATAAAAAATGTTCACCCCCCTCGGGGGCAGAGTGGGGTGGTGACACACAAGACATCCATAATATGAATTAGCAGTTGCAGACCTTTCAAATGATGTGTCACACAATTGGTGTTGCAAAGAAATTAAAAATGTGCTCCCCTGTGGGGCAGAGTGGGTGGTGACACACAAGACATGCATAATATGAATAAGCAGTTGCAGATCTTTCAAATGATGTGTCACACGACTGGTGTTCTAAAGAATCAAAAATGTGCCCCCTCTGGGAGGCAGAGTGGCTGGTGACTCACAACACATCCATAATATGAATAAACAGTTGCAGACCTTTAAAATGATATGTCACATAATTGGTGTTGCAAAGAAATTAAAAAGTGCCCCCCGGGGGGCAGAGTGGGGTGGTGACACACAAGACTTCCATAATATGAATAAGCAGTTGCAGACCTTTCAAATGATGTGTCACACAATTGATGTTGTAAAGAAATTTAAAATGTGCCTCCCTGGGGGGGACAGAATGGGGAGACACAAAATACATCCATAATATGAATAAGCATTTGCAAACCTTACAAATTATGTGTCACACGACTGATGTTGTAAAGAAACTAAAAATGTGCCACCCCTGGGGGGGGCAGAGGGGAGGATGACACACAACACATCCATAATATGAATAAGCAGTTGCAGACCTTTCAAATGAAGTGTCTCACGACTGGTGTTGTAAAGAAATTAAAAATGTGCCCCCCCTAGGGGGGCAGAGTGGGGGTGACACACAAGACATCCATATTATGAATAAGCAGTTGCAGACCTTTGAAATGATGTGTCACACGACTGGTGTTGTAAAGAAATTAAAAATGTGTCCCCCCCTGGGGGTGCAGACAGGGGGATGACACACAAGACATCCATAATATGAATAAGCAGTTGCAGACCTTTCAAATGATGTGTCATACGACTGGTGTTGTAAAGAAATTAAAAATGTGCCCCCCCTGGGGGTGCAGACTGGGAGATGACACACAAGACATCCATAATATGAATAAGCAGTTGCAGACTTTTCAAATGATGTGTCATCCGACTGGTGATGTAAAGAAATTAAAAATGTGCCCCCTGGGGGGACACAGTAGGAGGGGAAACACAAGACATCCAAAACATGAATAAGCAGTTGCATACCTTTCAAATGATGTGTCATACGACTGGTGTTGTAAAGAAATTAATGTAAAATGTGTAACAGTAAAATGTGAAATAGTAAAATGTGCCCCCCCCAGGGGGGCAGGGGGTGTGAAACACAAGACATCCATAATATGATTAAGCAGTTGCAGACCTTTCAAATGATGCGTCACACGACTGGTGTTGTAAAGAAATTAAAAATGTCTTCCCCTGGGGGGGTAGAGTGGGAGGTGACACACAAGACATCCATAATATTAATAAGCAGTTGCAGACCTCTCAAATGATGTGTCACACGATTTGTGTTGTAAAGAAATTAAAAATGCCCCCCCTGGCGGGGAAGAGCGCGGGGGTGTGACACACAAGACATCCATAATATGAATAAGCAGTTGCAGACCTTTCAAATGATGTGTCACACGACTGGTGATGTAAAGAAATTAAAAATGTGCCCCCTGGGGGGACACAGTAGGGGGGGAAACACAAGACATCCAAAACATGAATAAGCAGTTGCAGACCTTTCAAATGATGTGTCACACGACTGGTGTTGTAAAGAAATTTAAAATGTGCACCCCTCTGGTGTGTAGAGTGGAGGGTGACACGCAAGACACCCATAATATGAAGAAGCATTTGCAGACCTTTCAAATGATGTGTCACACGACTACTGGTGTTGTAAAGAAATTAAAAATGTGCCCCCCTGGGGGTCAGAGTGGGGGATGACACACAACACATCCATAATATGAATAAGATGTTGCAGACCTTTCAAATGATGTGTCACACAACTGGTGTTGTAAAGAAATTAAAAATGTGACCCCCTGGGGGGCAGAGGGGAGGTGACACACAAGACATCCATAAAATGAATAAACAGTTGCAGACCTTTCAAATGATGTGTCACACAATTGGTGTTGTAAAGAAATTAAAAATGTGCCCCCCTGGGGGGCAGAGTGGGGGATGACACACAACACTCCATAATATGAATAAGCAGTTGCAGACCTTTCAAATGATGTGTCACACAACTGGTGTTGTAAAGAAATTAAAAATGTGACCCCCTGGGGAGAGCAGAGTGTGGGGGTGACACACAAGACATCCATAATATGAATAAGCAGTTGCAGACCTTTCAAATCTTGTGTAACACGACTGGTGTTGTAAAGAAATTAAAAATGTGTCCCCCCTGGGGAGCAGAATGGGGGATAACACACAAGACATCCTTTAAATGAATAAGCAGTTGCAAACCTCTCAAATGATGTATCAAACGACTGATGTTGTAAATAAATTAAAAATTTGGCGAAATATTACAGTTATCGCCAAATTGGCGTCACTTTTGACAACTAATTTTGGTCGCCAAATTTGGCGATATATCGCCAAGTTGGCGACAAACTTGGCGATTGTTGGCGATGGTAACCTTTCCTCTCTTTATGGTAACCCATATGGCGATGCACAGACGGAGCCCTTTCCTGATTGGTCTATTCGACTCATGGAAGGAGTGGACAACCCGGATTCGTTACTTCCGGAAATCTTCCACATCAGCATCATTCCAGGAGTCATTCCTTTTAAGGCTAGTTTTTTTTTACTATAGAAGGATAATAACTTTTGATATCATAATTCAATATCATTTCATTGCAACATCAGAGATATTTATTTTATTTTCAATATGTGACGTCACAGTCGTCTCTTTTTAGCACTTACTCAAAATTACATTGTGTTATTAAAAATGAAAACTTGAAAACTTATACTTTGTTTCATATATGACGTTACATTGATATTTTTAAAATTCTTAATGGAAAGTATTCCTCTGACGTCACAATTGGTAAAAAGTTGAATTTTATAGCCTCGAACCGAAAGAAAGAAAAACGTTCATTTTGATTACGGATTAATATCTGGAAAAACTACTAAAATATTTATATTCTTGTAAACTGTGAAGTTATATTATTGTAATGTCTTCTAAGTGTAAAAGAAATTTTATATAATCGTTTGCGTGATATAAGAAGAAAAATAGTATTCCTCTGACGTCACAATTGGTGAAATTGCGGTTTTTAATCTCGAACCGAAAAACAGAATAGGGTCCATTTATTTATTTCATTTTATTTTATCACGTGAAAATCTTTCAGTTGAAAATTAATTACAGAAGAGAAATTATTATTCCGGTTTTTTATTTTTTGGCAACGAAAAAAGAAAGATAATTAAATATTATGGAAAATTTTTCAATTTATTCTGTATGAGAAATAGTGAAATATTGAATTATTAAGAAAAATATTTGAATAAAATAAATAAAAATTAGCCTATGTTCATTTCAGGCCAATAATTTACCTATATACAAAAATTCAAAGACATTAATCCATCCGTTTTGAAGCCAAGTTCATTCCAATTTTCGGACACACTTTCACATTTATAATATATATAAGGATTACTTAAAACAGGTGTCACAAATAAAAAATTAAAAAGTTGACATGTTTCGGTTCATTCATAAGAACCATATTCATAACACATAAAATCAGTAGAAAACCAAATGACACTGGATATAAATATAATTTAAAAACACAAAACATTGCGCCCCCTATGTTCGTAAATAGCCAATGCTACCGCGGCTCCCCCTATTAGACTCCCCCTCTAAATATTTATTAAGTAATTCCAACCACAAACTCGGAATGTCATAAGAAAAAGAATCATTACAAATCCTATCCCTCCTAGAATATATCTCGATGGATTCACGGATGATTGATTTACGGAATAAACTTGAAATGAACACTAATCTGCTATCTTTAAATCAAATCTTAACCCCCCTTTATAAAAACAATCTTGATAACGCAGTCTTATCCTTACCAAATTTTACGTCAGATTCATGCTCTTTCTTTCTAATCCCAAACTTTCTACCTGTCATACCGATATGAAAATTAATATCCCCCTCTTCATTCTCATATGGAATTTCATACACCCCCGCTAGATCATCCTGTGGAACCGGATCAAAAGCTCTGTATATAGAAGATGTTTTAACTTAGGAGGTGGCTTAGCAACTAATTCTATTTTAAACTTTTTTAATTTAGCTTTAAGCCTCTCAATATTACCCTTTATATAAGGAAACGATAGTCTTTTAACACCAATCTCACCCTCCTTCTCACCTGCATTATCAATCAAATTACAATTAACCTGAGAATTATTTTTACCCTTATAATTTTTAACCAATTTATTAATTTTATCCTTTTTGTAACCATTCAACTTAGCAATATTAAAAATATAATTCAACTCCTCATACAAAAATTCTTCAGAACAAATATTAAACGCATGATTAACCATGAACCGGAATGTAGAAAACTTATACCCAAATTTATTTTTATACGTAAATGAAAAAAAGGTGATGTGATTTTGTTTTAGTTTTTAGTTTTTGAAAAAAACGAAAGCTAACAACAGTTTTAACATTGATTTCTAAATTTAGGAACATAAAATAATGCATTTAAATTTTTATTCATTTTTTAATGATATTGATCAAATAAAGTTTGTTTTTTACTTAATTAATTTTTAATTATTAATAAATTAAAAAGTTTCAAATTTTATTTTATACAGTAAATAAAAATACAGATTAAATTTAGTTAAAAATGTTTTCTGTAATTTGTTTATGAACCCAATGAATATTGTTTTTGATTTTTGTAAATTCTTTTTTTTTATTCTCTTTTAAAATGCTGATAAGTCTGACATAAACAATTCTCCATTGTTTAAGCTTAATTAAACCTATCAGAATCTCAAGTTAAATATTTTTGCACAATTTAATTTCGCAATATTTTATATTTAAGAACTATATAAAAAACAAAATTTAGGATTTGTGTAATGCCGGGCCAAAATCAGAATAATACATTTTTATAACTCAAATAAAAAATATTTTTTTATACGATTTACATGTTGGATATTTTTTTATTTTTAGTTTTTACGAAATTCTTTAAATGTAGTTTCATTTATATAAAAAAAAACAATTAAAATTAAAAAAAAAAAATGTTTGCATTATATTTAACTTAATGCTCCATAATTTTATTTTTGTTTAAATCAAGTAATATTATTTGCATTTTTATTTCTAAATCTGTCTTTTTTTTTAGTTATATACATTTTAAAAATCTTTCAGTTGTATTATTATGTACATGTACAGTCGGGGAAAAAAAGTAAACACCCCTACTAGCTACTCAACAAATTATAAAAAAGTTACTAATACCGAACGATTGGAAATAAAGTCTTAATTTTAAATGATGTATATACAATTTGCTTAGGGGGACATCTACATATCAAAACAAGCACAAACTTCATTTTTTTTTCAAAGAAATTCAACAAGGTGTTTCAAATCTTCGGTTCAAAGTATGCTTAGATACCAATTTTCAAGTTATTTGAATGATAAGTTTTTGAATTATAAATATTCAAAAGTTAGTGTTTCTAATTTTAAATTACATTTTCATATTTTTATTAATATCTTCAGAAAATTATACTCCTAATGTGCTAATTTTTAATGTAGCAATAATACTAAAATACTCAATCATAAATACGTTGAGTTTGCAATTTTTATAATTTTATGATATAGTATGAAAGTAATATTCGAAAAAAAAAAAATATATATATATGCATTATAAATTGCAACGTACATCTATATTATAAAGGCCAAACGTATCTGTGCGTAACGCATACGTTATTTTGCGAATGGCAACACTTTCAAATTTAAAATGCAATTTCAGTTTTGCAATTTTTGCTACTCCAAATTTTTAACCTCCTAAACGTCACAATTTCAATTCTTACACTGTCGTATAGAGAAAAAAATGTACTTTTAAATGCATTTTTTTTTAAAAACTGTATCTTAATTTATTTTTAAAATATTATTTTTTTGAAGTTCTTAGTACTCTTTCTTTCAAATCATGGCAACAGAAGTACTCCATTTCTATTAAAAGCAAAAGGAAAAAAGAAAAAAAAAATATTACTGTATTTTTATGTGGCCATTTTTACAATAAAAGTGAAAAACTATTTTAATTTAAATATATGTGGTGTCACGGAAATCCTCCGTTATAAAACCCGATGAATTTTGCTTTTATTTACAAAGTTTCAATTAAACTTGAAAAAATATAAATAGTTTAGCATCTGTTTCAGCTAATGGCATCGAGACTAAGATTTGAATCAAAATAATCAAATTAAAATTCCATTAAAAAAAAAAAAAAAAAAAAAAAAAAAAAAACAGGTGAATACAGATATAAAAGGTGCGTAGGTAAATTTTGATATGATGAAAATGATTTCAGGTTTATATTTCACGAGGGAAAATTTCTATGATTGAGTCAAAGTGAAAAAAATTTTGCTTTTTTTCAATTATATATATAAAACCCCTCCGTGTATGACGATTCCAGGGTCAACCCATCCACGAGAAAAAGAAACTTATTGCAACTGCGTCCACGTTAGGCTTAACTATTCCGAGCCGTTCACAAATATTCTAATTGTTCAACTTATGAAAATAAACATGTAAAAGATTTATTTATTACTCATTTTCTTTAAAACCTACAAAAACTATTTAATTATGATGTTTAAGTGCTAAATAAAACAACTAGCAATTACGGAAAAAAACAAACAAATTAAGCAAATTAATACTGTTGCCATTCAAGAATGACAAATTCCGTGAATGACTCCATTGTAACATCACGTCTCAGGAATGATTGGGTGCGTTCGAGAGCTATGCGCGCGGAGCGCGCGCGCTCAGGCCCATGGAGTGGATCTTACAGCGGATTTAGTACTCGGAAGCAAAAACTCCTGAGCTCTCGCGCGCAGCGCGTGTGGCGTATTTGTTTTTCCCAACCGGGTTTTGCCATCTTGTAATCTAATTGGTCAGAGATGGCTGCGTCAAAGAGACTTTTGTTGGCGGGAAGGTATTGTGCTTGGCGAAAATCCTAAGAGTAGAGAATTTAGATAGGATGGACAGAGAAAGGGAAGAATTTTTTTAATTTCAATAGAGTTTTTGTTTAAAATAGATCAACGGAAAAGTGATTTTTACAGAAAGAAAATTATTTCCATTAACTTATGAAAAAGCGGGTGGGGGGGGGGGGAGGGGAGGATTATCTGCGTTTCGACAGCATTCTGCTACTTTTTAAAGAATTGAAGGTTATATAGATTAAAAGATGACAAAGTGAAAATTTCTGAAGATAGGAGATTTATATAAGATTATTTACTGTAACCACAAATTATCAATATTATAAAAAGTTTAAGAGAAAAAAATTCCAAAAAAATTTAATCAAAATTATAATGAATGCTTGGAATATACTAAAACATTGAAATAATTAAGTAAAGTAATAAAAATTAGCATAATTTTAAACAAGATTAATTTATTATAAGTAAATAATTAATAATGTATAAATAATAAATTTGTAATTTTTTGAATTTAACATATTCCTTAAATTTATATTATATTTTTTTATTTTAGATTTTCTATAAATTTATAATTTTGTTTAATTATAAATTTATTTAATTGAATTTGTAATTATTTAAATAAATTATAAATTTTACCTTTCTTAATGATTTTTTAATAATTCTTATAATTATGAAACTCTGTATGATCTAAGGATTATGTGGTTGGAGAGAAGGAAATAAAATTTATGTTAATAAAATTGATAATGATGTTATTTAAAGAAAAATAACCTAATGATTACAAAACTCGAATATATTGTAAAATATAACACAGTATTTAGCCATTTAAAAATGGACCTCTTCTAAACAAAGCATCTTACAAAATTCGAATATGTTGTTGAAATATAACACAGTATTTATCCAATTAAAAAAGGAACATCTTCTAGAAACCCATATCATTTTCTTTCACTGAAAGAAGTTGAAGATCCAGTTATATAATTGTTTAAAACTGTTATATTTGTTGGATATTAAAAAATTACTTTAATGATAGTAATTTTTTATTCCTTAGCTTAGTATCTTCATTTCATTAGCATCTGTTTCAACTTTGAAACGTATGCGTGAATGACTGTAAATTCTTGCATTACAGAGTCCTAAAAATAACTTTGTTTACTAAACTTAATTACTACTCTCAATGTAATTACTTTACTCAAAAAGAAAAAACAACAACTAGTTAATCTGAAATAACGAAATAAAACTCGCTATTATAAAAAATATTATTGTTAAATATAGTCAATTAGCCATGTTATCAATTAGAAACCTATCTAGAAAACATCCCCACAGACCAATGTGGTTCTGTAACTTTTTGACCTGCTTTCGAAGCGCGCTTCGTAAAATACCATGTTTAAACTTTGTACACAGTTGTACTTTGTAGTACGGAATCGCTTCTATGTGAGTAAAACTTACAATTCTCGGATTGTTTTTAAATTATATGTTATAATATTTATATTACAATATTTTTATGCAATGTGTTATATAATATTTACAATTATTGCGATTGTCAAAGAAATCTTTCAAAAATAAGCTTCGTTATCTTATTTTTTTTCTAACTCCAACTTTGACAGTATTTTCTAAAATATCTTCTGCTTTTACCAAAAAATTGAAAACACCATTCGATTACATACTTTATTAATAAGAACAATTGTCTCAGCCCGAGCCGATGGACAATAGAAATACGAAAAACAGAGAAAATGATACAAAAAGCATTATCACAGTGATCCTTTCCCTTGGAATATTTCCAAATTCAAAGAAGATTTGCTGGCCATAGCCAAAAACGTACACAAAATATTTAGTTCAATTCTGTGCATAACTTTAAATATTTTTCGATGGTGCAATAATGAAAATAGCATGGAAATCACTTTTACAGCGCCCTTCTTCCAGTAGATTTTTTTTTTTCAAATTCAGGGTTGACCTGCCTGCCATACCCAAAAATTATCATACGCAAAAAATATGGTTCAATTCTATGCATATTTTCATACACTGTTCGATGGTACAATGGAGGCATACGGACATACACAGTGGCGTATCTAGACTTCTCATTTTGGAGGGTGCTGAGTTATAGTAAAAGTTTCTGAGAGGGAATCATATGAAAGATAATTTTCCCGCTTTAAACAAATTTTTTCATAACAGGTAATGCATAAATTATACCGATTTTGCTAAGATTGAATTGCATGGGACTGCAAATATTTTGTTTTAATAAAGATTTAGTCATAGTAAAATTTTTATGACCTGTAAAGATAACCTGTGTATAACGGAAATTTGGCTGAAACAGTTTTCTTGTAATCTTTGCGAAATGATACTTTTTTTAATAAAAACCTGCCTGAAACGAAAAGTTATTCTGCTCCTTAAAAAGTCTATCTTCGCATATATCATTACATCTTAATGAACTTTTGTAATTATGTTTCATGTTTTTTTTTCAAGTTTCGGAAGGGGCTGCAGTCCCATCAGCCCACCCTCTGAATACGCCCGTTGACACACACACACACACACAGATCAACAGAGATTTTCTAAAAACATGTTTTTTGGAACCTCTGATCTCTAAAACGTGCAAATCGGTCAAAAGCTGGAATTCGAATAAAATTTCGATCACAATACTTTCTTCTATTAAAGATACAACAAAATAAAAATAAACATAACTTACCGAGATTCATTCTAAAAAATTATTGAAAAAAAAAAGAAAGGGAAAAAAATGGGAAAATATCAGGAAATTGGCTCTGATAAGGGCGATTCTTCTTTAATTTCATAAAACATAAAATTTGTAAAAAAAAAAAAAAAAAAAAAAAAAAAAATCTTACACTATAAGAAATAGAAAATTAAAATGAAGAAGTGTTTTTCGCCAAGCACGATTCCCGCCAAGAAATGTCGAATTCATGTCGATAGCTCTGGCCAATCAGATTGCGAGACACAGTTTGGATGGCAAAACCTGGTTGGGAAAACAATTATGCGCGCGTGTGTCTACCGAACACGTTTATTGTTGACATTTGTATCCGATCTTATAGAGCGTTTTCTTTTAAGTATTAGCTAAAAAGTGGTCCAAAATAGGAATTTTTTTTTATACATTTTAGATATTTTTATTATTTTCTGTCAGTATTTTTATATATTTTTTATCTGTAGTTTCACAATATAATCTTTTATAATTGATTTTTTGCCTTACTTTATTCTTTTAAAATTTGTGTATTTACGATTTGTTCATTACAATTCCCCCATCCACCAGACAGTTTTGTTATAGTTTTAAATGCAAATTTCTGTTAAAATTTTCTTTCTTTTTTATAGATTTTTTCCCCTTGTTTAATCGCTGTATTTTTAAAAATTGTTTAAGCCTAAAGTGGCTGATTGACCACAGTTATAATTTTTTATCATCCTTTTAAAAATGCAAACACGTCATTTTGACGGGCTGTCTTCTAGTTTTAGAATACTAGGATAAGAGCCTTAATTTATAACTTTATTATGATAACAGATCTTTATTATTTTTTGTTCCTTATATGTACGATTAAAGTTTATTTTTAATACATTTTACAACTGAGTTTTATAGAAATAGTATTTTATTAACTTTAGATTAAATATTATTTGTTTAACAGTTAGACTTACCAATATAAAGCGCATTTTTTTTTAAACTAAATTTGTAGGTTTATTTTTAATCAACGAAACAATTCCTTCTTAAACATTTTCTTTCGTCGAAATTCGACGGGTTTTACCTTGTTTCTTTAATGGGTTTAGATTAAGTTCTTGCTTTATGAAAATCCAAAATTTCAAATAAATCTACAAAAAAAAAATCATTAAACGTTTTTTCAGCTAATTTAAAATTTCCATTCCCGAAGAGGGAGAAAGTTCAAATGGGAGGAGGGGGGGGGGGTAAAAAATTCCCAACTTTTTTTTGGATCCATCATGTGACATATTATCGGAAAGTCTTCGGATAGCTCTTTCCCTTTCTTCCCATACCCCAAATTAAAGCAGAACTCCCAGAAGCAGTTTTCGAAATTTTTTATTATTTTAGATAGGATTTTTTATGGGACCTTCTGATAAAAATGATTTATAATACATAGCAATTTTCAAAGAGAAGGGAAATTTCTATTTCGGGGGAGGGGGGGAGGAATTTTCTAAATTTGGCCTATATCCCTCATGTGATTTATCATTGGAAAGCTCTCTGACCATTATTTTAAATTATATACCTGCAGACCTTCCCTCCGCAATTTATCTCCACGGAGGGCACTTTTCTAAATTTAGATTGCTCCCCTCATGTAATACATTGTTGGAAAGCAATGTGATCGCTTATTCATGTTATGCACTTCCCGTGTCCATCAGCCAAATTTGCTCCTCTCGTGGGGTGCAGTTGTCGTATTCCATAAGGAGGTTTTCTAATAATGGGAAAATTATCGAACTGATCTCAACAGCGTAGAAAAATCAATTAAAAATCCCTTTTAGTTCCTGTTTTTAGTTCCCATTTAGTTCCTGCACTAAGCGTGCCTTTAATTTTTTTTTGCACATTTTGCTGTTAATTGTCGGAAAATTCTAATTTTTGATACTTAATCTTCCTTATCTTTTTATACCTACTCGCTCCTTTTCAACTTTTTGCAACCAGGACATACCGCTACATGATTTTTCAAAATTTGCGGTTCCCTTTTAGCCTTTCTTTGATGTGTTGTTTTTTAATTCCATCCGTTTATAATTGCCATGTATTTACTAAATTTTTTTATAAGTATGTAAAAACAAATAACTTAATGACCGAGTGGTACATCTTGATTGTCGATTCTTTGAAATAATCGATGGCTGCATCGATTGTGTTTGTTATGATGAGGATTTTTTTTTCGATAGGTAAATTTTCGAGAATCGCCCATCACTAGCTAATCCTAGCAACAGTTTTAGATAGAAGCGTGAAATTTGAGATGTAAAACCTATTAAAAATTTATGCCAGCGATTTTAGAAATTCTCCGAGTCCAAAAGGATTAATAAGAGATACGAAAATTTAGCCCACTCCCCCACACCTCAGCAGCAGTGTTAGATAGAGACATGAATTTGAGGTTACCTTATCTACAAAAATAATCTTAAACATTTATTTTATCTATTTTAGACACTTCCACCTAAGTGGGTTTTGATGGAATTGCCGCACGTTTAGGATATTTCATCATATCTCAGCAGCAAGTGTAGGTAGAAGCGCAAGAAATTCAAGATAACAAACTAAACTTAACTAAAAATAGTTAAACATAGATACTTCAGTTATTTTAGAGCCATTTTGTCTATTATGTCGTCAACATCGACTTTGAACAGGATAATGTAATAGTATATGAATAAGACAACAAGTATGAATTTTGATTGGATGCTAAGTTTTATATATATCTATAAATCAGATATATTTTGTTTGATTCAAGATCCCTTGAGAAAAACCGACCAGCATAGCGGGCGAAGACTTCTAGTTAAGGATAAAAATGTACGTGAGGAAAATATCATATGTTTTCGTCAATAAAAAAGATATTAACTTTGGAATATTTTTTTTTCATTGATAAAATTTAAAAAAAATTTCTACGTGTCAGAATTACTTATTTTTTTGTTGATTTTATGTTTTGTAAATAAAAAAGATTAGATTTAGTCTCTTAATTAGTTACTTTATCTTGAGTATTTACCTTAATTATAGCTCAGATTATTTTATTTAGAAATAAACTAATATATTACTTTATGTGCGCCTGGGGATTTTTCTGTACTTTCATAAGAATGCTTGATCCTTGGATATACATATAATATCTATATAAAATCTCGATTTGATACTATAATATCTTTCACATACAATTATTCCACTTACTTTTCTAAACATAATTATGCTGCAATTTTTATCTACAAACATTTTAATATGTTTATTGGAAATGGAAAAATATGGGCCAGCCGCCCATACGTTTAAATAAATCAAGACCTTTTTTTTTTTTTTTTTTTTTGTATATGAAAAATTAAAATTGTTAGAAATATGACTACTATTATAGTAAAAATAGCTTTAAATAATAATTAATTTCGGAGTTGTATTAACCGGTGTAAGAAGAAACATTGTTATTAGATTTATTTTTGTCGGTTAATTATAAACTCACTTAACCTATCATCATTAACTCGCAGGCTATCAAAGCCTTAGAGCTTATGTGCCGCCCGTTCTGTATGTATGTGTGTAACGCGATAACTCATGATAAAAACACCCCATTTCTGCGTTTTTCATGCAGAATTATCAGATTTCATTCAATTTTAGATATAAAATCAATCTGAGGAGGGCACCTTCATGATTAGTTTGGGAGTTCATTGGATAAATTATAAGGGCAGACGGGGGTATCTAACCCCGCCCCGTTAACTTATATAACTGGGTTTTTCAGGCAGATTATTAGATTTTATTCAAATATTAGGTGTAGGATCATTCTGATAAGGCACCTTCAAGTTTAGTTTTGGTTGTTGATTGGTTAAGAATAAAGGGGGTAAATGGGGATACCCCCTTAATTTAGGCTAATGATTTTTTTTACGCAGAATTTACCGATTTGCTTCAAAATTTGGATATAAGTTTATTCTGATAAGGTACTTCCCTGATTTGTTTGGGGAATTCATTGGATAAGTTTAAAGGGGTATCGGAGGAGGAGTACCCCTCTTAAGTTAGGTAAATGGTTTTTGATGCAGAATTAACCGATTTTTTTCAATTTTTGGATACAGATTCATAGTGATAAGACGCTTCAGTGATTAGTTGTGAGGATCTTTTGTTAAGTATAAAGGGCGAGGGGGGTGACTAGTTCCTTTTAAATTAGATAAATGGGTTTTTATGCATGATTTGTTTTAAATTTTCGATTTAGGTTCTTTCTGATAAGGCGAATCTCTGAGTAGTTTTGGAGGTTTAATGGTTAAGTATAAAAGGGGGAACGGGGATAACTCCTCTTAAATTATGTAAATGAATTCTTATGTCGAATTATCCGACCTGGTTTGAATTTGCATAGAGATATATTATATGATAAGGAGTATTCCTGATTAGTGTTGGGGTTCAGTGATTATGTATAAATAGGGGAAATGGAGGGAGTTATTTCTTCTCTTAATTTGATTTTCGAAGATCATTATTCCTTGAAAATATAAGGCTGTGATAAGTAATATAGCTTGTGTAATATAGCTTGTGATATCAATGCCTTCAGTTTAACTGGGTAATATTCTTTTTATTAATATTTTGTATTCTATCGAATTTCGATGGGGGCTCCCTCTTTATAAATAAAAGTTTGATTTGATTTTTTCCCCTTAAAGATAGAACTTATAAAATTTTAGATGACTGATTTAAAAAAAAAAAAAAAAAAAAAAAAAAAAAAAAAAAGCGCTAGAAATCTAAAATTATATATATACTAGCAGACTATGCCCGCTGCGCTGCTCCATTTTTCCAAACAAATCTTGACTCAAACAAAATGGTGATTTGAAATTTCTTTTTTAAAGCAGTGTAGACCATCACCTGGAATGTCCTTCCGCATTGCTGAAAACGATGCCAGTGCCAATATCATTGCGATATTGCACTATTGTATGCCTTGGACAAAATTTGGGTTATTAAGTTACCATGTCTCTTATTTGATCATTTATAGTAGAGTTTGATATGAGAATGAGACCGTTGTAATAGCAGGAATCAAAATGTTCTCTACTCATCACATTATTTTGTCAGAAAGCATTGCAATGATTATCAAACTCTATTAATTTTCAAATAGCACATTATCATTTGTTAGTTCTTAAACTCCCGAATCTGAACTTGCACTATGTGCAGATCTGGTAGCCTAAATACAATCTCATTACATGTTGCATAACATTTTTTAATAACCGTGCTCTTCTGGCAACTCTACTACAGTTTTCTATCTATCTTGGTCTGTTCCAGCAAAGTACATAGTAAAAAAATGTAAAAAAGAGTGTTTAACTTATATATTTATTAGAACAATGAAGCATAAATGGTGTGTTATAAAGCTGAATTATTTTGATAAAATTAAAATTACATCAGTTTCACTGCCTCTTCATTTTTTTAAACCAGTTGCAGGGCTGCCACAGGCGACTATTTTTATATTCCGTTCACACCACTATTTTTCTAATATAAATTTCAAAATAAATTTTTCTTTCAAGTGTTGTCAAAGTGTCTGTTAAGGATTTCTGTTTAAAGAAAGTGGTGCCAGTTAGAATTAAAAAAATAGTCGCCTGTGGCAGCCCTGCAGTTGAAAACATGTAGCTGTTAAATCGGGAATAATCTTGATGCTAAATTTTGTAGAAAAATAAACCTTCAGCTTGTAATCAATTCCATTATGATTTTTGGCGTCAAACAGTATTGCTTATAACGATTTGTTACAAATGTATCAGACTTATTTCGTGTTTATTGTCAAATGAAAGTGAAGTTTACAATTATCTATTATTGGCATTTAAACTTATATCTTGGCGATAGGTTTTTTTTTTTTTTTTTTTTTTTTTTTTTTTTTTTTTTTTTGTTCGACGGGGTAACGATGTAGTATTTAATAGTTAATTTTTGATAAGATTCTGTTGATAGGGCTTAATGTTAATTAACACTGCAACATAAACATCAGAAACAAAATTTTCTACTGTCGGTATTTGCTGGACAGAACTGAGCTCCTGTAACGGAAATCTTTATTTCGACATGTCAGCATAACCCAAATCCTAGAATGAACTATGTTAGTCACTCCTAATCATTTTAATTCAAAGTATTCATAGTGCAAACTCATGCAATGTTTTTTATATCTAATACAAAAATAACAGTGATCGTTCGTTTCAATCCTGGTTAATCCCTTCGATATAAGTGAGGCAACTGCCTTCATTACCAAATTGCGTTGTGAATATTTTTGAAGATGGAATTAACTTATGGATCGTAAATAAAACATAACTCTAAATTAGATCATACTAGAATTAAATAAAATAAGACTCATGGTCGAAAAGATACCAACAATTTTTTAACAATTAACATATAAATTTATTTACAACTATTTTACAAATTGTCGGTGCGTCATAAGACACATTATTCTCAATATAGACAACATAAAAAAAAAACAAAAAAAAAACCCTATTAATTCTACTTGAATAATTATTGTTTTTAATATTATAATCTTGAATACCAATTGGAGCGTGCAGAACCCCCTACTTGGCATTTTGCCCTAAACATTTTGGGAAACAATATAAATTAAAAGAAAACCGTACCTTCATATTATTTCGTGCCCAGCACTCAGTTGAGGCTCGCATTCGGAGACATCACAGGCGGTTACCCTTCATCACTGGTGGACATCACACTCGGATCATAGGCTATCACACATGATCAGTGGCGTACCTCATCTTCGGATCACAGGCTATCACACATCATTATTGGCGGACATCATTTTCGGATCACAGGCTATCACACATCATTACTGGCGGACATCATTTTCGGATCACAGGCTATCACACATCATTACTGGCGGACATCATTTTCGGATCACAGGCTATCACACATCATTACTGGCGGACTTCCCATTCGGATCATCGGCGATGTTGGTAGGTCTTCCTTGGAATTACTAACGTTTCTCTTCTAACACATCTTCGCCTCTCGGAGCAAACTTTTCATCTGAACTATTCAAGAAAAAGTCTATATTCTCTTTTTTTTTCTGGCGGGCGTGGCTAATACTCCCCTTCGATTCAATCTGCCCGAAAAATGACCATTCAGTCTCTCCCCCGGCCTATTCCTGACGCAGATTCGTTGGCTTCTTCTTCGAGCGTGGGGGGCTGGCCCCTCTTGTCTGCAACGCGCTCCTAGCCGGAAAAAATGACCGGTAGCCTCAACTAGAGAAACGTGTGTGGTCTCGCTTAATTGGCTTGTAAATCTACCAATAAACCATTCTTGACGTAAATGTCAAGCGATTGTTATGCGAGAGCCCAACTGGTGCCTTCTAGATGCCATCTGAGATAGGGGTCTGCCTTGCTCCTGACATGAATAGCGTTAAACATACACTAGTATTTACAACCACTATACAAAAACATCAAAGGATACAATATGTATAATATACCATTTTATATATATATCTATAAATCTCGGAAGATTGCTGGAAGCTTATGTTCCCAGCATCTCCCCCCCCAACTAAATGAAAAAAAAAAGAAATAAACAGACAAAAGAGTACTTTTTTTTTTTTTTTTTTTTCTTTTTTTTTTTTTAATAAGTGTTCGGCGATCCTGAAAGATCAATCACTGTTTCCAAGTCTGTTTGTGATTGAACACTTGCAACGCCATCAGTTGTCTACTTCTGTACATCACAATCTAAAATGATCATCGTAGAATGCCTAGATTTTTTTTCTTTTTTTTTTTTTGTCCATGTCTGTAAAGAAAGTTCAGGTTACGTAACACAATGATTCGCAGTCTCTGATTGTATTGCTACTTGCTTAACTCCCCTGCTGGGAGGTTGTTGATGTGTGAGGATTCTTCTCTGCGTTATGCATCAACATTTATATTGTTCCCATAATTTAGCCTAAAATCGCGAATTTCTGAAATAATAAAGCAATGATAATATATATACATATATATATATGTATTTTATTTATTTATTTATTTAAAAGAGCTGTTATTATGTCCAAAACTAGTTACTGAAATAGTTTAAGAACACATTTCTGACTCATTTTTCCATTTACAAGTATGGCTGTTATCATAACGTACATCACCATATTTATATGCTACCCTATAATTTTTTTATATATGATACACATTTTATACCATTCACATTATCTCAATATAAAATCAATACACACAATTATTTATATTTACAATTTTGTTGTGCAGGCTGATTTTCACCCTTAGCACTATTCCAAAACTTATAGTAAGTGCTGTTGTTTCTGTTTCATTCCTTATACATATTGAAAAATTAATCTTACAAGACCAATTTTACCCTTTTTCTTTATATAACATTTTTACATATAATATAACCTGTCCACTCAAAAAAAGGTCCCAATTTCTAAAATTTTATGTCATTCTGATGACCGCGGAAACCATATACTTCAATAAAACTTTGTTAGTAGTCAAACTCTACAAGTAATCCATTGTGTAAGCCTTATAAGCATTTTGTTATGTGCTGATATAACGAAAAATTTTTTTTTTATTTATTTATTTATTTTATTTTATTTTATTTTATTTTATTTTTTATTTTATTTTTTTTTAACTAATTTGAAACCCAAACAGGGAGGGAAAAACAAAAAGCTACCACATTTATTGATTTATTTATTTACTAGAATAATGGCGGATCGTAAATTCCATATTCACTTGACATTAATCATGTTACATATATTTGTTACGTCATCAAGTGGTTTTTACTTCTTATTTTTATATGTATTTGTATTAATGTTTTTCTAAATTATCTCTTCTTTCATTATTTAACATAAAAATTACATTTATTTGCATAATTTGGCTTGTTTCACGATTGAAATAATTTGGCAAAATTGGTCGACAGGATAATCACGTAGTAAAAGGAAATCCTTTATAGATAATAAAAAATCGACACGAAACACAACAATTCTTGAAAAATTGCGTTAAAAATCTCTAAAATTATATTAGATTAAAAGTTTGAAATCAATTTTTACTTCCAAATATCAAAAAACCACCATAAAACTCGAAAAATTTCTAAAAATTGCATTGAAAAGTGCATTAAAAATCAATATTAAAAAATCACAAGGGTCAAAATTTACTCTAATAGGGTAAAACGTTGTAATGGGAAATATCTCATGAATGACAAAAATCCGACATCAAACGCAAAAAATCTCGAAAAATCGCATTAAAATTACCTGAAATTCATAAATCTTAACAGCTAAAATTTAATACATTAGTATTTAATACATACAAGCCTGAAAGTTTTAAGCAAAATTCCTTTTACTAATGTCGAATAATAGCGGCAAAATTTACATTAAATAATTCATTAAAAATCCAAACATCGTTGCACGAAATCCAAATAAATTATATTGAAAAGAGAACAAAATTTACTAATTTAGGTTGAAAGAATGAAACCGCTTTCCTTTTCGCTAATGTCGAAAAATCGCCTCGAAACCCACTAAAATTCGCATACGAATTAAATTAAAAAAAACTGAAAATCGGCCTTCAAGGTGTAAAATTTCATACATAACTTCGTGCAGCGGTCTCTCCAGAGCATCGCTAATACTTTAAAATTTTTAACATTCGTTATAAACTACCTTAAAGTGCAAAACAGATCTCCTTATCACATTTCCTAATTTTGTTCGCGCCCCTCCTTTCATGCACCCTGAAATGTGTCACACCATTCTTTGTTTACATTTTTTATCATGTATTGTAAACCATTTTAAAATTTAAAATAAATCACATTGTTATATTTCCAAATTTTAACAAAATCGCGTTCTGTTAGTTCCATTTTTCATCACCAGCTAGCGCACTCTATTCTTCAAAAAATTTATCAAAACGATACTCTGTTAAACAACCTATCAGGTGATATATTACTCGAGGGGGTAGCGGTCTTAAGCAAGAATTTAAGATATTTTATGAAATTGCTATTCGAAAATAGTGGTAACTAATTTTTTGACATTTTAGGTAAATTTCGCAAAAAAAATACTACTTATTGCATTCTCAACAGCTCAAGATTATGATAGAACAACTATGAAAAAATAGATGCTAAACGCAAAAAATCTTGAAAAAGCATTAAAATTCGCATTGAAAATCGCATTAAAAATCATTTAGGGCTAAAAGTTTGAAAAGGTTTTCTTTTTATCAATCTAAAAAAAAAAAAAAAAAAAAAAAAAACGGAATTAGAAAAAAACACTAAGAAACGCATTAAAAGTTCGTTAAAAAATCAAAAATCGCTGTACAAATTCCGAATAAACTTTGCTGAAAAGAGAAAAAAATTGCTATATTGGGTTAAAAGAATGAAACCGTATTTCTTTCACTAATGGGATAAAACTGCAAAAAACCGCTAAAAATCGCCTAAAAAATTATCAAAAAAATCTAATCAAAAAGTTGAAAATCGGGCTTCGAGGTGCAAAACTACATGTATAAAAATACCTTCCCTCCACATTTTGTAACTCTACGTACAGCAGACTCTTCAGAACAGCGTTGACACACACACAAACTTGTCTCTTTATTATTATAGATTTTAAAAAATAGCGTTCTATTAGTTCCATTTTCCACCACCAGGTAGAGCACTCTATTCTTCAAAAACTTTATCAAAACCATACTCTGTTAAATAACCTATCAGCTGATATATAACTCGAGGGGGTAGCGGTCTTAAGCAAGAATTTAAGATAGTTTATGAAATTGCTATTCGAAAATAGTGGTATCTAAATTTTTGACATTTTAGATAGATTTCACAAAAAAATACTACTTATTACATTCTCAACAGCTCAAGTTTTTGATAGAACAACTATGAAAAAATTAGATGCTAAACGCAAAAATCTTTAAAAGAAGTTAAAAATCGCATTAGAAATCGTTAAAATCTAAAAATCATAACAAACACAAAATTTAGGGCATTAGGCTAAAAATTTAAAACGATTTTCGTTTTATTTATCTCAAAAAATAGCCGCAAAATGAGAAAAAAACACTAAAAATCGCATTAAAAATTCGTTAAAAATTCAAAAATCGCTGTACAAATTCCGAATAAACTTTGTTGAAAAGAGAAAAAAAAATTGCTATTTTGGGTTAAAAGAATGAAACCGTATTCCTTTCACTAATGGGATAAAACCGCAAAAATAACGCTAAAAATCGCCTAAAAAATTATTAAAAAAAATCTAAATAAAAAATCGAAAATCGGGCTTCGAGGTGCAAAACTACATGTAAAAAAGTACCTTCCCTCCAAATTTTGTAACTCTACGTGCAGCAGTCTCTTCAGAACAGCGCTGACAGACAAACATCCTTCTCTCTTTATTATTATAGATTTTATCCTACCAATGTTACCTTATGTCTCCTTATTACTTATATAATCCTTATTATTATACCCCTTTTATTATATATCCGTTTTATTTTTTTGTATAGCTATTATTAATGTATTTACTTCCAAACCCTTACCCAATTTCGAAATCTATCCTTCTCGGAGCAAATAAAAACAATGATAGTTCACGACCCTGCATGCCTTGGCCAAGTAAATCAAAATCTTCTGCCCGCAAAAGAATTTATTACATGCAAAGTCCCAAAACCCCCAATGTTGGTTGCCCCGCCAAAGAAAGTTATGCAAAAGTTTTTTTTTTTTTTTTTTTTTTTTTTTTTTTGTATGGCTCTGAAAAGGGCCCTTTTTTTTTTTTTTTTTTTTTTTTTTTTAAACTAAGTTCCCTTTTCGTCTTTAAATATAAAGAGGTATTATCTCCCTGTGTTGCCCAAACAAAACCACTTTTGAAAGAAGTAATCATTGTGCGCGCGGCAGCGCGCTACAATAATATGATTGAGCGATGGTGCACACGGATTTTTCAATTTTTCTTTTTGCAATAACTAACTAAATACTTATCCAATTTTGATGATTTTTTTTTTTAAATGTTCGTCTGACCAAGACGCACAACATAGCACAAAAATTATTTTTTTTTTTATGGCATACTGTAGGTGTACTGTAGAGTATTCTGAAAATATGACAAAAATTTTGTGTCCCAGCACTTTTCTCGAAAACTACTAAAGATAAAAATTTAATTTTTTTTTTTAAACAAAAGACAAACTTTTTATCCCGAGGTAGTCATCGAGAAAACGTTATTTCGCTGGGCGGTTTTTCTGAAATTGCGTATTTTCCAAACTTGGTCATAAATGGGTATATCTAACGTTCTATTCCAGATAGAATGTTGCGGTAAAGTTTATTTTAAAGATTTTGCGATGCTAATTAATCCTGCAAAAATTCATAGCTTTACGTTAAACAGTTTTTTTACAAGATGAAATAAAAGAATGGCAGTCATCAATCTAAGGTACTTGTGATCATCGGAGAGAAAAACCAGTTACACCATTCGATTAAGCATAAAAAAATACAGAATGCTTTTTTTTCTCTTATTTTTAACTTAATTTTTTAACGAATTATGAATTTTTTTGAAATTTTTGACATGCTGATTTTTGTCATTTTTTAACACTAGAACGCCCGGATGGAGTCGATTCGACTCCAATCATCCTTATATATATTATAAATGTGAAAGTGTGTCCGAAAATTGGAATGAACTTGGCTTCAAAACGGATGGATTAATGTCTTTGAATTTTTGTATATAGTTAGATTATTGGTCTGAAATGAACATAGGCTAATTTTTATTTATTTTATTCAATTATTTTTCTTAATAATTCAACATTTCACTATTTTTCATACAGAATAAATTGAAAAAATTTCATAATATTTAATCATCTTTCTTTTTTCGTTGCCAAAAAATAAAAAAACCGGAATAATTATTTCTCTTCTGTAATTAATTTTCAACTGAAAGATTTTCACGTGATAAAAGAAAATGAAATAAATAAATGGATCCTATTCTGTTTTCGGTTCGAGGTTAAAAACCGCGATTTTGGCAATTGTGACGTCAGAGGAATACTGTTTTTCGTCTTATATCACGCAGACGATTATGTAAAATTTCTTTTACACTTTGAAGACTTCACAAGAATATAACTTCACACTTTACAAGAATATGAATATTTTAGTAGTTTTTCCAGATATTAATCCGTAATAAAAATGAACCTTTTTCTTTCTTTCGGTTCGAGGCTATAAAATTCAACTTTTTACCAATTGTGACGTCACAGGAATACTTTCCATTAAGAATTTTAAAAATATCAATGTAACGTCATATCTGAAACAAAGTATAAGTTTTTAAATTTTCAAAAATTCTGTTTTTTTTTCGTTTTACGGAAACTACCCCCTTTTTGACACTTTCTAACATGGTCTAAAAGTGTTTACGACTTCAACCTGTCTGTATACCAGATGCCGAGTGCCTGGGGTCTGCCGTCTGTTTGTCCGTGTTTCAACTTGAGTAAATATAGTGGGATTCATACGAAAATAACATACGTTATTGAAATTTGCTATAGCATGTGCGGCATTGAAAATGAACCAGGTAGCAATTATAGCTGAATCACATGAGCTCTCAAAAGGAGACTTTACATTATAATATACGGCGAAAAAATCATTTGTGGTGTATTTTGATAATGTTACATAATTTTAAATGTAATGAAATTTACATGCATTTTTAAGGTTCACAAGAACATGGTTACTATCGAATATGTTAAGTATAGAACTTATAGTGTGCGTACAGTGAGCTCAAAAGTATTTCAATATATCATAGTCTGTGAAGTAAAACCATTTGCAGCATATTTTAATAATGTTATTTTATTAAGGTTATTTTAATAATATTGAAATTGATAACAGTTTCTGAAGTGCACTAAAACAGGATTTCTGTAGAAAATGGGGTGAAAAGGTTTAACATTCTTTTACAAGATAACAGAAAAAATGTTCGGTAATATAATAGTCTACGGGGAAAAAATATTCCCAGCGTATTTTAATTGCGTTGCACTATTTCAAACATGATGAAATTAATATACAGAGATAATCAATACAATGATAAATACTGAAATTTACTAATATGCTTGCAGTAAAGTATGATTTGCATCACATTTGTTGTTCATTTACAGAGACGCATAAAAGATTTTGGACCTGTGTCCAGATCTCAGATATTGTATCCAAAGTATGGTCTATTAGAAAAGATTGCTGAAGAGCTTTTTCAATTGTAGTATGTATTTTAAGGAAAACTAATGCATCCTGAAGTTCAGCTACATTTGGTATAATAAGAGATGTTTGTAGAATTTAAATAAATCATGTATCGGACTATACAATAAACTGGATATATGGTCACCTGTGCAATAGCGATTTCCGGAAATATGAATTCAATAATTTGAATCGGGTTTTTTGCTTGAATAATTTAAGCTAAATATGCGGTCGTATAAATATTTGCACGTGATATACAGGACTGTACAAAAGAATTCAAGTACGTTTCTGTCTATTATTAGAAATTGCTAAAGGTGAATTTTAATCTTCGTTATACTTTTTCTAACTAAGCAAAATTTTAACATTGTATTTAGAATATTTACAAGCACATAGATCACATACACAGATGCAGAAAAGAATGGGCCGGCGAAGTTATGTATTATGGAAATGTTGGATATTTTTTTTATTACCTATAGGTTTAACACTTGATTTTTCTTTCTTTGATATGGAATTCTGAAATGCACTACAACATGATTTCTGTTACATTGGGGTGCGTTACAGGTGTTCTATAGTATAAATGGTTGCAATTTCATTTTCGCGATCGTTAATATTATCTAACATATTTTCCATTTATTTGACTGAGTTCTTTAAGTCCCCTATAAAAAAAAAAAATAATAATAATAAAATAAACTACTCCATAGCCTGGTATAAGATATGTGCTATATATTTTTTAAATTATTGTTAATGAAATGTTTTGCTTAATTAAAGCGTTTATCTTTTTTTTTTATGCTACGTGAACGACGTCACGGGTAACAGCTAGTGTAACTAAATTTCAATTCGAACCAGAAAAATTTTCTTGAAATAATTTAAATCTAATCCACGCAAATTTACGTTAAATAAATCAATTAAATAATTTTGAATAAAAATTCTGGTGAGAAATATTATTTTCAAACTTGAGTAGAATTTCCGGACGTTCTAGTGTTAATGAATCATTTACTGAATAATTATGCACGGTGTCTAGCCCTGGTGGCTGTCAAATTTGATTTTTAATTTTAAAATAGGCAATTTTTTGCACCATGCCAAATTTATATTTTATCCATTTTTTTCATTTATTTATATTTTGTTTTTAGCACAATGGCATCAATGGCAAAAATGCCTGGCATACCTGTCAAATATTGGGGCCCTGTACTTTAAAAAAGTGTATTTATTATAAGTATATACCGTATTTATTCTAATAGAATGCGCCCTCTAATAGAGCGCGTCTTCTAATAAAGTGCGCACCTTGGTGCTGATTGAAAAAATAAATATACGGAAACGATATAGTAGATAAGTAGAAAACGATTACTTAAATGCATTATCGAGGATTCTCATCGATCAAAATAGAGATATTCTATCAAAGCGATGGAGTGGCTATGCAGCAAAAGTTTCAAATTTTGAACAATGTACCACTCCTGCAAACTATAGCGCCAAGGATATGCACACTGTTAAAAATCTGCTGCATTTTGCTGCAACGCACTCCCCTGCTTGTATAGAATTCGGTTACTTGGCCGTGAAATGGCGCTTTTTATTGGTTGGAATAGAGATATTATATACAAGTGGTGGAGGGCGTTGCAGCAAAATGCAGCAGATTTTTAACAGTGCACTGTTAAAAATTTGACCCATTTGTAGCAGAGTCACTCCACAGCTTTTATAGAATGTCTCTTTATGGCCAATGAGAATGCTCCATAACACAGAAAAGCAATAGTTTCCTATAAAAGCGGTGGAGTACGTTTTTAATAAGTCCGTAATAAATACGGATTAAGAAAAAAAAGAAGCATGGTTTTTGTATCAAACTTTACTCTTGCATAAAAAAAGTTCCTGTTTTTGGCAAAAATAATGGATATTTGAATGAAAAATCTATTCTTTGAAAGGATTTATTATTTTATTCACTTTAGTAAAAAACTGATTTTTTTTTTTTTTTTTTTTTTTTGAAAATTACCGTAGAATTTTGGTATAGAAAAACCTGTTTAAAAATTTTTCTTAATTTGTAATACCAGAGTATTAGAGTATGTAGCATTTTTTAATTTCAATACAAATAAGATTTTGTTTTCCATATATAAAATACAAAACAAGTTGTGCAATATCCCTATGGAATATGGAAAAATAGAAGGACTAGTGAAAAATGCTCCAAGGAGCAGTGCAAAAGCAGAATATGATTTTAATTGAGCATTAAAAAGTAATGGACAAGTGCTTCTGTTAATTACTGAGCATGAGGAAGGATAAGGGATCTCTTCTTGGCTACAACTCACTTCAATGCCAACTTTGAAAAAATCATATTTGCGCTTTTTCCGTGAAAACAAATCCGTCGCAGTTACTATAAAAATGTATAGTGTAAAGACGTAACCAGTAAAGATGCAGCTTAATTAGACAAAAATGTAAAGGAAGGCGACATAATGCCAGATACCTAGTTCCTGCAGGTATCACATTCATGTACTGCCACCAAGCATACCCTAAGTGTATAATTGCACAGAAAATTGATTTGTAGTATAGTGCAGAGTGAACAGTGCAGTTAACATCAGAGATGTAGTACAGGCTATACGCCGTACACCTTCTGGACTTTTTTAATAGAACACCATATACCCTCTGTTTTTCAAGAAAGCTTATAGTATACACATTCTAGAATATCCCTCTGCTTAGAGCATATATCTTATGTTATTTTTATGACTACACCCCTGGTTAACATCTAAAGCACGGTGGAAAATTCTACTAAAGAACCGCAAATTTCTTTTGTATGGAAAAAGCGCAAATATGATTTTTTCAAAGTTGGCATTGAAGTGAGTTGTAGCCAAGAAGGGATCCCTTATCCTTCCTCATGCTCAGTAATTAACAGAAGCACTTGTCCATTACTTTTTAATGCTCAATTAAAATCATATTCTGCTTTTGCACTGCTCCTTGGAGCATTTTTCACTAGTTATTAATATTATTGTTATAATTTTATTTCAAAATGTTCAATGAATCTGACTATCTAAGCTATCTTTATATTCACTCAATAATTAATCTTAAGAGGAAATGCGTTCATCCACCTTATCTTATATAAATTTGCCTATCATCCGTAATACTTATTTATTTTATTTTATTTTATTTTATTTTTTTTTACATGTATGGCTCTGAAAGGAGCCTTTTTTTTTTTAATTAATTAAGTCTTTGTGACAGTCTTGTACAAGCTAATCCTCCGTAACCAATATATCTAAGTAAGAGTGCCCTTACCTAATCCTCAATATTCTGTTCCGAGTCTGATTCATTTAACTCGCCCTTAGTTTTTCTGGCATTCCTCGTTGTAGCCTTGGGTGCAAAAAGAAATTGTATGTGTCGACGTATTGTTGGCCCATTTATTTTGTCTTTCAGACGGAGCACATAATTATTGTGTCGAACAATTTTTACTACCACAAAAGGCCCTTCTAAACGAGGGTGTAAAGCCCTAGGCTTGCCAATTACTTTTGCGTACACTTCTTGACCCACGTCTAACTTTTTAACTTCCTGAAGATCATTTTCTTTGATATATTCCGCCATAATTTTTTGTTGGTTAGCTATGGCTTGCCGGTGAACTGCCCTCATGTGTTCTATCCTATTTTTAACGAACGCTTGAGTGCACGTTAAATCCGGAGCACTTAATACCGTAAATTGATTTTTAATTTCTCTACCAAAGAATAATTTTGAAGGAGAATAACCTAGTGCTCGATGGATCGTGGTATTATAATTAAGTTTAAAATATTCGAGTCTGGTGTCCCACTCAAGAGTGGAATTGGACATTGCCACCAAGGATGCCTTAATCGATTTATTAATGATTTCAGCCAGACCATTCCCAGAAGGTTTGTAGACGCTTGTCGGGTGTATATCTATATTTAGTGTCTTCAAATATTCTTTAAAAAGCGCACTGCGAAAATATTGTGCGTTGTCTGTAACTATTTCGGAACACAAGCCGTAGGCTCCGAAGTACCTATTTAAAACGTTCAAGATAGTTTGGGACTCCACATTTCGTAAAGGGACTGCTTCTAAAAATCTAGAGCCTGCGTCTATGATAGTCAGAATGAAGCAATTTTTCCTGAGGGTCATGGGTAATTTACCTACTATATCCATTTGTAGACTTGCTCCGATTTGTAAATTTCTTTCCATTTTTTCAAGTGGTACTTTAATCGTCTGGTGTTGCTTACTGCAATTACATCTTACGCAATTCGTGCAATAATTTTTTATATCTTGGTACATTCCGTACCAGAATAAACGAGTTTTGACAGTTTCGTATGTTTTTTTAAAACCAAAATGGGGTCCATGTGCCTCCGCCATAACCGTAAACTTAAGCTCGTCCGGTACGATTATTAATTCTGGATATTTCCCGTTTTGTTTTAATACCAGCGTTTTATTCTCGTTTAAATTATACTTTTTTGTTATTCTGTTGTTTTTCTTTGACTCAACCTTTTTTATAATTGTGATTAATTTTTCATCCTCATATTGCTTGGCTCTAATGTTCTCTTCACTCAAGTTAAGATTTACTTTGAATAAGTTATTCTGTAACTCGTTGCTACTAGTAATATTATTTACTAAGTTTCTAGACAAAAAATCCGAAGGATTAATTTTTCCTTCGATGTACTCGATATTGTAATCATAGTCGCTGAGATTTAAAATCCATCTAGCCACTATATCCGACTGCATTTCAATTTTCAGCGGATATGTGAGAGCTTTGTTATCCGTTAAAATAGTAAATTTCCGCCCTAACAGCATGTGTTTAAAATGCATAACTGCGTCATGAATAGCCAATAATTCGAACTTCATGCTTGGGTAAGCCGTTTCTGACTGCTTAAGTTTTCTACCGTAAAATTCAATAGGGACTAAGTATCCATTATCTTCCTGCGCAAGGACACCTGATATTGCTTTCTTTGAACCATCAGTTATTAAAAAGAACTCCCTATCAAATTTTGGCGGTTTAAGGGTAGGGTTGCTCACGATTGCCTCTTGTATATTTAAAAATGCTTGTTCCGTCTCCTCAGTCCATTTAAATTTTACATTTTGTTTAGTCAATTCGACTAGAGGATTGACAATATCGGCATAATTTTGAATAAGAGTTCTGAAATAATTTGCCAAACCTAAAAGTGACTTTACCCCCTTTTTATTTTTAGGTCTAGTTAATCGTTGTACCTTCCCCACGTTTTTTTCTGATGGGGCATATCCGTTTTTATTAACTTTGAAACCCAAAAATTCAATTTCCGGTTTACATATTTGCACCTTAGAGGGTTCAACTGTTAAATTGTGATCAATTAGAGTTTCCAAAACTTCCTTTAACAACTGTGCCATTCCCTCCGGGCTGTCTTCAGCCAACACCACATCATCTATAAAATATCCTACTTTGTCCTTAGGAAAGTGTCCCAGGACCCTATCCATAAGTTCAGCGAATTTTGTACTACTTAATTTAAGCCCAAAATTTAGGCGGCACGGGGCGTACTTCCCACACTCCGTCACAAATGCTAATTTGTGACGATCCTCCGGGCGTAACATAATTTGGAAAAAAGCCGAATGCAAATCTAATGTTGTATAAAATTTCTTTCCACTACTTGCCTGTAAAACATCTTTTACGTCCGGTACCGGATATGGAAACCCCTCTAAAATCTCGTTTAACGTCCTGTAATCCACCGCCATTCTATAGCGAACCAAGTTTTTTTTTTACAAATAATACCGGAAATGCATAATCTGAATCTGATTTTTCGATTATTTTCGCTTCTAACAGTTTTCGTAGTTCCTCCTGCGCATACTGCTTAACTGCCTGGGGCGTCTTATATGGTTTATGCTGAATGGGAAAATTGTGGTTTAATTGTATTTTGGGCACTACCAATGAAGATTGTCCCAAAGATTTGTAAGACTTCGAAAAAGCATGTGCATGACTCATCAATAAGTCTTCTATCATTTGCTTAAAATCCCCTGTTAAATGATCTAAATTAAAATCCGATCTATCAAGCTCCGCTTCTCTCAAAGCCCTAACTTCTTGCAAATCCAGGTTATTAATTTGATAGATTTCTCCATCTTCAATCTCATTAGGCTTTAAATTATTCTTGCTAACAAAATCCGAACTGATAAGTGCGATCCTAGTATCCGTTCTAATTATAATCTTATCTTCTGTATTGTTTGTTACAATTAAATTAATTTTATTAGTGACTGGTACCTCATGAATTGAACATTCCGTAATTAAATTTTTAAATTCCTCTGTTGGTTCCATTAAAATCAGCTGATTAGGCTGGACTGCCTCAGGACATCTCAACGATATTATTTTCGTTTGTCCTGGGTGTAAATGTGTTTCTTTCTCTATACACGCAAATATTTCATTTCCTTTGAAATGACATTTAATTTTATTTGTGCGCACTGCTTTGGTGATATTTTTCATTTCCGACCCCCTTTTATTTACACTATTTACACTAACTATTTCCTTATTCATAACCTGCGGTTCCAGGGCAATTTCCGTATTTTTTAATTTTAGTGTTTTCTTATCAAAATTTAAAATCATTCTATTTTTTTTCAAGAAATCAAAACCTAGCAACATTTTATAGTCCCCTTGAAAATTATGAGATGTAACATAAAATGTTCCTGTCACAAACTCATTGTTAATTTTAAATGTAATTTTTATACATTGCCGAAAAGGTATGACTGAGTTATCGAATGTGTGGATTGTTACCCTATTCGCCAAGTATTTAATTTTTGCATCCGTTTGTTTGAGCGCCTCTAAAACCTCCGGTGATAAAAGCGAAACTGCGGCCCCGCTATCCAGCAACGTGTCAACTTTTAACCCAAAAATCTGTAATGCAATGATGGGAAGTTTATCCTTTTCCGCTGAATTCACACTAGCAATCACGAACTTATTCCCCCTTATCGGGAATCTACCGGGGTCTTTCTTATGACTATTATTTACAACTGCAGATTCCCTTAAAAGTTTCCCGAATTCGACTTTCTTTTCCCTTTGTGTCTGTCCGAAACATCTCTCTTATTTTCTTTTTCCTGAATTGAATTTCTATTTCTGTCATGCTGCGGTTCATCCCTGGAATAGTCAATTCGCCCTCTCCTATGTTCATCCGATTGTTTACGATTTCCATAATATGCATCGTAGCGTGCAACCCCTGATCTGTCATCTCTGTTATTATAGCTTCTATCCGAAGAATCCCTATTCCATGGAGAACTATGATTGAAATTTTCATAAAAATTTTCAAATCTATTATAATCCTGATAATTTCTATCCCTGTGAAACCTGTCATAATTAAAATCACTATACATTTGTGCACTGGGAAAATAATTTTGTGATACTGGCGCTGCAAATCCATAGCCTTCCATCGTCCTGTAATTATTCGCACCAAAATTCTTATTTGCAAAATTTCTCTGTCCCTGGTTCCGAAATTTAGTATTTGAATTTTTCAGATTGTACCAACATTCGGAAATGTCATGCCGATTCGTATTACAGATTTCACATCGTTTTTCTTTCAAATTATCTTCCCTAACTTGGGTTTTCGTTTGTAATTTCAACTCGTTGACCTGAGCAGTTAATTCTGCTATGGCCGTAGCCTGCTCTTTATTTAATTGTAATAAATTCGTACAAAAATCATCATTTTCTTTACTTGTATTGGCTGTTACCGCATTAATCTGATCTAAAACAGTCGATTTATACGCGGCTTCGATCGTCTGAGCTTTATCGCACAATTTCCCAAAATCTTTAATGTCTAATTTTCGCAATTCCAACGCAATATTTGGCGATATTGCCTCCAAAAATTTATTGGCTTTTATTAAATCGAATAGTTTATTAGCTCCCACCTCCGTTGCCTGGCCAGAAGCACCTAAATACATTGATGCGGCCTTGTTAAAAACTTCTATAAAATCTTTCATGTTTTGATTTGGGAGTTGCTTAATTGAGTTAAAATTTATCTGTGCTTCGATAAAAGAATCTTTTTTCTGAAACAATTCCACGATTTTTCTTTTAAACTCTGTATAATTCTTTTCCTCATTTAGCGTCTGGTCAGATACTAATTTCTCACGGGCCGTACCCACAAATTTAGCTTTTAATATCTGTAATTTAAAATCCTCTTCTACGTGGACCCGATCCAATAATTCATCGAATTCTTTCAAACAAAATAACACATTGCTAATCTTTTTTACGTCAAAGGGAACAATCAATGATAACATTTGCGACAAATTCGGTTTTAACGGGTCGTCCATTTTAATCTCTAACGTTTTAGATTTCAATTTTGATTTATTTCTTGTTACTACCCCTGGCTTAGATTGATTTTGTAAACTTTTCCTTCCTCTTCTCCTCGGCATATATTGTCCTAATTGACATTCATTACCCTTATATTATATATTTTTACACAAATAACTTTGCAATACAACTTAACTCCTGAATAAAATTTTCTATAACACACAAGAAAATATATAAATATAAATATACACTGTCCCTCAAAATCCAAATACAATCAAATTCAAAATAAATGTATAAAGTACACATAGAAAATCAGTACCAAATTATTAATTTTCTAAACTGCCCTTTCTTCCTCTTATTATTATTATTTTATTTCATTTGTACTCCCGCTTTTTTTCTTTGCGGCATCAAATTGGTCTTATAAATTCACATAAAATGCTTCTTTTTTTTGTTCAATAACATAGAAAATGCCATGTACCCCCAAAATATAATCATTACAATAAAATACCATAAATAAATTCAATGTGATGCAAAATCTATTTTAAAATTCTTTAAAATTTTTCAAATATGTCATATAATTTGAAACCTTATTTCATAATATTACTCTTAAACCTTTCCACACACAATTATAAGATTGTTTGTTTTCAATTTAAAACACAATATCATCAGTATAATCATATTTAAACATATATATTTATTTTTAGTATAACACATTAAAAAATAGCCATTTTGGACGAATGAGTCAGAAACGTTGTAGCACACTCCATTGGCACCAAGTTTTACTTTTAAACTTTAATTTAACATTAAAAACCATGAATAGCGCGTAGAATTTTGAGTACAACTAACACTATGAATTACTATTAACTTTTTATACCAAAAACAATATTATTAACCTCCGGAACTGATCCGAAAAGGTCACGGTACCAGATAGGATTTTAGGGGTAGTATGCTGGACAGAACTGAGCTCCTGTAACGGAAATCTTTATTTCGACATGTCAGCATAACCCAAATCCTAGAATGAACTATGTTAGTCACTCCTAATCATTTTAATTCAAAGTATTCATAGTGCAAACTCATGCAATGTTTTTTATATCTAATACAAAAATAACAGTGATCGTTCGTTTCAATCCTGGTTAATCCCTTCGATATAAGTGAGGCAACTGCCTTCATTACCAAATTGCGTTGTGAATATTTTTGAAGATGGAATTAACTTATGGATCGTAAATAAAACATAACTCTAAATTAGATCATACTAGAATTAAATAAAATAAGACTCATGGTCGAAAAGATACCAACAATTTTTTAACAATTAACATATAAATTTATTTACAACTATTTTACAAATTGTCGGTGCGTCATAAGACACATTATTCTCAATATAGACAACATAAAAAAAAAACAAAAAAAAAACCCTATTAATTCTACTTGAATAATTATTGTTTTTAATATTATAATCTTGAATACCAATTGGAGCGTGCAGAACCCCCTACTTGGCATTTTGCCCTAAACATTTTGGGAAACAATATAAATTAAAAGAAAACCGTACCTTCATATTATTTCGTGCCCAGCACTCAGTTGAGGCTCGCATTCGGAGACATCACAGGCGGTTACCCTTCATCACTGGTGGACATCACACTCGGATCATAGGCTATCACACATGATCAGTGGCGTACCTCATCTTCGGATCACAGGCTATCACACATCATTATTGGCGGACATCATTTTCGGATCACAGGCTATCACACATCATTACTGGCGGACATCATTTTCGGATCACAGGCTATCACACATCATTACTGGCGGACATCATTTTCGGATCACAGGCTATCACACATCATTACTGGCGGACTTCCCATTCGGATCATCGGCGATGTTGGTAGGTCTTCCTTGGAATTACTAACGTTTCTCTTCTAACACATCTTCGCCTCTCGGAGCAAACTTTTCATCTGAACTATTCAAGAAAAAGTCTATATTCTCTTTTTTTTTCTGGCGGGCGTGGCTAATACTCCCCTTCGATTCAATCTGCCCGAAAAATGACCATTCAGTCTCTCCCCCGGCCTATTCCTGACGCAGATTCGTTGGCTTCTTCTTCGAGCGTGGGGGGCTGGCCCCTCTTGTCTGCAACGCGCTCCTAGCCGGAAAAAATGACCGGTAGCCTCAACTAGAGAAACGTGTGTGGTCTCGCTTAATTGGCTTGTAAATCTACCAATAAACCATTCTTGAAGTAAATGTCAAGCGATTGTTATGCGAGAGCCCAACTGGTGCCTTCTAGATGCCATCTGAGATAGGGGTCTGCCTTGCTCCTGACATGAATAGCGTTAAACATACACTAGTATTTACAACCACTATACAAAAACATCAAAGGATACAATATGTATAATATACCATTTTATATATATATCTATAAATCTCGGAAGATTGCTGGATGCTTATGTTCCCAGCAGTATTTAATGTATGTTTTTTTCCTAGCCAATTTTAAAGTATTTTTTTAACCTGAATGATTGATAAATTAATTGCAAATATATTTTTTAAAATTCTGTATCATTGATATTTCGAATATTTTTCCTGCACATTGCAAATATTTCTTTTTAGGGATAGTAAAATAACTACAGATGAAAAATACATAATATGTCTAAAACACAGAATTAACGACAACTTGGCGAATGCCTCTCCGGAGACTTAAAAAATACGCCAGTTCTGTCACCTTAAATATCCAGATAGAATTTTAATAAATAACATGTACTACTTTATTATTCCATAGATCAATTTCGCCAAATTATACATATTGCAAAACGATTCACCATATTATACAAACAAACATAACTTTTATTTTAAATAACTAAAAAATCAAAAAATTCGAAAATATTAATTGAAATACGGTACTTCTAGGTTATCCCGTCGACCAAGAAATTATCGCCAAGCTATAAGATTAAATGCCAATAATGAATAATCGTGAATGTCACATTCAATGACATAAAATACGATTCACGTGTTTAAAATGTCATTAAGTGATTTTTATTTCGACTTTTTATTAATATTTTTATTAATATTTTTATTAATTATTTGTTTTTTCGTTATTTAAAATAAAAATTATGTCAACGTGTATAATTTGGCTATTAGTTTGGCGATTTGTATAATTTGGCAAAATTGGTCGACGGGATAACCTAGAAATACCAGAAATACAAATAAAACGTCGAATTAAAAAGTAATGACGTAACAAACGCATGTAACATGTTTTATTTCAAATGAATGTGGCATTTATGATAATCCATTATTGACATTTAATCTTTTATTTTGGCGGCAGTTTTTTGGTCGAAGGGATAATGAAGTAGTATCAAATAATATAAAAAAATGTATATAAATAATAATATAGCCAATAATATTTTGGTCAGGTGTCATGTATGGATCACGTTGGTGCGATTGCAACAAAATTGTGATTTTATGGATTGCGTGGTAATCTGGTTGCTGTTGTTTATTTACTAATAAACTTTTTTCTTTACTTTTCTTTATTTTTTTCTTTCTTTATTCTTTTGTTCTATAAT
The DNA here is from genome assembly GCA_964019185.1 of Maratus speculifer. NCBI lineage: Eukaryota > Metazoa > Arthropoda > Arachnida > Araneae > Salticidae > Maratus > Maratus speculifer. Next base: position 19,701,347 of record OZ025297.1, on the reverse strand, counting down.
TATTAATTAAACTTCACTTATTTATTATTGTTTCCTTTTTAAAATAATAGAAAATAATTAAAAATAATATAACATGTAACTGGTATTTGAAAACGCAGTGTTTGCCAAACTGATGTCAGATTTGAAAAAAACGCGCCAAGGTGATGCGTATATAAAAATGGAAAAATGTTTATAATAATGTAAACAAAAAAAGTAAACAAATAATTAAAAAATCGCCTTTTCGATTTAAAAAAAAAAAAAAAAAATAACGCCAAGAGTCGTTAATTCTGTAGTTGCATCAATAGTAAATTTTCTTTTTTTCGTTTGTTTCATAATGAAAAACTATAAATTTAATAATCTCAAATAAAATAATCTGACAAATTTTCTATGATCTCATTGATGATCTAGAAATCGCCTTAATACATAAACAAAAAGGCAAAGATGTCATATGCGCCGAGTTTGGCGCGATAATTTTTTATGCTAATTTTGCGGAAACATTGTTTTCGAATACCAGTTAAATGTGTATATTTAAATTATTTTCTATTATTGAAATAGTAATAAAAATTTATGAAAAAAGTTTAATTAATAAGTATATAAACAAAACAATATATACAATTTATAATGTAAATAAGCTTTTTATTTATAAATAAATATTAATAGTCGGGTTAATATAACTCGGACAAAATAATGCCAATTTAAAGTCTATTAGTTACCTCGGTGATATATAATATCTGTGTCAATAAAACTTTCAATAATATAGTAAATGTGCTATTTGGCGGTGCTCAGTTATGGAAGATTAGTCCAATATCATTTTAAATATTATCTAACACAGGAAAAATATGAAGAAAATTGAAGAAGAAATGGCTAATTAAACCAACTTGTAAAATATTTTGGAACAAATGCCTTATGTGCACCACATTTGTGCATTTTTTTCCCTTTTTTACCCCAATTTGGCGAAAAGTTCATTTTAAAATATCAGTTACATATATATTTTTTAATTATTTTCTATTATTTTAAAAAGGAAAAAAAAATTAATAAATAATGCTTTGTTAATAATTATAAAATAAAACAATTTACATCATTTAAAAAAATAAATAAGAGTAAATAGTTTAATAAATATACAATAGCCGAGCTACCATATGAACATAAAATCGACGTTTTGTTGCAATCGCGCCAATGTGGTGCATATATGACATCGGTGCCATTTTTTTCAGCAGGCAATTTTTATTTCAAAATGTTGAATTTATCGATAGTAATAACGCGAAATTGCATAAATTTAATTTTAATTGCATAAATTTCCTTGTTAAGTTTGTAAATTAAAAAAAATTTCATCTTCTTTTGGAAAAAACAACATTATTGCGACCTAATGTTAGACATATACATTTTTGGCTTAATTCTTTGCCGACAAAAGTAAAAAAAATCTCAAAGAATAATAGTCATATATATAAGTTTATAAGTAGTATATAAGTCACAATTACTTTTATAACTAGATCTGCCTTTTTCTGGAGTAAGTTATATACTATCGAAATTTGATAAAAAAAGAGAAAGAAAATAATAGAAAGGAAAATAAATATCGTTCAAAATTCATTTAATCAAATTTTCAAGTTTTTTTTTTTTTTTTTTTTTTTAATTCTAACGCAAGGATAAGTCGCCAAATGTTGCATCAAATGTAATATTTCACGTTAAGTTATTTTTTAAGCGTTACAAATATTTCTTTTATTTTTAAGATAAATATTTTTTTAATAATATCATGCCTCATTAAATGGTTTTTCTTTATTATTATTATTATTATTATTATTATTATTATTATTATTATTATTATTATTATTATCAATAGTTATTTTCTGCTTTTATTTGCAAGATGTTTGTAATATTTCTAACAGATATATCATTTTTAATTTGTTTAGTAATGATAATTTTCGCCAAAAAATAACTACTGGCAACCCTTTAATCAAAAATAACCGAAAAATACAAAATTTAGTACGAAAAATCAGAGTTATCCCTGTATATTTGTATCATAAACCTCCGCAAAAATATTTCCTATCGAATGATATAATCTGCAAAAAGATCCACCGGGTAGTTTTTGAAAACACTCGTTTGAAAGTTTCAGAACTTCTGCTTTATAATATACTAGCAGGCTATGCCCGCTGCGCTGGTCAATATTTCAAAATCAACCGTGGATGAAAATAACTGGTGAATTTAAATTTGTATTTAAACAATTTGGACCTCCAGCAGCACCTTGCACATTGCTGAAAACGATTTAGGCACCATTGTGATATTAAATTATCTTAAACGTTGGACAAAATCCAGCTATTAAGAAGTAACTATTTTAGTTTTTTACTAACAGTGCACAATTGGAAGCGAAATGAGACCATTATGGCAACAGGATTTAAAATTTTCCCTTATCTGAAGAAATATTAATTATTACAGTCGTTACCATGGTACGACTTCTGAAAAATTTCTTCACAACTTTTCATTATGTGATGCCAGGAACCCAAATCTACTTCCACCTAAAAGCTTTATATATATACTAAATTTTGATAAAAGGCACAATTATGCAAGAATCATCTCCAAACTTGTCAAATACATTGAGATGATTAATACCTCAGTGGGGATTGCAAATTAGCCAAATCGGCCCAAAGGGGTGGTAATTGGGAAGGGTTCAAAAATTTGAATACCACCTTAACATGGCTTTGACAAAACCAGCTCTTACAAAACAATCGCGGGGAAAAAATAAACATATTTCGTTACAGCAGTTGCCAACAACTAAAAAAAAAAACAAAAAAACATTAAAATTTTCACTACAACAATTACTTTATTATTGCAAAATTTCCTCCAGAAAAATGAAAAAAAAAATAATTTGCTTTTTCGTATTTAAGTATTTTCTCTTTAGTTATTTAAGATAAAATTATGTAAATTTGTATAATTTGGCGAAATTGGTTGACGTGATAATCAAGTAGTAGCTAATTTACACTTTTCATATTTCACAAAAGATTCCTACACAGATATCATATTCGCAATAGGTTTAGCACGATTTTCTTGCAACTCCAATGTAGCAAAATCCTCGTTTTAGAATACCAAAGAAATTTATATATTTTTTATAATTTTCTATCACTTTAAACAGGAATTAACAATAAATAAAAAAATAACTGTAAATCAAAACAAAAAATATCATTTCAAAAAAGAAAATGAAAGTAAATAAACAACTTATCTATAGATAAACAATTATAGCTGGGTTACCACATAAGGCAAATAATGCCATTTTCGCGCCAGTGAGATACCTCGATGAGTACTGTATATGACCAAATCTGTGACAAAATTTTCATATTTGGAAAAAACTTTAATCGGTATTTATACTGCATTTTCCCTACTTATGTATAGTGAAAATACTTTGCCACAAATGTCATGTACGCACCACACTGGCGCAATTTTTTTCTGACGCCAATTTGGCGAAAACATCGCTTTTAATTACCAATTTCATACATATTTTTAAATTATTTTCTATTATTTAAAAGAATTAATAAATAAAAAAGTTTAATTAATAGCTATAGAACAAAATGATTTATATTATTTTAAAAAACAAAATGAAAGTTAATAAATAGTTTATTAATATAAATAAACAACTATAGTCGGTTTACCATGTGAGGCATAAAATCGCCATGTTGTTGCAATCGTGCGAATGTGGTGCGTATATGATATCTGCGCCAAAACTTTAAAAAGTTGCAATTAAATTATTTTACAGTTTGGATGAGGAAGACATTTATACTAAAATTTAAACATTATACGCATTTTTTTTTTTTTTTTGCTATAACTGCTATTTATATATTTACATTTAAACATAAAATATATGGTACTTCTAGGTTACCCCGTCGACCAATTTCGCCAAATTATACAAATCGCCAAACTAATAGCCAAATTATGCATGTTGACATAATTTTTATTTTAAATAACGAAAAAACAAATATTTAGTAGAATATTGATAAAAATAGAAATAAAAAGTCGAAATAAAAATCACCTAATGACATTTTAAATACGTGAATCGCATTCAATGTCATTGAATGTGACATTCACGATCATCCATTACTGACATTTAATCTTATAGTTTGGCGATAATTCTTCTGTCGACGGGATAACCTAGAAGTACCAATATAATCCTAAAAATGCTCTCAGACATTTAAAAGAGAGTGAGAGAATTTAGTTATTGCGAACATCGCTCCTGCTTATGCCTTCTTGGAATAAAATCGCATTGTTTGATGACAAAAGTAAATTCAAACATCCAAATAAACAATTAACATACAATTAACAGATAAAACCATCTTTGAAAGTAATTCTGCTATTTCCTCCTGTAAGACACATAATGGTAGAATTAGATTTTAAAAATAGAAAAATGTTATTTAGGTTTTATCTAATAAAATATTTAAAATACATTCATTTTTTTCTTTTTTTAGCCTGGCGCGAAGAGATAAATAGCAAAATATTGATTGAAGAAATATAGAAGAGGAAATGGTTAATTAAAAAAAGACTTGTAAATTTTATTTAGCAGGAATTTTTTTTTTCAAAATGTTGAATTTATCAATAGTAATAACGCATAATTGCATAATTTCCTTTGAATTGCAAAATTTTTTCTTCAGTACTGCTTGGTTATACCGTCGACCAATTTCGCCAAATTATACAAATCGCCAAACTATATAGATTAGCATAATTTTTCATTTAAATAACGAAAAACAAATTAGCAGAGCATATATAAAAATATAAATAAAATGTCGAATTAAAAATCACTTGATGACTTAATTAATATTTATATTATGCTTAATGTTAAGTGAATGTGACATTTACGATCATCCATTATTGACATTTAATCTTGGAATTTGGCGGTAGATTTTTAATCGACGGGATAACCTTTCTTTCTTCAGTTTCTAAATTTTAAAACTGTAATTTTTCCTGTAAGTGAAATTGACGAAATGGCGCAAGAAATATTAAATTAACAATAAAAAACATTTGCAAAAAGAAATAAAAGGGTTATATTCGTTGATCACATTCTTCAAAATTACTATGAATGCATCAAAATATACTTCAAAAATTATCTTCACTTGAAAAAAACAACATTATTACGACCATTAAGAACCTAAGTCAGGCATTAAGTCAGTAGTGCTTTTTCGGCTTAAAAACACATTCTTTGGCGACAAAAGCAAAATGAAAATTGCATAGATACGAATATGTAACTCACAACTTACAGTGTCTTTTACAACCAGATCTGATTTTTCTGCTGTAAGTTATATTATACGGAAATTCGATAAAAAAGAGAAAGAAAATAATAAAAAGGGAAATAACTATCTTTCAAAATTCATTTAATCAAATTTTCAAGTATTCATGTTTTTATTCTATCGTAAGGGATAAGTCGCCAAAAGTTGAACCAATTGTTATATTTCGCGTTAATTTATTTTTTAAGCATTACAAATATTTTTTTCATTTTCAAGATAAATATATTTTTATAATATTACGCCTCATTTAAGCGGTTTTTCTTTATTATTATTATTATTATTATTGTTGTTATCAGTAGTTATTTTCTGCTTTTATTTGCAAGATATTTGTAATATTTCTGATAGATATAGCCATTTCAATTTTTTTAGCAGTTATAATTTTCGCCAAAAATAATTACTGGCAACCCTTCCGTCAAAAATAACCGAAAAATACGAAATTTAGTACGAAAAATCAGAGTTATCCCTGTATATTTGTATGATAAACTTCCGCAAAAATATTTCCTATCGAATGATATAATCTGCAAAAAGATCCATCGGGTAGTTTTTGAAAACACCCGTTCGGAAGTTTCAGAACTTCTGCTTTATAATATATATGATGATATATGATATATATTTATGAAATATGACTTAAAAGAAAATGTATTTTTTTCTATTGTTAACTAAAATTAAATTAGCAAAAATAAAATATATTTTAATTACTTTTGATATTGTATAGATTTTATTTTAAACTGCAGAATAAACAAAACAGATAAAAAAAAAGCTGTAGGTAAATATTTATAAACATTTTTTTTAATGTAGAGAGTACATAACACTTTTTTAAAAGCTATATGCAACATCAGCACTAGATGTTAAGCAATCTTAGAAAAAATCACATTTAGAGGGCTATATGTATTTTTTGTTTCAGAATATCATTTATTAACCTACAGAAAGACAAAACAAGATGAATGTAGATTCTACCATTGCAGAATTCAGTTTCGCCTCCGATTAGAAAAAAAAATCGATAGAAGTTTTTTAGAAGGGCGACCCCGTTTAGATTGCAATGAACTAACTTCATTTTTCTTGTGTTTATCAATATAATAGCAAACAGAACGGCGTGAAATACCCAATTGAATAACAATTTCTCCCTGAGACATTGGAATTGCGGAATAATAAATAGATACAATTTGGCGTGCTACTTCTTCATTGACTAGATTCATCAAAAACGGATTTTTTCTTTAGTTTAAACGCTTTTTTATAGACTCTGAGTAAAAGGAAATGCAATTTAACAATAAAACGAATAGAATCCCGTCGAATTCGACGAATGAAATGTTTAAAAGACCCGATCGATTTGGTTTAAAAAAAAAGCAAAAGTAATTACATGATTGAATCAATATATAATAAATATATTTACAAACTTAATGTCAAATTTGCCAGTTACCATTTTGCATTCATATATTCGCACATCTACAGTTAAAATTGTAATATGAGTGCCGGCGAAATCCAGAAATTTTATTTTATATGCACTCACAGAAAAATAGCTTTATTTAAAAAAAAAAAAAGAAAAAAAACGGGTACTACTAGGTTATCCCATCGACCAAAAAATTATCGCCAAACTATAAGATTAAATGCCAATAATGGATGATCGTGAATGTCACATTCAATGACATTAAATACGATTCATGTGTTTAAAATGTCATTAAGTGATTTTTATTAATATTTTTATTAATATTCTACTAATTATTTATTTTTTCGTTATTTAAAATAAAAATTATGTCAATATGTATAGTTTGGCTATTAATGTGGCGATTTGTATAATTTGGCGAAATTGGTCAACGGGATAACAGAGTAGTACCTAATCCTATCAAAAACATGAATGTGAAAAAATGCCAAGTTTGTAAAAGGTTTCGCTAATGAAAGAAGTGAGATCTAACTGCAAACCAAGTTCTTTCGAAGCTCCTTAAATCATAGCTCCTGTCATGCATAATATTCTTCAATTGCTTAAAATGAGTTGGTATGTTACTTGTTATTCAATAGAGCGACTTACAAGTTTTCTGTTATTCAAATTTCTCTATTTAATTGATCAGAACTTAAAGTTGATCACTTAATTAATTTATCGATACCTTAACTTCAATGTAGTTATTCGAACATTTGAATGACTAGATCTTTCCCAATCAGATTCTAGATTAAATTTTACTCAAACATTAAAGTTAGGTACTCAAACATTAAGTACTTACTCAAACATTAAAGTTAGGGGCTGAAAACTTGCCAAGTCGCTCTATTGAATAACAAGTAACATACCAACTCATTTTAAGCAATTGAAGAATATTATGCATGACAGGAGCTATGATTTAAGGAGCTTCGAAAGAACTTGGTTTGCAGTTAGATCTCACTTCTTTCATTAGCGAAACCTTTTACAAACTTGGCATTTTTTCACATTCATGTTTTTGATAGGATATCATTATTTTTTGTCAAATAAGTCGGTATTTGTTTCCTTTTTGAAATAAATTGGCTTAATATTAAATTAGTTTTATTTAATATTAATTAATCTTACAGCTTTTTCCTGCGTTTATTCACTGTTTCTTTGAATCAAATTTAAAACTTTTAACATTAGGATTGCTTATGTTCCATTAAATTCCACTAATAAGGATGTTTCTTTTATGTGATTGGGTACTACTTGATTATCTCGACGACCAAAAAATTTTGTCTCCAACTTGGCGATATATCGCCAAATTGACGACAAAAATTACCCGCCAAAAGTGATACTAACTTGACGCTATTTCTGGTATTTCGCCAAATTCCCATAGACTCCCATTGTAATCTGGCAATTTATCCAATACTGTTGTTAGAGCAAGGACTGCCACCATCATTGACTTTTTTTTTCTTTTTTTTTTTTTTAATCGGTTCGCTAACTTTCCAATATTGCTGATATTGCTATTTAGAACGTTTATAGAACGCTTTTCGCGCATTTTTACCCCTTTTAAATTTTGTATTTGTTAACAAATGTTCTTAGTGATCATTTATATCTTATAAGTAATGAACATGCCAAATTTGATGTTTCTAAGCCCTTAACATACAGACATCGCATTTTTAGAATTTTTTTTGCTCTTTTAATTCTTTTGGATTAGTGGCATTGACATAAGATATAGCCTATATTGGAGCAAGGAATGTGACCATCATTTTAAGATCATTACTTTTAAGATCAGATGGTTGTTTGCTGAGATTGCTTAAAAATCCCAATTTAGAACAGTTTTAGAATGCTTTTCGTGCATTTTCACCCTTTTTCAATTCTTTATTTTTTAGCAAATGCCCTTAGAGATCATTTTTATCTTATAAATAAGTAACATGCCGAATTTTGTGCTTCTATGCTTATTAGTAAAACAAAAATCTCATTTTTAGAATGTTTTTTGCTTCTTCACTCTCTTATGGTTAATGGTATATACATAAAATATAGCATATACTTGAACCGGGGTGAATAATACCATCATTTTGGTACTATTAATTTTGGAATCGGTTCATAGTTTCAGAAATTAGCTCCGATACTCGCCAAAAAAGACGCCAACTTGGCACTATTTCTGATATTTCGCGAAATTCTCGTAAACTCTAAAATGCCAAACTTTATAATTCTAGTCTCTTAACATACAGACATCGCATCTTTAGAACGTTTTTGTTCTTTTACCCCCTTTGGGTTAGTGGCATCGACATAAGATATAGCCTATGTTGGAGCAAGGACTATCATCATCATTTTGATATCATTACTTTTAAAATCGGTTTGTTGTTTGCTGAGATTGTTTTAAAATCGCTATTCAGAACGTTTTCAGAATGCTCTTCGCGAATTTCCACCCCTTTTAAATTTGGTATTTTTTAGCAAATGTCATTAGTGATCATTCATATCTTATAAATAATTAACATGACAAATTTTTTGCTTCTAGGCCCTTCACTAAAACAAAAATCCCATTTTTAGAGTGTTTTTTGCTTCTGAACCCTCTTTTGGTTAGTGACACAGACATAAGATATAGTCTGCGTTTGAACCGGGGCAAATACCATCATTTTGGTTCCATTACTTTTGAAATCGGTTCGGTAGTTTCAGAGATTAGTCCCGATACTCGCCAAAAGTGACGCCAACTTGGCACTATTTCTGGTATTTTGTGAAATTCTCATAAACCGCCATTGTAATCCAATAATTTATCTTCTAAAAACCATTAATGTTTAATTAATGGTGATTTCTGATTTTTTTCCTATTTATAGATCCAATAACCTACCTCCACACCAAATTTCAATTTCCTAAGTCACCTGGAAGTAGTCAAACATTTCTATGAGTGAGTGAGTGAGTCAGTGGGAAAAACAGTGGTTTTCAGACGTCAATTTCTCGTGAACGGTAAAAGATTTTTTTAAAAATTTATAGGATTAGGAAATTAGAAGATGGTCTTACACGACACAAAAAATTGCAATTGTGTAGGTCAAATAGAATTTAAGTTATTGAGGGGTCAAAAGTAGCCCGAAATGGTTCGGGTAATATAACCCACGGCCGGTGTGTCGACTTTTACTTTTTGAACTTGGCTGACACACTGCCGTGAGTCTAGATATCGTTATGAGTAAAAATACAATGTTTTAAATAGTGACGTCATTTTCTCTTCAAATGTTCTTTTAAAGTTACTGTTTATGAAAAAGGCCTCCATAATAATATTGTAATACCCTTTTATCTGGTTGCTGAATGACATAATTTTCCTCATTTGAAATTTCTCTTATTTTAATTTAGACATTAATTTTTATCATAAATTATTTTCTGTCATTTTATTTACATTATTAATATTATTTCTCAGTAAATATATATTATTTTTAACTCAGTGCATAATTATGCGCAATCAGTTTAGAAAATAAATTTTTATTATCGAGAGAAAAGCTAAACTGTGTTGCCACCATTTTGAAGAAATGTCATGAAAAAGCTTTTAAAATTAAAAATAAAATATAAAAATGGAAATAAATTAAAAAATAATTAAAATGGGCACAACTACAAATAAATAGCTTTTATTTAAAAAAATAATTATCAAAATCGATTGACTAGAAAATTCAGGGCTGATGACACGACATTTTTAGCTTGTCTGAAAGAAATAGCATCGGATGCTAAAAAAAAAAAAAGTTTATGGAAAAAAAAGAACGGTCGCTTGTTGCACTAAGATTCATGATGCAAAATAATTGCTGAATAAAATTTCTGGATAACTTGTGGTTGTTCTTTTTCATGAAAAAAATCTCCTATATAATCTTGACAGCAGACCATCAATCACACTTATTTTAAGCTTACAAGATTTATCTGAAGTATACAAAATGTTATATAAATGCATCAAGAAGGTATCATGACACTGTTCATTTTTTAACATATAAAAGTAAAGATCTTGCAATTTGCTTTTTTTAGAATAAAACTACTTATAAAAATAATAAGGAAAAGAAGCTCAAATATAAAGCATTAAAAAAATCCTTAATTATAGTTCGGGTCATTTTATTTAGAAATAAACTAAGATATTACTTTATGTGCGTTTAGGGATTTTTCTGTACTTTCATAAGAATGCTTGAACCCTGAATATTTATATATATATATATATATATATAATATCTTTATATAAAATCTCGATTTGATACTATAATATCTTTCACACACATTTATTCAATGAACTTTTCGAAACATAATTATGCTGCAAATATTTTTGTCTACAACCATTTTAATATGTAATAATAGGTTGTTGCCTGGTGTAATATGGTAAAGTTAAAATTATTTACAACGTTAGAACACCAGAATATTCGAATTCCAAGCATACCGGTTTCGGTAGCATATAGCATACCTTCCTCAGTGCTAAAGATAGGGGAGATTTGCTCATATATATATAGGGAGGATGGGGATTCAAGTGATAAGTTTCTTGACCAATAGGAAAACAGAGGATCCTAGGCAACAGCCAATAGGAAAACAGAGGATCCTAGGCAACAGCCAATAGGAAAACAGGGGATCCTAGGCAACAGCCAATAGGAAAACAGGGAACAGTTAACAATCAATAGGCATTTACAATTGATATTGTAAATGCCTATTGATTATGACAATTGATATTGTAAATATTGTAAATCAACAGGATCTTTAAAGATCCTGTTGATTTATCAAATTCATGGGGCATTTTCAATATCAATTGTCAGTGTGGTCTTTCTTACATTGGTCAAACCAAAAGCAGTCTAAAATTTCGTATTAAAGAACATAAGCAATATATTGAAAAACAAGAAATCAAGAAATCCTCAATCGCAAAACATTGCTGGGAGACGAGTCATGCTTTTGACTTCAATTCGGTTAAGATACTAACTAAACCTACTTCTATACAAGAACTCAACTTCCTTGAAGCTTTCCATACCCATAAAAATCTTCCTAATCTTGTTAATTGTGATTTTGCTATTCCACCATTATCAGACTGTTGGAAATATTACATTAAAACTAATTTTTCTTAATCTTTTAATGCAATTCTCGCAATATCTTTTCCATTTTCCACCCAATTTTCCTATTAACTGTTCCCTGTTTTCCTATTGGCTGTTGCCTAGGATCCTCTGTTTTCCTATTGGCTGTTGCCTAGGATCCTCTGTTTTCCTATTGGCTGTTGCCTAGGATCCTCTGTTTTCCTATTGGTCAAGAAACTTATCACTTGAATCCCCATCCTCCCTATATATATATGAGCAAATCTCCACTATCTTTAGCACTGAGGAAGGTATGCTATATGCTACCGAAACCGGTATGCTTGGAATTCGAATATTCTGGTGTTCTAACGTTGTAAATAATTTTAACTTTACCATTTTAATATGTTTATTGGAAATTGATTAACACGGGCAAGCCTTAGGCCATTAAAAAAAAAGGTGTTAAAAATTTAACAGTATGTTATATATGCACTTTCTTTATAATGCCAAAAAGCACTTTCTTTTTAAAGCCAAATGCATTTTTTTCTATTGTCAATTAAAATTACATTCACCGAAACAAAATATGTTTTAATTACTTTTGATATTGTATTTATAGATTTTATTTTAAACTGCAGATTAAACAATACATACACTGCAAAAAAAAAAAAAAAAAAAAAAAAAAATTCATGAGGTTACTAAGATTTATTTAGTAAATTTGTATTCCACTGAATTTTTTAGTAACCATTATTCACGGTATAAATAGTAAACATTTCAAACTTTTTTTTTTGCATGTGAAACAAACATTTCTTTTGTAAACTGAACAAAAGAATTTTTTGTATAACCAACTTAAAACTTTTTAGTATGAGTCACCAAGCAAATTTTAGTAATAGCATTTTTAGTAACCACTACTCACAGATTCTTAGTAACTATTCCAAACGCAATTTTAGCAAGTAAAACAAACATTTATTTTGTAAACTGTATGAATGAATTTTTCGTAAAACTAACTTAAAACTTTTTTTTAGCGAGAACCACCAAATGAGTTTTGTTGTTGACGTGTGCCCGAATCAGGAGCTTCCTTTGAACTGTTCCAGTGGGTAAGATGACAGATTTCTGCAGCGGAAGATTTTCGGCAAAGCCTAAATAGACGGCAGCAGTAAACATTGCCACCTGCTCAACTTACTTCTGAAGGGGAGGTAAAGTACAGAGATCATTACACATGGTAACTGCTACGACAGGATTTCCATAAACTTTTTATTTAACGAGTACTTACACTGTCTTTGGAGGTGTCGAGCATCGAACCCGGGACCTTTCAGCTTGGAGTTCGGTGCTATGACCATTAGGGTATCACGGATACACCAATTGACTTTTAGTAATAGCTACTAAAAATATAAAACTATTAACGCTATTCGTTGCTAACTTTTTTCTAGTAATTATTACAGATTTTCTTGTAACTGAGTAAGATTACAAAAAATTTTTTAGTAATTGCAAGGATCACGGCGAGAAACTAAAATTCTTTTGGTAGATCGACCCTTTTTAGGTGCGTTCGTAATTATGTAAATACGTAGCACCTATTGTTGTCGCTCAGTCCGTCCGTCTGTCTGTCTGTCCGTCCGTCCGCATATAACAACGCAAAAACTACCCAACAGAATCGTTTGAAATTTAAAATACATAATTATTACATAATTTTGTCGAGTCATTTCAAATTTTATGAAAATCGTATGGATAGATCAATTACAGGGACAATCAAAAGGATTCCGTTACATTACGGTCAATGGGGAAAAAAGTTTCAAATGCATTTTAATCGTTTGAAATTTAAAACGTATATTTATTACATAATTTTGTCGAGTCATTTCAAATTTTATGAAAATCGTATGGATAGATCAACTACAGGGACAATCAAAAGGATTCCGTTACATTACGGTCAATGGGAAAAAAAGTTTCAGATGCATTTTAACGGTGTTACACTCATTTGAATATAGCAGAATTGACATGAATCTATGAAATATGTACTAAAAATACATTTTGTACAATCTGTGATGCAAAGAATATTTATTATTAAATTACAGTGCCACACAAATGTATTCCACTAAATAATGTTATACGGGGAAACATTGTTTAGGGGGTGTTTTAATTATATTAAAATACTTCACATTTTATGAATAAGATATACGTTAATGAAGTATAATAAAAATTACTCCCTGCATATTTACAGGAACACAAAGATTTCGACCACTATACTGTATCCAAAGTACGCTCTACTATATCAGCAAGATCTGAATATTTTAAAACTTCGTTATCAACGAACGCACCTCATTTGCTACGCTTTACATGCAATTTGCAACTTGTTTTACAGTGTATCTGAAGGTAAGTGTTTATAAACATTTGTTTTCTTTATAGAGTATAAAACACTTTTTTAGAAATCGTATGCGTCATCAGCACCAGATGTTAAGCAATCTTAGAAAAAATCACATCTTAAGTGCTATATGTATTTTTTTATTTAAGAATATCATACATTAACCTACAGAAAAACAAAGAAAGTTTGGGGGAAAAAAGGAACGTTCGCTTGTTGCACTAAGATTTATGGTACAAAATAATTGCTGAATAAAATTTCTGGATAATTTGTGGTGTTGTTATTTTTCATGAAAAGATCTCCTATATAATCTTGACAGCAGACCATCAATCACATTTATTTTAAGCTTACAAAATTGATCTGAAGTATACAAAATGTTATATAAACGCATCAAGAAGGTATCATGGCACTTTTCATTTTATAAAAATAATAAGGAGAAGAAGCTCAAATGTAAAACATTAAAACTTATCTGTGGACAAATTAGATATAAAACCTATCAAATACTTATTTTTTGGCATATATTTTATTTCAATATTCTTTTAAAAATAAACGTCTATTAAACAAAACTAGCAGGAGTGACCGAGCTTAGCTCAGTCAAAATGAACTTTGTGTTCAACGCGATATAGTATTTTCACTTTATCAGTCTCTCTGTTATTATTACTTTAAAACATGTTGTTTATAATAGTATTATTTATAAAAACAATCAATAAGAAAACTATGTATGTATGCACATTTTTACATTATTTTAAAATTTACAACGAAAGGCCATCGATTCAAATTACTTTTTAGCTCGACTCTGATTTGTTTAACCATTTCGAATCCTATTAAGAATGTATAAAAATTTCTTCACATTCTGAAAGACAATTTTTTTTTGCCAGATATAGCCAAATTTGACGACATTCTTTTATCTGGCGCCAAATATGTGTTTTGGCTTTCGTAATCTTAATAGTCGATTTTTCGGTCAAATGTCGCCAATATTTTGTCAAAAGTCGCCAACTTATTGTCTGTTACCATATTCTCGTGGTCCTGACCCGTATTGCCCAAAATGACCCACTAATCAAATTTGATCAAACGTGACAGCTCAATTGTCTTCAGGTAATCAAAAACAGTAGAATATAAAATTGAATCAAAATCGTTTAAGCCATTTCTTAGGCAAAATTAGCTTGAAACATTCCTCAATGAAGCCGAAATGATCCATTAATAATTTTTTTTTTAATATGCGACTCAGCCCAATAGTCCTCTCGTGACAAAAGAAAAAAAAAGATTCTTTACAAAATTTAGATAAAATTGATTATGTCGCTGTTACATATAATTAGAATGACCCTGGCCCATTATAACCCAAAATAACACACTAATCGAATTTTTGCGAGCATGTGTTCTAGACCAATTGTTTTTGGTTTGCCGGAAAACGATATAAAACAAATTATATTCAAAATGGTGAGAGCCATTTTCTATGTGAACTAGCATGACCCATCATGACCCACAAATGACCCTTATAATCGAAATCTCTCGAACATGTGACCTAGCCCGTTCGTTTTTGCGTGCCGAAAAACGGTTGGATACAAAATTTAGATAAAATCGACTGAGCCGTTTTTAGGTGCGTTCGTAATTATCTAATACGTAGCACCTATAGTGGTCGTTCAGTCCGTCCGTCTGTCCGTCCGTCGTCCGTCTATCTGTCCGTCCGTCTGTCCGTCCGTCGTCCGTCTATCTGTCCGTCCGTCTGTCCGTCCGCATATAACAACGCAAAAACTACCCAACCGAATCGTTTGAAATTTAAAATACATAATTATTACATAATTTTGTCGAGTCATTTCAAATTTTATGAAACTCGGATGCATAGATCAATTTCAGGGGCAATCAAAAGTATTCCATTACATTACGGTCAATGGGGAAAAAAGTTTCAAATGCATTTTAATCATTTGAAATTTAAAATACGCAATTATTACATAATTCTGTCGAGTTATTTTAAATTTTTTGATAATCGTATGCCTAGATCAATTACAGGGGCAATCAAAAGTATTCAATTACATTATGGTCAATGGGGAAAAAGTTTCAAATATATTCTATACGTTTGAAATTTAAAATACATAATTATTACATAATTTTGTCGAGTTATTTCAAATTTTAGGGAAATCGGATGCATAGATCAATTACAGGGATAATCAAAAGTATTCCGTTACATTATGGTCAATGGGTAAAAATGTTTCAAATGCATTTTAATCGTGTTACACTCATGCGAACTTAATAAAATTTATATGTAACTATAAAGTACATATTATAATATACATCTTACATAATTTGTGGTGCAAAGAACATTTGTTATTGATTTACAAGGCCACACAAAAGTATTCCATTACGTAATGGTATAGGGAGAACATTGTTTGATGAGCGTTTTAATTGTAATTCACTATTTACAATTTTATGAAATTGATATATGAAAGTAATATTTTTAAAACTTCGTTATCGTACGAACGCATTTAATTTGCTACGCTTCACGTGCAATTTCTAACTTGTTTAGATATGATTAGTTTGACCTTAACCCATTATGACTCAAAATGACCCGTTAATGGAATTTTCTCGAACATCTGACCCAAACCAATGATTTTCTCGTGCCCGAAAACGATAGAATATAAAATTTAGTTAAAATTGCGCGAGACATTGTCTAGATAAAATTAGCTTGACCCACAACTACCCACTAATTGAATACTATCTAACATATGACTTTACCCAATAAACTTCTTGTAATCCAAAACAATAGGATAGAGTACCAAACTTGGTCAAAGTCGTTAGAACCATTGTTTAGACAAAGTGACCCACTAACTGAAATTTCTCGAAAATGCGACCTAGCCCAATAGTTTTCTTGTGCCAAAAAATGTTGTATTCAAAATTTCCTTAAAATTGATCTACCCGTTCTTTAGATAAAGTTTGACCCAGACACTTTATGACCCAAAATGATTCATTAAAATTTTTTCTCGAATATGTAACTTAGCCCAATGTTTTTCTCGTGCCTGAAAACCATATATAATCAAAAATATAATCAAAATGGTGAGAGACATTTTCTACATAAAATTAACATGACCCATCATGACCCACAAATGACCCTTATAATCAAAATCTCTCGAACATGTGACCAAGCTCTTTTACGTATCTAAAAACATTAGACACCCGACCCATTAATTTAATTTTCTAAAAATCTGACCTAACCCAGTGATTTTCTTGTGTTCGAAAATGATAGAATACAAAATTTAGTCAAAACTGCGCGAGACATTGTCTAGATAAAATTAGAATGACCCAAAAGTGACCCACTAATCGAAATTTCTAAAACATGTGACGTAGCCCAATGATTTTCTAGTGCCAAAAATACATTGTATACAAAATTTCGTTAAAATCGATCCACCCGTTCTTTAGATATAGCTTGACATGACCTATTATGACCCATCATGACCCACAAATGACATTTATAATCGAAATCTCTAAAACAAGTGATTTAGCTCACTAGTTTTATCATGTCAAAAAATTGTTACATGCAAAATTTCGTTAAAATCGATCTCGCCGTTCTTTAAAAATAAATAGCTTGACCCAGACTCGTTATGACCCAAAATGATTCATTAATCGAAATTTTTTGAACTTGTGACCTAGCCCAATGATTTTCTCGTGCCAAAAGAATGTTGTATACAAAATTTCGTTAAAATCGATTTTCCTGTTCTTTAGATATAGCTTGACCATGACCTATTATGACCCATGATGACCCACAAATGACTCTTTGAATCGAAATGAATCGAAATGAATCGAAATCTCTCGATTATGCGACTTAGCTCATTAGCTTTCTCGTGTCAAAAAACTGTTACAGGCAAAATTTCGATGAAATTGATTCTGCCGTTCCTTAAATATAAATAGCTTGACCCAGACCCTTAATAATCCAAAATGACCCATTAAAATTTTTTTCTCGATTATGTAACCTAGCCCAGTGTTTTTCTAGTGCCCGAAAACCATAGAATGCAATTTTTAGTCAAAATTGCGTGAGAAAATATCTAGATAGAAATAGCATGACCCACAATGACTCCAAAAATGACCCACTAACCGAATTTTCTCGAACATGTTACCTAACCCAATGGCCTTCTTGTAATCCAAAACGATAAAATATAAAATTTAGTCGAAATCGTTAGAGCCGTTTTTTAAATAAAAATGGCTTGACCCACAATGACCCAAAAACGACCCACTAATCAAACTTTTTCGAACATGTGACCCAGCTCAATTGTTTTCTCGTGCCAAAAAACGATTGGATACAAAATTTCCTTAAAATCGATCCAGCCGTTCTCTAGATATAAATAGCTTGATCCTGACCCATTATGACCCAAAATGACCCAATAATCGAATTTTCTCGAACATGTGACCTAGCCAAATGGTCTTCTCGTGCCTGAAAATGGTAAAATCCAAATTTTTGCTAAAATCGTTAGAGCCGTTTTTGAGATAAAATTTACAGACACACACACACACACACAATTTTTGCTCGCATTATAGTATAAGATCTATACTATTAACCGCAGTAAACGTCTGTCTGTCTGTCTGTACCGCTAAAAACTTTTCTCAGCGGCCGAGTGGAGTGGCGTTCTGGGTGTCCATCGACTCAGGACGATTCGGCCTTTTGTGATAATGAATTTCGAGAAAATCGCCCGGTAATTACCCGAGATATTAATTAAAAACTACCCGGGAAACGTGACAAAAAATCCAAGTTCCGAGACGGTTCTCTGACGGAGCTCTCCGGTCGAAACTAGCTTTCCGCGGATGAAGAACCACGAAGGTGTCGAAAATACGAAAATTAAGGAGTTTTATATAACGTCGCATCCGCGCTGCAGATTTACGGATTTTAAAACAAATTACATATTCTTGAAGGAAATTTAAAGACCTTTCTGACGGTCTATTCGGTTTCAAGAAATAGGAACATTAACCTTTTGAAAAAAACGTTTTTCCGAAAGCTTTCATTTTCCATTTTTCTCCGCAGAATTTTCGACCGAAAACTATCGAATTTTAAAACGATTCCATCCTTTTTAATTTTGGAGGCACGACAAAGAAAAAAAATACCCCCTCAAAGACGTTTCTGTCTAATTTCTAACGGTGTGATTATTTTTGAAATATTCTAATATTAACCCTTTGAAAAAAAATCGAGAAAAAGAGTCTCCGATCGTACAATTTTGTTTGCTTTTTCGACACTTTTTCCGCTCATATTTATATGAATAAAATCCCTAATTTTCAATATTTCTTTTCCATCTTTATACACCTCTTAGTGAATACATCGTTTTGAGTTGTGTCAAAATTTCAAAAAGATACAACGGTTAGAAGTATTTTTAAATCTGTAAAAACCGCGAAATTACGGCGTAAAACGGGCGATTTTTTTTTCTGCCATATTTTTAGGTAAAAGTAGCCCTTAAATCCTGTATTCTTCAATGATCTTTATATGTGTGTTTGGGGTACTGGTTTTACACCTTGCATAAAATTTTTGAAAAAATTGGGAGGCCGTAACTGTATTTTAAATAATATAATAGGCGAATTTTTTAATTTAAATTATTAAATGTGAAAAAGGAAAAAACTAAAAATTAAAATTTTTGTACAAAATATGCATATTTTTACACGAAAATTATACTCGAGTTTTTTTTCAAAGTGTGTAATAGTAATACATTGCGACCTCACTAATCCGAAACTCGGTAATCCGTATATTTTTAAAATATCGTTAGAGAACATTATTGCAAATAAATACATTTTAAAATTTGACATTTCTTTAAAATCTTCATAAAAGCAGTTAGAGAATACCGTGGTACAAGTTGCATCACTATTTTGAAACGATACAACAGTTAGAAGTATTTTTAAATAAATAAAAACCGCGAAATTACGGGGAAAGAACAAACTTCTTTTTTTCTGTTTCATATTTTTAGGAACAACTTTTACTTAATTTCAATATTTCCTTAAAATCGGCTAATACCATTCTTGGTAATCCACTTTTAATGAGGTATGAAATTTTTGGAAAAATATGGCTATCAGAACTATCTTTTAAATAAAATAATAGGTGTAACCATTTGCAGAACAACAAACATATTTTTATAAATATTAAATCTTCATCTTTTGTATAAACAGAAACAATGTTTTTCGCATTGCGCATGCGTGCACTTAGCCCAGGGGCGTAGGAAAGGGGGGGGGCTCAGGGGGCTCAAGCCCCCCCCCCATTGGATTTTATCAGAAGCTTAATTAGGCAAAAAAATTTCATTTAATAAACGCATTCAAATTATTTCGTGATAATGAAAATTTTAAATATTTGAAATTCTGTTGCTTAAACTTATGTAAAATAATAAATATGCTTAAGCTCATCTATAATCTGAAAATTCTAACAGGTTTTAATTTGTATTGTTAATTTGTTAAAATTCACAAAAATAATAAATTTGAAACATTCTAGGAAGTTCGAACAAGTTAATCTGCAATATTTAATAGCGATCAATTTCAGTAAAGGGGGGGGGGGGAACTAAAAGCATATTATAGTAGAATAATAGAACTGTTAGAAGCAACATTTGTAATAGGAAAAAAATAGATAAAGCTTTTTTTTTTCTTTTTTTTTAATCCTCTGGGAACGGCAGTGCTTCAAACTCAGATCCGACTGGTATAGCACGTGTCTAGCAAGAGGGGGAGATTTTAGTGGCACGTCATTGGTCGAATTAAAACTTATTGCTAGCAGTGGATTGCGTCATTCCCCTGATATTTTGTGAATAGAACAGAATTCCTTCCGAAAAGATTGTTTTCAAAATCATTTCGATTTTGCGTTTGTCTTTCGTGTTCCGAGGCATCAAAGAAAGCTATGCTGTTTTACAATGCTTTATGCCAAAGTAGTTTTTTAGTATCGATTTTTGTGGCAGAAAAATGTTTCTCAATCACACGCAACTTATCAATAGCTCTACAGAAACCGGATATTGATTTAATATCATCTTATGAAGCCATAAGTGATGTGACAGATTTTTAGAAAAATGCGTGAAAATTCTAAATCCAAATTTTCAGCTATATTCGAACGAACTTCCGAAGTCGCAAAGGACTTAAATTTAGAAATTAAAAAACCTAGACTGCTAAAAAAGCAAATGCATAGGGATAATACACCTAGTGAATCAGCAGAAGACTATTACAGAAAAACAATTTTCATACCTTTCATGGATTTTGTTATTCAAAATATGATTGACCGTTTTGAAAATCATAAGAATATAGTTACTAGCTTATACGCAACACTGCCAAAATACATAGAAAAATCTTCAGTAGAAAATATCATGCAATGTGCTGAATTTTATTCTTCTGATATAAAAAGTTTTCCGAATATTTTACAAGCTGAAATTAAAATGTGGCTCGAAAAGTGGTTGTCGTTAGACAAAGAAGAAAGGCCAAGCACTGCGATAGAGTCAATGTTATTAAAATGTAATGCGAATGTAATGCGAATGTTTATCCCAACATCAAAAAATTGTTAAAAGTATTATCAACGCTTCCAGTATCAACAGCCACTCCAGAAAGAACATTTTCCACATTGAGACAGTTAAAAACTTACCTTAGGAACAGTATGTCAAATTCTCGGCTTTCTGGACTTGCACTGATGAACATTCATCAAGAAATAAAACTAAATGCTGAATCCATTTTGAACACAATGGCTTCGAACCGCACTTACTTTGTATTATGACGACAAAATTTGTAAGTATATATATATTTATTTTTCTAAGCACTGTATTTTATCGAAGAAACGCCGCATTCGTCATAATCACTGTATTCGTCAAAACTGACCCCCCCTCCCCCCCCTCAATAACCTTTAACTATTGTAATCGCTTAACTCATATGAATGCTTCTTTTGTAGACAGCGTTGCATTGATCTAACTTCAATTAACGTTTTCTGAATAATGTAAAGTAAGAGATGTCTTATAATTTGAGTTATCTATAACTTTATTTAAAATATTTAAGGGGTCAGGTACCTTTTGAACTAACAAAATGCGGGAAAAAGTGACCTCTGTAACAATTTCAGTCACTCTTTATCTAATTGACTTTTGACTGTAAAATTAAAAACATATGTTAAGAAGGATTTATTTTATTAGTTAAAGTTGTTAAAAAAAGTATACACATGTGCAATGTTTTTTTAATTATTTTTAAAGATAATACAATTTTTGCGAAAGAACAAATCTTGCATGCCTTGCGCACACGATTTTTCAAATTTGAATAGCTAAAACAAACCAAGATTTTTTTTCTGAGTAGAGATATGTGTTTTCAAAATGACCTACGATGAAAAAAATAAAGCTTATAGATGCAGAGAAAAAAATTATTTTTTAAAGAAATTCGAAATATCGATATTTTTTTTTACACAAAAGTAGTCGTGGATTTAAATTTCTAATTTGAGGAACATAATAGTAGGTCATTTTGTGCCTGTATACCTTTAATACATTCATCGAAAATTTTGTGGAATTCTACGCAACCATTTTTCAGAAATCGTGCGCGCAATAATCAAAATCGCTGTTTTGAAAAAATTGACGTTAAAGTTTAAATTACCCATTGGTCGTATAGGAAAAGCGCAAAGTGTTTTAGACATAACTCTTCTTCTAATGCGGATTTTTTTTAATGCGGTTTGTTCCTAAATGTTCCTAAAGAATCGAATTTAATTATAAGCTATTTTTTAAAAAATCGATTTAAAAAAATTTTAAAGGGTACCTGACCCCTTAAATCAAATTTTAAATATTTTAATGTAATTCGATTCGGGTTTTTCGATCGATCTTCCAGGTTTATAATATCGTTACTTTTAGTGGAAAATTCAGATATATAAAAAGTTCGCGAATTTCGAAAAAAGCGCTAAAAAACGTAAATTGCTCAAAAATTAACGAAAAAACAAATTTCTCTAAAGAATCGCGTAGTAAAAACGCAAGTTTTGTAAAAAAAAAATCGTGAAAAAACAATCTATAACGTCAAAAAATCGTGAAAAAACAATAAATTTCATCAAAAAATCACGAAAAAGCGACTAATTTCGTCTTATAAGCGCGAAAAAACAGCCATTTTTTTTTAGAAGATTCCGAGAAAACGGCTAATTTGTGTAATAAAATGAGTCAAAAACATCAATTTTGTCAAGAAAGCGTGAAAAAACGGCAAATTTCGCGAAAAGATCGAGAAAAAACGACTAATTTCTTCGAATATTGCAAAAAACGACCGATTTCGTCAATAGATCGAGAAAAATTGACCGATTTCGTCAAAAGATCGAGAAAAAACGACCGATTTCGTAAAAAGATCGAGTAAAAGCAGAAGTAAACGTCGCATTTGGAAAAAAACTTTCAAAACTAGTAAACGCCGCGGTGTTTCTTTTATAAAATTCGGTTATATTTATGAAAAATTTCTTTCGTATTGTAGTGTCATATTTAACAAAATTGTGAAATTTAGCCTATTATTTAATGTTTGCTTTTAAATAATGTGCATACACATATTTTTAATTGTGAATAAATATATTTATAATTCTACATAATTACTAATTGAGACGTTTTATCCTTTATAGATTTTCTCAGTTTTGTAGTTATTTTGTGCGTATTGAGTTAGAAATTATTTGAGCCCCCCCCATAATTTTTAAATTGCTACGCCACTGACTTAGCCAAGCTACGCCGATATGAAAAAATCAATGGTTTTTTTTTATATCCACATAAAAGAACAATTTTAAGTAATGAAAAAACAATTATGAAAATTAATAAGAAAATATTTTTCTTAATGCACTTGGAAAAATATGGCTATCAGAACTATCTTTTAAATAAAATAATAGGTGTAACCATTTGCAGAACAACAAACATATTTTTATAAATATTAAATCTTCATCTTTTGTATAAACAGAAACAATGTTTTTCGCATTGCGCATGCGTGCACTTAGCCAAGCTACGCCGATAGGAAAAAATCAATGGTTTTTTTTATATCCACATAAAAGAACAATTTTAAGTAATGAAAAAACAATTATGAAAATTAATAAGAAAGTATTTTTCTTAATGCACTTTGACGTACGGGAGGAATATTTAAGAGCACGAACAAAACTAAGATTTGTATTCAACATTTTCCCGCACGAAATTGATTATCATGTAGGGAGCATCGAAACAACTCAAAGGGGCCGCTAGCGGGCGAAGCTCGCTAGTATAAGATGGATTACAATATTTCACCTTGATCCAATTATAACACATTAGACCGGGAGACGGCTGCACAGACAATTGTGTTACGGAGTTCACTGCCGAAATTTTAGAATTAGTTAATACTCGATTTGCATATTAAAATGCAATTGGTCATTCAAATAGTATTTTGATGAAAAGTACCTAAAATCCCTATTTTAGCTGTTGACTCATAGATTGTGCTTTCCTGCACCTAAAGGTATTAAAACATGGTGGGCTAGAAGCAGAGAGATAGAATGGAAAACCTATGAGTGAACTGCTAAAATCAGGGTTTTAGGTGTTTTCTACCAGATATGACTTGGAAGACCAATTGTATTTTTGTATGCAAATCACATTTTAACTAATGTTAAGTCTTGAGAAACATGACACTAGATATTATTTCTGGAAAAGGACACTAGATGGCAGCACCAAACATTTTAATACTCCGAACGAGACTGTTATTGACTTTAATTAATTAATTATTTCTTACTATTTCTAATTCATTTATAATTTAAAATTCCTAATATGTTTTCATATATATATTTGTATTTAATCATCTGTAATTCATATTTTTAGATTGTATTCTTTACTGCAGATTGTTGACTACGGACTAGTTTAGAACAAATGTTGAATTCGAAAGTATCTCAAAATCTCAAATCTAATTATTCTATTAAAATTCTCTAAAATCTCAAGTAATCTTCTTTATTCGTGTGAACAACTCATATTAAAAGGTATATAGTCACTCTCAAAAAAACTTCCGTCAATTCACAGAAAAAGTACTGGCAGCAGTGTTGCCAGCAAATTTCTGTAAAAAGACGGATATCCGTCTTTTTTTTCCGTCGCAGGAAGAAAATGTTCTGTTTTTTGAAGGAACGTCCGTCATGTTTTTCATCGTTAAAAGAGAGAAAGTTTCCGTCTTTTGATGGAAGTCCGTTATGTTTTTCTCCGTTTTAGGGAAGAAATTTTTCTGTTTTTTGAAGGAACGCCCGTCATGTTTTTCTTCGTTTTAGGAAAGAATATTTTCTGTCTTTTGAAGGACCGTCCGCCATGTTTTTCTTCGTTTTAGGGAATAAAATTTTCTGTTTTTTGAAGGAAAGTCTGTCATGTTTTTCTTCGTTACAAGAGAGAAAATTTCTGTCTTTTTAAGGAACGTCCGTTATGTTTTTCTCTGTTTTAGGGGGGGGGGGATTTTCCGTCTTTTGAAGGAATGTCCATCATGTTTTTCTTCGTTGCAAGAGAAAATTTGTTTTTTGAAGGAAGTCCATTTTTTTTTTGCTTCTTTTTAGGGGGGGGGGGGGATTTTCTGCTTTTTGAGCAAATGCATAGCTCTCTTACTAAGGCCTGGAAGCGAAAATGAAACCGCGAGTCACGTGATCAGGATAGACAGAGAAATGTGTGTTCAAGTGAAAAGAAAGAAAACAATTTTCCAAATCCTCCAAGGATTATTACTGTTTTTTAATCATTAAAAATTTTTATATAAAAATACGATAAAAATAGATCAATATTCGTCAAATATTATTCAATTATAAGATGAATATTCATCAAACAAAGAATACGCATTTTCTAAAAACACTGAAAACATTTTCACTCATATTAATATACAACATAGGCTAATTTTCCTTTAACTTATTTAACTAATAAAAATATGAATAATATGTAGATATAAATCATAAATATTTCCCTTTATGATAACATTAATAGAACATAATAATTTTTAATATTTAATAGTTTCAAAGCTACAATCAATGTAATTAATAAAGTTAATAGTAATTTGTTGCTTACAGAGTTGTTTTGTCATAGATGATGAATAAAAAATTGAAAATTGACAGTAATAGATTTTTAAGAACGCGTGTGAATTAAAAAATTGTTTTTATTTGAAAAGGAAGGGCTTACACCCCATGAGCAGAGCATCTTCTTTTCCTATGCTTTTGAGAACTGAACTTTACTATGTGCTTTCTAAGTGATTTGCTTAGGGAGAAATTGGGTCCTTTAAAAAACCCTTCACAAAACTTTTTAAATCTCAAAACAACACCCTTTATAAAATTCTTTGTCCTGAAAATAGGCTTTTGACAAAAATTTTCCATCTCTAAACTGAACCTTTCTCAAATTTAATAGTTAAAAACTAAAATCTAATCTTTACTTTTACACATATAAAGAAAATATATTCATTTTACGCACATATATTTCCTTTGAAAAATGTAAACAAAAACCTGAATGGATGGATCATTTCAAATTTACAAAATTATAATTATATTTTTCACAATTTTACAAACACAGGATTCTTAAAAAAAAAAAAAAAAAAAAAAAAAGTCTGGACAGATAATTAGATTAAGATTTTCAACAATGAACCAGATTATAAAATATGCAATAAAAAATTAAAAATAATAAAAACAGAATTTTTAATTGTTATTCTTTTATAAATAAAAAATATTTGGAAAGTGTCAATAGTGCCTATTATTGGCATATTTACTTTATTTTTTTTTTAATATTAAAATAAAATTTGTCGCTGTTTCCATGCCACCCAAAGAGGTAAGCGACCAGCTCGTTTTTTTTAATGTAATGTTCCCGTCTCATTTAAATAAAATTACATTGACAGGCCTAGCTATTTCCATTTTGGTTATAAGGTAGATGTGCCAGTAATGAACCCCCTTAAGGAATTTCTTTTAAAAATATTTTTTTATTAATAGTTATAAGTATGATATTCCACTTTTTTCATATTACATTAATCTTTCAACAATATTTAATTTATCAATATTAATTAATAATAAATCCCCATAGTTACATTTCCCAACAGAAATAAAAATTTAATTTTAAATAATAGAAATATGTCTAAACACCCAAAAACGCAGTATTGGACACCCCTCTTAAAATCTTAAAACTAGTAAATAAAATTTTGTAAATGACCATTGGTATATGAAATTCAAAGATTCAAATCCAAACAAAAACATTAAATTTTTACAAGTAAATAAAAAGATTAAATAAATAAATTCAGCTCTCAGCATGTTCATTAAGATTTTCAATAGAAAAACAGTGAAAAGTTATTTTCTGTTTCCTAATTGCTTTAATGAAATGTTTAAAAAAATAATCTAGATTATAAAACATGCAAGGAGGAGTTAAGAAAAAAAAAACAATAAACACTTAACTATTTATTATTATTTTTTTATAAACCAAAAACTGTGAGGCGGCCCATTACTGGAAAAAGGTTGATTACTGGCACATCTACCCTGAAATAAATATTTACATATTTTACCACTAAATAAATGACAGTAATTTTGTAAAACTAATACAAAAATTTTTAAGATTCTTAGGACTATTATTTACATTTATCAGATCATTTTTATGTTTAATAGAGTTATTTAACATTATTTTACATGAAATTAAAAGAATATTTCATAATCTAGTTTGTAACATCATTTGATAATCACAGGTATCTGATAAAGTCAAACCCAATTCTAGTTAATAAATAACAGTTCTTAGACTAATAATAACAAAAATTTCACAATATTATTATATAAGTAGTATAAATACCTTCTTTAAATGTTATCCGCCTTGTAAAACACAGTTATATGTATTTTTTAATCACAATAATTAAATAAAACGCGAGAACTACAGTTATGCGTATCAAAGTATTCCTGACTTCGCGGGAATCACTAAATCGTTCGACGCTGTTGGTCACATGACTTTTTCGCATCCGGGCCATAGTAAGAGAGCTATGAAAAAACACATGCAAACATTATTTAGTCTTACGTCAAAAATCTACAAAGAATAATAATAATATTGCTTACATTATGTTTGCTTTTTTCACCTGCTATTCGAAAGTTTGGAACGATGATTAAACGCGGAAGTAAAATGGCGCCTGTCGTCTACAAGCATACGATTCTAGTCAAAACAGAAAATTGATTTCTTTGCACTGAATTTGGCGTTACATATCAATAATTTCGATTGTAGAATAGAATATCACCATTCCGAGTTTATTCTTACGCAAAATTTGATGTTTTCTTGGAATAATTGCGACTAAAGAATAAAATACCATCATGCCGAGATTATTTTTACACTTTTAACGGAGCTACTACAGAAAATAGTGTGGATTTAAAGTTTGTTTAGTATTTCATAACTTCAATTTAAATTCAATAATGCTCCTTTTTTTCACAGTGTAGATAATAAAAAAGATCTATGACATGTGCCAAAGACATGCCTAATAATTTAACAGTTATACAATGAAAACATAGAAATGATTAAAATCAAATTCTGAAATAAGTACTTACCCATTTTTGATGATATATTATGCGAATCTTGTAATATTTCGTCAAACTTGTGGCGCATGTGCAGACACAGTCAGCAACAAACTAAGGCTTCTATAATATATGAATTATAACGCTTCTATAATATAATATAGGAGTTCTGCAACAAACATCAGAACTAGGTAAAGTCACAGAGTAGACGTAGAGAAGAAAAAGACAAATGCGCATGCGTGCGGGGAATAAACGGAATTTCTTCTTCTTTTTCAAACTTGCAGGAACGATTCACAGAAAAATAACCTCTTTAAGGAGTACAGAAATTATTTGTTCGAGAATGAGGCAAAATGTAGTGTATAAAGACGAATATTTCTGACAGTGATCAACAAGCAAGTCTTAAAATAGTTATTTCAAGAAATCAATACATCATAAAACCGAAGACTGCCACTGGAGTAACGAAAAGGATACTTGTGAATGCCGCCAAGAAGAACTATACTATACACAGGTATACACAGAACTATACTATACACTATACATACACTATACTATACACAGAACTATACTATACACGGTCTATACACACTATGAACTTTGAAATATCACTGGTTTACATAAAAAAGAGATTAAATAATGGAAGAGATGTTACAAATTACAAGTATGCACTTTATTTATTTGAAACTTCTTAGTACTTTCGGATTTTTCCAAGCCCTTTATCAGAGAATATTTTAATAACATCAATTTTAATAATTTTTTTTTATATACACATACGTCATTTTGTTTTGAAATGATAGAGTCAATAATTATTTGAATCTGAAATAGAAGTAGTAATTCTTTGAACTGCATTTTAATAAAGGAATTATATATTAACTTCAGTTCCATGCATTTTATTACGTCACCTTGTTCTAATACGTCACTTTAATTTTAAATGCGTAGCTGGATAGTTGAAGTAGAAGTGTTTCAGATTAAATTTGCGTTGAAGAAAATTTAAATCATGTACTATTAAACTTTAATATGTTATTTTGCTAAAGATTTCAGGATTTATTTATAGGATATTTAACTAAATATTTGAGATATTGTTCGCTAGGTTGTTCCGTCACTACATACTTAATTGTTTTTACACCTGATTTCTATGGATTCTCTGATAGCAGATGTGTAATAATTGGAAAATGGGTACATAATTTTTGCATTATTAAAATTTATTTTGATATTCTAATTAAAATTTTAACGAAAGGGAGCTGTAAATCCACAAGATTTTGTATCTGATTTATGCTCAATGATTCTTTCTTTGAGTTTTCTCGTTTTCATTCCCATTCATTTCATTGTTCTATTGCTATCAATTCTAAAAGGAATAGCATATTCTCCAGCCAATCGGATTTTCGAGCCTTTCGGTATTGGATTTATTTTCGTACAAATTAACTCTTTTAATTTCCTTGGCAGACAGGCTAATACATTTTTATTGTATTTCAGTAGATCATATCTAAACTTTTCGTATAGAGCAGGAAAATAGTTATTTTTTTATATCCTTCCTTTATGGTTTACTTTCTTGATATTTTCAAGGAAACTGAATTCACAGATAAGTTTATTAGGTACTTCTCTGTTATCCCGTCGACCAATTTAGCCAAATTATACAAATCGCCAAACTTAAAGCCAAATTATACATATTGACATAATTTTTATTTTTAATAACAAAAAAACAAAAAAAAAAACAAATAATTAACAGAATATTAATAAAAATATTAATAAAAAGTCGAAATAAAAATCACTTAATGACATTTTAAACACGTGAATCGTATTTAATGTCTCTAAAAGTGACATTCACGATCATCCATAAATGGCATTTAATCTTATAGTTTGGCGATAATTTTTTGGTCGACGGGATAACCTAGTAGCACCGTTTATTATTATAGACTGAGAGGTGGCAGCATAGGCAATCACCTCATCGAATTCACGGCTGAAATCCCAAAATTAATTAAAATTCCAATCTGTCTTTCATGTCATATCTTGGTGGAAAGTACCTAAAACCCGATTTCAGCGAATGACTCCTTTTCCTTAGGTTTATCATGCACCCAGTTCTCTAGTAGGTTTTAGTAGATTTGCATGCAGGTAAACTTGCGGGTCAACTGCTAAAATCGGGTTTTAAGTGTTTTCCACAAAAATATGCTATGGCAGACCGATTGTATCTTAATATGCGAATCGAATTTTAACTAATTCTGAACTCGAAAGGGTGATTGTTGTGCTATATGCCTTCCGGTCAATGAGGATTGTTGAGAAGGTGTTTTCTTCAGCTATATCTTTAATTATAGTAAGCTCTTCTTCTAAATGTTTTTCTGAATATATTTAATAAACCCATCTAATGTAAAATTTATAAGCTGCAATTTTATATAAAAATGGTGATGAACTATTAAATGGAATCGTATTATTTGATATATGATCGGTTTCATATAAACGTTTCTGTCAATGCTGAAGTTTTCGTTGTTTTTAATTAAATCAACGTCGAGAAAAGGTAAATTTTCATCCTTCTTAATTTCAAGAGTGAATTTTATATTATCATCAAAGTAGTCTATTTTATTAAATAAAAGTATAATTCATGCAAACTATGTTTCCAAACAATACAGATATCGTCTACGAATCTGTACCATACTCTAGGTTTTAAATAAAGGTTAGTTAAAATCTTCATTTCCAACAGTCGTAGTCCCACTAGTGGCCGATAGATTCTGGTTTCGAAGTTCGTAGACAGGCGGCACTAAGCTCGAACTCAATCGAGCCCATCGGCCTAATCATTTGAAGTTTTCCATAGTTTTCTTAGGACCTTGGATTTTCTTGTGTAAATGCGGGTTAGGCTCCCTTAGAAAGATCTCTAAGGAGGCATGTCTCTTAGGGCATATATCAATCTTGTTGATAATTCGCCGTCATAAACACAACCAACCAATGTTCGTAATTTAATTTCTGCAGAAAACCCTGAATTAGGAGAAGCAATTGGAGATTTAAACCTCATTACAGATATTAATGTTTTTACTTTTAATGGAAAATATTATAAACAACTTGACGCTCAACAGAAATTAGAAATTGCAAATCGTCTCTATATTATCATAAATCAAATCATCTGCGAAAAACTCGCAATTACGCTGCACATCTGAACAAACACAGAAAAAATATTGGTTTAAGGAAAAAGTAATTTCGCTTTTTTTTCGAGCGTGTTTTTGAAAGCGAAATTATTTATATAAATTAAAAAAACTAATCAATAATATATGTGCTATTTTGTTCGATGAACCCTTTGCTATTTTTCTGGAAAAACCATAATTCTGTCACTGTACAACTTCTGAGATTTCTGGGCAAAAACCTGATCAAGGTGATTTTCACAAGCCTCTGTTGAAGCCAGCATAACACCATTAAGAGTTCTGCAGAGATCGGAACAAATGGTAATCGAGCGAGGCCAGGTCCGGATTATACGGTGGGTGCGACAAAACTTCCCAACAAAGCTCTCTCAGTTTTTGCCGAGTGGCTAAAGATGTGTGTGCACTGTAAAAAAAATCTGTAACCTTAGTAATCTAAATTAACCGAAATCTCTTATGCTTACTAAAATTTTATGTGTACACTGTACAAGAAAATGATGTCAATCTACAAAACTTGTAAGCAAAACTAAAACCATCTGTACACTGTAAAAAAAAACGGACGATTTAACGGAAGTATTACTGGTAATCTGGACGCCAGTACTATTTACTGTTTTTTAACGAAAAGATTTCCGCTTTTTTCTGGTAAATATTCCGTTTTTTTCGAGATTTTTTCTGGAATCTACGGAAATTTTTCCGTTAAAAAAAATAAATAGTACTGGCGTCTAGATTACCAGTAATACTTCCGTTAAATCGTCCGTTTTTTTTTTACAGTGTAACTTTACAAAAGAATTTACTAAAATTTTGGTAACTTTACTAAAATTTTATCTATAATGCTCGTTATCGTCACTAAAAAACTTCTTGGAATACGATTTCCCCAAAAAATTCTTAGTAACCTTAAAATTTGTTTGATTCAAAGTGCAAATCTGTATCTGTTACATGAATTTTTATTGTTGCCGTTACATAAAAAGTTCTTGGAATACAATTCTACTAGAAAAATTTTTGTAACTTTCCCAATTTTTTTTTACAGTGTGGTATGCGTTGTCGTGATGGAAGACAACTCCTTTCCTATCGATCGATTCTGGCCGGTTTTTTTATCTTCGGCCTCAATCAATTTATTACTTCTCAGTAGATAGTTGAATTAATGGTTTGGCCAGATTTGAGCAGCTCATGATGGAATATTTTTTTCAATTCCACCAAACACTCAGCATCACCTTACTAAGCGTCAATCTGGGCTTTGCCACCGTTTGTGAAGCTTCTCCGGGCTTTGACCACGATCTTTTTCAAACATTTTTGTCTTACTTGATCCACTTTACATTACCCGTAATCATTCATTTCAAAATTGGCTCTATTTCGTTCCGTTTCAGTAGCAATTCACTTATGGAAACTTTGTCCATTAAAATTTTCACTGTAAGTTCATATGGAACCCAAGAATCGAGTTTTCTTTGGTATCCAATCTTATGTAAATGGTTCAAAACTGCTTTGTTGTCGATGTTTAGTTCTGTAGCAATGTCGCAGGAATAAATATATCATTTAAAAAAATTTCATTGACTTTTTTAACAATTGACCGGCCAGGGCGAGATGCATTTTTAACATCCAAATATCCGAAACGAAAAAGAGCAAACCAATTCATACACTGGCGTTTACTTAAGAAATGATCACCATAAACACCACACAATTTTTAATGAGACTGCGCCGCATTTTTCCCTTTTTAATTACCCATCATACGTAGTATAGGGTAAGTCTTGCAATCGTTTTGAAAATCGAAAATTTTTTTTGACGGATTTACACGTTTTAGATAGTGGAGATTCCGAAAAACATATTTTTAGAAAAAAAATTTTGCCGTCCGCCTGTCTGTCTGTCTGTAAACGCTCTATCTCCCGAACAAATTGAGATAGAGACTTGAAATTTTGTATGTAGTTAGTATGTAAGAATGGGACGAACCCTATTTAATATCAGCATCCTCGATTATCCGGAACTATTTTTTTTCGGACTCTGAAAAAATTCGTTCTGATGAAAGGTATATAAAAATTTTCGAATTTTTTTGTTCTAAGGAATGGACGTAAAAGGCAATAAAATAACACACATTTTGCATATAGAACGAAGTCGATCGGATAATTAGTTGCCGAGATATTTGTAATCTTGTTTTCCACATTCTTCAAT
Source organism: Maratus speculifer (assembly GCA_964019185.1). Classification (NCBI taxonomy): domain Eukaryota; kingdom Metazoa; phylum Arthropoda; class Arachnida; order Araneae; family Salticidae; genus Maratus; species Maratus speculifer. Next base: position 19,667,678 of record OZ025297.1, on the reverse strand, counting down.
TTTTCATGACCCTGTATTTCATTCAAATTTCAATTCAGAAGTATATTTTAATTGGAATTGAGACGCTTAATCCGACGCAGTTAATTGTTAGTTAATAGAATTATTATTTTTAGAGTTATAAGGATGTTTCTTTTACGCAGTTCGGTACTAATTGAGTAGTTTGGCGTTTTATATAATTTGTCGAAATTGGTACATCAGCAGTTCTTTAATATAGCATTACTATGTATATTGACAATATTTAAATTTTGTTTATGAATTGCAATGCATTGTATAAATAGTTTCACATGTTTTATTTTCATATACATATCCATGATGGGTAAGTATTACGGTGGCCCCCAATGACTAGTTTTTACTTACCCATCATACGTAGTAAGGGGTAAGTCTTGCAATCGTTTTGAAAATCGAAAAATTTTTTTGACGGATTTACGCGTTTTAGATAGTGGAGATTCCGAAAAACATATTTTTAGAAAAAAAAAAAAATTGCCGTCCGTCTGTCTGTCTGTCTGTCTGTAAACGCTCTATCTCCCGAACGAATTGAGATAGAGACTTGAAATTTTGTATGTAGTTAGTACGTAAGAATGGGACGAAGCCTATTTAATATCAGCAACCTCGATTATCCGGAACTATTTTTTTTCGGACTCTCGAAAAATTCATTCTGATGAAAGGTATATAAAAATATCGATTTTTTTTGTTCTAAGGAATGGACGTAAAAGGCAATAAAATAACACACATTTTGCATATAAAACGAAGTCGATCAGATTATTAGTTGCCGAGATATTTGTAATCCTGTTTTCCACATTCTTCGATTTTTCATGACCCTGTATTTCATTCAAATTTCAATTCAGAGGTATATTTTAATTGGAAATGAGACGTTTAATCCGACGCAGTTAATTGTTAGTTAATAGAGTTATTATTTTTGGAGTTATAAGGATGTTTCTTTTACGCAGTTCGGTACTACTTGAGTAGTTTAACGTTTTATATAATTTGTCGAAATCGGTAATCAGCAGTTCTTTAATAGAGCATTACTATGTATATTAACAATATTTAAATTTTGTTTATGAATTGCAATGCATTGTATAAATAGTTTTCACATGTTTTATTTTCATATACATATCCATGATGGGTAAGTATTACGGTGGCCCCCAACGACTAGTTTACTTACTCATCATACGTAGTATAGGGTAAATCTTGCAATCGTTTTGAAAATCGAAAAAAAAGTTTTGACGGATTTACACGTTTTAGATACTGGAGATTCCGAAAAACATATTTTTAGGAAAAAAAAAAAAAATGCCGTCCGTCCGTCTGTGTGTCTGTCTGTCTGTCTGTAACCGCTCTATCTCCCGAACAAATTTAGATAGAAAGTTGAAATTTAGTGTGTACTTAGTATGTAAGAATGGAACGAAGCCTATTTAATATCAGTAACCTCGATTATCCGGAACTATTTTTTTCGGACTCTCGAAAAATTCATTCTGATGAAACGTATCTAAAAATTTTCGAAATTTTTTGTTTTAAGGAGTGGATATAAAAGGCAATAAAATAACACAAATTTTGCATAAAGAACGAAGTCGGTCGGATTATTAGTTGCCGAGATACGTGTGATCCTGTTTTTCACATTCTTTGATTTTTCATGACCCTGTATTTCATTCAAATTTGAATTCAAAGATATATTTTAATTGGAAATGAGACGCTTCATCCGACGCAGTAAATTACTAGTTAATATGATTATAATTTTTGGAGTTATAAGGATGTTTCTTTTACGCAATCCGGTATTACTTGAGTATTTTGGCGTTTTATACAATTTGCCGAAATTGGCTCATCAGCAATTCATTAATAAATCATTACTGTGTATATTAAAACTATTTAAATATGCGTTAAAATTTTATTTTGGAATTGCAATGCATTTTATAAATAAGTTATACATGTTTTATTTTCATATTTTATATTATGCATATGTATGATGGGTAAGTATTACGGTGGCCTCCAACGACTAGTTTACTTACCCATCATACGTAGTATAGGGTAAGTCTTGCAATCGTTTTGGAAATCGAAAATTTTTTTTGACGGATTTACACGTTTTAGATAGTGGAAATTTCGAAAAACATATTTTTAGGAAAAAAAAATTTGCCGTCCGCCTGTCTGTCTGTAAACGCTCTATCTCCCGAACAAATTGAGATAGAGGCTTGAAATTTTGTATGTAGTTCGTATGTAAGAATGGGACGAACCCTATTTAATATCAGCATCCTCGATTATCCGGAACTATTTTTTCGGACTCTCGAAAAATTCGTTCTGATGAAAGGTACATAAAAATTTTCGAATTTTTTTGTTCTGAGGAATGGACGTAAAAGGCAATAAAATAACACACATTTTGCATATAGAACGAAGTCGATCGGATAATTAGTTGCCGAGATATTTGTAATCTTGTTTTCCACATTCTTCGATTTTTCATGACCCTGTATTTCATTCAAATTTCAATTCAGAAGTATATTTTAATTGGAAATGAGACTCTTAGTTCGACGCAGTTAATTGTTAGTTAATAGAATTATTATTTTTGGAGTTATAAGGATGTTTCTTTTACGCATTTCGGTACTACTTGAGTAGTTTGGAGTTTTATATAATTTGTCGAAATTTGTACATTAGCAGTTCTTTAATATAGCATTACTATGTATATTAACAATATTGAAATTTTGTTTATGAATTGCAATGCATCGTATAAATAGTTTCACATGTTTTATTTTTATATACATATCCATGATGGGTAAGTATTACGGTGGCCCCCAACGACTAGTTGAAAGTAAAAAAGCAAAATGGGCCGAAAATGATCTTCTGAAATCTCCATTTTCAAAACGCAATAACTTTTTACTGCTTAAACAGATAACGCTGTATAGTATGGCTTAGTTGAATAAGTATTACACGAGATATGCGACTTTAAAGTTATGCATAGGGAAAAAACGAAATTACTTTTTCCCCAACCCAATATAAAAGGAGTAATTACCTAATTTACTATTTGTTTGGATGTTGCCATGGATGGATTTTGAAGATCAATTGTAAATCAATCAGGAAAAACAAAATCATCAAAACAGAAAAAAATAAAAATGCGTGTGAAATTTGTTGCTAGCATTCAGCCGTGAAATGAAGTCATTAAATCCCATATTTACCGCCTGCTTTCATTGGCTGGCTTCTTCGTTGCCGCGGATTGGTAGCAAGCTGCAAATAGCTTCTAACCTGACTGCTTCATTGCCATGGATTGGTGGAAAGCTGCAAATATCCTTTAACCGAGTAAGTTTTAATTAAAAAAAAAAATCTAAAGTGATATTAAAAAATTCGGCTGCGAAGTGTACTTTTCGGTGTTAGCATCCACATATGACAAAAATTTCAGAGACCAGGGTATTATAATTTCGGCATTATCCGCGGTCAGGCAGGCAGACATCTCTTATTTTATACATATAGATATCAGTTTTTGAAGCTTCCTTTTTTATAATAATACAATGATTAATAAGCTTATTTTTGTTAAGTACTAAAAGAGGAGATTGTTTCTATCGTTATTTTAAAAAGAAATAGCATAGAAAAGAAAGTTTAAACAAAATTTTGAGCGACTTTTAGAGAGCGGTTTGAACATAAAATTAACGATCCTCTATCTTGATGTATACTCTATTATCGATGCAACATATATGCATATTAACAATCGTATCTGCTTTTAAATTGTATTTTTTATATGCACATTTATTAATTAAAGTATTTTTTATATGGTAAAAGAAGGGTTTGTTTTTATGATTATTTTTATTTTTCATGAAAATTACTTATTACTATAGTCGTGTTTATTTTTTATACAAAAGTTAGAATTTTTTCATTGAATAAAATATGGAAAAGGTATTATATAACTGTATATTATGAGCATCAAATAGCAATAAATTATCTATACCCTTTCATTTGAATTTTCAACTAACAAAATGACTCCAGAGTTTTAGAGCAAAAGTTTCGCACGAAAGTTAGACCTTTTCCATAGGCTAGATTATGGTTAGATTTTAAAAAGACTTCGGGTTATGTTAGTCTTTAATATGACTTGGCATTTTTTACACTTTGGTGTAAATTACCCAACAAGTGGCACTTTTATGCTCATTTTTTTTTACGATTTCCGCAGTAAATCTATCTCAAGAACTAATGTACGGATTTTCATCAAACTTCAGTTTAACTTTGACATAAGTTGTTGCAGATTAGGTTTCGGTGTAAATTACGCAACAAGAGGCACAGCTATGCTGCATTTTGCATTATTTACGAGATTTTATCGATAGTCATGTCTCAAGAATTAATGCACAGAATTTCACATCGTTAGAATCCCATTGATTGGCATTTAATTTTGGCATTGTGATCGAAGAATCAATGTGGAAGAGAATTTTGAAGTATTAACATGTATGGGATAGAAGAAAGCGTTGGGATTACCAAATCCGACTAGTTTTTATATGAAATTACACCATTATTGTACTTACATTCTCGGCATTTTTTTTTTTTATATATGTAAATATTAAATTAAAAAAAAAATTCCTGACTTTAAATTTTTAATCGATTATTATTAAAATAGCGTTTTTAAAATCATAATATATTATGATAACATGCGATAATTGCTTATTCTTTCCTTTTTTACTTTCTCCTATCTTCAGTAGAAGAAAATATTGTAATCGATTTTTTTTCCCCGACTTCTGGTTTTCGACGGATTTACACGTTTTAGGTGTCAGAGATTTCAAAAAACATGTTTTATCAAATGTCTGTTTGTCCATGTGTGTGTGTGTGTGTGTATGTCTGTGTGTGTGCCTGTGTGCCCGTATGTCGTCATTCTACCATTAAAAAGTGTATGAAGATATGCATAGAATTGAACCAAATTTTTTGTGAATATTTTTAGCTGTGGCGAGCAGCTTCTCCTTCAATTTTGAAATATTCCGCCGGAAGGTGGCGCTGCAATAGCAATTTTTGAGCCATTTTCAATATTTTACCGCAGAAAAGTGTATGAAGTTATGCATAGAATTAATAATTGTTTTTTTGTATAATTATTTGACTATGACCAGCAGACTCTCCCTGATTTTGAAAAAAATCCGGCGGAAGGAGGCGTTATAATCGCGATGTCTGTGCCATTTTTATTATTTTATCATTAAAAAGTGTTTCATGTTATGCATGGAATTGAATTAACTTTTTGTGTATGACTTTTTTGGAGTATGGCGAGTAGATCCTTCCTGAATTTGAAAAAAAATCTGACTGTCGTTCTACAGTTCATAGGCTCGTGCAGATATGGAAACTCGTTATTATTCCGATTAATTGACAGAAGCAGAAATTTAAGATGCAAATCATAGTTGGTATAGTATTGAATTAATAATATTAATGCATGAACATGTGTACTTAATTTTGAAATATTAAAATGTACGTATGAGATAGAAGAAAGTTTTGGGATTGGCACATCCAACTAGTTAAAGAATGCTTTTCACATAAAAATATAAGATACATTGCAAAATTTCAAATATATTAAAAAAAATAATAGCCTTAAACAATTTAAAAATGCATATGAAAGTGGTATACAAAACGGATTTAAAAAAATTGTACAATTTTTATGAAAAAATACTCCTGTAAAATGGAAAAAACATTAAACATTTTTGTATAATATAAAATTTACTTTTATTAAGAATAAAGATAAAAATCCCAGAAATCATGAAAAAGTATGTAAACAAATCCTCAGTGAGTAATATATTAAAAGATACTCTTTTTCTAAAGAAAACATTATCTGTATGACTCTCAATTCCAATGGACTAAGATTTATTATTCTTTTATGTATGATCGATTTTGGTATAAGTTATGTATCAGTATCTTTTGTTGTTTTCCTTAAAAAACAATCTTATCGTTATAGGAAGCTCGTTTTTTACATTTTTATTAATAACCTCTTCTGTATTTTTAAAATGGGAGACAAAAACTTATACTTCTTTTCAATTATTTACTGACCCAAAAAGCAAAATATCATGAGGACAGTATTTTATATTAAAAATATCTTTCTTTAATTATTAATAATAGTTAATTATTGGAATAGCTTCTTAAAATATCTTTTCTATTTGACTTCTACAGTTTTAACAGAAGACTTTGGAAGAAAACATCTTATATAAAATATATTCTTATTCTTAAAAAAGTTTTTTAGTAACTATGTTGTAATATTTCATACCTGACGAAAAATAATATAATATAAGGAAAACTGATACAAGAAAGATGGTATAAATTAGAAACTAATCACCTTACACTAGTTTTTAAGACATAAGCTGTAATTTCACGATGTTAGAAAAAAAAAAAAAAAAAAAAAAAAAAAACACAAATTACACTACCATATTATGAAACCACATATGGCCTTTCAAGGATACTTAGATCTCCTTCATCAGAGGGAAAATAAATATAGAAAATAAAAACGAAATTTATAAATAATTAGTCGGATGTAGCAATCCTAAAACTTTCTTATATCTCAGACATGTTAATATTTCAAAATTAGCTAACAGTGCCAAAATTAATTAATCTATGCCCGTAATGGAATTCTAATGATATGAAACTACGCTTGAGATATGACTATTGCTAAAAAAACGCAAATCATGCAAAATGCAGCATAGAAGTGCCACTTGTTGGGTGATTTAGCTACATAAGATGATAGCACTGCAAATTACAAATATTAGGACAGAATTGCGAATTAAAACATAATGCCTTTTGATTGATTGAAGAGATTTTTAGATAGAAAGAACACTTCGAACTAGAACGATACAAGAGAAAGATGATAAGTTTTTTTATTTTTTTTTTATTTTTTTTTTATTTTTTTTTTTAATGCGGCAAATGGTACAATGAAAAAACTGTTTTATTTTGTAACTTTTGATGCCTCCAAAGCAGTATTTTATCTCTTGTTCATAGTCACTGTTTTTTGTATGTATTTGTTCCTTTACAGTAATATATCTGTCTTCAACATTATGAAATGTGACTCCAATATTCTTATTTTAACACCTAAACATTTGGAGTCTTACAGTAATACTAATAATAATAATACTACAGGCCTATAATTCCTTAACTGCACTATGAAATCTGTTTCAAAGGATTTGAAAGATTTCAATTCATTACATTTTATGAATAATTTCTAAATATAAGTTATACTTTCATATACATCAAACAAAAATTATCAAATTTAAGTGAAAAATGTTATTGTAATGTCAGCTTGCGAATATAGAATATGAACACCACTTGTTCTTCGCTATACATTAATTCTATCCAATCTCATTTTAGCAGTATTTTGTTCCGAAGCTTTAATTCCGATCTTTCAGTTCACGCACATCTTGTAGACAATATTTTCTACATAATCTCTATCCCTCATCTCTCTCATATTACATAAACAGAAATCACTAATAGATTAGACAACTTTCAACAAAACGTTCCATAAAAAAAAACGCCGATCTGACTTTCAAGAAGTTCAGAACAATAAATTTATTCAAAATCTCCAAAAGCTCTTAATGGTCAATACTGCTTGGAAAATGTAATTCCAAAACAAAGAAGGATTTAAGATTTTTTAATTGAGTGTAGAAGTTTGTCAAAACATTTATTTTTACAAAAAATGTGTTATTATTATTGCTATTGTTTTAACTTTCAAAATAAAGTTTTGAAAAAAAGTGGCAAAAATTAAATAAATAAAGTATAATAAAAGCTATACTCGTCTCTCTCTCTAGAAATATATATATATATATAGGGTGATTCCAAAATTTTTTTACAATAAAAGAGGGTAATAGTGCACATCAAGACAAACAATATTAAATAGGGCACAAAGGGTCCCAAACGTTCTCCAAAGGAGATTATGTTTAGGACATTATGACATTAATGTTTAGGGACCAAAATTTCAAATAAACGTAAAAAACGGAAAAATCGGTCGATTGATTTGCGGTATTCACTAAAATTATTCTTTATGTCGGCATTTTCTTGAAATTAAATTATAGAGATAAATTTCAAAAAATGCCGATAGAGGGCGCTTTAGACTTTGGAGTAACGATCAACTATTTTTTGCCTTTATTTTTTGCATCTCATTAAATGTTTTCGGAAGCTTAGACTCAAATATAAATTTTGAGCTCAAAATCTGGAAGTGGGAGCTGTTAAGTAGCACAAACTGAACTGTGTTCAGAGGGTTCAAATTTCAAATGATTATAAAAAATGGAAAAATTGGTTCATTGATTTGCGGTTTTCACTAAAACTATTCTTTATGTCGGTATTTTCTTAAAAATAAATTATAAAGATAAATTTTAAAAAATGTCGATAGAAGGCGCTTTAGACTTTGGAGTAACGATCAACTATTTTTTGCCTTTATTTTTTGCATCTCATTAAATGTTTTCGGAAGCTTAGACTTAAATTTTGAGCTCAAAATCTGAATAGTAGGGAGTAGTTAAGTAGCACAAACTGAACTGTGTTTAAAGGGGGTGTTCAAATTAAAAATAATTATAGAAAATGGAAAAATTTGTCGATTCGTTTGCGGTTTAAAATAAAACTATTATTTAAGTCAGTATATTCTTGAAAATAAATTTTAAAGATAAATTTCAAAAAATTCCATTAGAGGGCGCCTTAAACTTCAGAGTAACCAACAATTAATTTTAACCATCATTTTTTTGTTCTAATTAAATGCTTGCAAAAACTTATTAAATGTCCTCGGAAGCTTAGATTTAAACTTAAATTTTGAGCTCAAAATCTGAATAATTAGGAGTGGTTAAGCAGCGCAAATTGAAGTGTCATCAGGAGTTTAAATTTAACCTTCCCTCCTCCTCGAACAAAATTAAATTTTTCGCTACTTAAACACTTCCAACGATTCAGAATTTGAGCCTAAAATTTAAGTTCATGCATTTGAAAGCATTTAATGAAATTAAAAAAATAACAGTTAAAAATAGTTGTACGCTACTCCAAAGTCTAAGGCACCCTCTATCGGCATTTTGTGAAATTTATCTTTAAAATTTATTTTCAAGAAAATGCTCATTTAAAAATTAGTTTTAGCGAAAACCGCAAACGAATCGACCAATTTTTCCGTTTTTTATAATCATTTTAAATTTGAACCCTCTGAACACAGTTCAGTTTGTCTACTTAACCACTCCCAACTATTCAGATTTTGAGCTCAAAATTTAAGTCTAAGCTTACGAGAGCATTTAATAAGATGCAAAAAAAGAGTTGTTCGTTACTCCAAAGTTTAAAGCGCCCTCTATCGGTATTTTTTGAAAATTATCTTTATAATTTATTTTTAAGAAAATACCGACATAAAGAATAGTTTTAGTGAAAACCGCAAACCAATGAACCAATTTTTCCGTTTTTTATAATCATTTGAAATTTGAACCCTCTAAACACAGTTCAGTTTGTGCTACTTAACCGCTCTCACTTTCAGATTTTGAGCTCAAAATTTAAGTTTGAGTCTTAGCTTACAAAAACATTTAATGAGATGCAAAAAAATACCGGCAAAAAAGAGTTGTTCGTTACTCCAAAGTCTAAAGCGCCCTCTATCGGCACTTTTTAAAATTTATCTTTATTATTTAATTTTAAGAAAATGTCGGCATAAAGAATAATTTTAGTGAAAACCGCAAATCAATCGACCGATTTTTCCGTTTTTTATGTTTATTTGAAATTTTGGTCCCTAAACTTTAATGGCGACTATCTCCTATAGAAAACGTTTGGGATCCTTGGTCTCCTATTTAATATTGTTTGTCTTGATGTGTACTATATGTGTGATATTTGATGTGTGATTATTGTAAAAAAAATTTAGAATCCCCCTGTTTATATGACTCTCAAGGGGGTTAAATTTAATTCAAGATTTATTAAAATCTGAAAAAATGAAATGAATAACATCAGAAATTCCTTGCATTCCCTTTTAGTCTAATTGTTTCTAAACATGTTTACATTTTAAAGCAAAAATATCCAAATTATTTATTAAAAATGAAATGAATTTTTTTCTTAGAAATAAAAATCTAACTTACTATTAATAGATATTACATATTCATGTGAAATGCAACATTAAAAATATATAAGAGCTGCTTTGGATCCAGTGAAAAAAGAGCCATGAAATGAACATAAAATAGATATAATAATAAAGAGATTATTTTTTCGAATGTGAAAAATAACACTAAATAAGTCTTGACTACGTCCACTAACTCGTAATACTAATAATATATTCTACATAAAAATATGAGAATTTATATCATAAAACATTTTGCTTCTAAGACGTTGTATAATAAGAAAAACATTTAAAATATTTTTATTTACATGTTTCAACTCAAAAATTAATAGAGTCATCCTCAGAATATAATTAATTCATCCTCAGAATATTCTGAGGATGACTCTATTAATTTTTGAGTTGAAACATGTAAATAAAAATATTTTAAATGTTTTTCTTATTATACAACGTCTTAGAAGCAAAATGTTTTATGATATAAATTCTCATATTTTTATGTAGAATATATTATTAGTATTACGATTATTTTTTCGGCTCATTACGGGAAAATACTAATCCATAGAAGTGAAAAAGGATACCTGAAATCAAAAGCTTTTTGTTATTTGTTGAAGCATAAGAATATGAAGATCAACGAAGCACTTTTCTAAATCTCCAAAATTAATACAATAAAAATTTTCTGATAATTTAATATTTTATTTTATAAATGTAAATTTTAAGTATCATTAAATGTATTTTTTATGAAAATTAATTCAATAATTTATTTAAAAAATAATAATGTTATAAAATTATATGACAAATAAAATGAATAACATCGAAAAATCGTTATATTTTTGATTTGTTTGTTTCTTAACATGTTCATATTTGAAGCAAATATACAAGTTATCTATTACTTTTTTTAAAAAAAGAAATTTTGTTTACTACTAATGGATATTACTTATTCATATGAAATGCAACATTAAAAAGAACAGCTTTGGGCCCAGTAAAAAAGAGCCACGAAATAAACATAAAACAGATATAATATTAATGGGATTATTTTTACGGTTCATTACGAGGAAATACTAATCCATAGAAGTGAAAAAGGATACCTGAGATAAAATTAGATATAATGTAAATCTCCCACAAGAAAATAAGTGCCTCGAGGATCATAAATAAGCTGCTGTAGTTTAGGACTACTATGTATAATTAAATGTGATATGAAATATGAATTCATTTTTCTTTTACTTTTCTTTATTTTAATTTAAGTTTTTTAATAAAAAATATTTCTAATAAAAAAAAGTTAAAAAATGAGAAATGTTATACATGAAAAATCTTTAGATTCTTTAATATCTTATTTTAGAAATGCAAATTTTAAGTAATATTAAATGTATTTTTTATAATATTTAATCAATAATTTATTAAAAAAAATAATGTTATAAAAATCTGAAAAACTGAAATGAATAACGTCGGAAAATCGTTACATTTTTAAACCTATTTTTTACTTAACATGTTCCTATTTTAAAGCAAATGTGCAAAAATAAAAACTTAGCTTGCTATTCATGGATATTATTTATTTATTCATATAAAATGCAACATTAAAAATATATAAGAACAGCTTTGGATCCAGGAAAAAAGAGCCATAAAATAAACATAAAATAGATATGCTGTAACGGGATTACGTTTAAGGCTCATTACGGGGATATCTTAATCCATAAAAATAGAAAGGATACCTGAGATCAAAAGCTTTTTGTATTTGTTGGATCGTACGAATATAAAGACCAACGAAAGACTTTCTAAATCTTCATAATTAATGAACTAGATATAATGCATATCTTCCTTTGGAACATAAGTGTCTCGGGATTCATAAATATGCTATTGTAGTTTAGGATTACTATGCATAACTAAATGTGATACGAAATATCAATTCAATTTATTTTTATGCTGCTTTATTTGAATTTAAGTTTTTAATGGAATGAATTTCTAATAAAAAAAGGTTAAAAATGACCAATCTTATGCATTAAAAATCTTCAGATCATTTAAAATTTTATTTTACAAAAGCAAATTTTAAGTAACAATAAATGTATTTGTTATGACAGTTAATTAATAATTTATTAAAAAAATAATGTTTAAAAAATCTGACAAACTGAAATGAATAACATCGGAAAATCGTTACATTTTAAAAACTTTTTGTTTCTTAATATATTTACATTTTAAAACAAAAATATACAAATTATTTATTACAAATTAAATTTTTTAAAATAAAAATTTATTTTACTACTGATGAATATCATTTATTCATATAAAATGCAACATTAAAAATATATAAGAACAGTTTTGGATTCAGGAAAAAAAGAGCCATGAAATAAACATAAAACAGGTATAATAATAAGGAGATTATTTTTACGGCTCATTATGGGGAAATCGTAATCCATAAAAGAGGAAAGGATATCTCAGATCAAAAGCCTTTTGTATTTGGTGGATCATACGAATATAAAGACCAACGAAAGACTTTCCAAATCTTCATAATTAATGAACTAGATATAATGTCAATCTCCTTCTGGAAAATAAGTGTCCCGTGGATCATAAATATGCTGCTGTAGTTTAGAACTACTATATATAACTAAATGTGATACGAAATATCAATTCAATTTTTTTTACATTTCCTTATTTTAATTTAAGTTTCTTAATGAAAAATATTTCTAATAAAATAGGTTAAAAATGAACAAATATTATACATTAAAAATCTTCAGATCATTTAATACTTTTTTTAGAAATGCAAATTTTAAGTAATATTTAATGTATTTTTTATGACATTTAATCAATAATTTATTAAAAAAAATAATGTTATAAAAATCTGCAAACTCAAACGAATAACATCGGAAAATCATTACATATTTGAACCTATTTGTTTCTGCAAATATACAAATTATTTATAACAAGTTAAATATTTTTTTTTCTTAGAAATAAACATTTAGCTTATTATTAATAGACATTATTTATTCACATGAAATGCAAAATTAAAAACATATAAGAACAATTTTTAGCAAGAAAAATGAGTCACTAAATAAACATAAAATAGATATGCTATAACGAGATTACCTTTAAGGCTCATTACGGGGAAATCTTAATCCATAAAAGTAGAAAGGATATCTGAGATCAAAAGCTTTTTGTATTTGTTGGAGCATAAGATTATGAAGATCAACAAAAGACTTTCTAAATCTTCATAATTAATGAACTAGATATAATGTCAATCTCCCACTGGAAAATAAGTATCTCGGGATTCATAAATATGCTATTGTAGTTCAGGGTTACTACATATAATTAAATCTAATACGAAATGTTTATTTCAATTTTTTCTTACATTGCTTTATTTTAATGTAAGTTTTTAACGGAAAGAATTTCTAATAAAACAGGTTAAAAATTAACAAATTCTATACAATAAAAATCTTCTGATAATTTAATATTTTATTTTATAAATGCAAATTTTAAGTAACATTAAATGTATTTTTTGTGATCAATAATTTATTAAAAAAATTATGTTATAAAAATCTGACAAATTAAACATAATAACTCAGGAAAATCGTTTGTTTCTTAGCATGTTTATATTTTAAAGGCAATATAAACATGTTATTTATTACAAATTAAATGATTTTTTTTTTATCTTAGAAATAAAAATTTAGTTTATTATTAATGTATATCATTTATTCATATGAAATGCAACATTAAAAATATATAAGAACAGATTTGAATCCAGAAAAAATTAGCCATGGAATAAACATAAAAAATATATAATAATAAAGAGATTATTTTAACGGCTCATTAGGGAAAACTCTAATCCAAAAAAGTAGAAATGATATCTGAGATCAAAATCTTTTTGTATTTGTTGGAGCATAAGATTATGAAGATCAACAAAAGACTTTTCTGTATCTTCATAATTAATGAACTAAATATAATGTAAATCTCCTTCTGGAAAAGAAGCTGTCTCGGGATTCAAAAATATCCAACTGTAGTTTAGGACTTCTATATATAATTAAATGTGATACGAAATAGCAATTCAATTTTTCTTTCATTGCTTTATTTTAAATTTTTAATTGAAATAATTTCTAATAAAAAGGATTAAAAATTGACAAATGTTAATTAATAAAAAATTTTCATATCATTTAGTATTTTATTTTACAAATGCAAATTTTAAGCAACATTAAATGTACTTTTTTTATGAAAATTAATTCAATAATTTATTTCAAAAATAATAATGTTATAAAAAATATGACAAATGAAATGAATAACATCGAAAAATCGTTATATTTTTTAACCAGTTTATTTCTTAACTTTGTTCATATTTTAAAAAGCAAATATAAAAGTTATCTATTACATTTTTTAAATTTTTTTTATAGAAATTTTGTTTACTACTAATGGATATTACTTATTCATATGAAATGCAACATTAAAAAGAACAGCTTTGGACCCAGGAAAAAAGAGCCACGAAATAAACATAAAACAGATATAATATTAATGAGATTTTTTTTAAGGCTCATTACGAGGAAATACTAATCCATAAAAGTAAAAAGGATACCTGAGATCAAAAGCTTTTTGTATTTGTTGGAGCATAAGATTATGAAGATCAACAAAAGACTTTTCTATATCTTCATAATTAATGAACTAAATATAATGTAAATCTCCCTTTGGTAAATAAGTGTCTCGGGATTCATAAATATCCAACTGTAGTTTATTACTTCTATATATAATTGAATGGGATACGAAATAGCAATTCAATTTTTCTTACATTGCTTTATTTTAAATTTTTAATTGAAATAATTTCTAATAAAAAAGATTAAAAATTGACAAATGTTAAATAATAAAAAAATTTCATATCATTTAGTATTTTATTTTACAAATGTAAATTTTAAGTAATATTAAATGTATTTTTTAAAACTTTTAATCAATTAATAATTAAAATATTACGTCATAAATCATGGGAAAGCACAAAATTAGTAGCGATAAACTGATAAAGTCAAGATGAAAGTATTTTTGTATTAGTCTGCTAATCTTATTTATTAAACAGAATGAATAAATATTAATTTATAACGCAAGTCTTATTGGCCACATTTGTTACATTCTCCCTATCCCCATTTATCTCATATTATATAAAGATAAATCACTAGTAGATTAAAAAAAACTTTCAAAATAACTTTCCATTAGAAAAAAAAAGAGTATAGAAATTTTTTAAACCATTCCTTTCTACAAAAAAAAAAAAAAAAAAAAAAAAAAAAAAAAAAAAAAAAGTTACTGTTATTAAACTTTTTAAAATGAAATTTTATGTACAAAGTGGCAAAAATTAAATAAATTAAAAGCTGTATTTATTTTTTCTCTATAGAAATATGCATATATATGTACATATATAATTATATATGCATTATATATCAAGTGCTTAAACTTAAATCAAGATTTATAAAAATCTGACCAACTACAATGAATAACATCAGAAAATCATTACATTTTTGAAACTGTTTGTTTCTTAACATATTCTTATTTTAAAACAAATGTATTTATATTTTGGAGCCTATTTGCTTCTTAAGAAGTTTATATTTTAAAGCAAATATACGAGTTATTTATTATAAAGTAAGTGAAAAAAATTTTTTTGAAATAAAAATTTAGCATACTATTAATCTATATTATTTATTCATATAAAATACAACATTAAAAATATATAAGAACAGCTTTGGATCTAAGATAAAAAGCCATGAAATAAGCATAAAATAAATATAGTAATAAAGAGATTATTTTTACGGCTCATTACGAGGAAATCGTAATCCATAGAAAGTAGAATAGGATATCTGAGATCAAAAGTTTTTTGTTATTTGTTGAAGCATAAGAATATGAAGATCAACGAAATACTTTCCTAAATCTTCATAATTGATGAACTATAGATACAGCGTAAATCTCCCTTTGGAAAAAAGGTGTTTCGGGATTCGTAAATATGCTACTGTAGTTGAGAATTTTTATTTATAATTACATCTGAAACGAAATATGAATTCATTTTTTTACATTGCTTTATATTTTAATTTAGGTTTTTAATAAAAAAAAATTTCTAATAAAAAAAGTTAAAAATTAACAAGTGTTATGCAATAAAAATCTTTAGACCATTTAACATTTTATTTTATAAATGTAAATTTTAAGTAATATTAAAGGCATTTTTATGGCATTTAATCAAAAATTTATTAAAAAAATTAATCTTATAAATTATAGAAAAAAACAACATTAGTAGCGATATACTGATAAAGTCAAGATTGAAGTATTTTTGTATTAGACTGCTAAATTTATTTATTAAATAGAATGAATAAATATTAATTTATTAAAAACACTGTTATTAAATAGTTTATTATTTTTTTCTAATTTTTACATTACAATGATTACAGTTTGAATGTTTACAATTTGAGATACAGGAGGATTCATCTATATATAATTTATCTTCAATAATAAAGGAAAACTGATGACGGCAGTGACATCTCCCAATCCCAGGTTCATTTGGAAAAAAAAAAATAAATAAAAAAAAATAAAATAAAATAAAAAAACAGTCAGTGAAACTTTGATAGTTAT
Organism: Maratus speculifer; assembly: GCA_964019185.1. Taxonomy (NCBI): domain Eukaryota; kingdom Metazoa; phylum Arthropoda; class Arachnida; order Araneae; family Salticidae; genus Maratus; species Maratus speculifer. The sequence continues at coordinate 19,651,138 of OZ025297.1, read as the reverse complement.
AAAAGTGTTAATGTAATACAATGTATTATAAATGTATTATAAATGTATTATAAATGAATTACAAATGTGTTATACATGTATTGTAATCTCCATAAAATCAAAATTCTGTATTCAAACTTGTGCCGCTTAGGAATTTTCACATTGTTATAAATATAAATGATATAAACATGCGTAAAAGTACTTGAATCGTGCTGGTAAAGATTTATAAATATATTAGTATATCCGAGATTTTTTGAATACACACGAATTCAATTTTAAGGGGAAAATGTAGATTTCCCTAGCTATCGCAGACAAACACACACACACAAACAGAGGGTTTTGTTCTTTTATAAGTGTAGATGGACAGATCATATTTTGATGGCTTTGTCCATGTCCTGTGCAGCGTATTTAAAATAATAAATGGTATTTAATAAAATAAAAAAATTATCCTTTGAAAAAAAACTTTTAGAATTAAATTATAAATTAATTAAGTCATATCAATTTATCACTTTGACCTTTCAAAACTCCTTATTTCTTTAAAAGATAGGGTATATGCAGGCCCGAGAAACCTCAAATAGAGCCCAGAGCCTGCAAATATTCTGTGAACTAAATTTCAAGCAAAGTATTTAATTTACAATTAAAAATATTCCTTTAGAAAGGGACGCAAAATATAAAATCAATGTTTCTGATCTGTTTATTCTAATTTGGGGAACCAAAAATGTAGGATCCAAACCCTCGGTACCCCATGAATTAATTAGACTATATGTATACAACAATTAAAATATTCTCCAATTCGACATTAGATTCAATCAAATACAACTCGGGAAATCTGAAACATTGTATGCTAACTTATTTTCGTGTTAAATATCATTTGTTTGTATCATAAATTGTATAAGACACATTAGTTCCTTAGTCGTATTAAAATCTGTATAGTGAACAACGAATCACTTCTTGAATATCTTCTTATAGGAAAATTACTTCAATATTACTTTCGACATCAATCAGATCCATAAAATAAAGGATGCAGATGCGAACGAGAATCTATAATTAAAGCAACCAAACTTTGATGTTTATTAGCATGATATATTCTTCAAAGTTATTTAAGGCTTACAGCAGTGTAGTAAAATATGCCTGATTGAAGTATTATACAATAATACTTATTGAAGTATTATATGCAATATGCCTTTCATAAACAAATGTGGATTACGCCCATCATCGTAATTGGCTGGAGCAAAATTGTTTGTTTTCCGCGTAAAATCTTTCATCACGAAAGACTAAAGTATTATTTTAATGTTTAAGTAACGATTTTTTTTAAAACTTTTGTCTATTTTAAATTGATGAGAGTTTTGTAATTGAATTTTTTCGACGGATTTACACGTTTTAGGTTTATCATTTGTTCATAAAAACATGCTTATACAAAATGTCTGTCTGTCCATGTATCGCTATTGTATCATCGAAAAGTGTATGAAGTTATGCGTAGAATTAAATAATTTTTTTTTGTGTGTATTTTTGGCTATGGCAAGCAAATCCTTTTTCAATTTGGACATATTCCACCGGAAGTAACTGTTGTATAACTGTAGTCCGTTGTAATTATAATCTTTGTGCCATTTTTCTTATTGTACTACCGAAAAGTGTATGAAATTAAGTTATGAAGCCAGAAGGGTGCGCTGTAACAGCTACATTTACAGCATAATTTTCTCCATTTTTCATAGTTGTAATTTACATCAAGATTTAACGGATATTACAACTTTCCAATATATTTTGAGCTTTATTACACACGATTCTTTCAGGAAAGTAATCTTTACTTTAGATTTAAAGAGTAAAATATGTGTTTTTAAAAAAAGAATCGTAAACGGTACAAAGAGAATTAAGCAAATATCTATTATTATTACTATTACTAAATGCTTAAATGTTAATGAAGTCATATAGTAAATACACAGATACATACCAACATTACTACATATAAACAGTAAGCAAAGTATTTGTTAAAATAAAATAATACAGAATTAAAAGACATGTACTATTAACAGTACACCAGACCCGGAAATATTAGTAGTTTTTTTTTTTTTACTATAAACTTTTTACAGACTACATTAGAACCAATGCCAATTTTTTAGCTTATCATTCCTACATTTAACACATCCGCTGCCAATCACGCGCTAACGCGTGATGTGGGGTGATGTCCATAAGCCAGTCACGCGCTGGGGCAGGAAAATCTTTCACTGATTCTTTGTTATAAAAGGTAAATCGGCTTCTGGAAAAAACCCCCTTCTACAGTGCGGCATTAACTATCATCACGTCTTCACGTAAGCGGCAGTGGACTTGTTAAAAAAATATATTAAAGATCCTGTTGTCTCTAATGGTATAATAAATATTCTAGAATAAATATTTAATCTTATATATTTTTAAGAAATCTTATATCTTTTTTAAAAACTTCTTTTATTTTCTAACTTCTAAACATTCCCTGTTAGTAACAAAAGATTTCGTAGTTTAGTTATTCTTTAAAAAGAATCGATTGAAAATGCAGTTTTTCATTTTGTAGCTAAATATATTTATTTAAATGCTCTGTAAATTTATTTATTTATTCTAATTTCGTTAAGTTCTCGCTTAGCTGTTTTATGTAATGGATAATATTCCTTTTTATATCTAATTTTTTTGCATATATTTACTCAACAGAGTAATACACTGTGAACAAACAAACAAAAAAATTTTTTTCGATGAATTTAATCAGTTATATCATTAATTCATAGATCTATGTCGATCTTTTTAAAAATAAACAAACGTTTTTGCTGATTTTTAGCATCCATTGTTACACATTCTGTAATTAAATATATTTGTTAACTTTTTACTTCCTTTATACTTAATTTTTTTAATGCAATATTTCATGATGAAATTGTTTTTACAAACTAATAAAATAATTTAAATCTACAAAGCTTTATCCATTTTTTACTTTGTTTGTTTGTTTCTAAATATTTATACATTGACATTAACTGATGGATTATTTTGGAAAATATTCCTTTTTTTCCTTCAAATTTAGATTTAAATAATTACTCATTTGTACTTTACTTGATTTAAAAGAAACAATCAAAAAACTGTTATTTGCAGAAGCTCTTAAAACGAAAAAATCTTTTTTTTTTTCATATTTTTCATTAAAATATCAACAATAGAACTTTTTGCAGTTTACTATGTATTGAAATCAACGGTTTCAAAAAGAGTTAATCTAATTGTTAATCTAAAAAAAAAAGCGCCAAATAAATTTTGCAATATATTCTTTTAATTGTTCACGTGTAAAAAAAATTAACTAATAAGAACAATAAAGATAGGATGTTTTAATTATTGTTTCATATTAAAAAAAAAAAAAAAAAAAAAAAAAAAAAAAAAAAAAAAAAAACATTCGAACTTATGCAAACAAATTAATTTTATTTGGAAACAGAGTTTTAGCTTGTTTATTTCATATTTAAATAGATTTAAAATGTATATAAATGTAATACATTTTTCACATAAAACAATATAAATAATTACTAGTTGATGTGACGATTCTAAAAATTTCTTCTATCTCATACATCTAATAGTTACAATTGTTAATCTCGTTTAGTGTTAATATTTCTTTTACAAATGTTCTTTCCTTACATTTAATTATTAATTTTATACTAAACCAGCTTTGATTTCCATAATAAATTTTTACTTCAGCTAATTAATCAGAGTAAAAACGAGTTAATCATGAACATATTTAATAAATCATTATATTTTCGTTATTACCGTATTTACTCGTGTATAATGCGCACTTTTTTTTTGAAAAAATTAGAGAAAAACTATTGGGTGCGCGTTATACGCGGAATATTTTTTTACTGTTGGATGTAATCACACGATGTACACTGTAAAAAAAAAAAAAAAAAAGGGGTCGATCTACTAAAAAATTTTTAGTAATCCTTGTAATTACTAAAAAATTTTTAGTAATCTTACTCGGTTACAAGGAATCTGTAAGAATTACTAGAAAAAAGCTAGCAACGAATAGTTAATAGTTTCACATTTTTAATAGCTATTATTAAAACTCATTTGGTGTGGCCGTGACAGCATAGTGGTCATAGCACCGAACTCCAGGCTGAAAGTACCTGGGTTCGATTCTGGCCGCCGCCAAATATGCACCGAATGTAAATAAAGGGATTATGAAAATCCTGTACTTTCCCTCCCCTTTAGAAACATGTCAAAATAGAGTAGGTAGCAATGTTTGGTGCTGCCATCTATTGAGGCTTTACTGAAAATCTTCCGTTTTAGTTTGGTGCTGCCATCTATTGCGGCTTTACCGAAAATCTTCCGTTTTCGAAGTCTGTCTTTTTAACCACTGGATGCAGCTCGAAGGAAGCTCCTGCTTTTCGGGCAAACGTAATGGTTACTAAAAATAATTTTGGAGCTATTACTAAAATTTGCTTGGTAGCTCATACTAAAAAGTTTTAAGTTAGTCATACAAAAAATTCTTTTGTTCGTTTACAAAAGAAATATTTGTTTCACTTGCAAAAAAAAAAGTTTGTAATGGTTACTAAAAAATTCTGTGGAATACAAATTTACTAAGAAATTTTTAGTAACCTCTTGAATTTTTTTTTACAGTGTATATTTGAAACAAGAAATTATTCAAAAAACACATTAAACTCGGAAAATGTTACTTAATAGAAGTATTACTTCATCTTTATTTCACTCCCTTGCAGTTTTTTATAGCTAGTCACATTGTTTAAATGCTAATTAGCAATTGTCATTATCGTCATTCATTTACTGCCTGAAGTCTAAACATGCATTTTCGTCGACTTTATTGAAATTCATTTGGTCGTTCTTCATTATCATATCAAATTTATGGTGCGCGTTATATACGAGATTCTAAAAAATCGCCATTTTTTCTTGTAAAGTACGGGGTGCGCGGTATACACGAGTAAATACGGTACGTTATACGAGATTAGGTGTTTACGAATAGCTGTCTAAGCAGGATGCGAAATTCCGATCTCTGCAAGAGCCACCCGATGTACATTACAAGTATGAAAAATGGAGAAAATTATGCTGTAAATGTAGCTGTTACAGCGCACCCTTCCGGCTTCATAACTTAATTTCATACACTTTTCGATAGTACAATAAGAAAAATGGCACAAAGATTGTAATTACAACGGACTACAGTTATACAACAGTTACTTCCGGTGGAATATGTCCAAATTGAAGAAGGATTTGCTTGCCATAGCCAAAAATACACACAAAAAAAATTATTTAATTCTGCGCATAACTTCATACACTTTTCGATGATACAATAGCGATACATGGACAGACAGACATTTTGTATACGCATGTTTTTATGAACAAATGATAAACCTAAAACGTGTAAATCCGTCGAAAAAATTCAATTACAAAACTCTCTTCAATTTAAAATAGACAAAAGTTTTAAAAAAATCGTTACTTAAACATTAAAATAATACTTTAGTCTTTCGTGATGAAAGATTTTACGCGGAAAACAAACAATTTTGCTCCAGCCAATTACGATGATGGACGTAATCCACATTTGTTTATGAAAGGCATATTGCATATAATACTTCAATAAGTATTATTGTATAATACTTTTGGATCCTGCATTTTTGGATCCCCAAATTAGAATAAACAGATCAGAAACATTGATTTTATATTTTGCGTCCTTTTCTAAAGGAATATTTTTAATTGTAAATTAAATACTTTGTTTGAAATTTAGTTCATAGAATATTTGCAGCCTCTGCGCTTTATTTGAGGTTTCTCGGGCCTGCATATACCCTATCTTTTAAAGAAATAAGGTGTTTTCAAAGGTCAAAGTGATAAATTGATATGACTTAATTAATTTATAATTTAATTCTAAAAGTTTTTTTTCAAAGGATAATTTTTTTATTTTATTAAATGCCATTTATTACTTTAAATACGCTACACAAGACATGGACAAAGTCATCAAAATACGATCTGTCCATCTACACTTATAAAAGAACAAAACGCTCTGTTTGTGTGCGTGTGTTTGTCTGCGATAGCTAGGGAAATCTACATTTTCAACTTAAAATTGAATTCGTGTGCATTCAAAAAATCTCGGGATATACTAACATATTTATAAATCTTTACCAGCACGTTTCAAGTACTTTTACGCATGTTTTTATCATTTATATTTATAACAATGTGAAAATTCCTAAATGGCACTAGTTTGAATACAGACTTTTGATTTTATGGGGATTACAATACATTTATAACACATTTGTAATTCATTTATAATACATTTATAATATATTGTATTACATGTATAACACTTTTATTGAAGTGAAAACTTCTTTAGCGGCGCTGAGCACTTTTTGTATGGGTAAAAACTTCCAAACTCGCGTCAGGGTCACGTGATGCTGATCGAAAAAGCGTAAGATCGAGGGGAAGGGAGAGGAACTAGTATCTCCCACTCTTTCTACCGTGCCTGAGTGTGCTGCTCCGTTTAGGCGGCACAGGGCGCTTGCGCGAATGTCCGTGTGTGTTTTTTTAAGTTATAATTGTATTTAAGTTTAACAACTTATACTGTTAATAGATGGAATAAAACGTTATGAAAGAAAAAGTATGGCATTGTGCATTGATTATGCTGCAGTTTCCAACTACTTTTTTTAATTTTTTTTATTGTATTTAAATAATAACAACATAAATTGATACCAAATGCAATAAAAAGTTAAGAAAGAAAAAACATGACATTGCACATCAATTATGCTGCACTTTCCAACCATTTTTTTCAATTCCTTAAATTTTCAATTGTATTTAAAGTTTAACAACTTACATTGTTATCAAATTGAATAAAAAGTTAAGAAAGAAAAGACATGACATTGCTCATCGATTATACTACACTTTTCAACCAATTTTTAAAATTATAATTGTATTTAAAGTTTAACAACATATACTGTTACCAGAAGGAATAAAATGTTAAGAAAGAAAAAATATGACATTGTGCATCAATTATGCTGCACTTTCCAACCACTTTTTTCAGTTTTTTTAATTTTTGATTGTATTTAAATAGTAACAACATAAATTGATACCAAATGGTATAAAAAGTTAAGAAAGAAAAACATGACATTGCACATCGATTATGCTGCACTTTTAAACCTTTTTTTATATATATATTTTTTTTTCTATTGTTTTTAAAGTTTAACAACTTATATTGTTATCAAATGGAATAAAATGATAAGAAAGAAAAGACATGATATTGTACATTGATTATGCAGTACTTTCCAACCAATTTTAAAAATTGTAATTGTATTTAAACCTTAACAACTTATACTGTTACCAGAGGGAATAAAATGTTAAGAAAGAAAAAGTATGACATCGCGCATTGATTACATTGCACTTTCCAACCATTTTTCTCTCTTTTTTTTAAATTTTTGATTGTATTTAAATAGTAACAACATAAATTGATACCAAATGGAATAAAAAGTTAAGAAAGAAAAACATGACATTGCACATCAATTATGCTGCACTTTCCAACCATTTTTTTCAATTCCTTAAATTTTCAATTGTATTTAAAGTTTAACAACTTACATTGTTATCAAATTGAATAAAAAGTTAAGAAAGAAAAGACATGACATTGCTCATCGATTATACTACACTTTTCAACCAATTTTTAAAATTATAATTGTATTTAAAGTTTAACAACGTATACTGTTACCAGAAGGAATAAAATGTTAAGAAAGAAAAAATATGACACTGTGCATCAATTATGCTGCACTTTCCAACCACTTTTTTCAGTTTTTTTAATTTTTGATTGTATTTAAATAGTAACAACATAAATTGATACCAAATGGTATAAAAAGTTAAGAAAGAAAAACATGACATTGCACATCGATTATGCTGCACTTTTAAACCTTTTTTTTATATATATATTTTTTTTTCAATTGTTTTTAAAGTTTAACAACTTATATTGTTATCAAATGGAATAAAATGATAAGAAAGAAAAGACATGATATTGTACATTGATTATGCAGTACTTTCCAACCAATTTTTAAAATTGTAATTGTATTTAAACCTTAACAACTTATACTGTTACCAGAGGGAATAAAATGTTAAGAAAGAAAAAGTATGACATCGCGCATTGATTACATTGCACTTTCCAACCATTTTTTTCTCTCTTTTTTTTTTTTAAATTTTTGATTGTATTTAAATAGTAACAACATAAATTGATACCAAATGGAATAAAAAGTTAAGAAAGAAAAAACATGACATTGCACATCAATTATGCTACATTTCAAAACCATTTTTAAAAATTTTAATTGTATTTAAAGTTTAACAAAATATACTGTTACCAGATGGAATAAAAAGTTAAGAAAGAAAAATCATGATATTGTGCATCGATTATGCTGCACTTTCCAACCATTTTTAAAAAAATTGTATTTAAAGTTTAACAACTTATATTGTTTGATTACTATTCAATTTGTTGCAAGTTTCAGAAGATACGGTCGTCCAGCAGCAGGAGTAGCTATTTATAAAAGGTTGTTTGATGTAATGGGCATATATTTCCACAATTCATATGAATGTGCATGTGAGGTACACCAGTATGTTTAGTAGTAATGTTTTTGATATCAGTGATATATGTGTTTGTTGTTGCCGCTCTGAAAATGAAAAACTAATTGTATTGGTTGCCATTTATATTTCACCGGATAAGTCTTTAAGTGCAAATGAGAATTTTTGTATGAAAATTTATTTATTTGTTCTAAAGAGGCTTCTGCATTACTTCAAGATAGAATTGGAAAGAGATTTGATGATTTGCCGATGATTTTGAGTAGGGATTTCAACATCAACTTTGTGGATGATGAAAATCTACAATTAATTGAATTTTTAAATAGAAAATTTGATTTAACAATGACCAACCATCGCAATCTTAGCACAGAGAGATAAAAAATTACAATTGATGCAGTCATTACAAGATATTTAAATAGAATTGAATCAAAATTGTTTGCTATATATTTTAGTTACCATAAACCTATAATATCAAATCTAGAATATAATGATAATAATGATGATGATGATGATGGAAGAATTGTTGAAATGGGGATGAAAATTCATAAGTTTTATGGGTATTTATTTCAAAGAATACCAACTGACGATATTTCATATTTCATGCATTTGTAAATTTATGTTTTAAGCAATAGATTGCAATTTTTGTATGTAAAATAATATGCATTATTTTTCATGTACAATAGCGCATTAAATGAAAATTGTAATATAATTTTTGCAGCAGTAGTTTATAATAATGAATAAAAAACACTTCATTTAAAAGTATTCTCTGCACAATAAAATATGTCCAGACGACTAAAAAAATACACACATAATTGTTCAAGTTTTCACTTCTGTCGGCACTTCCGGAGTGCCTTTTTTTTTTAACTATCAAAGTTTCACTGGCTGTTTTTTATTTTTTATTTTATTTTATTTTTTTCCAAACGAACCTGGGATTGGGAGATGTCACTGCAGTGAGCAATTTTCCTTTATTATTATAGATAAGTTATATGTAGATGAATCCTCCTGTATCTCAAATTGTAAACATTCAAATTGTAATCATTGTAATGTAAAAATTAGAAAAACATAATAAACAATTTTATAACAGTGCTTTTAATAAATTAATATTTATTCATTCTGTTTAATAAATAAATTTATCAGTCTAATACAAAAATAATTTCATATTGACTTTACCAGTATATCGCTACTAATATTGTGTTTTTCTATGATTTATAAGATTAATTTTTTAATAAAATTTTGATTAAATGTCATAAAAATGCGTTTAATATTACTTAAAATTTACATTTATAAAATAAAATGTTAAATTGTCTGAAGGTTTTTATTGCATAAAACTTGTCAATTTTTAACTTTTTTTATAAGAAATTTTTTTCATTAAAAACCTAAATTAAAATATAAAGCAATGTAAAAAAATGAATTGATATTTAGTTTCAGATGTAATTATATATAAAAATTCTCAACTACATCAGTATATTTACGAATACCGAGACGCCTATTTTCCAAAGGGAGATTTACATTAAATCTATAGTTCATTAGTTATGAAGATTTAGAAAAGTCTTTCGTTGATCTTCATATTCTTATGCTTCAACAAATAACAAAAAACTTTTGATCTCAGGTATCCTATTCTACTTTTATGGATTACGATTTCCTCGTAATGAGCCGTAAAAGTAATCTCCTTTTTATTATATTTATTTTATGTTTATTTCACGGCTTTTTATCTTAGATCCAAAGCTTTTCTTATATATTTTTAATGTTGCATTGTATATGAATAAATAATATAGATTAATAGTATGCTAAATTTTTATTTCAAAAAAATTTTTTTTCACTTACTTTATAATAAATAACTCGCATATTTGCTTTAAAATATAAACATGTTAAGAAACAAATAGGCTCCAAAATATAAATACATTTGTTTTAAAATAAGAATATGTTAAGAAACAAACAGTTTCAAAAATATAACGACTTTCCGATGTTATTCATTTCAGTTGGTCAGATTCTTATAAATCTTGATTTAAATTTAAGCACTTGAAATATAATGCATATATAATTATATATATACATATATAAGCATATTTCTATAGAGAAAAAATAAATACAGCTTTTATTTTATTTTATTTTATTTTTGCCACTTTTTATTAAAGATTTCATTTTAAAAAGTAAAATAATAGTAACATTTTTTTTTCTTTTTGTAGAAAGGAATGGTTTAACAAACTTCTATACTCTATTTTTTTATGGAAAGTTATTTTGAAAGTTTTTTCTAATCTACTAGTGATTTATCTTTATATAATATGAGACAAATGGGGATAGGGAGAATGTAACAAATGTGGTCTATAAGACTTGCGCTATAAATTAATATTATTCATTCTGTTTAATAAATAAAATTAGGAGACTAATACAAAAATACTTTCATCTTGACTTTATCAGTTTATCGCTACTAATTTTGTGCTTTCCTATGATTTATAACATACAATTTTAATAATTAATTGATTAAAAGTAAAAAAAAAAATACATGCAACATTACTTAAAATTTGCATTTGTATAAAATAAAATACTAAATGATATTTTTTTTTTTTTTTGTTTAACATTTGTCAATTTTTAATCCTTTTTATTAGAAATTATTTCAATTAAAAATTTAAAATAAAGCAATGTAAAAAAATTGAATTGCTATTTCGTATCAAATTTAATTATATATAAAAGTCCTAAACTACAGTTGGATATTTATGAATCCCGAGACACTACTTTTTCAGAAGGAAATTTTACATTATATTTAGTTCATTAATTATGAAGATATAGAAAAGTCTTTTGTTGATCTTCATAATCTTATGCTCCAACAAATACAAAAAGCTTTTGATCTCAGATATCCTTTCTATTTTTTTGTATTAAGAATTTTCCCTAATGAGCCGTAAAAATAATCTCTTTATTATTATATATTTTTATGTTTATTCCATGGCTAATTTTTTCTGGATTCAAAGCTGTTCTTATGTATTTTTGATGTTGCATTTCATATGAATAAATGATATACATTAGTACTAAACTAAATTTTTATTTCTAAGATTTAAAAAAAATCATTTAAATTGTAATAAATAGCATGTTTATATTTCCTTTAAAATATAAGCATGCTAAGAATCAATGTAACGATTTTCCGGAGTTATTATGTTTAATTTATCAGATTTTTATAACATTACTTTTTTAATAAATTATTGATCACAAAAAATACATTTAATGTTACTCAAAATTTGCATTTATAAAATAAAATATTAAATTATCAGAAGATTTTTACTGTATAGCATTTGTTAATTTTTAACCTGTTTTATTTGAAATTCTGTCCGCTAATAATTTACATTAAAATAAAGCAATGTAAGAAAAGTTTGAAATAACATTTCGTATTAGATTTAATTATATGTGGTAACCCTGAACTAACCCTGTTAATGTTAGTAACGTAAAAGTAATTTAAAAAAATCGGACTTGAAGTTGTTAAATTTTGAAATGAAATTTATATTAAGAAAAAGTATGTTTTTGTCCTTGTGTGTGTGTCTATTTATTTGTTTCTTAATTATTGATGGTTAGGACGATCTACTCTTTCCAAAAACGTTTATTCAGAATTAGTTAAAAATTATTAGTGAAAAAACACCGATAACACTGGCGATAAATAATAAGGGGACAGAGTCAGAGATAAACTGAAAGAAAGAGTGTAAAGATTACAAAGAATGCGACAGGTGAAGCTAGTTATAAGAGCACAGGTAGAAGACAAAAGTAATGCCAAACTAAAAGAGAAAAAAAAGGTGGAATAATAATAATAATAATAAGTAATAATAATAAATAAGATAATATAAAATAAATAGATAATATATTTTAAACATATATGAAATGAAACAAGTAAAAAGACGAGGGAAATATGGCTCTACGAACTTAAAACTTACCCCTGATTAAGGCATTTTTAACACGAATGGAAGAAGGAAACTTGTGAATAATATTAATGAACTTAGGAACAACGCATGAACATTTACACCTTTAAAAATAATTAAGCCTATTCAAAAACATAGCTCGTTTCAAACGAAGGTGTTTGAAACGATTAATAAGTGAAGAACCCATAAAAGGAGGAAGGAAAAATAAGGCCAAAAATAAATAAATAAAAAGATAAAACAATAAAAGTAAATAAAAGAAGCAAAACAAAATATAAAACAAAAATGCACTAAAAACAATATAAGCCCCCCCCCCCAAAAAAAAAAAAACCGAAGAAATTATTTTATTTTAATAAAGGAAAAGAAAGAAATTATTTTATTTTATTTTTTGATTTTTTTCACTTTATTATTATTTTTCTACCTTTTCTCTCTCTTTTATTATTTTGGCATTACGTTTGTCTTCCACCTGTGCTCTTATAACTAGCTTCATCTGTCGCACTCTTTGTAATTTCCACCCTTTTTCTTTCAATGACTCTGTCTCCTTACGAGCACGTGTTGGTTCAGCTGATGACGAGCTGTTATTGTTGTAGCTCGAAACGTATCCTGCTTTGTTTTTTCGTTTAATGGTGATTTTTACAAAGTGTATTATTTTAATTAGTTAGGTAATTTTTGATTTTTTTTCGATATTTTTTAAACATTCTCCCTTTTGATGAAAATGAGGACTTTGTATTATATCAACTGATATTTTGCCTATACCTTAGACACCGAAGCACACTTTTTATGCTATTTCAATACCTCGATAATAAATTAAAAAGTAAATAAATATAAATACAGTAGAGTTCCGCCATTCGAAAAGAGTTCAGAATATATATAGATTTTTTTAATTTAAAAACAGGATAAATTAAAAAGACATTCGTGAAAATTTTTGCTATACAAAAAAGTTAAAAAGTCACATACATAGAATCTAAGATCGATGAAAACGCTTGAAACCTAATTGGACTGAAAACTGGTTATTTACAGTACATGTCGACTCCACTTATACAGTTCTACAGAATCATTTTTAATCACCGCTAAACTCAAATATAAGTATTTTACACACACTATTAAGGAAAGTCAGTGTTTTTGTTTTTCGCTGACTAACAAAAAAGGTCTCCATACACCAAAAAATCTGAAAAAATTGCAGAATGTTTAAAGTTTACCGGGTTTTTTGAATGATTTTATTTAATGATAAGTACATACAATTTAACGCTTTTTTGCATAAATTAAAAAAAAGAAGAAAATTAAAAATTCTTTTATAAATTTTGATTAAAGTTGTGGTTTAGATAAATAGTCAAAACCCTTAAAGAATTAAAAGACCAGAAAGCATCCTAAGAAATTCAACAAATATTTTGCTGAATGTACTTCAATTTCTTACGAAATGTTTGAAAATTATAATAGAAAAGTCTCTCATTAAAGTAGTTGCATAACTGCATTCTCAGAACAAACATTTTAAGTCACAAGCAATTATTAAGTTGCACACGTCTTGGTTAATCTTTTACACTCAGTGCATTTATTTTAAGCGATACTTAGTTTATTTACCAAAGTTAGAGAAAATTTATTTAAAGAATGTGTTTAATCTATTTTACAGGGATGTATCATTAAGCATATATTTGTTAATTTAATTTAACAAACATATGTTTAAAAGTAAATAATGGAAGGAAACTCTTAAAGTAAGATTTAAAAAAAATAAGAAACTTCTTGAAAATACTATAAAAATCTTTCTAATCATTCTTTTGAGAAATTTTGGCCTTCGAAAAGAACTTGTATTTCAGACATGTTCTTTGAAAAAGTCTTGCACATTTGTTATATTTTTTATAGTATTTTTAAGACGTTCTTTTTATTTTATTCTTCCGCACCAGCTCATTTAATTATTTAAAGCTTTTAAATTAATTTGTAAAATAAAGTATAAATATAATTAAAAAAAAACCTGCTTTTATTAAAATTCACTAAAATGTAGTGGTTTTTTTTGCGCTATTGTGGTAACTTTCCCATTAGTACTTTTTATCAAATTATTATTGTTAAACTGTTCCTGATTTACCTAGAGGATATAAAATTATAGTTGATTAACCATTAAATAGTGTTTTTGCGATGTCTCTCAAAAATGGTGGCTGTCTGCAGAACCTTCCTTTAGTATCGAATTCTGAAAAATTCCAAAATACATATTTACTAGTTTTAATTATGCTATAGGCAAGTCAAGTTTTAATATCTTATTTCTATTGGTTTATGAGACTTGATGATTTTTAACTATTTAGGAAATAGTTGCTGTTCTCGGTCTAGAATTGATATATTTAAGTATGTCTGAATCCTTTTGGTGTCTATATATGTAATACTTCTGTTTCCATAATGAGAAAAAAAGTATTAAAAACTACAAAATAATTAACAACTCAAAAATAAATTGAGGTATAACTTTGAAACAAATTGCATTTAAATGTAAACATTTTTTGTATACGACGGTGTAAAAATTGAAAAGGTGCGATGTTTTGAAGTTTAAAAATTTGCAATATCGAAAATCTGTAAAACTGAATTTCACTTAAAATTTGAAAGTGTTGCCATTCGCAGATAGACATATGTATTACGCACAGATATGTTTGTCCTTTATAATATTGATAGATGGGGTAGATATAACTTATATAAGGAATGGAATAAATCAGAAAGGAAAAAAACACTATCACTTATTTATTTTGTTTTATAAAAGTTAGTAAATCCTTTAGGAGGAAAATTACTGTATAAATAACCTCTTTCAGATGTTTCACCTTTATTTAACTTTAATATAACAATGCATTGTTTAAAAAATATAATTTTTTTTAAATTTAAATATAGAATTAATTTATAAGTTTTAAATTTTAGTGTTTGAAAAAATTATTTTCCAAATGGTTGTTGTAATTTGCTAAATTACATTTTTTATGCTCTTTTTAATTTATTCTTTGTCTTTTGAATCGGCAATTTCAGGCGATGATCACGTGAGTTACTGTGATGATGCTTTCTTATTGTTCTCACCAGTTCCTGGTCTCTCCAACAAAATTTTTAGATTTCCACACTTGTTAGATTCTGACATTTAAGTAATTCTTTTTGTGAACTGATGGAGTGGGACTTCTTATATGGTTACTTAAAAAATATTTTACAATGACTTAAAACTTCACACATACATATTTGGGCATTCAGAAATTTGAATCATTGAATTAAAAGCTGTACATTGTACTAGTAGTTTTGGGCTTTATTTTTATTATTTATTTATTCTTTCTCTAGTTGTGTGTTCTAGGGTTTTTTTAAACATAATAGCTTTATTCAACTTTTTTCTTAACTTTAATTGTAACACAAACATTTATTGTTTACAAAAAGTAATATCCCTTTTTAAAAATATAGAATTTATTTATGTCTTAAATTTTAGCCATTGAAAAAAATAATTTTCCATATGGTTGTTGTAGTTTGTTAAATTACATAATATTAATATTACAAATTTTAAATTTTTTTTCGCCAAAACTAACCTTTATACTATCTTAATTTTCTTATAATAATATTCCGTACTTACTTCAAATTATTAAATTAAAATCTTGTTTCTAGATCTAATCTGTTAATCTTTATGCAGACGATATAAATTTTTAATTTGCCTTAAAAAACATTATTCCAGTATGCGTAAATTTAAAAAGACGGCTCTAAATTTAAAATATTCTTAATTAAACTTTATTTCTTAATATTCCAAATAAAACTCATTTCTTCTATGTTTTTATCAACCCTTTTTAAGAAAGTCTTATTAAATTTATTCCAAAATCATACCTTTCAAAAAATATCATTATTTTATTTTATCTATTTATTTATTTTCCCTCCGTCAACCTTTGATAGTGTGCATATCAATAAATTCATTTCTTTTCTTTTTCTCTTAAAATTAATCATCTATAAAAATCATCTGCCTAAGAAATTCTGAGTCGATTATAAATTGGTTAAAAAATATATATATTTTTTTAAATAAAATTATCGTCTGTGGAAAATAGTCTCGTAGCTGGACAAAAATTCTGTTTACATAAAAGAATGATGGTTTGAGGTTAGAGAAGGTGCTAGAATTTTCTTTTTAGATTTAAAAGAGGAAGCTCGAGAGGTGGTAAGGGAGATGAGAAGAAGGATTCTTGGGGTGCGCTCTTGCATGAGTACGGTTTATGTAGTAAAGGATGGAATATTTTTTGGATGTTTCGGTAAAATATCGTCTGCAACAGGAGCTTTTCCCTCTATTATAGCTACAGTTTAATAAAATGAACTTGCAGCAGCCAAGGAGGATTATTTTGACCTTCTACATTTATTTATTTTGTTTTTTTTCTCACTGGCCATGACTTCTGTGCGGAGTAAGGGAAACCTGGCGATGATGTTTCTGCCCCCCTAACTTCAAAATGTCATATATATATATATATATATATATATATATATATATATATATATATAAATAAATATATATATATATATATATGCAGTGTTCTCGCTGTCGCTCGCCAATGCGCCAAATTGCGACTAAATTCTTCATTTGGCGAGTAAACAAGCGATTAGATTCGCCAAATTGCTAGTGCTCAATTTTTGCTTTTTATTTGTTTATTTTTTTTTTTCGTTTTTCATACGTATGCATATTTAATGTATACACAGTTTTAATACATTTGTAGCGGATAGTTGAAATTAGATTATTAATAATCGCTGTCAGTTATAAAAACTTAGTTTATTTTAGAATATATTGAAAAAAAGGGGGTACATTAAAGGATTAAAGCTATATATATATATATATATATATATATATATATATATATATATATATATATATATATATATATATATATATATATATTTGTGCTACTCCGGGAATCTATTTGGCTAATACTTTTTTCATTTGGCGAATGTTTTTTATTTTTAATTAGCCAAATTACTAACGTTTTTCAAATGTCAGCGAGAACACTGTATATATGTATGTCTTTTGCTTTCAGTTGTCCCCTTAGGAACGGAATCATAAAATACCGATGCTTTATTCATTTATTGTCCTCAGGAATACAGGTATAGTCCAACTTTAATAAGTTGTATGTCAACAGGAAGTCGGTAAAAATGAGTTACAAGGTTTGACTGTCACATAAAACATATAAACAGAATTGTACGTTATAAGAAACCATGTAATATATATAAAATAGAGATAGGAACATTGAAAATAGATTTAGTTTTTAATGCATATTGTATAGGTGTAGAAATATGCTGTTTTATAACCGTTGCCAACAGAATTATCAGACAATCAGGCAGCTACCTGAGGTCTCATGTCATAAGTCAATTATGGGTCCAATGTCTTAAATCGATTTTTAGTGAGTACATTTTTCAGCAGTTTATTAAAATATCAATAGACAATATGAAAAAATTGTTCAGAACCGTATTAACAAACGTATAATGCGACTAAATGTACAAAAGACAATCATAGAAAAACATAAAAAATCGACTTTTTTTTTTCTTTTTTGTTAGAAATATATGTATGTAATCAAATCTATTGATTTGGTAATTTATATTGAAATATTTATATTGTGGTATCCATTATATTAAATAGATGGCAGCACCATTCTTTTCTAGTGGGCATAAACAAAGATTTTTAAACTTTTTTGCAGCACGTATACGTCTAGCTCATCCCCAACGGGTTAAGAGTGAGAAAAATAATTTAACAATTATACATTTTATCCAAATGTATGAAATTCGATCATGAATTTCAATTTACCATAATATATTATTATGCTAATTTTAGAAAATGTTAAAATTTTCTAAAATTATTGATAACATACCTATATATATATGTGTGTGATCAATTCAATAGATTTGATTACATACATACATTTCTAACAAAAAAGAAAAAAAAAGTCGATGTTTTATGTTTTTCTATGATTGTCTTTTGTACATTTAGGAAGAACAAATTCTGTGAAACTAAACAATTTTGAATTTATGTTGTCTGAATGAATATTTGTAGCAGTTTTTACGTTCTGGTGTGTTATGCGTTATGATATGTGTCTTATTTCATATAATGGATATTTCGTTATTGAAATTGCTTATTATTTTATCAATCAAGTGAAACTAAAATTAGCATAATATTATATTATGGTAAATTGAAATTCATGGTAAATTGAAATTTTTGTCGTCCGATTTCAACACTAGGGATATAGGACCAGGGGGGGAAGCCCTTCGTGGGGGTCTTTCTTAGGGAACCTAACCCATATTTACGCAAGGTTCGGAGAAAACCACGAAAACTCCGAACGGTTAGGCCGACAGCCGCAATTGGGTTCGAACGCAGCACCTGCCGTCTATCAGTTGAGAGGTCAGAACCTCTCGTCCACAAATTCGTGATCGAATTTCATACATACATTTTGATAAAATGTATAATTGTTAAATTGTTTTTCTCACTCTTAACCCGTTGGGGACGTGCGAAACGCATACGTGCTGCAAAAAAGCTAAAAATCTTTGTTTATGCCCACTAGAAAAATTTTACTGTGAAATTTACCTTATTTATTTGGAGCATTTTTTCGATTTGAAAAAGCACAAATTTCTGTTTTTAAAAACTAATGACAAAACATTAAAAATTTCGTAAATTGCTCTCGTCGCGAAGGGATTAAAGTTCTTGTGAATTCTTCATTCTTAATATACTACAGAAAACTTTCGCAATATATCTGTGGAAATACAGTTTACAAAATATAGAACAATATAAGCATTAAATTCTTATTTCTAAAGTCTATTTGATTCTCTCATGCATAAATTACTTTTTTTTTTATTCACATAAAATATTTTTTTTATGATAAATGAAAACTCATTATAAAACAATTTTATTATTTTGCTGCATGCTTGCTATTATCTGTCCACAAATCAGATCACCATAAATAAATGCCGAATCTTTTTTTTTTTTTTTTTGCTCTATAAGGCAATATTTGTCTGTCCTTATATGAGTCCCAGTGGCGCCCACTTAAATGGGCCCGTGGGGCCCAAGCCCATCCTGTAATTTTGAATCGTAGTGTGCCCAATTTTCGTTGTTCTATTTCGTTATTTATTTCATTGTTATTTTATTATTCATTTTTCTTCCTAGAACAAAATTTATTTTGCCAAAGACCATGCGTTTTAATTCTCCGATTGATATCCACAAATCTCAAATGACTGAAATGTTTTACTCCATGTTTAACTTTTTGCTATATCAATTTGTAATCATGTTTACGATATGATGATATTGCGATAAATATTAGTATCTTTATAAGGAAAAAGACATAAGAATATTATTTAACAAAACTGCAACTTTATTAAAACACTATAGTTAGAAATAAAATGAATAATGCTTACTTAAAAGGCGATTAAATAATGTTTGTTGTTTGTTTGATTTTTGTCGTCCGATTATCTACGCTAATGGGATATAGGACCAGGGGGAGTGCCCTCCGTGGGGGTCTTTCTAAGGGAACCTAACCCGTATTTACGCAAGGTTCGAAGAAAACCACGGAAAACTCCGAACGGTTAGGCCGACAGCCGCGATTGGGTTCGAACCCAGCACCTGCCGTCTACCAGTTGAGAGGTCCGAACCTCTCGGCCACTGGTGGGGCGCGATTAAATAATGACTAATGATAATTGACTAAATTGAAATCACACTTTCAGTTAAGAGTTTTGGCATTTCCTTCAGTTTCTATATTGGGAGTTGTGAGTCTGTTTAAATGAGCACCAGGCCATATTGATAGCACTAGACTATATTAATAGAAAATTAACCCTCTCATGCATATGGACCTCATCTGTGGCGCCAACTTTTGAAAAATATTCGATTGGCTCAAAAATATTGGGTGGGGTCAGAAATATTTTGGTAAAATGGTACGATCAGTTTGCTTTCCTTTGAAGGGTGTACTGATGGTGAAAGATGAGGTTTTTAAATCAAACTATAGTAAATACATATAAATTATATGACGGAATAAAATTTCGCCTTGCTTTTAACATAAAATGAATAATACTTACTTAAAAGGCGATTAAATAAACAATTATAGATGTTAAAATTTTATTTTATTTAAAAATCTTAGCACTTTCGAACCTTTTCCAAACAGGTTCTTCCTCAGAGAATATTTTCATTAATAAATACAAATATGAGATTTTGTTTTGAAAAATGAACGAGACTCGTGGCTTGAAAACTGAGTTAGCAATATTTTTACGTGAGCGGTAAAATTATTTGATTGTTGTACCATGATTTTTTTTTAATACGTCATTTTCACAATTTGTTAGGATTTTATTTTTAGGATGCTAAACCATAAATTGGGTATATTATAAGATAGGGTATCGTTGCACACTTTATTACTCTTGCATAAGATTTCTATTGATACTCTTATAATGGATAAATAATAATTGGGTGTTGGGAATATGATTTATTATAAGAGATTATAATTATAATCCATCCGAATCGAATATGTGTCTTATTTTATATAATGGATATTATATAAAATTTATGACTTTCCGATTCCATAATCCATTATAAGAGAATCAATAGAAATCTTATATAAGAGCAATAAAGTGTGCAATGATACCCTATCTTATAATATACCCAATTTATGGTTTAGCATCCTAAAATAAAATCCTAACAAATTGTGAAAATGACGTATTAAAAAAATTATGGTACAATTGAATAATTTTACCGTTCACGTAAAAATATTGCCAACTCAATTTTCCAGCCACGAGTCTCGTTCATTTTTCAAAACAAAATCTCATATTTGTATTTATTAATGAAAATATTCTCTGAGGAAGAACCTGTTTGGAAAAGGTTTGAAAGTACTAAGATTTTAAAATAAAATAAAATTTTAACATCTATAATTGTTTATTTAATCGCCTTTTAAGTAAGCGTTATTCATTTTATGTTAAAAGCAAGGCGAAATTTTATTCCGTCATATATTTTATATGTATTTATTATAGTTTGATTTAAAATCCTCATCTTTCACCATCTGTGCACCCTTCAAAGGAAAACAAACTGATCGTACCATTTTACCAAAATATTTCTGAATCCACCCAATATGTTTGAGCCAATCGAATATTTTTCAAAAGTTGGCGCCACTGATGAGGCCCATATACATGAGAGGGTTAATTTTCAATCATTATAGTCTGGTGCTATCAATATGGCCTGCTGCTCATTTAAACAGACTCAAAACTCCCAATATAGAAACTGAAGGAAATGCCAAAACTCTTAACCGAAAGTGTGATTTCGATTTAGTCAATTATCATAATTCATTGACAATAGCCGAGAGTTTCCGCTTTCGAAAACGATAGGCGGATGTGCTGCATTCGAAATCAATCACGCCCATCGGCCAAATCGTTCGGTGTTTTCCGTGGTTTTCTTCGAACCTTGGTTTTCCTTGCGTAAATGCGGGTTAGGTTCTCTTAGAAAGACCCCCAACGAGGACACTCCCCTCCTTATGGCCTATATCCCACGTGCTGATAATTGGCCGTCCAATTGTCACAACCAATCATTGACAATTAAAAACATGAAGATTTTTTTTTCTTTACAGCGGTCGACAGTTAGCTTAAAAACATGTATTTCGACAGATAAAAATGTAATGAAATGACGATTTTTTTTAATATGATATTTTAAGTAAAATTTAGATTATATAATAATATTAAATACATTTATGCTTCAAAATTGTCCTTCAAATTGTATTTTCTATAGACAAATATGAATAAAACCTCTAAATAACGGGAGAGTGGAAACTGTCCGCTATTGGGAAAACCTAAGAGATTAAAAACTTGCTAAGAAATGCTTAATGTTCCATTAATTGAATTTTATAATTGCTGGGAGGGGCTTGTTGAGCTCAAACGAATTGGTAGGCCTCCCCACCTGGCTCAATCTCAATCTGAAAAAAATTGAACTTTATATGTCCTAAAATTTCTATTCTATGATTAATCATAAATTAAAATTGTTTTTTTAGCAATAAAACTGAAATAAAACTGTGCATACCTTTATCCACAGTTTATTACATTCTTAGGAAAAAAAATCTGTTACAAAAATTTGCCTTTGCTTTCGATTACATGTAATTTGTTTTTCAATGTGTAACAGTTTACTGTCTTTTGCCGCTTCTTGGAAATTATCGATATTGCAGGAAACATCTTTAGTTTCAGTATTTCTTTCCTCGTCTTTAAAAGTCAGCTTTTTTTTAAAATTCTGAAGCAATATAATCGCATATAATAATTGATTTTTCTTCAGTCATCAATATTAATGAAAAATTTTTTGGCAGATTCTTCACTCCTGATACATTTCATTAATTTACTTATTTCACTTAATTCTTCATTTGTCGGTAATGTATGTTTCATCTTCTTTTAATATAAAGCCTGTTTTCCTGGAACATAGCCTTACACTTTCCAGTTTTGCATTTTTTACAGCTGAGGAAATCGAAATTATACCTTCGACTACATTAATTAATTTTAGGCAGTTCTCAAGTATATTCATGGAATCTAACTTTAAACGAATTTAGCACAATAAAAGCTTTGTATACCAGACTTTAAATTTGAGTATTACATCTTGATCAAATGGCTGGCATACTGAAGTTATGTTTGAGGGGAAAAATGCAATATTAACATTCTCGAATTTCAAATGCTTTGGATGAGAACTTGTATTCTCAAACCTTTTCTTACATTTATCTGTGATCACAAAATTTGCGACAAATTACCCTGATAAATCTAGAGGAATTTTACTTTTTTTTTCATTTTAGGTGAATTTCGTATGAAATACTACCTATTGCATTCTCTCCCATGTTGGAATTTCTGAAAAATTTTTGCAGATCTACACCGATCATGACTCTTAGACTCCAAAACTACCACCAGTAAAAAAGTTTATCTATTTATCTATCTATCTATCTATCTATCGGTGTATATCACTTTCTTATGGACACGATAACTTCTATAATTATACTCAGATCTTCTTCAAACTTTTACATAAAATCAAGGAGCATAAAATTTCGGTCGAGTTCGTTAATGGGCAAAATTGGACCAAGGGGGTGGAAATAGGGAGGGTTTTTGTGAAAATCGAAAAAACGTCATAAATTCTTAATTAAAATAGATATAGAATCAGTTTAAAGTTTATATTACTTCTTAAAAATAGGCCAAAAGTTTATGCGTGACAGATTTTTGATAAATATAAAAATGGGCTCAAGGGGAAAAAAACAGGGTTTTTGGAAGAAAAAAAATTCATAACTTCGTCAATTCTCAAGATATTAAATCCAACTAAATTTTTTATAAATGCTCTTAAAATTATCTAAAACTTTTGTGTTTACAAGTTTTTGATAGGACCAACTTTTACCGATGAAAAAAATTAAAAACGAAAAAAAGGGGAGGGGGTGAAAAAAAATCCATAACTCCGTCAATTTTTAAGATATCAAATCTAATTAAATTTATTTTACATCTTCTCAATAATATCTACAACTTTTATATTGACAAGTTTTTCATAGGATCAATTCGTATAGCAAAAATAAATTAAACAAAATAGGAGTTGGAGAAAAACACTCAAATCCAAACTGCTTATATTCTGACTCATTTTTAAATTAATTTTTGTTTTTAAACGCATCCAAATGGTAGATCTTCTTATTTGGAAACTGTATAAAGTGATGCATTGGTCAGTTTGTTGATAAAGACAGAATATATTGCAAAAAAAGGCTACCAAAAAGGGTATTTTGAAAAGAAATTCCCGAAGTCATCGTGACTGAAAATTTAAGGAAGTATTCAAATAAGAAATTGCGTTTTTTTCTAACTCGTTTTTAAATCCATTTTTGCTCTCAAATGCATCCAATTTACAAATCCACTTATTTAGGAACTATATAATGTGACGCATTGGCCAGTTTTTTGACAAAGGCAGAATATATTTCAAAAAATGTTGCCAAAAAAGGTATTTTAAACATAATTTCCCGAAGTCATCGTGATTGAATATTTGAAGAAGTATCCAAATAACAAACTGCGTTTTTTCGGACTCGTTTTTAAATCCATTTTCAGTACCATTTTCCAATTTACAGATCCTCTTATTTAGGAACTACATAATGTTACGCATTGGCCAGTTTTTTGATAAAGATAGAATATATTTTTAAAAATGCTGTCAAAGTGGGCATTTCGCGCAAAATTTTCCGAAGCGATTATGATTAAAGTATTAAGGATGTATTCAAATAACAAATCGGTTACTTTATGACTCTTTTTTAAATTCAATTCTACTCTCAAACGCGAGTTGGTAGTTTTTTTTTTATTTAGGAACTATATAATGTGCTGTTTTGGGCGATATTTTAATAAATTCAGAATATATTTCAAAATATGTTGTTACAAAGGGTATTTGAGCTGAATTTCGCCTAAGATGATTCTGATAAAACCAGGTCTTGCAGAAAAATGAAATTAAAATTTTTCAGAAGTGGCCAAACGAAGTTATTAAACTGGGTTTATCTCTATTCATACTTATTTTTGTTTGTTGTTGAAATGAACACTCTTCGAAATCTACCCCCGCCTATAGGCCAAGCCGACAGGGATTTTTTTTGTTAAAAAATAACTTTTCATCCTTTATCGCCAAAATTACTGTCCGCTATTCGGAATGTCCGTTACTCAGAGGTTAAACATACGAAAAATTAGGTTTTGGGAGTGGGGATTAAAAAACTGTCCGCTAAATAGAGGTGTCTGCTATTCGGGAGTGTCCGTTATGGAGGTTTTACTGTATTAATAAAACAAAAACAAAAAAATGCATTTTTAATGAAGAAATTTATTTAATAATAATCGGTAAATTAATTTCCTTTTTTTAATCTAAAAAGTATTTCTAGAAAGCAAAATTGTTTTGCACACAATTTTACCTTATGCTTTTCTTAAGGTTAATGGTGGAAGAAACCGTTAACACAACTTCCTGAAAATATAAACTTATACCGACTATTAAAGTAGATTTACGACTCATTAAGCAAATACAAAATTTTTTGCTTCAATACTCTTTTCGATCTTTTTCTTCTTATTTTCATCAAAATTTCGCAAATGCTGAGCATTGCTTTGTTTTTCCATGAAGTTACTGGTGTTTTAAAAGTAAGTAAATTGATATAAAATTGCTGTAACATATTTTTTTTGCTTAGAACTTCTGTAATGGATATTGTTTCAAAAATTTCAGTCAGCCATAAATTGTTATATTTTTTCTCATGTTTCATTTTTCTAGAAAAAAAACTTTAAGACATAAGCGCGAAAAATGTAAAGCTTTTAAGAAAGTTTTCATTAAAAAAAACATGAAAACAAATGAAATATTTTAAAATTAAAAAGAAGAAATGAGAAAAGAGTTTTTAGCTCACAGGCTATCATAGCCTGAGAGCTTATGTGCCCGCCCGTTCTGTATGTACGTTCGTACGCTCGTACGTTCGTGCGTAACGCGATAACTCATGATAAAAATATCGGATCCACTTGAAATTTTGTATATAAGTATATCCTGATAAGGCGCTTCCCTGATTAGTTTTTGGAGTTCATTCGAAATGTATAAGAGGGGGAACGGGGGGCTCATGAACCTCGCCTTAATTGATTTAATGGATTTTTCATGCAGAATTAACAGTTTTCGTTCAAAAATTTAGATATAGGATCATTTTGATGAGGCAATTTCGTGACTATTACTAGGTGTTCATTGAATAAGTATAAACAGGGGGAACGGGGGGCTCATGCCCCTCCCCTTAATTGATATAAAAGGGTTTTTCAAGCAAAATTGTCAGATTTCGTTCAAATCTCTGAATAGTTTTTGAAGTTTAATGGTTAAGTATAAAAGAGGGGGATAGCTCCTCTTAAATTATATAAATGTTAAATGGGTTTTTATTAAGAATTATCCGATTTGCTCTGAATTTTGGATATAGATTTTTTATATGATAAAGCATGTTCTTGATAATTTAGGAGGTTTAATGATTAAGTATAAAAAAGAGGAAAGGAGAGAGCTGTTTCCCTTTCTTAATTTTTTTCCAAAGGAATTAACCCTTGAAAATATAAGGCCGTAATGTGCAATTAGTATGCGTAGCCTGTGAGCTCAATGCCATCAGTATAACTGGGCAATAGTCTTTTTTATTGTCTTGGCTATATGAGACATAAACGGTAAAACTATAAATTTGGATAAAATTTGTAAGTAATTTATTTAAAAAAAAATTCTAAATATCAGATAATATTAAAAATGTTTTAAAAGAATATGCATAATATATGGCCATTAACGACCGAATACTTGCGATTTTTGACGTTTTGTCAAATATCTAGAAAAATGCATGAGAAATTATCTTGAAACTCCATGTGTGTTAATAGAATAGTATAGGTCAATATTTCCGCTAAGATTTTATCCCCCGAAATCCCATAGGGGACCATCAACAAATTGAAAAAGAACGAAGATCTTCGAGATAAATTTGTCAAAAATAATGTAGCAAAAGCGTTCAAACTGCACATTATGATTAAGTGGCTTATTGTAATAAACTGTGTATATTTTTGAGATGATAGTATGTATATTCGCAGAGAAATTAAGATTTTTATAAAAACAGTCCCAAATTTTGCCAAGTTTTTTGCTTATCTTTTTACTTTGGGGTCTAATTATTTCAAAACTTTATGTGACTTTTTCAGTTTGTTTTCTTGACGTTTATTTAAACTAATAAACGATACAATATAATCCGTTTTAAAAACAACGACAATAGACGGTTTAAATTATATATAAATTCCTCATTAATACAAATATCATTCAGATGTTTTTCGATTCATATTTGTACTGATGATGATCAGAAACTTGTATGAAGTTTTAACCGTCTACTATTAATGTTTTTCTTATGCGATTGTAATATGCTGTTTTTCAATTTTGTTATATATCTGATTTTAAATGTCAGTTAAGTTTGCAATACAAGTGTTTTAAATACAACCATGGTTGGTTCCTTGTATAGGATGGTTTGGAATGCGCAAGATTGATCTTTGCACATGTTGTGTCATAAAGTAAAAACACCCTTGAAAAGCACAATTAAATAGTAAAATAATAGTGATATATATATATACTTAATATAAAATTATACGCTAAAAATGAAAGAAAATATATAGCATAAATTGACGTTAATATGTTTAAATACATGTTAAAATTTAAACTCAGATATTCTAATTAAATTATAAAAATAGTCCTTCCGGCAGTGCCGGGAGGAAGAGGTAGCTTTCATATACTTATATATATATTTATTTATTTTAAATTAAGTTATATTAGTAGAACCTGATTATGAGCTTTGTCGAAATCTTAATTCAGGTGCACATGCACACTCATATTGAAATCGATTAATATATATATGCGATAACTCAGCCATTTTATAAGATACAGACGAAACAAAAAATGCTCTGAATCTTTGTATCAAGGTCAAATGCATAAAAGAAAAATCTTTTTCAATTTCTTACTTTCTTGTACTTAATTTTAAATTTTAAAATTTATAAAATTTTTTAAATGGCCGAATTTTGAAATAAAATGGCGGATGGAACTGAGTATCGAACTAGATTCAGGCCTCAGTATATACTATGTACACACCAAGTTACATCCAAATCCATTCATAAATACGCGTGTTATGCACGCGTATTTACGAAGCGTAGCCATAAGAAAAATTCAAAGTGCTATAACACAATAATTTTTTAAGATATAGACAAAATAAAAAGTGTTCTGGAATCGTTGTTTTATAGGTTCTAACACGTAAAAAAAAATATTTTTCAACTTTTAATTTTTTTGTATTTAATTTTAAATTTTAAATTTTTTTAAAAATTTAAAATGGCCGCCATTTCGTAACAAAATGGCGGATGATGCTGGCCGACGAACTCGGTTGAGACATTTGTATCTACTATGTACATGCCAAGTTTCATTCAAGTCCGTTCATAAATACGCGTGTTATCACGTGACAAAAATCAGATCGTTTCAAAATGTCAGCCATAAGAAAAATTCAAAGTGCTATAACTCAATCATTTTTTAAGATATAGACAAAATAAAAAGTGTTCTGGAATCGTTGTTTTAAGTTCTAACATGAAAAAGAAAAATATTTTTCAACTTTTAATTTTTTCGCATTGAATTTTAAATTTTAAATTTTTTTAAAAATTTAAAATGGTCGCCATTTTGGAACAAAATGGCGGATGATGCTGGCCAACGAACTCGGTTGAGACATTTGTATGTACTATGTACATACCAAGTTTCATTCAAATCGGTTCATAAATACGTCAGTTATCGCATGACAAAAATCATATATATATATATATATATATATATATATATACACACACTGCTCAAAACAATTAAAGGATATTTGAAGTTTTATATAAAATAAAGATATAAACGAATTTTTTTTGCCAAAAATAGAAGAAAAGAATCACAAATGCAAATTTTTCTGGTTTTCAAACTGTGGAGTATGCAAATTTTGAGTTCGACGTCAAAAACGTCGCTTCAGCGGTCGCGAATGAAATTTGACTTTCAACTGGATAAAAGAGAATGAAGACAAGGATGATCGGCATTCAGTGGTTGCTTTGTTTCGATGAGTACGATGTCTCAACGAAGTCATTTGACAGATTCAGAAGCCTGGAGAATTGTTGGTAGGTTAGAAGGGGGCCAAACTCAAGCCGAAGTAGCGCAAGCCATTGGAGTGTCACAAAGTGTCATTTCCAGGATCTGGAACCGTTTTTTGGAGAGTGGATGTGCAGGCCGAAGACCAGGGCAAGGTCGTAGACGGGCAACAACGCCCAATGAAGATCTGTATTTAGCGTTAACAGCTCGGAGACACCGAAACATGAACGCTACTCTTCTCCAACAATACCTTCGCTCGGCTACAGGCACCACGATTTCAACTCAGACTGTTCGAAACCGGCTCCATGCTGTAGGTCTGTATGCTCGCCGACCGATGGTATGTGTTAGATTAACATCAAGGCATCGTCGCGAACGCAGGGAGTGGGCAACCGAGCATGTCAACTGGAGAAGAAATGAATGGAGCAATATCCTGTTTTCTGACGAGTCCCGTTTTTCTGTGCATCCAGATAATAGGCGTATTTTCATCTGGAGGGACTGTGGCAGTAGGAATAATCCTGCGTTCGTGCACGAAAGTGTCAGATTTGCCGGTGGAGGAGTGTTGGTGTATGGTGGCATCTCCATTAACGGGCGCATTGACCTCTACATCATTCGAGATGGCGCTCTGACTGGTCGCCGATATAGTGATGAGATCATCAGACCTATTGTAGTCCCTTACGCTGCAGCAATCGGAGATAACTTCATTTTAATGGACGATAACTGCAGGCCACATCGTGCAAACCTGGTGGAGGATTTCCTTTTCGAGGAAGGAATCGTTCGACTGGAATGGCCAGCGTGTTCTCCAGACATGAATCCAATCGAGCACGTTTGGGACGCTCTAGGAAGACGAGTTTCTGGCCGCCAACGACCCCCACAAACTCTCCAAAAACTGGAAAGAGCTCTTCTGGAAGAGTGGGGCAGAATACTCCAACTCGTCATTAATAGCCTGATTGAGTCCATGCCTCAAAGGTGTTCAACGTTGCTGGCCGCCCGTGGAAACCATACCCCTTACTGAAAATGATTTTTTTTGAAGAAAACACCTTTTCTTATTCTTTTTTTCTCATATGCACAAATTGTGTTTTTTTCCTTTTGTACACAAATGCGCAATAAAATGCATTTTTTTCTGCCAAACATGTGTAATTTATTCTCATATAACCTACTATGTCTGTCGACCATGTATCAATCAGCTAAAAAGTTTCCCAGATTCAAAATCCATCTAAAACTGCAATATCCTTTAATTGTTTTGAGCAGTGTATATGGTTACATATATATATATATATATATATGTCAACATTTGAACGGAGGGTGGTTTTGGGATCTGGGAGTCATGATCGGTGAAAATATACCAAAAATTTCCGGAAGTGCTTTCCTCCGGACGGCTGCAATAGGTAGCTTTTTACTTTTTGTAATGAAAGCTACCTAAAAGGCAGTTAGAATCACGTATACTTAAACTCTTCAAAATCAGCATTTAGTTTATTAGTATCAGAATCTGACTCAAGATTGATTTTGTAGCTTCTTCTGCTTAGAGGATAAGCTGCTTGCAACCCTTAATGTTCGATATTGTCAGGTTAAGACGAAGTTTCTTGTTTCTCCTCTTTAGGATTTTAATCTATGAGGAAATGTAAAACAAATGCTAAATTTTTGTTGACTGCGATTTTACTTTTGATTAGTGAGATGGAGAGACAACGTAAGGGTTACGAGTTGAAGACTGAAGAGAAAGTTGTTTTGTCTGTGGTGATAGTGGTACAATTCAAAATGGCCATTGTTTAGACGAATCGAAGTATTTGCTTTATTGTAGTAGACTGTGATGATAGTAATAGCTGGTTCAGTGGTTGGCACCTTTACATTTACACGTACGGTTGATATTTCAGAAGAACGAACAGCATTATTTCCTAGAACATGTTAATGCATTAGATGAATCAGTTGATAAAAGAGCTAGAGTTTAGCCACTTAAGTGCCATAGAGATTTGAAAGTTATTTTACAAAACTCGTTTATCAAATTCCAAAATAGATAAGGCCCTGAATTCGACACATTTCAAAGCCTTGGGGGAAAATTGAGTAATTTTTATAGTTTGAAATTCTTTTCCAAATAATTACTTATTTCAGGCTTTAAAAATGCAGAATGATTACATTTATAGTTGGCAAACTATTCTGAATTTTCAAAATTTCTATCGTCATGGTTGACTTCTGCACTGCAAAAAATAATTGTTGATTTTATAGTGTAATACTGGCAGCTAGGATGCCAGTTTATTACTGTAAAAAAAAGCAGTGATATACCACCATGTAAACGAATTCAAAGTAATATTACTGTTTAATGGTATATTATTTGCTAATTTTACTGTATATTACCGTATATTTTACAGTTTTAAACCGGCACCCCAGCTTCCAGTATTATACGGTAAAATCAACAATTAATATTTTCCAGTGTGAAAGCGTACACGTGCAACGGATTTACGACACGAAGCATTGCTATGACCATAAAAAAAAATGATAGCTCAGGTGTACTGCCTTAACTTTATTAGGTAAAGTAAGATAATTGAGATTCAAAGTGTTGTGCTTCTTAGGAAAAATCTATTCATTTCAATATGTAATGATTTGGCGTGCAACCTATAACATTTTAATCTTTTAAATTTTTTGAGACTTCTTCTTTTGTAGAACATAAAAGATTGGATTCAGACATTTAACCACGAAGAGTTTTATTTTGTTTTACCTCCGTTTCGTTATATTTTGTTGTACCTGAAGAAGAACAGAAAAAGAACCTGCTGTTGTACAGCAGTTGTGAACAGCTGTGCATGATTGGCTAAAAAAATATTCACCAAAAGATTACCCAGACTGCGTTTTTAAAGTGAATAAACATCTTCTAGAACATATTGAAACGTTTTAAAATAAGGAAAAGTTCTCTTGAAAGAACTATTAGAAAGTCTAATAGTGCGTTTAATTATAAAGAAACGAATGAATGGATATTAGAGGGAGTAAAAGAAAGTAAAGTCTTCAGTAAAAATATATTAAGTCGGATCCCGTTCGCATCAGCGGGTATTAAGTCAAAGAAATGGCACTATTGTGCACAATTGTTAACCACAATTCATGTATTCACAAGGTATGTTTAAGTAATCCTCTACTTTTTATGAAATGGCTACGAAATGACCACTTTTTTTATGCTTAGCCGGGGGCATATCATTCAACTATCCAATTTATGCATGCAGGGCTAACAAGGATTTTTTGTCTGCTTATAGCAAAGTCCAATTTATTGTATTGTTTTCCATCACCTTCAAAAATTTCCTTTTCTGGTAACGCGGGTTGTCACGTACGGAATACTCATAGGTGGTTTTCAGTTTTCTGTAAGTCAGCATAGATATATTGACATACGCTCATAGAGAATTGTGCTAGCAAAAAACTACAGAGAGAATGAAATAAATATTACTCAAAATTAACGAAAGTAAATAGGAATAAGGACGTTTAGCAGCCTTCGAACTAGAAACTCATGGATACCTAAAGAAAGAATCTAATTTACTGGGGGCATCTAATCAACGAAAAAAAAACTTTTTTCAATTTTATTAAGATTGTATTGTTATAAAAATATTATTTCACTGAAAACTACTGTGTATGTAAAAAAAAATCTATTAATAGCTCATAATACAACTTAATATTTTTGCTGACAAAAGTCATCAAGACAAAAAATTTGAAAACTAGAAATTTCTTGGCTAACTTAAGTGTCGTAAAATAAGTAATTAACTTAAGGGGGCTCAGGGGTTGATCGATACGGAAAAACATGTAAACAGAGCTCTCGCTTCGAGTCCATATAAAATCAAAAGTATTCAATGTAATTAATTAAAACTTTCTGATACTTTAAAGGTATGTTTGTAGTCTTATAAAATTATAAAACGAAGTACTTCAATGTAATATAATAAGAAATATAGCAAAATTTATGTAACACAATTTTCGAAAAAAAAGTTATGTATTATATCACCAACACCAAAATATCTTAACATCGAATTGACATGAGAACCTAATTTTTGCTTTAAAATGATCCGGAAACTTTAATCTATAGAATGAATTAAGGGGATATAACTATATCACTCAAAAAAAAAAAATATTATTAAAAAAATTTTTAAATTCTCAAATTTAAAAACTCTTAAAAAATACAACTTTTTTTTCATTAAAAATACTCAAAATATTAAACTATCTAAACTATATTAATTCATTCTATAGATAATTATGTTACATGCATGCAAAAAAAAATTAAGCCATTCGATCAAATAGTTTTTTAAAATCTTGGAGTTAGTCGTCAAAAATCAAGTTTTGATAAAACGCGACTTAAAGGTGAAATTATATGGGTGCGGCTTTGAAATGTTGATACATAAATGCTTATAACTCCGTTAAAAATGCAAATATTTTTATGTGGTTTTTTGCATTGAGTTCAGAATTAATTGAATAATAAAATAGATCATAAAAAAATCGATTTTTTGAAAAGTTTTCAACCCCTGAGCCCCCTTAAATTACATACAGGTTTTGAAGGTTGATTTACAAAAGTAACATGAAATGCAAAAAAGATGAGGTCTTGAATTCGATAAGGTTCTGTTTCAGAGACTTGGATAAGAAAATAAAATAGGTAATTTTTTAAACTGAAGTTTTTTTTAAAATAACTATTTAGTGCAAGATCTTAAAAATGCAGATTAATAATTATACAATAAAGTAATTACTTTTTAGCTCACAGGCTATCATAGCCTGAGAGCTTATGTGCCCGTCCGTTCTGTATGTACTTATGTACGTGCGTTCGTGCGTAACGCGATAACTCATGATAAAAATATCGGATCCACTTGAAATTTTGTATGTAGGTATATCCTGACAAGGCGCTTCCTTGATTAGTTTTTGGAGTTCATTCGATATGTATAAGAGGGGGAACGGGGGGCTCATGCCCCCCCCCCCCTAATTGATATGAAAGGGTTTTTCATGCAGAATTAACACTTTTCGTTCAAAATTTAGATTAGGATCATTCTGATGAGGCGATTCCGTGACTGTTATTAGGTGTTCATTGAATAAGTATAAACAGGGGGAACGGAGATTCTAATGCCCCCCCCCCTTTAATTTATATAAATGGGTTTTTCAAGCAGAATTTTTAGATTTCGTTCAAATCTCTGAATAGTTTTGGAAGTTTAATGGTTAAGTATAAAAGAGGGGGATAACTCCTTTTAAATTATATAAATGCTAAATGGGTTTTTATTAAGAATTATCCGATTTGCTCTGAATTTTGGATATAGATTTTTTATATGATAAAGCATGTCTTTGATAGTATAGGAGGTTCAATGTTTAAGTATAAAAAAAGAGGAAAGGGGAGAGCTGTTTCCCCTTCTTCATTTTTTTTCGAACGCAATTAACCCTTGAAAATATAAGGCTTTAATGTACAATTAGTATTTGTAGCCTGTGAGCTCAATGCCGTCAGTTTAACTGGGCAGTATTCTTTATTTAATTGAGATATTGTTCACACTTTTTATCATCATGGCTAAATTCTGCAGGCGTGCACGTGTTACTGATCCACGAGAAGAAGCATTACTATGATCACAAAATAGGACAGCTCAAGTGAATGTCTCCTTAAATAGTGAACATGATCAAGATAAATCCTTTATTATTTGTTAATTAAGATTATTTTATTAATATTTATAAAATAAATTATGTAAATAAAAAATAGATTAAAGTACTGTAACATACATAAAAAACGAATAGAATTAAAGAATGTGTTTTTCGTATTTTTATAATATTATTGAAAGTGGTTTATTTTTTACAAAGCAATAAAAATACAGGTTTTATTTAAAAAACTAAATAATTTTAAAACTTTTTTTATTTAATTATTTATGCAATTTTTTATAATGTATAAATGTATATACAGGGTGTTTCGCTACCAGACCGACAAACTTTGAGGGGTGATAGTAGACATGAAGACAAACATTATTAAATAGGAAACCATGGGGCGCAAACGTCCTCTATAGGAGCTAGAGGCCATTAAAGTTTAGGGTCCAAAAATTCAAACGATGATAAAAAACGGAAAAAAGGGTCGATTTGTTTGGGGTTTTCACTAAAATCATTCTTTATATCACGATTTTGAAAAAAAAAAAAAAAAAAAAAAAAAAAAAAAAAATTATAAAGATTACGTTCAAAAATTGTCGATAGAGGGCGCTTTAGATTTTAAAGTAACGAACAACTACTTTTTACCGTTATTTTGTGCATGGGGTTGAAATTATTTTAAAGTTTAGACTTTAACTTAAATTTTAATCCCAAAATCGGAAACAATGGGACCGAGTATCTAGTGAAAATTGAACTGCGAACAGAGGGGCAGATTTTAAACAGTCATAAACATTATACAATTCGATCGATTTTATCGCGGTTTGCGTGTAGATCATTCCCATGGTAATTATTTTATTCTAAATGACTTTCAGCTATTGTGTCTCCATTTTTTGATAGAGGGCGCTTCCGACACATCTCCGACATTTCAATGGCATTACTCCTGGGTGTTTTACTACCAGACCAACATACTTCCAGAACATGTTAGGGTTGCAAAGCGACTCGGAATCACATAGGTATGTAACGTTGAAAATACCTTTTTAGCGAGCTGTGGTTAAAAGAAGCAGAGAAAAAAAGCAACAGAAACAGATAGTGAAACAGCAACACGTTAATGTGGCAGAAAACAATTTAGTTAAAGTTTTTACTACAAAAAGTGCCTGAAATTACGACCAGAAGTAGTTGGGCATGCTCGACAACAGCTTCGCATTCAAGCTTTCTGGCAGCGACAGAAATTCGAGTTGAGAGGTCTTCCACTGACGGTACGGGAGTCTCATACATTCAACTTTTCATTTGACCCCAGCAGAAGAAGTCCACACAGATTCAGATTCAGATTGAGCCAGGTGGGGGAGAGCTACTAATTGGTTTGAGCTCAACTAGCCCCACCTAGCAATGTTTATTTAAAAAAATACAGAACAATGATACATTAATAAAATAAAGGTAGGTAGCAAAAAGTAATTGATTTAATGAAGTAGGTGCGACGATCTGGCAGGCCAACGAACCAGGCCACCACTACATATCCACCGCTGTCCATATGTTACGTTGAGGTATCTGCGAACATCATTGGTAAAATGTGCAGGAGCCCCATCGTGCTATAGTGTGGCGCAAAGAAAGAGGAACACGTGCTTTTACCAGAAGTTCCGACAGAGCGTGTAGTAGAAATATCAAGTGGCTTTTTTTTCTGCTTCTTTTGGCCCTAACTCACAAAAACGCATGTTTGACGTTACATTATAATATGATTCCGAGTCAGCTTTGCATCCTTAATACTTCCTGGAAGTATGTTGGTCTACCAGTAAAACACCCAGGAGTAATACCATTGAAAAATCGGAGATGTGTCGGAAGCGCCCCCTTTCAAAAAATGGGGATACCAATGCTATATGTCATTTTGAATAAAATAATTACCAAGGGAATGGCCTACATGCAAACCGCAACCAAATTGATTAGTTTGTCAAATGTTTATGAGCGTTCAAAATCTCCCCCTCTATTCGCAGTTCAATTTCCGCTAGTTACCCTCTAACAATGTTCCCAATTTTGGGCTTAAAATTTAAGTTAAAGTCTAAACTTTAGAATAATTTCAACCCCGTGCACAAAATAAGGGTAAAAAGTAGTTCTTTGTTACTCTAAAGTCCAAAGCGCCCTCTAGCGACAATTTTTGAACGTAACCTTTAAAATTTTTTTACATACAAAATGTGATACAAAGAATAATTTTAGCGAAAACCGCAAACGAATCCACCCTTTTTACCGTTTTTTATAATCGTTTGAAGTTTTGGACCTTAAACTTTAATGGCCACTAACTCCTACAGAAGACGTTTGCGCCCCATGGTTTCCTATTTAATAATGTTTGTCTTCATGCCTACTATCACCCCTGAAAGTTTGTCGGTCTGGTAGCGAAACACCCTGTATATATACACACACACACACATATATACACTATATTGCCATCGATTATGGGACACTTGCGATTTTAGACGTTTTACTAAATATCTAGAAAAATACATGAGGAATCATCTCGAAACTCTTAGTGTATAAATATAATAGTATACGTCATACATCTCCGTGAAGATTTTTTACCGAAACGCCATAGGGGACCGTCAACAAATTAAAAAAGAATGAATATCTTTTGAATAATCCTGTAAAAACTAATGTAGCAAAAGCGCTCAAACTCTAGATTATGATTGAATGCGTTATTGTAATACACTGTGTTCATTTTTATGCAAATAGCATGCACACTCGCAGAGTAACTAAGGTTTTTATAAAAATGGCCCCAAATTTGTCCAAGTTTTTCCATTATAATTTTCAGAGTTCTTAATATAAAATAATATTTTTTTTAGAAAATATGACAAACAACATTGCACACAGTACCCTGTAATCAGAATTAAAAAATATTAAAAATTGTATGAAAAATGAGTAGGTTTACTATATAATTTTTTACTGCGCATGCGTCAAAGATATCAAAATTTCACTTGCATATTATGTTAGCTAAATGTATCGAGCAACTTTTGTAAATGTCTCAAAATCATAGCTTGAAAATTCTGAAAGTAATCGTCTATAGAAAAAGGACAAAATCCGTTGTTTCCAAAATGAAGCAAAAAAATGAGGGATTTTATCCAAATGCAGTAGTACATGCCATATTGTGTATTCTATACTGACACTAATCAATGAACATATGGATACAACCCCTCTTGTTTTTGCTTCATTTTGAGAATAACGGATTTTCGACTTATTCAATTGACGATTATTGTCAGAATTTTCAAGTTATGATTTTGTGACTTTCACAAAAGTTGCTCTATACATTTAGCTAACATAATATGCAAATGAAATTTTGATATCGTTGACGCATGCGCAGTAAAAAATTATTTAGTAAACCAACTCATTTTCTATACAATTTTCATTATTTTTTAATTCTGATTACAGGGTACTGTGCGCAATGTTGTTTGTCATATTTTCTGAAAAAAATAATATTTTATATTAAGAACTCTGAAAATTATAAGAAAAAAACTTGGAAAAATTTGGGATCATTTTTATAAAAACCTTAATTACTCTGCGAGTATGCATGCTATTTGCATAAAAATGAACAAGGTGTATTACAATAAGGCATTCAATCATAATCTAGAGTTTAAGCGCTTTTGCTACATTAGTTTTGACAGGGTTATTCAAAAGATATTCATTGTTTTTTAATTTGTTGACGGTCCCCTTTGGAGTTTCGGGAAAAAATCTTCACGGAGATGTATGACTTATACTATTATATTTATACACTAAGAGTTTCGAGATGATTCCTCATGTATTTTTCTAGATATTCAGTAAAATGTCTAAAATCGCAA
Organism: Maratus speculifer; assembly: GCA_964019185.1. Classification (NCBI taxonomy): domain Eukaryota; kingdom Metazoa; phylum Arthropoda; class Arachnida; order Araneae; family Salticidae; genus Maratus; species Maratus speculifer. Next base: position 19,612,808 of record OZ025297.1, on the reverse strand, counting down.
GTGTCCCATAATCAATGGCAATATAGTGTATATATAAAGAATATTTCTTCGTACATCGTTAAGGAAAAATATTTTTATTGTTTTTTAAACTTTAAACTTCATTTATTTTATATATATACATATATGTATATATAAAAAAGAAAGATTTTTTTTTAAAAAATCTAAAAACAAGTGTACTGTGAAATATGTAACTAAAAATGTAAACTTGAAACAGCTAAGTAAATTATGTGTTATGGCAGAAACAATAAAGAAATGTTAGTAAAAAACAGAAAAAAATGAACTCTTAGTCCCTCCAAAATTTACTTTTTTCAAAGTGTAAAAATAAAAACTCTGATGAGCAAAATGATTTAAAAAGAATTACAATATTTTTTTATCTAAAAAAAGTAAAAGTTACAATTATCAAACAACAAAAAATGGAAAACTGTCTTATTATTACACAAAAATGTATTTTTTTAAAATCTTTCTGAATAATTATACATAAAAGAGCATTTGTCTCTGTTTTAATGAAATTAGAGTTCTTTGAGATAAAATTTGGATGAAAAAAGAAAAGTATTTGAAAAATGCTTTTTTGTTTGAAAAAAAAAAATGTTTGTGCATCAGATTTTTTTGTCTTATAAATATGATTGTAACCTGATAAAAACATTTTTTTAAGCTTACTAGCAAAAAAAAAAAAAAAATAAAAAAATAAAAATAAAAATAAAAATACATTGTTTTAGCATGTAATTTTTCTGGAAAAAAATCTCATGTTACTTTTTTCTAGATTTTAAATTACTCATGAAATATTAAGCAATAAAATAAATAATGATATACAAAAAGTATTGTCAAGGATTGTAAAAAGTATATGCATTCAGAAAAAAATGAGTAACGATCATGAAGCTTAGTATGTAGTTAGCGTTTTTTTAGACAAAGAAAAAAATTATAACTTCAGAGCAAAAAGCATTTTATTGAGTATTAGCAGCTAGGAGAATGTCAATTTTAGTAGTTTGTAAAGTAACATTCGGCAGCTATAAATGCCAATATTCGGTGAAGCATGTAGTCTATTAAGTTATTGATGACCCTCTGAAGTAGATTCTGCCAAAAGTGTAACAAAGAATAAACTAGTACCACTACGGTGGTATTACAAGCGACTTTCCAACCATGGATCAAACATCCTCCATTAGAGCAAGATCTGGCCAACTGACAGACCGTGGAAGGCTATTATATCCTTGTAAACATTGTTGTGAGATTTATACAGTATGTGGACAAGCGTTATCTTGCTGATAAATGGCATCTAGGTGACTCGATAGGATAGGTCTTCCATCGGTTGCAAAATATCATCTAGGTACCTGTGAATCATTAGAGTATTTTACAACACGAGTAAAAGTGATAGAAGAATAGAAGAAGATAGCTTCAAAGAATTTTATTCCAGATATTATATCAGTGTGCTACTCAGTAACAAAAGCAGGATTGGACTGCTGACCTTTCTGCCTACACACGCGTATGGTAGTCAAGAAAAGAGCGGGATTCGTCGCTAACTATAACATTTCATCAACCAGATACTGCTTAGTTTGCTCGAAATCGAACTCTAATCCAAATAACGTCACCTACGCTGAAGGTTTAGAAACAGTTACCTAAATGATGGCGAAAGCTGATCCCAGAGGATTTCCCTGGACCAAACCGCTTTTCTAAAGCCTACGGTTTGATCCCTTTCGAAGTTGAACCACCTTTCCTATCATCCTATCAGTGCCATCGAATACCTCTTCAAGGTTTTATTCTTCTAAATCCCATGTTTCAACAATCGTAGCTTGGTTCTAATTATCAGTAACTCAAATAAAGATTTTTTAAAATGCCGCCTGCTGCCCTATTAAAATATAAACTGCACAAAATCGCCATGGGTCAGTGCTGCTGAAATATTAATTATTTAAATAACTCATCAATTCACATCAGCACACCAAGTTTCATAGCACTGGCTTTATTCTTTCTGGGTGCGTATGTTTTTTTTGCAACAGAGTGTATTTACTCCAAAGATATCTTTCGAGCAATAATATTTTATAAAAAGATTTAATAGGTTTTTTGAGAGCATTGTGCATAAGAAATTTTTGGAGAAAAATGATATAGTGATATAAATACAACTCTCTGACAATTTTTTTTTGTTTAGGGGAAGATATTGTACTAAGAATATGTTTTCAGCCCAGTTTTTCAACTTTTCTAAATAAATTCAAATTAAATTCGCTAAATTCATCAATATTAATTTCTATAATATATTTTTTGCAATAAAAGCGCTGTGTTATATATGACATAAAATAACAGAAAGTACTTATTTCAAGCAATAATTTAAAATAAGCAAAATAAATAAAAACTAAAGATAACAAAAATATTCACTGTGTCATGTTATATATGTAATGATGACTTGGAAAGATAGTTCTTTTATTTGTCATTTTTTTTTACTCTTGAAAAGTGATTATGACTGTTGCTATTTCATATTTGATTTAAAGAATTAATTTTGCTCAGTGCTGTATATCCATATGCTTCATTTATTTCAGCTGGATTATTTTACACTGCTTGTTACGCAAGATAAAATTATCGTCTCAAAATACATTTTATTAATTGGAAAAGTGTTTGTTACTTTAAAACTTTTAATTGCATTTAAATAGTGTGAAATATTTGTACAATACGTGTTTAAGAACTTTTGCTGCTTTGTATAATGTTATTCGTAGCCCTGGATGTGGCATGATTTATTCACCCAAATTAAAAACTACCGACTTGAAAATTTTAACACAGAAATTTTATCAGATTTAAAAACTATTAATTCTTTTAAAATCTATTAAATGTATCAAAATTATATATATTTATCTATATATATACCTTTGAAATTTTCTCAAGGCACGACAGGTTTTATTTTTCGAAAGAACACCGAAGCACATAGTTTAAATTAAAATAAAATTACGTTCAATCTATATACACTATCAAACTTTTAAAAATATGATTTAAATGTTTGCAATCTTTTTGTTTCATATATAAAACAAATAACTGTTTTACAAACACAAAGGCAAAAAAAGTTTTAAAAAAAGAAAAGAATTTTTATTTAGAGGAAAAAATATTCAATCACTTCGTTTTTTTAATTTTTTTATGCGGTCTTTTATTTTTTTGAATCCGTTAATAATTTTACAAGTAAAAATAATACTAAAATATGCCTCTTATTAATAAAATCTTAAAAACTGACAATGTCTTAAGACATATACATCAAATTTAAAGAATTTATCCGTACACATATAGAAGTATATGTTTGTCATAGTTATACCGCATTGATTAATCATATGGAGGTATACATCTATAAGTTTCCTACATTCATGAAAATCACTTTCAATATCATGTGAGTAAAAAGCGTACAGATAATGTACTTGTACCAATTAAACAAACTATACATAATGTGGTTTTGTATCGAATCAAGAATATTTGTATTTCATTAAACATAAAATAATTTTCTGTTATACAATCACATATTAATGGTATATGGCGAAGTATTAGTATAAAAAAAGCTATACAAGGAAAGTTTTTGATAAATTTTTGTCATTACCTGAACTACTCATTTATCCAGATGTCAACCGAATCCAGAATTTAATATCATATCATAAATCCATATTTAACTTCGATAGAGTGTCTTTTCTGCGGGTTATATTAAATGCAAAAGCAACAGATTGTAATCTTTACAGACGTTAAAAACAAAACCTTTCTAATATCATTACTAGTGCTCATCCGGAAGTACACTGTAAAAAAAAAGGGTCGATCTACTAAAAAAACTTTAGTGATCCTTTTAATTACTAGAAAATTTTTAGTAATCTTAGTCGGTTACTAGAAAATCTGTAAGAATTACTAGAAAAAAGTTAGCAATGAATAAGAGTTAATAGTTTTATATTTTTAATAGCTATTACTAAAACTCACTTGGTGTGGTCTTGATAGCATAGTGGTTATAGTAACGGACTCCAGGCTGAACGGTCCCGGGTTCGATGTTCGACACAGCCAATTACACCCCGAATGTATGTTGTGTTATATATCGTATATATATATATATATATATATATATATATATATATGTTGTATATCGTTAATAAAGGGATTATGAAAATCCTGTCGGAGGTGGTACCAATGTTTAGTGCTGCCATCTATTGCGGTTTTGCCGAAAATCTATCACTTCAGTAGTCTGGATGCAGCTCGAAGGAAGCTCTTGCCCTTCGGGCGCACGTAAAGGGTATTAAAAATCATTTTGGAGCTATTACTAAATTTTGCTTGGTGGTTCATACTAAAAATTTTTAAGTTAGTTATACAAAAAATTCTTTTGTTCAGTTTACAAAAGAAATGCTTGTTTCACTTACAAAAAAAAGTTTGTAATGGTTACTAGAAAATTCTGTGGAATACAAATTTACTAAAAAATTTTTAGTAACCTCTTGAATTTTTTTTTACAGCGTACTTTGCTCGAAAGGGAGTGCTGTCTGTATGATATCAGAATATAAATGGAAGTTACATCCAACATTAGTAACTTAGAGAAATGTTTAAATAGTTATTTAACATGTTTTTCTTTTATGTTCGAAGGGTTTAATTCTACGATATTAAAATATGTTAAATAATGCACTAGCCTCTAAAAGTTAACCCTTTCGGTCCGAATTTTTTTCTATTTTGAGAACAAAATTAGATTTTTTTTAGCTATATAAATAGACTTACTGAAGGTTAAAGATTATCCCATTATCTAAAAAGTAACGAATGTACTTATTTTGTGGACCATTCAATTCATATTTATGTGATAATAGGCTGAGGAAGAGTTTTCGACGATATTTGGAAAATCAAGTATTACAACAGGATTTGAGTAGGTATTGCAACTTTCTAATTTTTTTTTAACGTTTTATCGCGCATGATTGGTTCAGAAAAGTAATCAACATTTTAAATTTAACAAGTTGGAAATTGCACATAAAGCGTAGCAAATGAGGTGCGTTCGTACGATAATGAAGTTTTAAAACTATCACTCTCATATATCAATCTCATAAAATTGTAAATAGTTAATTACAATGAAAATGCGCAACAAGCAATGTTCTCTCTATACTCATTATGTAATGGAATACTTTTGTGTGACCTTGTAAATCAATAACAAAAGTTCTTTGCACAACAGATTATGCAAAATCTATATTATAATATGTACTTTATGATGCATATCATTATTATTATGTTCGAATGAGTGTAATATTATTAAAGTGCATTTGAAACTTTTTTTTTCCCATTGACTGTAATGTAACGGAGTACTTTTGATTTTCCCTGTATTTGATCTATGCATCCTATTTTCAAAAAAATTTAAATGACTTAACAAAATTATGCAATAAGTATGCAATTTAAAATTCAAACGATTAAAATGCATTTGCAACATTTTCCCCCATTGACCGTAACGTAACGGAATACTTTTGATCGTCCCTGTAATTGATCTATCCATCCGATTCTCATAAAATTTGAAACGATTCGACAAAATTATGTTATAATTATATATTTTAAATTTCAAAAGATTCGGTTGGGTAATTTTTGCGTTGTTATTTGCGGACAGACAGACAGACGGACTGAACGACAAGTATAGGGGCTACGTATTTAAATAATTACGAACGCACCTAAAATGGGAAATATGTGTATGAAATAAAGGAATCGTCAACGGTACAAAGAGAATTAAGTAAACTTTTATTATTATTCTTATTATTACGAAATGTCAAAACATAAAAAATGAAGTTTTAATAAGAAAAGCATAGCCATATAATATAATTTATGTATGTCGAAAGTAACTAAATAACTGTTAACACAAAATAATACTTGATGAACAGAATATACTATTAAGGGAACGAGGGACCTTTAAAATCATTTTTTTAATATTTTTAAAATTGCAGTTTAAATATTATTCAAGGATACATTATATGCATTATAACATATATTTATCACAAAAAATGTAAAAAAAAAATTTTTTTTTGAGAAAAATAGGGAAATTTTTGTAATATTTTTGATTTAACGAGAACTTTTCAAAATGCTCCATGCGCATTATTTTTTCCCTGAATGCTTTGAAATTTTTTACAGTTATTTATCATAATATATGTCATAAAACTGTGCATGGTTTTTTGAAAATAAAAATAATTGTAAAAGTTATAGGTAGTTAATTGTAAAAATAGGTTCAAAAATGCTCAAAATTTCAGAAAAATTTAGAAAATATTTTTTTTCTTACATTTATATTGAGATATATAAAATTCGATGCACAGTTTTATTTATATATGTAAATCAAACTTGTGTAAATAATAATTGGAGATATTCAATGATATGGAATGCGCATGGGACATTTTGAAAAGTTCTCGTTAAATCTAAAATATTACACAAATTTCCTTATTTTGTTCCAAAAAAATTTTTTTGAAACATTTTTTGTGATAAATATATGATATAATGCATATAATGTACCCTTGAATAATATTTAAAGTGCAATTTAAAAAATATAAAAGAAATGATTTTAAAGGTCCCTTGTCCCCTTAATAGTACACCAGAGAAAGGGTTAAGGGACTGTCAGTGGTTGCTTTTGATTGCATACAGTTTCTAGAATATGTACTAAGAATTCTTGATGAATTGTCAGTGAATTTCAGTGATGTGACGAACATGTTTGACTTCATATTTTTCATTAAAGATTTAGTCGTGGGAACAATTAGGAGGCTAACAATAAATTTAATAATAAAATAATGTTTGTAGTCACCATGCAACAAAAAAGTTCTCAAAAGACTCTGCATCTGTAATAAATGACTATCTGGGTACTAATTAATATTTGTGTGCGTTTGTGTAAGCATATCATTTTTATTCATCAAATTGTTAATGTTTCTGTAAAAACTTTAATTTTTTAAAATTTATTTAAGGGTTTTTAATTAAATTTAATACGGCTTTCTGATAGGCCGGCATGTGAGTTTTTTCACATGTTAAGAGTGTCGTAACGTATTTTTAATCCTATTGCCAATACCTAGTCCTGAGCTACGAGCAAAGAGCGTTTGCATCCGCACATTGCCAGTTTTTTCGCTAACTTAGTCAGTCACTTCGCATTCTATGCATTTTTCGTGCATGGCTGAATGCAGAAAGTTTCTCTTGTGTTACTGTTATTTCCAATATCTCGTCTCATGCAATTGCTTTTGGCAAATGCGTGATGTGACGTAATGGATTAACTCAATGTATCTATTGTGTGTAAAATGAACTGTTCTGTTCGGTGGTTATGATATATGAGATACCCCTGTCTTAATTTTGAAAATATGCAACTTTTTCACTCTTTAATCAAAATTTTATTACTTTTCAGAGTATATCTATCTTAATTATCCTGCTTTTAAATATTTATTGACTTTTATGTTGTTTGATATCGAAGTAGTGAGTCTGCATTTTTGATTTAAATAAAAATATGAAAGATTTAAACGTCCATTCATTTTTTAATCATCTGGCAATGGTTTCTTACACTGCGCTTTTCACTCTGTTCTGGTATGAATTTAAGTTGTTAAACCACGACGAATTTTTCACACTTTCCGGCCATTTTAAGCATTTTCTGTTGCATGAATGACCTCAAATTATAATTTATTGTAAGTTTGTTTTTGCTCTAATTGTCCCCACGAATAAATTATCATAGAAGAAGATAAAGACAATTCTTTGCATCCTCTAAGTTCCAGGACAATCTTCAACTATTTTAGTAGATATTTGAAAAACCATGTGCTTTTTGGAACCCCTTGTATATGGGTTTAATACTTTATATTTATTGTTATGTACAAAGATATATGCATAATTTTTGGTACACAAAAATAATTCAAATCTTATCTAGGTCACATGTTTTTCAGTTATTTATGTCATATAATAATATTATATAGAAGCTGTTGCACTTATACTTTCTAATTATTGCGCATATTTAATTAGTAAAAACAAAGTTTTTAACATTACGATAAAGAAGATTTATTGTATATCTAAGACAATAAGTGTTGAATAGGCTGTTAATGTAAAAAGCACATATTATTCAGAAGACATTTCTGTAAAAATAATGTAAATTACTATCCTCAAGAAAATCTTTACCGACATGCACTTCTAAAAGTATGGGGTATGAACAGTGTGAAGTAAATTGCAAGATACCACACACCTTGGAGAGCTGTGAACCACATGCTTCTGTAGCTATTGCGCCAAGCTGTCTAACTGCTCTTTAAAGAAAACAATGCAATCCCATGGGAAATATAAAGTTTTAAGGTTCATTTTCTCGAAAACTGCCCGGTTGATTTTGGATAAAATTTGAATCCAAATTTATTGGATTACGTTCAAGACTTATGGCATGCAATTTTTTTCAGCGACTAAAACTTTTTATTTTAGATCAATCGCAATTTTTCAATTTTTTAAAATAATAATAATAATTTGAGACTAATTTAAAAATTTTAAGACTGTCTGCCACATATGATCTTACTTTTATACTTTAAAAAAATCAAAATCGCTGGAGTACTTCATGAAATATCGTAGAGTACCAAAAGTAAACCCCCTTAAAATATAATCCTCCCCCCTTTCATATATTTTGCAAGCTGCATAAATCCTGGGAAATTTATAGATTCCAATTATATCCAAATTTTAATCTATCGTAAAGTTCCAGTCATAAGCATCCTTTAAAATTATTGAAATTTAATGCCTGTTTAAGAGGGGCTTACTTTCGGTACTTTAGAGTAATAGGATTTTTGCCTGAAAAGTACGATTTTTGAAGAGCTGAAAAACTTAGACACTTCTAACTTGTGTGAACTTCTTGTGCATTTTTATCAAGCGCATGACTGAAGTATACACAAATCCTTGGATAAATGTAATTACATATAATGAATGAGTATTAAATGTTACAGTAAAATTATTATGAGTGGGCGTGACGTCCAATTGGGGCCTTTCGCATATTTCAGATATGTATATTGCTGGGACGATTACTGTCTCTAAACCAATAGGAGACCGTCATTATCACGGTCAAGTACACACCCACACAGTTTGATTGACAGGAACTCGTGGACAATTGATCGTGTGTGTTTATTATTTATTTGTACTCGGATTGTTTGAATTTGTACTCGGTAATTAAAAATTAAAGGTACGAAAGAATTTTTTTTTTTTTTCAAAATGACTGAATTTTATTTACTTCAATTAGAAATTATACTTCCTCTGATCCTGAAATAAATAAATAAATAAATAAATAAAAATTAAAGTAAGAATTTTGCTTATACGGATATTTTTGCAGAATACTTTTTTCCCATTTGTTTAATATATATATAAATCATTTTGGAACGATATTTAGAATATTAAAAGGGTTTGAAATATTTTTTTTAAATGTCTTATTTATTAATAAAAGACAGCCTCCAATAATTAAAAAAAAAATCACCAACGGACTCTCGGCCGGCGATGGACTCGAACCCATATCCTCCGGTTTCAAGCTCGACGATCTAACCATTCAGCCAGTCAGCTCACTTTCATCCGCAACAGATTATCGTTATAATTAGCACCGTCAATTGTCCACGAGTTCCTGTCAATGAAACTGTGTGGGCGTGTACTTGACCGTGATAATGACGCTCTCCTATTGGTTTAGAAACAGTAATCGTCCCAGCAATATACACATCTGAAATATGCGTGCCTTTCCTTATGTGAGTGGGAGCGGGTCTTCTCTTTCCTTGAATTTTTATTTCTAATAATCAGGAAAAAAAAAAAACTGTGCGTATCAATAGATTTGGGATTTAACAAAAAAACTTTTAAGCCAGTATACAAAAATTATTATTATTATTATTATTATTATTATTATTATTATTATTATTATTATTATTATTATTTTAAACTCATGTCTTTCTTTAAGTGCTTTAAAGTGTCCTTGTGTACCTTGAAAGGTAATGTGAAGCAGCAGCAACACGTTACCTCAAGGAATATCAAACATTTTCATTGGCATTACGATTCAAACAAGTTGGAAATTGCACGTAAAGCGTAGCAAATGAAGTGCGTTCGTACTATAACGAAGTTTTAAAAATATCCAGATCTTACTTTTATAGTATACAGTACTTCAAATACAGTATAGCGGTCGAAATTATTTGTGTGCTCCTGTAAATACTATCTGCTTTATATTAAACTGGAAGTAACTCGTATTAAATCTCAACAACGTATATAAATTTCATAAAATGTGAAATTGTTTAATATAATTAAAACATTCCCTAAACAACATTTCTCCTAATAGTATGTTGTAGATTACTTTTGTGTGGCCCTGTAAATTAATAATAAATATTTTTTGAATATGTGAATCTACAAGATGTATATTTTAGTATATATTTCATAGATTCATGGCATTTCTATGATATTTGAAAGAATGTAACATCACCAAAATGTACTTGAAATTATTTTTTTTTCTATTGACCGTAATATAATGGAATACTCTGTAATGGATTGTCTCTGTAATTTAACTATACATCCGATTTTGCTAAAATATCAAATGACTCGACAAAATTATGCAAAAATTATATATTTCAAATCTCAAACGGTTTGGTTGGGCAGTTTTTGCTTTGTTATATGCGGACAGACAGACGGATGAACAGAGTGAACGACGACTATAGGTGTTAAGCATTTATTTAATTACGAACGCACCTGAAAATTTTTCGATCTTGGTGTATTAGTACACAGTATTTCTGATATTGTATAGTGGCCGAAATCTTTTTCGTGTCCCTGTAATTACTATCTGTTTTTAGCTCACAGGCTATCATAGCCTGAGAGCTTATGTGCCCGCCCGTTCTGTATGTATGTTCGTACGTAACGCGTTAACTCATGATAAAAATATCCAATCCACTTGAAATTTTGTATATAGGTACATCTTGACAAGGCGCTTCCCTGATTAGTTTTTGGAGTTCATTCGATGTGTATAAGAGGGGGAACGGGCGGCTCATGTCCCTCCCCTTAATAGAAATAAGTGGGGTTTTCATGAAGAATTAAGTTTTCGTTCAAAATTTAGATATAAGATCATTCTGATGAGGCGATTCCGTGACTGTTATTAGGTGTTCATTTAATAAGTATAACCAGGGGGAACGGGGGTTCTAATGCCCCTCCCCTTAATTTATATAAATGGGTTTTTCAAGCAGAATTGTCAGATTTCGTTCAAATCTCTGAATAGTTTTGGAAGTTTAATGGTTAAGTATAAAAGAGGGTGATAACTCCTCTTAAATTATGCAAATGCTAAATGGGTTTTTATTAAGAATTATCCGATTTGCTCTGAATTTTGGATATAGATTTTTTATATGATAAAGCACGTCCTTGATAGTTTAGGAGGTTCAATGATTAAGTATGAAAAAGGGGAAAGGGGAGAGCTGTTTCCTCTTCTTAATTTCTTTTTCGAACGGAATTAACCCTTGAAAATATAAGGCTGTAATGTACAATTAGTATGCATAGCCTGTGAGCTCAATGCCATCAGTTTAACTGGGCAGTATTCTTTTTATTTATTATACAGGAAATAACTTGTAGTAATCCAGAGCAACATACATGAATTTCATAAAATCTTAAATAATTTAATACAATTAAAACGCGTATCAAACATTGTTCTCCCTATACCATTATGCAATGAAATACATTTGTGTGGCCTTATAAGTCAATAACATATGTTCTTTGCACCACAGATTGAATAGAATGCATATTACACTATACATTTCATAGATGCATACCAATTTTATTATGTTCGAAAGAGTGTGACACCGTTAAAATGCACTTGAAATTATTTTTTTCTCATTCACCATAATGTTACGGAATAATTTTGATTGCCCCTGTAATTGATCCATGCATCCGATTTTCATAAAATTAAAAATGACTCGACAAAATTATGCAATAATTATATATTTTAAAATTCAACCGATTCTGTTGCGTAGTTTTTGCGTTGTTATTGCGGACAGACAGACGAATTGAACGACAATTTTAAGTGCTACGTATTTACATAATTCCGAACGCACCTAAACAGAGATAGCCAAACGAGACAGAAAATATACTGGCTGTCAAAATAATGTGATACAATGACTGTGGGATGACATGGTGCATCCCACAGTCATGCACCATGTGGAATGACTGCGCCCGTAAGACATGGTGACGTCACTGCAACGTCGTTGGGAAGTCACATTGTGACTTTGTGACCATCGATTGTCGATGTGACGTCACGTGACGTCGATCTGAAGTCACAGTGACTAAAATGTGAAGTTGTTATGGCCGTTTTAGAGCTTTTTTGTGACGTCACATTGTGACCAGTTTGTGAAAAGTGTGTCATTTGTGACTACTTTGACATTAACATTGTGACGATTTTCTAAAATTTATTAAGAAAGTCACATCTCAGTCACAAGGTGACGTCACTGAGTGATCGCATTTTGGTCACAGATATGATGTGACCAAAGTGACTCACAGTGACGTCATTGTGACGTCACTGTGACCATGCATGCTATGAGGGTGGGATCAGCCGCACAGTCACACACACAGCTACAGTGGGATCAATCCCAGAGTCTTTTGTTTCATCGAAATGTCGATGAAACGAGATGCATTGGCGAAAGATCCTCAGAAAATACGACTATGGGGAAGAAAAATTACTTTAAGAGCCCACAATAGTCACAGAAAAATTTCTCATAAAGACAATTCTTTGCATCCTCTAAGTTCCAGGACAATCTTCAACTATTTTAGTAGATATTTGAAAAACCATGTGCTTTTTGGAACCCCTTGTATATGGGTTTAATACTTTATATTTATTGTTATGTACAAAGATATATGCATAATTTTTGGTACACAAAAATAATTCAAATCTTATCTAGGTCACATGTTTTTCAATTATTTATGTCATATAATAATATTATATAGAAGCTGTTGCACTTATACTTTCTAATTATTGCGCATATTTAATTAGTAAAAACAAAGTTTTTAACATTACGATAAAGAAGATTTATTGTATATCTAAGACAATAAGTGTTGAATAGGCTGTTAATGTAAAAAGCACATATTATTCAGAAGACATTTCTGTAAAAATAATGTAAATTACTATCCTCAAGAAAATCTTTACCGACATGCACTTCTAAAAGTATGGGGTATGAACAGTGTGAAGTAAATTGCAAGATACCACACACCTTGGAGAGCTGTGAACCACATGCTTCTGTAGCTATTGCGCCAAGCTGTCTAACTGCTCTTTAAAGAAAACAATGCAATCCCATGGGAAATATAAAGTTTTAAGGTTCATTTTCTCGAAAACTGCCCGGTTGATTTTGGATAAAATTTGAATCCAAATTTATTGGATTACGTTCAAGACTTATGGCATGCAATTTTTTTCAGCGACTAAAACTTTTTATTTTAGATCAATCGCAATTTTTCAATTTTTTAAAATAATAATAATAATTTGAGACTAATTTAAAAATTTTAAGACTGTCTGCCACATATGATCTTACTTTTATACTTTAAAAAAATCAAAATCGCTGGAGTACTTCATGAAATATCGTAGAGTACCAAAAGTAAACCCCCTTAAAATATAATCCTCCCCCCTTTCATATATTTTGCAAGCTGCATAAATCCTGGGAAATTTATAGATTCCAATTATATCCAAATTTTAATCTATCGTAAAGTTCCAGTCATAAGCATCCTTTAAAATTATTGAAATTTAATGCCTGTTTAAGAGGGGCTTACTTTCGGTACTTTAGAGTAATAGGATTTTTGCCTGAAAAGTACGATTTTTGAAGAGCTGAAAAACTTAGACACTTCTAACTTGTGTGAACTTCTTGTGCATTTTTATCAAGCGCATGACTGAAGTATACACAAATCCTTGGATAAATGTAATTACATATAATGAATGAGTATTAAATGTTACAGTAAAATTATTATGAGTGGGCGTGACGTCCAATTGGGGCCTTTCGCATATTTCAGATATGTATATTGCTGGGACGATTACTGTCTCTAAACCAATAGGAGACCGTCATTATCACGGTCAAGTACACACCCACACAGTTTGATTGACAGGAACTCGTGGACAATTGATCGTGTGTGTTTATTATTTATTTGTACTCGGATTGTTTGAATTTGTACTCGGTAATTAAAAATTAAAGGTACGAAAGAATTTTTTTTTTTTTTTCAAAATGACTGAATTTTATTTACTTCAATTAGAAATTATACTTCCTCTGATCCTGAAATAAATAAATAAATAAATAAATAAAAATTAAAGTAAGAATTTTGCTTATACGGATATTTTTGCAGAATACTTTTTTCCCATTTGTTTAATATATATATAAATCATTTTGGAACGATATTTAGAATATTAAAAGGGTTTGAAATATTTTTTTTAAATGTCTTATTTATTAATAAAAGACAGCCTCCAATAATTAAAAAAAAAATCACCAACGGACTCTCGGCCGGCGATGGACTCGAACCCATATCCTCCGGTTTCAAGCTCGACGATCTAACCATTCAGCCAGTCAGCTCACTTTCATCCGCAACAGATTATCGTTATAATTAGCACCGTCAATTGTCCACGAGTTCCTGTCAATGAAACTGTGTGGGCGTGTACTTGACCGTGATAATGACGCTCTCCTATTGGTTTAGAAACAGTAATCGTCCCAGCAATATACACATCTGAAATATGCGTGCCTTTCCTTATGTGAGTGGGAGCGGGTCTTCTCTTTCCTTGAATTTTTATTTCTAATAATCAGGAAAAAAAAAAAAACTGTGCGTATCAATAGATTTGGGATTTAACAAAAAAACTTTTAAGCCAGTATACAAAAATTATTATTATTATTATTATTATTATTATTATTATTATTATTATTATTATTATTATTATTTTAAACTCATGTCTTTCTTTAAGTGCTTTAAAGTGTCCTTGTGTACCTTGAAAGGTAATGTGAAGCAGCAGCAACACGTTACCTCAAGGAATATCAAACATTTTCATTGGCATTACGATTCAAACAAGTTGGAAATTGCACGTAAAGCGTAGCAAATGAAGTGCGTTCGTACTATAACGAAGTTTTAAAAATATCCAGATCTTACTTTTATAGTATACAGTACTTCAAATACAGTATAGCGGTCGAAATTATTTGTGTGCTCCTGTAAATACTATCTGCTTTATATTAAACTGGAAGTAACTCGTATTAAATCTCAACAACGTATATAAATTTCATAAAATGTGAAATTGTTTAATATAATTAAAACATTCCCTAAACAACATTTCTCCTAATAGTATGTTGTAGATTACTTTTGTGTGGCCCTGTAAATTAATAATAAATATTTTTTGAATATGTGAATCTACAAGATGTATATTTTAGTATATATTTCATAGATTCATGGCATTTCTATGATATTTGAAAGAATGTAACATCACCAAAATGTACTTGAAATTATTTTTTTTTCTATTGACCGTAATATAATGGAATACTCTGTAATGGATTGTCTCTGTAATTTAACTATACATCCGATTTTGCTAAAATATCAAATGACTCGACAAAATTATGCAAAAATTATATATTTCAAATCTCAAACGGTTTGGTTGGGCAGTTTTTGCTTTGTTATATGCGGACAGACAGACGGATGAACAGAGTGAACGACGACTATAGGTGTTAAGCATTTATTTAATTACGAACGCACCTGAAAATTTTTCGATCTTGGTGTATTAGTACACAGTATTTCTGATATTGTATAGTGGCCGAAATCTTTTTCGTGTCCCTGTAATTACTATCTGTTTTTAGCTCACAGGCTATCATAGCCTGAGAGCTTATGTGCCCGCCCGTTCTGTATGTATGTTCGTACGTAACGCGTTAACTCATGATAAAAATATCCAATCCACTTGAAATTTTGTATATAGGTACATCTTGACAAGGCGCTTCCCTGATTAGTTTTTGGAGTTCATTCGATGTGTATAAGAGGGGGAACGGGCGGCTCATGTCCCTCCCCTTAATAGAAATAAGTGGGGTTTTCATGAAGAATTAAGTTTTCGTTCAAAATTTAGATATAAGATCATTCTGATGAGGCGATTCCGTGACTGTTATTAGGTGTTCATTTAATAAGTATAACCAGGGGGAACGGGGGTTCTAATGCCCCTCCCCTTAATTTATATAAATGGGTTTTTCAAGCAGAATTGTCAGATTTCGTTCAAATCTCTGAATAGTTTTGGAAGTTTAATGGTTAAGTATAAAAGAGGGTGATAACTCCTCTTAAATTATGCAAATGCTAAATGGGTTTTTATTAAGAATTATCCGATTTGCTCTGAATTTTGGATATAGATTTTTTATATGATAAAGCACGTCCTTGATAGTTTAGGAGGTTCAATGATTAAGTATGAAAAAGGGGAAAGGGGAGAGCTGTTTCCTCTTCTTAATTTCTTTTTCGAACGGAATTAACCCTTGAAAATATAAGGCTGTAATGTACAATTAGTATGCATAGCCTGTGAGCTCAATGCCATCAGTTTAACTGGGCAGTATTCTTTTTATTTATTATACAGGAAATAACTTGTAGTAATCCAGAGCAACATACATGAATTTCATAAAATCTTAAATAATTTAATACAATTAAAACGCGTATCAAACATTGTTCTCCCTATACCATTATGCAATGAAATACATTTGTGTGGCCTTATAAGTCAATAACATATGTTCTTTGCACCACAGATTGAATAGAATGCATATTACACTATACATTTCATAGATGCATACCAATTTTATTATGTTCGAAAGAGTGTGACACCGTTAAAATGCACTTGAAATTATTTTTTTCTCATTCACCATAATGTTACGGAATAATTTTGATTGCCCCTGTAATTGATCCATGCATCCGATTTTCATAAAATTAAAAATGACTCGACAAAATTATGCAATAATTATATATTTTAAAATTCAACCGATTCTGTTGCGTAGTTTTTGCGTTGTTATTGCGGACAGACAGACGAATTGAACGACAATTTTAAGTGCTACGTATTTACATAATTCCGAACGCACCTAAACAGAGATAGCCAAACGAGACAGAAAATATACTGGCTGTCAAAATAATGTGATACAATGACTGTGGGATGACATGGTGCATCCCACAGTCATGCACCATGTGGAATGACTGCGCCCGTAAGACATGGTGACGTCACTGCAACGTCGTTGGGAAGTCACATTGTGACTTTGTGACCATCGATTGTCGATGTGACGTCACGTGACGTCGATCTGAAGTCACAGTGACTAAAATGTGAAGTTGTTATGGCCGTTTTAGAGCTTTTTTGTGACGTCACATTGTGACCAGTTTGTGAAAAGTGTGTCATTTGTGACTACTTTGACATTAACATTGTGACGATTTTCTAAAATTTATTAAGAAAGTCACATCTCAGTCACAAGGTGACGTCACTGAGTGATCGCATTTTGGTCACAGATATGATGTGACCAAAGTGACTCACAGTGACGTCATTGTGACGTCACTGTGACCATGCATGCTATGAGGGTGGGATCAGCCGCACAGTCACACACACAGCTACAGTGGGATCAATCCCAGAGTCTTTTGTTTCATCGAAATGTCGATGAAACGAGATGCATTGGCGAAAGATCCTCAGAAAATACGACTATGGGGAAGAAAAATTACTTTAAGAGCCCACAATAGTCACAGAAAAATTTCTCAGAAAGACCCGGATGACCATGTAAAGTCTATGGGAGCGTTCTTTTCTAATATCTCGCTCAAATTTTAATATTTTTGCATGATTTTCTTGCACAAGATAGCTGAGGGCAATCCACAACCGGGCTAGTTTTTACTTTTTCAGTTTTTGTTTCCGATTTTCTTTAAAAAATTACTTTAACTTTAAAAACCGGCTTAAACCGGTTCTGAAACTGAAACTATCGTAATATAAAAAATATATAACCAAAATCGAAAAAGTAAAAACTAGCCCGGTTGTGGATTGCCCTCAGCTATCTTGTGCAAAAAAATCATGCAAAAATATTAAAATTGGAGAGAGATATTCGAAAAGAATGCTCCCATAGACTTTACATGGTCATCCGGGTCTTTTTGAGTAATTTTTCTGTGACTATTGTGGGCTCTTAATGTATCGAGCAATGATCTTAGTTTCAGTTTCAGATACAACATATGAGGTACAGTCGACTATGATGTTGGTAGATACAGTGATTTTACAGCACTCAACTGATAATGATACTGTCAGATATGATTTTCAGTGCAATAGTTGACCATTACGTCTGCCAGTTGGTACTATAAATTTACAAGAAATCCTATTGGGACCTTTTTAATGGCTATTTTTCAGAATCTAGTTGCTAAGAGCTGTAGATCTGTTGCCATCTACTTTCAGATTAAAGGCTGAGCCTATTGTCATCTGCGAAGAGTGTATATACCAATTTCCATCTCACACATACCCACAAAATTGTAATTCTGTTTCTCTATAGTTTTTTACAAATTGTAAAAATGTGGGGTTTTTTTTCAACAGCATATAATTTATTTATCATGTATAGTCATATGAGCCTTGAGAGTTGAAATCATAATTTAATTTTTCAAAACTGGGTTTTATCTGTAGAATTAAATCAGTTTAAATAACGCTTCTGTTGCAATGAAACCTGCAGCTTAGTGAAGGATGCTTGTTTTATGGATATTATTGAAAAAAATCACGATATGAAATGCATAAAATTTTTCATTCCTTTTAAAATGTTTAAGAAAAGATTTAATTGAACTTAAATTATTTTCCTATCATACAGCTTATTTTTAAATATACTTGTATTTTTTTTCTTTCTAAAATCAATATATTTGTTTATTTTATTTTCAGTGTTAAACAATACCAAACAATTCATTGTTTTATGGATCAGTTATTGAAAGAAATCACGATATGAAATACAAAAATTTTTAGTTTCTTTTAAAATGTTTAACAAAAGATTCAGTTCAACTTAAATTATATTCCTATCATGCACTTTAAGTTTTAAAATAGTTGTATTTTTCTTTTTTAAAATCAATTGATTTCTTTATTATATTGTAAGTGTTAAAAAATATCGAATAATGCATTCTTAAAAGAATAAATATATTTTTTTGCAAAACCTATTTTCCTTTAATTGACATAAAGGGAAGGTAAAAAGCAAGGAAGTATAAATGACTGTTTTTTCATTTACCAAAGACTTTATAAAAACATTTCTTGATATCTTGGGCAGTTGTTCTCTAGAAGAGCATGAATATCTCATACATTTAACAACAGGACATCAATCATACTCATATTAAGGTCAAATGATTTCCCCGAGGTATACAAGATATTATTTAATGATGAAACTGCTGCAGATAGATTATTTCTCATACTAAAAAGGGAGTTTATAAATTTCATTATAAGTTTTATTTTAAAAGCAATTAAAAAAATAAATTATACACATAGCATTGGGATTGGATATATAAATATATAAATAGTTTTTTTAAGATGAAAATTTTGACAAATCATTAGCTTCGAAGTAAATGTATATATTTTTAATTTTTTATTTATTTATGTATAATTTTAACAAGTATCCATGTGGAAAATTTAACAGTATTTCTAAAAATTGCAGCATTTGGAATATATTGTTTGTATATGTGAGTTATAAGCAATAATTTTAGTACAAACGTATTATATATATATATCAATAAAATGATTATCATTGGTAAATATTAAATTTTAAAGAAAAGTAAATTAAAAAAAAAAGAGTTGAAAGTAGTTTACACTTCATAAGTAAAGCAATACTTAGAAATTTTTTTATTTACTGTAGCAGTATTAGTCTATCTAGCAGTATCTATATATACTATTATAAAAATTGCCTCATTTTAATCATTTGTTGTTCTATTATTATATGTATGTATTGCGCATGGAAAAAGAATGATTTCATTTAAGTATTTAATAAATATTTTGATTTAAAAACACATCTTAATGCGCACTTCTCATAACCTATAACCAGAAAAGATCTAACGAGAAAGATCTAACAGCAAAAATCACTGACAGTTTTTTTTTTCTAGAGTAATATTACTCTAGCGTAATATTTCTTACTTGACTAATGTTTCATATGCTCTATTTAAATGCATATGAAATAATCAGATTACAGATGAAGCACATAAGCTGTATGAAAGAAAAAAACACATGTTAAATTGTGTATTGTAAATATACAGAATATCAGACGATACATTCTTTAGGTATTCACGAGTTTTTCGATTTCAGTTTCCTAAGGAATCTTTGTATTTATCTTATTTCCGCCCTTTTCCATCGCCTATTCTTTTTTCTTTATTTTCTATAATTGTGGTTTTTTTTTCGTAGGAGAGAGCAGTTCTTCATAAACCAATATCAACCTGTCAATATCGACTTCTGGAAGATTGAAAACCACCCATATCAATGCAACACATGGCCCTTTTTAAGGCTGTTGCTCAAGCAACTTTCGAATTCCCCCTGCTAATGTTAAATTTAAGGGCGCGTGGTGCATTCGTGTATTTAAAATATATGCTCGGGAATTCAATATTTTTAACTTATTTTTTCTGTGTACTCTTTTTAAAGATCTTCTCTTTTCACCCTAGTTTTGAAAATCCTTCTAAAATATTTCCTTAATTTTATATGTGGTATTTAAATCTTACTTTCGTCAAATTTTAATGCATAATCTATTAAGTTGAGTTAAAGGCGAGTTTTTAAACTCAAGTCTTCATGCATTCTAGAAATAATACATTTGGAACTAAACCCCCAGACACCCCCCCCCTTCATTTCAGAAAAGTACAAAGAATAAAGGAGTTTGAAATATTAATTTTCCGAAGAGATACTTTAAACGAATGCATTTTATGCCCATAGATTTAATATTAGCGAGCGGGATTCCGAAATTGGCTGACTAACGGCCTTTAGGTACATAGGAAATACACTCTGCTAACATATGCGTCCGTCAGCTAAACTTGTCACCGGCTAAAGATCAAACGAGTTGACATTTACTATAGTCCAGTCATTTTAGCACCTTTTTTTGCAAATAGCGGAAAAAATTAGAACAAAGCTGGATTTTTGCATAGGTGCTAGTTAAGGTATGTAGTTTAACATATTAAAAGTCCCCATCGATCCGATGTGAGCTTCCGCCTCCAGGGGGCGCTAAAGAGCTTGAAAATCGGTTTTATGTGAATATCTCACGAACAATGGCATCTAGACAAAAAAGTTCAATTACAAAGATGTAGATAATTTAATTTCCTACAAAAAGTGTCATTAACATTTTTTTGTCACACCAACCCTTCACTGCCAAAAATTAAGATAAAGTAAACATTATTGAAAAAAATGTGCAAGAACAATCATAACGCGGCGAAGAGGCAGAACAAATACTAAACAACTTTCGATTCCCCCCCCCCATTTCTCCCCCATTGTCTGTATGGCGTTTTCGCGCGCTTGTGCAATACGTCACCTGAAAATATTAAGGTTCTATCAGTGTTTTTGAAAAAAATTGACTTATCGATATAGAAATGTTCTATTTGTATCTATTTGTATCTCTCGATTAAAATAATGTCGTAATATAATTGTAAGGTTATATGTAAATTATATATAAGATCATTTTGATGCAAAAATGCCTTCATAAATACAAATAGAGCCTTTCTATATAAATAAGTCAATATTTTCAAAAACACAGATAGAACTGTATTATTCTCAGGTGACGAATAGTCATTGCCCAATACAATATCTCTGTTTGCATTTGTCAAAATGTACCACGTACAAGTACTTACCAATGTTTTATTTTCATTTGGTGCTCATTTCGCTAGTATGAAATCACCCTAATTTATTGAACGAAGTATTTATTCTTTGTGAGATTTTAGGAAGGGAATAATTTTATTTTCAACGCATGTTGTAGAAAATTTTAAATTAGTTATGACAGTTTAAAATGACTCTTTCCATGGCTGAAAACTTCTACGCCTTTTTACAGGCAAACAAACACATTCGAACAAGAAATTCTATTTAAAAAATTAAAAAGCATTCAGTGCTAAAAATCATGAAACAAATTCACGTCGCATATTATTTAATAATTTTTCTGGTTAGATACACGTTTATTCCATTTAAAAAGGCGTAGAAGTTGGCAGCTCTGCTCTTTCTTAATTGCTGATTCTGAGCGAAAAATGGAGATTGACAAAATAGTTCATCTTGCATGAGATGAGGACTGCGTTTCGAAAGATTATGTAAAAATAGAGAAAAAAGCGACTGAAGTCCATTGTGACTACAAATTCGGAAAAAGATGACCATAAGTGGAAAATATTTGGAGAAATGGTTAAAACAATAATGAATTTACAGGCATTCAAAGAGTAAGAAAAATTATCCACGAAAGGATTCTATTAAATCATACAATAAATCTATTGCAGAAAAAAAGATCAACGTCCGCACAAATTAATCATCGAAGGAAAAATTGAGAAATGACAGTCCGTTGTTTGAATTTAAGGGAAAATGTTTGCAATATTCTGATATATTAGACGAAGATTTTTTACAGAAGGAAAAAAAGAAAGCTCTAAAGTATCGCGTTTTTTAAATCTAATTATTAACATAAGACATGTCTCATATTTATGCTTATGGAGAAATTTATGGAGAATGGTTTCGAAGCGAAACAAGCAGAAGATGATGCAGACACACTAATTGTTAACACTATTGAAGTAGCAAAGTCTGGTACGCTTACTGCTGTTGTTGGCGATGATGTTGACTTGCTCATATTGTTGACTGCTTTAGCACCTCCAGAGATAGAGATATTTCTTATTAAGCCTGGAAGAGGACGAATTGTAACCACCCTGTATTCATCGCACATTCTTAACAATGATGCTGTTCTGAAAGATCATATATTGTTCTTCCACACTTTTTCAGGTTGTAACTCAACATCAGCAATGTTTGGGAAAGGTAAAATATCTTTAACAAAATTTTTGAAAAAGGAAGAAGATGCAAACTGCTAGCATTTTTAAAAGTGATCAAGTATCTTAATTTGAAGGCAGGAAAAACTTTTTTCTAACTTTATACGATAGTAAAGCAGAAATTTCTCTGAACAAGTACCGTTATGTATGTTTCAAGAAAAAAATTTGCTGTTGGTAAAAAAAGCCTTTTATTGTTGCCGCTTATCAAAGTTGCAGCTAGATTGTATAGTTTAAGTATTTATCATCAAGTACAATACTGATTGAGCAATAAACTTACTTCCTGAGAACTGGGGCTGGAAAAATGCACCTAATTTGGTTCCAATTCCTGCTACCTTACTGCCCGCACCAAAAAATATTATTGAATCTATTTTTTTGCACTTGCTTCATAAAGGATGTGGAAAAGCATGTGGATGCCGAAAAATTGGATTTAAATGTTCTGATATTTGCATAAATTGCTGCTGAGTTTCATTTCATAATACAAGTAAAATTGAATTTGAAGACGAGAAAAATACTGACAGTATCCTGCCCACTGCAAGGGAGGAGGGAAGCGCTATTTCTGAAATCAGTGATGATATCGAAAGGCAAACAGAAAATACTGAAAGCAGCACAACAACGAAAGAAATAAATACAGATAATGACGAATCTGAATCGAGTGTAGAAATTGAAGCTGTGCAAAGAATTACTAAAGCAGTTAAACGACTGAAATTGGATTAAGCCAGTCACTATAACTGGAATATGCCTACGGGGGAAACCACAATAATAAGAAAAAACGCATTAAGTGATTTACCTCAAGGATGGTGTGGAAATAAGCATAAATGTATATTATATATTCACTTTCCCAATTCAAAGGTGAGAATTATAGATCTGTTTACATAATTTTTGTTAAACGTAGCAGCAGATTTTTTGTATTTTTATAATTTTACTTTCAAATATGTTCACTTTTTTACATTTTTGACAGGGAAGGGTTAATGTGACAAACAAATGTTAATAACACTTTTTATAGGAAATTAAATGATCTACAACTTTGCAATTCAACTTTTTTCTCTAAATGCCATTGTTTGTGAGATATTCACAAAAAACTGATTTTCAAGCTCTTTAGCGCCCCCTGGTGGCGAAAGCTCACATCGGATCGATGGGGACTTTTAGTATGTTTAACTACATAACCTAACTAGCACCTATGCAAAAATCCAGCTTTGTTCTAATTTTTCCCCCTATTTTTGCTAAAATGACTGGGCTACTAATCATATCGTTAAGGATAAAGGAAAACATAGAAGTATCGTGTGAGCATGTTGGCTGTGCTTAGCACTGGTGTATGAATGTGCTTCTCTTAATTGGTCATGACAGTGAGCAGTGAGTCTGAGGTGTGAATTTATTATTATTTTTTTAATTACTTGATTTTTTTTTACTTGACTATATTACTAATCTTATGACGCATTGTTTTCAAAACTAACTTTGATTTCTGTAAAGTTTATTGTGACTCTAATAAGAAAATGATGTTTTTTAAAGTAATAAGTGTGAACGTGGAATATCTATCTTAATAAGCACTACTGATATAATAAAGTATCTTTCCATTTAAATTGATTTATTCAGTAATAGTTCAGATGGATTTCCAAGAGATTATTAAAAATTATGTTTTAGAAAAGTTTTCCAAACTAGTACACTTAAATTTTTAATCAGCCGGAACTATAAAATTTCCTATTTAAAACTAAATTCCATTAATTTCATGTTCTATTTTGCAGGCTTCACTGAATTAAACAGAATTTATATTTTGCAATTGAACTTTGTGTTTTAACGAATGTTATGATCATTTAATGTTGTAAGAAAGAATTATTTAGATTTACGCTACTGCAGATAAAAAACAAAGCATAATTTGTATAGTAGGAATTTTTATTGAGAAACAAAAAGTAAATTAAGAAATTCTTTTATATGTATAACTATATAAAACCTACAATGAATACCTTCACGAATAAGCGAAGATATAAAATTTTTAAATAGAAACGAGCATTCATTTTTATATAAAGTCTGTAGACTAAAAAATTGGAATAACTGCTTTAAAGTTATAAAGTAAATGTTAAAAAAAAAAAAAACAATATTCCCCATATAAAACGGTTCATGATGGAAAAAAAGAGAAATCTTTTGCTCTCTATATAGATTTCAAATTACTGTTTATTGAAATTCTGTTAAATTTAAGAATTAGTTTATAATCACAAAATTACATACCAACAGATATTTATATTTCGTAGGAGAATTGCAGTCAAAAGTTCAATTTGGCGAGATTCTCTGAACTGTTAAGTATCAAGTATGTTTTTAATATTTACAAAATTTGAATAAAAACGGAAATAGTTTTATTAGAATGTTGCTATTCATGAAATACTTCTTGAAGCGAATCATTTTATTGAAAAATAATAATAAAAAGAAAAAAGAAATACATTTTACTCTAAATTCTTCATCTACAATGTCATTGTGTTTAAAAAAAATACATGCTAAATTATAAAATCGTCTAATTCCATGACAATAAAAGGAATGCATGATCAATATAACTGATTTCCGTAATATTATTCTTGATATAAATTGATATCATAAATTAAAAATTTCTAAAGACATAACAGTTTTCAGTTACTAATTTTGCCTTCCAATATAATAACTTGTATATGGCAAAATTTAATGAAAATATTTAAAATTCCAACATAAATATTCGCCAAGGAATATTTTTGGGAATATTATTATATTAGTTTTCTTATTGAATAAATAATATATGATTTTAGAGAACAAGCTTCCTGGATTCATCGGGGGATAAATTTTAATCTACTTTTTATTGGTTTAAATTTCTGTTTATTATTATTTTTTTGCTCTTGTTTACAAAGTAGCTACATAAAGATGTCAAGCGGTTTTGCCTTCCAATATAATCACTTGTATATAGCAAAATTTAATGAAAATATTTAAAATTCCAACATAAATATTCGCCAAGGAATATTTTTGGGAATATTATTATATTAGTTTTCTTATTTAATAAATAATATATGATTTTAGAGAACAAGCTTCCTGGATTCATCGGGGGATAAATTTTAATCTACTTTTTATTGGTTTAAATTTCTGTTTATTATTATTTTTTTTGCTCTTGTTTACAAAGTAGCTACATAAAGATGTCAAGCGGTATGTGGATAGTGATTTTCTTAAAATGAAAAAATAGCGTATTCATGTGTCTCTTAATTAAAAAAAATTTTTTTCCGACCTCGAATATGAAATGGCAAAAATTATAAATTGAAATAAAGACTTATATATATATATATATATGTCCAAGAGCCGACCGCACAAAACTCTAAGTCATCGCGCACAAGAAAAATTTCTTTATTCTATGGAAGAGTAGTAATAGGGGAATCTAATCATCCACGCTGTAAAAAAAAATTCAAGAGGTTACTAAAAATTTCTTAGTAAATTTGTATTCCACAGAATTTTTTAGCAACCATTACAAACTTTTTTTTTGCAAGTGAAACAAGCATTTCTTTTGTAAACTGAACAAAAGAATTTTTTGTATAACTAACTTAAAAATTTTTAGTATGAGCCACAAAGCAAATTTTAGTAATAGCTTCAAAATTACTTTTAATAAGCATTACATGCAACCGAAGCGGAGGAGCTTCCTTCGAGCTGCATCCAGACTTCTAGAAGCGAAAGACTTTCGGCAAAACCGCAATAGATGGCAGCACTAAACATTCCTAACTGCTCCGATAGAATTTTCATAATCCCTTTATTAACGAGACGCTACAGACATTCGGGGTGTAATTGGCTATGGCAAGTTTCGAACCCAGGACCTTTTAGCCTGGAGTCCGTTACTATAACCACTATGCTATCAAGGCCACACCAACTGAGTTTTAGTAAGAGCTATTAATAATATAAAACTATTAACTCTATTCGTTGCTAACTTTTTTCTAGTAATTCTTACAGATTTTCTAGTAACCAACTACTAAAAATTTTTTAGTAATTACAAGGATCACTAAAGTTTTTTTAGTAGATCGACCTTTTTTTTACAGTGTATGTCTGCCGGAAGCGAAATGGTGCATAAGACAAAAATTAATACCAGTAGTGGTTGGCTCGTAGGCGTAGCATTGTGTTTGATATACAATCAAAAGTATGAAAACATGGAAAACTGAGTGCGGGAAAACACAATGCTAAGTCTACGAGTCAACCATTAGTGATATCAATTTTTAGCTTATGCACCACTTCGCTTCCAGTAGACATGGATCATTAGATTCTCCTATGACTATACTCTTCCCTAAAATAGAGGGATTTTTCTTGTGTTCGATGACTTAGGGTTTTGTGCGGTCGGCTCTTGGACTACATAGGCTATTGCCGAATTTAATCGATAAATTCAGAGGAGTGATTGTAGGCACAAAGAAGATGAAAAAAAAAACATAGAGCATGGGGTAGCAAACCATTTACTTAGTCCTCTCATCACCGATAACTGATACATTTGTTCACTAACTAGGGAACTGCAAGAAATGTAAGTCACCGATTTTGACGAAAGTGGTGTCGTTAGAAAGATCTCATCGAGAGCAGTAAAAAACGCAGTGGAATTACCCGTCGCAAATGAGCCTTTATCGAGATATCCAACAATTTACGTCACTTAACTAGTGCATACTTAAAATGGGGCCTCAAAAAATTTCAGTCTAGATTTTAACGAAAGTGCTATCGTTTAAAAGATATCATCATGAGGGAAAAAACTCAATAGAACTACCCGTTGGAAATGAGCCGTTTTCGAGATATTCGATAATTTATGTCACGTACCTAGTGCCTACTTAATTGTTCTAGTTGCCTTAATAGAGGACCGCGAAAAATTGTTTTCTCGATTTTGAAGAACATGGTGTCGTTGCAAAGATATCAATGTGAGAAGTAAAAAACTCAATGGAACTAACCATCCGAAATGAGCCGTTTTCGAGATATCCGACAATTTATGTCACTTAATGCAGTTTCCCAGCAGTGTGCATTAGTAATGTGACACATATTGTCGGATATCTCGAAAACGTCTCATTTACAACAGGTGATTCCCTTGAATTTTTTAATCCTCATGATGATATCTTTTCAACGATACCACTTTAGTAAAAATCGAGACTAAAATTTTTTGCGGTCCCCCATGAAGTATGCATTAGTTATGTAA
Source organism: Maratus speculifer (assembly GCA_964019185.1). Lineage (NCBI taxonomy): Eukaryota > Metazoa > Arthropoda > Arachnida > Araneae > Salticidae > Maratus > Maratus speculifer. The sequence goes on along the minus strand of OZ025297.1, from coordinate 19,584,802 downwards.
CATAAATTGCCGGATATCTCGATAACGACTCATTTGAGACGGGTAGTTCTATTGAGTTTTTTGCTGCTCTCGATGAGATATTTCCAACGATACCACTTTCGTCAAAATCGGTGACTTACACTTCTTGCAGTTCGCCAGTAAGATATAGATTTCGTTGCAACAGAAGTAATACTTAATTAATATAGTTCTACAGCTAAATCCCAGTTTTGAACGACTAAGTTTGTAACGTTATATGCATGCTGAGTGTCATTTATAACGTTTGGTTGGTCGTGGTGGGAGTTAAATGCAGACATACTCAGTACTTAAGATAAAACAACAAAGTTTATTAAAATGATGAGGGCTGAAGGGAAGTGGAGCGAGTCTTAATTTTACACAACTGAGAATACTATGAAAAAACTAAACGCATACTCACAGGCTCCGGACGAGTTCAATCGTGGCACCTTCTAACGCTTCTCACTATCTCTTGGCTGAGCTACTAGATAAAGCTTAATTAGACAGCCCGTGGCTGTGTGTAATTCTTTATTCACAAATAATCAAAATGAAACTACTATAAATTTTCTTACCACGGCCAACTCTCAAATCAAATATCGAAACTCCTTTGCACTTCACTGGAGGCTCGCTGCTACTTTTCAATTTGCTAGCACTTCGCTGAACAATAATTCACTTCGATATCTAATGCCAGAGATCCTCGCTCGCTGGCTACCGCCACAGATGCTCTCTCGCTGGCTAATGCCAGAGACACCACACACTCACACCCAAGCTTTTATATGCTGCAAACTGAGATACTTCACGTTAACATATTACTAATAACCGCGAACTAACTGCAGAATCCGAAAGAGCACACACACTCTAGAAAGTTAAAGTAAAAGAGAGGATAGATGTCGCTTTTACGCTTACACATGTTAAATTATTGACGTCACGATCTCAGAAATACTAGAGTGCCTTTATGACAAAGGTCACTCCCTCACAACCCCCCCTCGGATTCTACAGAGAAAAAGGGCTGGGCCAAATGCATGCACAGAACTTTTTCTTGTTATAAATTTCGAGCCGTAATAAAACACAGTGATGGGTGAAATTTAGCGCCGAAACATAACTTTTAAAATATTAATTTTAACCCATCACACCCAAAAAACTTCAGTTTGCCTCAAATATTCACATATTCAATCCAATCATTCTTCTATCTTACAAATAGCCTCCGTAAAGCTTCCAAAAACTCGTAAAACCTTCAAAACTAATTACTTCTTCTTTCAAAACAGCCCACTCCACTGGGAGTGCTAAAATTTCTCAAAACACTAAACTTTCGAAATTTTCCTCAATATTGAAATACAACTATAACTTTACCAAAAATCTCTCCATAACTTTCCTAATACTAGAATTCGCACCAAGTCCAAAAAACCCAATGCGCAAAAATTTTCCTCATCCAAATTCCGAACTCATCTAAAATTAAATTTACTTCATACTAAAATAACCCTACTACTACGTAATACCTACATACCCATTAGCCAATGAACTAACTCCCAAAATTCTTCAGAACTTAACTCCACTTTAACAATAATTGGGGCACATACGTACAGCGTCACATCGCTGTGCTTATGCAACAATCAAAAAATATCAAATTTACAAAATGACGTCATCATGCTCTACATCTGTATTAACTAAAAGAAAAATAGCAGAATCAATACATAACACAGGTATACTTCCCTGCAAGAAAATCACATTAACATTCAATTTTAATACAATACAATTTCAAATTCAAACGCAGCTTAAAATTTCGCAACTTGCGGAAACCATTCCCAACTAAAGTACAAAGGTAACACATAAAACACGAACGGTAAGAAGAAAGTTAATTCATTAAATGTTAGTATAAGAGATAGAAACGCGTGTCAAGGACTTCTTGACCGCAAAACACGTGCGCGCCTGAACCGCGGCGCGTGTACAAAATAACCCATATTACTATCTGTACTTTCTGAAAATTTAAACATACATTAACATACATTTTATAACACATGAACAATATAACAATATAATAACATTTTTAACAGATAACATAACCATTTAACAATAGATCCAGAACTTTAAAAAGCAGTTAAGACCAAAATCTCAAACATACATAAAACTAACAATTTTGCAAACAAATTTTGAACACAATTAAGCACTAAACGTGAGTCCGCCAAAAAATTCCAAAAATTGGCCAAAAATACAAAACAGTCTCTCTGCTTTCTATTCCTTCACATTGCTACCACATATATGCACTCTAATAGAAATATAATAAAGAACATTATCACCCAATCATAGAGATGATTCGCTGCTAGCCGGCTTCATACTACAGGATGGCTTTCTCCTCTTGTCCCAGAAACCTTGTACGAAGGATCTTTCGTCATCAGAACTGTACGGTGACGCCACAGTTGACTGTCGTGCCTGCAGCCTGGTTCTGAATGGATGCCGTGGGATACTTGTAGGTTCCGCTCAACGACTCTGCTCTGGCCGGTTCGCTGGGGTCACTCCATGGCGAGATTCACACTGTTGATGCCGGTAATCTGAGTGTTGTCTCCTCTTTCTAGATGCACCCGAAGTTACTGAAGATCCTAGACCACGTTTCTTTCCGGACCTATGCTGTTTCTTATTGGGCAAAAATTCCGACTTTAAAGTCCTTTTAACAGTTTGGCGAGTGTCCATCTGAAATCTTTTCCGGGGATTAAGTACCGAAGATGGTGAACTATTAGATAATTTGTGTTTCTGAGGTTGCTGTCTAATAAGTGGAGGAACGGGACAGTTTATAATCTTTTGTCTTTTATGGCACACAGAATCTGATGTATTTGACACAGTTCTCTTATTTTTATTATCATACTGTGCTCTCGGATTGCTAGGTTTTCGACTTTCACTAACAGTTTTTGGAGCTGTTTGACCAAATTTTCTTCTTGAATATTGATGAAAAGAATTACAGTCGAACCTCGTTAATACGCGAATCAGGGGTCCGATCAAAATTCGCGTATTAAACGGGTTCGCGTATTAACCGAAGGTCGAGATTTTTCGTCGAGTGATCTATCAATTAACAATGTATGCGGAAAAACACATTTTTTTGGTCAATTTTTAGCGTTTTTAAGACATAAAACGACATTTTATTTATTTTAATCATTATGTGCTTATTAAACAGGAACGTCTGAAAGCTGAAAATTCAAACAATCTTTATTTTCTCAAGTAAAAATCCTATGTTTTTTCAAATTTAGATTTATTATTTATGACACATAAAATTGAATAGGACGAACACAACATTTTCTGCAAACCATATTAATTAAAACTAATGTTAACAAAATTGAAATCTTTGTTAGCTATACAGAACAGATAGACGCGATAATACATAGTGTTGATAATAATAAAAATTCAATTAAAAGAAACTTACTGAAGTCAATAATATCATAATAATTCCTTTTTGGAAAAGTAGTTGCCAAATTTGGCCTGTTCGACATGCGGTCGTGCCATCACCATGATGTTTTCCACCTCATTTAGGCAGTGGTAAAGTGCACTTGTTGAGAGTCCTATATTGCCTTAGGATATTGTGTAAGTCGCATATTGTCTTAGGAAATTGTATCTGTAAGTTTGGTGAATGGAGATGGGGCCGGAAGGGTAGGTTCATCATCTTCTTTCTCATTCGGTTTGTTAGTCGCAGTTACATCGGCAATGATATTATCTAGACCTCTAAGTTCGGAGGTAACTAGATCTTTGTGATTAATTAACGTCTCTAAATCAACAAAATTTTCCCCTACAGTTTCTTGTGCGGCCAGCCAATTTTCTTCAACATTAGGCTGAAAGGTTGGCTTTGTGTAAATGATGTCCTCGCTAATTCCGAAACCCGCTTTGTGAAAGCAATTTGTAATTATTTTTGGTGTGACACTCTCCTATGCTGCTACGAAAGTCTTGCAATTTACTTTGGCGCTGTTAATTATTCCTTGGTCCATTGGCTGGGTGACACTAATCGAATTTGGAGGTAGAAATTCTACTTCGACATTATTCAGGTCTTCGTTATCTTTTGGATGCGCAGGGCAGTTGTCCACCAGCAATAACACATGGCGTGATTCTTTTCTCCAATCAAAATTACGGAGCCATGATGTAAAAATGTTTTCCGTCATCCATGCTCTACGCTGGCTTTCGTACAGACAGGGGAAATTCTTGACATTTTTTAAAGCATCGCGGGTATCGTGATTTCCCCATGACCAGCAGTTTTAATTTATCTGATCCATCAGAGTTGGTACCGAGCAGAATAGTAAGACCTTCTTTACTCAGTTCGCCTTCATTACATGTTTCTCCTTTCATGGCCATTGTTTTATTGGATGTCAGCTTGTAAAAAAGCCCAAATTCGTCCACGTTGTAAATATCCCGACTTGAGTAGCTTTCTACAAGCTGAAGAAGCACATTAATTTTTCAACAGTGAACATCTTCAATGTTGACTGACCCGACTCACAGCACACTTGCTTGAATTTTATGCCGTACCGAGTTTTAAGCCGACCCAGTCATCCATTTGAGGCATTGAAATCTAGCAATCCCATTTTTGCTGCGATTTCAGAAGATTTTCTTGTACTATCAAGCCGCTTATTGGGATATTCGTAGAGCGCGCTTGAACAAACCACTCGTAAAGGGCCTTTTCCATGTCCTCAAACTTGCCGGTTTTTATTTTCTTGTTTCTTTGTTCTTCCAACCACAGCTTGATTAACGATGGCATTCCTATTCTTTAACAAAGTCCTTAAAGTTGACTCAAGTATGCCTTTTTCTTTGACGAATGCAGACTTATTTGAGACAGCTTGGGCATCGTAATGATTTATAATTTGTAACTTCTCAGTGATGGAGACAGCCTTTCGTTTAGTATGTTTTGCTCCTTCCGCCATAGTTTACACTAGATTATAAAAGCATAGATAAATATTGTAGACTAGATAATACTGGGAGCGACAAGCGACTCTCTTCTTTTAAAAATAACACAGCTCTGATGAAACAGCGATTGGAAAGACTTACGCGATTAATCTGCGATTGTAGTGTATGCTCCATCTATTCGTTCTACCGATCTAGTTTAGGGGAGAGGGGGAGGATCACATAATTTCTTAATTATGGGAAAACATTTTTTTCATTTTTGCTTTTTATAAAAACTAGCTGACTCGCGCACCCCGCGCCCGCGATGAATAAACCTTATATGAACTTCAAATTTGTATGATTTTATAAATTTAATTCCCTTTTTGTCTACATTTATATTTTTAAATGACAAAAATCACAAGAAAAATATTGAATTGAAGGTACAGTCTGATTTAAGTAATTTGATTTTTTGAGCCTATGCGTACAGAAAACGAGCGAAACCATGACAAAATACTCAGATTTTTACTGATTTCAAAAAGTTTTGTATCAATTATTTTTTAATTTACATATTCTTAAGTCGCGTCTTAGGACGAAATGCATAAGTTAAAAATCTCTAACTGTTATATTTTTAAACATTTGAATTTCCATTAAAATTTTAGACTATGGTTTTATATATTCACCAAATAAAAATAGGTGTTTTTCAAAGCAGGCATAATGTTTTTAACTTTTGAACAACGCTAGCCTCATCTTGCTTATGAGATTTCATTGGGAGAGTTTTGATTGGGCCATCTTGACCTAGCCTCGGATCGAGGTCCAAATCTAGTCAGCGTGTAGTTTTTAGGGAAAAATTGCTCAATTTAATTGGGTTTAAATAATTATTGTATAAAATGCTTGAGAAAATACTTCGTCTAAAAATTCGTATATTTAGAACTAAGCTCATTCGCGTATTAAACGCAGGTTTTTCTTTCCAGGGACTCATAAAATTTCGCATATTAAACGGGTTCGCGTATTAACCATTCGCGTATTAAACGGGGTATTTTTATATGCGTAAGATAGGAGTATTTCAAGGGACCAAAGAAAATTCGCGTATTAAGCGGTTTCGCGTATTAAGCAGGGCGCGTATTAACGGGGTTTGACTGTAGATGAAGAAGTGCTGGACTCGGGACACTCATTGGATCGGGAATTTCGCGAAACACCACTCGACACATGAGAACCTTCACTACCATTTTCTCTAAACTTATAAACTCTAACCTGATCCAGATTAACAGTCATTCTTTCACCATTGACATTAACAATCAAATTATTATTTCGAACTTCCAAAACCTCGAACGGACCTACAAACTTCGGACCAAACTTAGCTACTCTCTTTTGACGACTTGAACTTAACCAATGCTTTTCTACTAACACAAAATCTCCAACTTTTACTTCTAACTCCCTCCTACGCATATTATAATACTGAGCCTGCTTTTCTTGCGCTTTTCCCATCTGAACTTTAGCTTCCTTAACCAACCACTCAATATCCTGACACATGTACTGACTTTCCGCATCTGATACCATAACTAGCCTTTGGAATGGAGTAATGACTTTTCTACCCAAAAACAATTCAGCTGGCGTTTTCCCCGTTGACTCATGAACTGCTGTACGAAGTGCATACGCAAAATGCTGAAGAAACTGGTCCCAATTTGCATGATGAGAACCAACATAAGAAGAAATCATTTGAATTAATGTACGATTTACACGTTCAGCCATATTAGACTGAGGACGATACGGAACAGTAAAAGAATGATCGATCTCCAGCTTCTCACACAGGGCCTTAAATATATCAGAAATAAAACAAGGGCCATGATCGCTAACTACCCTAATTGGTGCACCATATTTAGAAATATAATTATCGAAAAATGCATCAGCAACTGAAGGTGCAGAAGCCTTCCTAAGGGGGACTAACTCTACCCATTTACTAAAATAATCAACTATAACTAGTACAAATCTATATCTTTTAGGATTAGACAATGGATAAGGACCGATTAAATCTACACCTACACATTCATTAGGAAAATTTACTTTAATAGGAATTAATTTGCCAGCTGGACTTACATTTTTATAATTATAACGTTGGCATGTGCTACAGCTGGAGACATAAGCGCGCACTGCTTCCCGCATTTTAGGGAAGTAGTAGGATTCACAAATTCGAGCATAAGTTTTCCTGATTCCTAAGTGACCTGCTAATGGATTATCATGAAATTCTTTCAAGATGGCCTTACGAAGACTAGCCGGAATAAAAACTCTTAATTCTCCACGTGAATTTACAATTTTAGAATAAAAAAGACCATCGATAAGCTTAAAAGATTGGGACCATTTCTCAAACATAGGCACATCTGCGCTCGGGACATCATCAGGATTTTCCAAATAACGATACAAACTACCAAACTCCTCATCTTGTTTCTGTTCCCTTATTAACTGCTCTCGTGACCTTAACACCAACGATGACAATGCACAACACTGAACTTTCTCCGTGACCTCTAAACCACCATGCGGGTTTCGTGACAAAGCGTCCGCTACCGCATTCTCCTTGCCGCCTTATGTTCTATAACCACATTATACTCTGCTAACTTCAAAGACCATCTGACCATACGAGACGACAAACCCTTTCCATTAGTTAACTTTGTCAAAGCTGAATGATCCGTAATGACTTTAACCGGTATATTAGTGAAAAAACAACGAAATTTATTCAAAGCCCAAATTACTGCAAGACACTCCCTTTCCGTAATCGAATAATTCCTTTCCGCTGCATTTAAAATTCTCGACGCAAACGCTATAGGTCGACCTTTCTGTGCTAACATCGCTCCAACCCCCACTGCTCTCGCATCGCAATACACTTCAAACTGAGACGAATAATCGGGGTGAGCCAAAACAGGAGGGGAAACTACTGCTTCTTTTAATAACTTAAACGACCTATGAGCCGCTGATGACCATACAAACTTCACCTTCTTCCTTTTTAAATTATACAACGGTTCACATAACTCCGAAAAACGTGGAATGAATTTGGCAAACCAAGCCACCATCCCTAAAAATGTCGCCATTTCTTTACTATTTTTGGAGGACTCATTGACGTAATTGCCTCAATTTTCTCATTATCTATATTAATACCATCACGCGTAATTTTAACTCCTAAATACTTTATCTCTTTTCTCAAAAATTTACATTTTTCTAACTTAACTGTTAACCCAGCATCTCTTAACAACGTAAATACTTCCCTCAATAATCTTAAATGCTCTTCAAAAGTAGCTGCCATTATAATTATGTCGTCCAGGTAGACCTTTACCAAGCCACCCTTACCAAGCAAAGGTTTAAGGATATTATTCATGGCCTTCTGGAACGTTGCTGGCGCTCCCTATAAACCAAAACTCAATTCTCTTAAAAGCAAAACAACCGTCCCGAGTAATAAACGCAGTCTTAGGTATGTCCTCCGGCTTCATTGCAATCTGAAAATAACCTGACGTAAGATCTAACGTTGACATATAATTCGTACTCGTTATATTAGCCAAAATGTCATCAATAACTGGAATAGGATACTGAGGGTATTGCGTTATCGCATTTAACTTTCTATAATCTACTGCAAACCTATATTGATTATCTAAACTTTTCCCATTATTTTTACGACATAACACTACTGGAGATGCAAAAGGAGACTCAATCGGCATTATAATATCGTCCGCTAGCATTTTTTGAATATGATAATCAATTATACCTTGTTTAACTTTATCATAACGATATGGTTTACTAGCGACAGGTGCTTTCAAACCAGTATCAATCTCATGCCACGCAACATGCCTTAAACCCAGTTTATCAGAAAAAACCTCTCCAAATTCATTCAAAAACTTATTAAATTCCTCCTTCTCGATTTCACTTAACCCCGACTCCTCCAAATTAACTGACACTGAAACAGGCTCTTTCTTACTCACATTCTCATCATTATTCACTATTAACGACTTTTTAAAGAAATCCAAACTAATTCCTCTATCCTTCATATAATCCACACCAACTATACAATGCACTGTTAATCCATCTAACACACAAAACTCCCAACATGTCTTAACTGAACGAATTTCAACTTCCAATTCTACTGAACCTTTATAATCGCAAGCTACTCCCTGTGCCGACTGAACCACCAGACTTAACCTCTTCAACTTCTTATACGAAAAATATTTCCGATAACAATCAAAAGAAATGAACGACTTATCTGCCCCTGTATCGAAGACACTTTTAACGACAATACCATCTAACACAATTAACACTTCAGGTAACTCAACCGGATTAATAGTAATTTTATTCAAACTCACAGAAGGCTTTTCCGATTTAATCTGTGACTGCATACTTTCCGAAATACAGTCACTTACCAGTTTAACTGACCCGACCTCCTCACACCTCTCCTTTGCACTGATCTACCTTCAAAATTCTCATCCGAAGTTAATCTCCTTACTTGCGAAGAAACATTCCTGTCCCGTACTCCCCCTCTCTGATCATAACCACTATTCTGTCTATTTCCATACATATTTCTCTCACCACTTCTAAAATTATTAGCACCACCCCCATTCCTATTACCAGTATTCGACATATTACGACCAAATCCATCATTTCTATTACGCAAATCATTATCCGGAAATCGCTGTCCCCCTCTCACAAAATTACGTTCCCCCTCATTTCTCAAATTACTATCCGCGACAGGTCTCTGACGAGGGCTACGCAAATCCCGTTGATCCGAGCTATGCCGAGTCTCATACTTCGATAATATCTGATGCATTTCTGCAAAATTCTTCGGTGCTCTAACTTCAATAAAGTCCTGTATATTCGGATTAAAAAGAGGAAAAACAATGTCCAACAATTCCTCAAATGTGATATCTAAATCTAATTTATTTTTTAGTTCCAGCTTACGAAGATAAAATTTTGACGCCGACTCATAAATATTCTGCCTGTTGCAATAGAACTCTTTTCTCAAAATACTCTTATCTTTAACGGGAGGAAATGCCTTCTTTAACTCAATCACAGTTTGTTCAAATCTTTTCGCTTCATCAGTAATCAAAAACTTTCTTATATTTTCCAACCACAAAAGTGCTTCGCCCTTCAAGGAGCATTTAAGCACTACGTATCTACTTTTCTCAGGTATATTATTGAACAAAATATAATCAACTAATTTAACTAAAAATTCACTAATATCACCCTCACCGATGAGATACACACGTGGCACAATCTCACAATGTATGATGTTTCGTTGGGCGCCATTTGTAACGTTATATGCATGCTGAGTGTCATTTATAACGTTTGGTTGGTCGTGGTGGGAGTTAAATGCAGACATACTCAGTACTTAAGATAAAACAACAAAGTTTATTAAAATGATGAGGGCTGAAGGGAAGTGGAGCGAGTCTTAATTTTACACAACTGAGAATACTATGAAAAAACTAAACGCATACTCACAGGCTCCGGACGAGCTCAATCGTGGCACCTTCTAACGCTTCTCACTATCTCTTGGCTGAGCTACTAGATAAAGCTTAGACAGCCCGTGGCTGTGTGTAATTCTTTATTCACAAATAATCAAAATGAAACTACTATAAATTTTCTTACCACGGCCAACTCTCAAATCAAATATCGAAACTCCTTTGCACTTCACTGGAGGCTCGCTGCTACTTTTCAATTTGCTAGCACTTCGCTGAACAATAATTCACTTCGATATCTAATGCCAGAGATCCTCGCTCGCTGGCTACCGCCACAGATGCTCTCTCGCTGGCTAATGCCAGAGACACTCACCACACACTCACACCCAAGCTTTTATATGCTGCAAACTGAGATACTTCACATTAACATATTACTAATAACCGCGAATTAACTGCAGAATCCGAAAGAGCACACACACTCTAGAAAGTTAAAGTAAAAGAGAGGATAGATGTCGCTTTTACGCTTACACATGTTAAATTATTGACGTCACGATCTCAGAAATACTAGAGTGCCTTTATGACAAAGGTCACTCCCTCACAAGTTATGATTAATACATTGAGAATAAATATCGTTAGAGTATCTAAAATCTAAGTTGTGACTATAGAAAAACTATTTCCATGTTATTCTTATAAATTCTAATTCCCTTTGGTACAGAGTTCTAGAATCTCCTATTAGAATTCAAGGTCATTGATCTATTTTTCTCGTTGTCAAACTTATTTAAAAATCTCTACAAATAGATGTGAACACAAGAGATTTGTTTTAGTAGCTATATTTCTAGTTTTTCAAATCATTCCAGAAATCAAACGACAATTTCTCGCTACTGAAACAATTCAATACCGTTTTTTTAACTAGAAAACAAGAAATTAGAAATTCTAGATCGTTTCGTCTATTCAGTTCAGTTGTTTACCCTATTCGCATAGTTCGGAAATCCATAATTCTTGTTTAGGGATACAGAAAATGATTAACTATTCATTCTAAATGAAAGCTGTATATTTTTTTTCTTCAGTGTAGTGTAAAGGCTTAGATACCTATATGTAATATAAAAAAATATATAATGCTGGAAAAATATCTTTTTTTTTAAACATTTTTAATAAATTACACAAAAAAATTACAATTTTGCCCTTTGCTCGTCGGTCAGGCATCACAAATACAGGGTGTTTCACCTGAACTGAAGTCGATTTCACGGCAATAATTTTGGCGAAAGATAAAAAAATTATAATAAAAATGCAACGATATGTACCTTGTTTTGTATTAGATATGATAATTTCATAGAAAGTTCTGGAAATACTAGATGCTCGCGTAATTGAGGAGATCGTATAAAATTACAATCACAGTCCAAAATGTTTAGCACCAAGTGCACAGTACTGGCGCGTATAATGTAAAATTCTACAGCATTCCCCCGCATTAAAAAAATCGAGGTGCATCAGCATTCTGGAAAAACTCGTATTTACCGGCATATCGGAAAATATGAGGTTTGGCTATTGGAAGATGGGCGTCTGATTTGTTATGGCTTTTCTAACAACATTCTCCATTTTAAAGAAAAACATCAATACTTATTTTTTTCTTTTTGCCTCTCACCTTCTCTGTGTATATTAATTGATATTTAATTGATTATTAGCTTTTATTAATCTTATTACTATGCAAAATTCGCATGCATAACATTTGTACTCTAGGATGACGACATTAAGTAATTAAATATCACATAAAATTATTTTTTTGGTGGTGTATTTTTGACGTCCGATTATCTATACTAGGGATATAGGACCAGGGGGGGTGCCCTTCGTGGGGGTCTTTCTAAGGGAACCTAACCCGTATTTACGCAAGGTTCGAAGAAAACCACGAAAACTCCGAACGGTGAGGCCGACAGCCGTGATTGGGTTCGAACCCAGCACCTGCTGTCTACCAGTTGAGAGGTCCGAACCTCTCGGCCACTGGTGGGGCTTATTTTTTTTGGTATAAGGTAAGCACATATTTTTCTCTTTATATATTTAAATAATTATTAATTTTTTCTTATTTTATACGTATTATAAGAATATTTCTTATAAGATAATCTATTTTTACTTTGTAAATATTGGATTGGTGCTGGGGAAGAGCTTTTTGTGAAGTGGCATGTGACACAGAAACCAAATTTTATTCTCTTTATGTAAAAAAGATAAACTAAATAATTAGGAAACTGGGAAAAAAAACTCTATATCGCACTCTTCATTCTCAACAGTATAGTCCTTTTTACTGAATGCAGCTCATGAACCACATTCCTTTCCGTTTTCGAAGTTCCTCGCTTTTTTCGGCATGCCGTGAAAGACCAGGGACTTGTATTTAAAAATCTGGTCTCCCTCGAATTTTTAGGCATGCCGGGTAATGTGGGGGTATACGGTACCACTTTTTTTTTTGCTATTATCATAAATACAACAAAGGTGAACATGACAAGAAAAAGTTTTATTAATTAGGATGAGCGAAGCGAATCCTCTACTAGGCCACTCAAATTACATTTTGTCGTACACTTTAGGAAAAAAACTATTCAATATTTTAATTTCAAATTAAACACAAAAATAAATTATGATCTGAAGATTTGCACAATAAATTTTTTTTACAGTAAAACGTTAAAAAATATATTATTTTAATTAATTTATTTTACATGCATTTCCAATACGGACGCATTTTAGCAAATAAATAAATGAAACACGTACATTTTCAGGAAAAAAATATAAATCATGGAGTAAAGTCATTATAGATAGAATCATGATAAATTGTTGTTGTTGTATAGACCCCTCATGGGCCCGGTGAGCAGCTTTATATTTCTTTATAGCTGTCTAAATCATGATTAATTTAATAAATAAAATATGTTTTCATTATTCCGCAAAATCGTTTGCACAGATGACACTTAAACATTTTAAAATAATTGTATTATGGATTTTTTTCCTTTTTTTTTTTGTAAAGTGGCAACAAAATAATTTTAAACAAATAAAATTAATTGTTAAATTTGTTATATAAATGAGAAATTAAAAGAACTGCGTGAAGTTGTTGCCTCAATTCAAGCTCTTTATAAATGTACTAAAGCAAAGTTGACCGATTCAGAAATGACAAATGGATTTTAACCATTTCTTACTTTATCATTTGGATCTAAAGTAATGTTACGATCTTATTTGTGGACCAAAAAAGGTTTAGTGAACGGGACTTTAGACTTTGTTGCACGTATAAAAGAAAATCACAAACCACGAGATCAGATATCGCGAATAATCATGGATAAATTTGATTACTACAGTAATTTATCTTATAAGAATTGGTGCGTACCAATTCCCACAATAATTACATTCTGGAAAAATGGAAGCATAAATTGCTCAAGGAAAGAATTTCTTCTGTAGTTAGCTTTTGCTATACAATTCATAAATCCCAAGGTTTAACATTAGATGAAGCAATTGTAAATATTGAGGATATATAGACACCAATTGGCTTAAAAACGTACGTAACGTTGTCGAGAGTGAAAATCCTTCAAAATTAAGCATTCAATAGAAGTTTTCCTTACGAAAAATTCTACAATACCGAAAATTCTCATACGATAACATGTATAAAAACGAAGAAATTCGAATAAAAATTTTTACAGTTAAAAATTCATAGTATCAACGAGAGCAGATTTCAAATGTTTTTCCAGAAAATAGGATTTTGAAGAAGTAACTTTCTTCAAGCTCTCTTCAAATATATTATTCTAAAATAGCTATTTGATGTTAATTACAAAGATTGGAAACATGCATATTTCAAACAACTTTAAAAAACACCAGTGTCTACTGGAAATTGTAAAAACATCTTTAAAAGAGCTTTTAGTTGAAAATTTAAAAATATTTTGTAAAAGTTTGCTTCGAAAATATTTTATTATGCCAGTCTTACATCATAAATAAAAATTTAAAATGCGCCAAAACATAAAATAACGTTTAAAAAAAAAAAAATAAAGATGCAAAAATAATATTAAAAAAATATTGTTACTTTCAAATACCTGTTTTATAAAATAATGCTTCGCGAATCCAAACAAAGCATGGCTTTTGCTAGTATATGTTAGAGTTTTCGGAAAGTTATTAATGTCAATCAAAGTGGAATTAAGGTGATTTTTGACTAAACCTGTTAGGCTAGCTCTACTCATTTACAAAAAAGAAAAGAAGCTTCACTTATCTAAATATAAATTCATCAGGACAACGATCTTCTTTAAATATTTTTTATTTCTTCATAGTCGGCACATAGCACGTAGAATAATACACAAACATAAAATATTTACAAAATTGCGCTTTTAGCATTTTTTAGTAACACACAACACCAAAATAAAACATGAACTCACAACCAACTTCAAACAAAACTTCTAATAGAACAAAGTACATTTCTAATTCAGCAGACCTCAGATCACGTGACGCGAGAGAGTCTAATTTTTTTTGAACGGGTAGGCGCCTGTTACAAACCTTCATTTTTGATTAAATGGGTGTTTTGCGGACCCATGTTATTTGGTGAATTCACATTCTCTTGATACCTACTATCACCTTTTTGAATTTGGTAATCAAAATCAGCTACGCCCAGCATACGTATGCAACATTGTAAATCAGAAACCGACATACAAAAATGTCTCTTATCGATTTTTATACAATTACACAAATTAAATTTATTTAAATAAACATTCAGTTGATTCTCAAGATACTTTAGTTTTTTACTTTCTATTAAGAGTACTAAACCAAATAAAACAATTTTATATCTATATTGAAATAAAACAGGTATTAATTTAATTAACTATAAACATATTTGAAATCTTAAGGTGAAGTCCTTTTTTCTAGTATATTATATAATTTAAGAAAGTGAACCTGTACAATATATTCGTAAAAAAAATACTCTAATCACCTCTATGTACGGCATTAAAATTTTGACAGCTGTAATTTTTCATTTCACTTTCATTTACATACATACATATATATATATATATATTGAATGAAACACCATGCGAAAAAAATCTTATCAATAGAAGCAAATGCATTTATTATATTTCTGTGAAATGAACTAGAAACAAATGTTTTTTAATTACTTTTAAACAAATGTCATTTATAAATATAAAATATTTCACTGAAAATTAATGCGATGTGACATGTACAACCTGATATTATTTAATTACTAATCTAAAGAGTTTTAAATAAATCTATAGAAATAATTAAATATTTCATTTAAAGAACATGACAGAATTGACATAACTTAATTTACTTTTTTATAAAAATAACATCATAGGAATATTTCATTGGAACTGATTAATTGTAACAGATGGATTACATGTTTTAATATTGATTAAATAAATAATAAATATATGTTTTAATTATTATGACGTGAGATTTTTAAATTGAATTAACTTTATTAATGCATGATTCACTTAATGCAAAAATGATAAAAATAAATAATTATTTAAGATATAAAAATGAAACAACTTAAGTTATAAACATAGAGGATAGCCACAAAAAGGTGGTAAAATGTGTTGTCTAAATAATGTTCTTTAAATTTTTATGTATTGGAGTTAACAAATTAAGGTTCACTAAACTGTTAACCTAAGTTAACAAACTCTTCAAAAAGAGCTAGGAAATATGTTTTTATTAATGAAATTTTCCTCTCACAAATTTAAAAGAGTTAGTTGTTTTTGTTACATTTTGATATATGTTACTCAACTAAACAAAATTCGTCGACTAGAGAGCCTTTTCTTCTTTTCAAACAAAGCCATTGAAAAACAAACAAATTGCAAACTTGTATTTTTGTAATTAATTGAATCAAATCGAAAATCAGTCTGACTTATGTAACTTTTTCATACAATTTAAAATTATATATTTTATCCATAAGAAATAAAACCATATACAAACTGACGACAGAGGTTTTTAGATGAAAAATATATTAAAAATTATAAGAAAATTGTATCATAAAAGTGTCTAAATAAAGTATAGCGCAAAAAGAGATCATATAAAAAAATAATATAATTTTGAACTAAAAAAAAGATGTATATGTAATATAACCTTTGTGCAATCGATTGTTAACATAATTTGATTGCTCTTCAGTTGTCAGGAAAACATTATAAACTTATTATCTACAGAGTGATAACACATAAAAAGCAGCCCGATATAGGAGACACTAGTTATCAAACAATTCACAGAAACTGAATAAAATTTTGTTTAAAAATATTTTGAGGTATGCGCTAATCATATGAAAATCAACACTTAAAAACTCAAACAGTTATGGTTATGCTGACAAAATCTCGAAAATTTCAAGTGGCATCACATACTTTCTTTTATTGGAATGCCATCTTCATAGTGAAAGAGCGGTAAAAAGCATTGGAACGGTAATTATAGCACGAAAATCGCCGTCTAAACGTAATGAACTAGCGACTGACTCATAAAGGGTCTCTAGTAATTTGAGTGTGAGTGTGACGTCAAATATTTAAGCTGTATGGCGCAATAGAGACTTCTCTAGCCTATTTTACTTTAATTTTTTAAGTATGAGTGATTTATTGGAGTCTATTGTTACATATTACTTTATACAAATTAGGCTCATTGTTCAATTGTACAAAACGAAGAAAAAATATGTGTTTTCGGATTGTATCACGCTCTTTGAGTTATTAAGACAATACATCAAAGGATTTGGGTCGAGTTCTACCTCTGAAGATATTTTAGACCTGCATGGATAATATAGGAAAGGTGCGCTGTTGTGTTACTTATGGCGGCTACTTTTCTGCACGAGAAATACAGGCCTTAGGGAGTGTGCCCTCCGTATAGTCTTTGTAAGAGACCCAATCAGTGGTTGTCCAACGCTCGAAGAAAATCACGAAAATTCCAAACGATTAAGCCTACGGACGTAATTGGGTTCGAATCCAGCATCTCCCGTCAGCCAGCTTCGAGAACAGAACCTCTCAGCCATTGGTGGGGAGTGATTTAGAGAAGGAGTTTCACGCCATCTAGATTGTATTTGGAGCGTCTTCGTTGGTAAGAAGTTTCGATTCGTAGTTTTAATAAATGAAATTCTGTTTGTTAATTACAGATTTATAGCTGGATTTCCTTATTCAGCATAAGACACCGCCATAACTGAAGTTGTTAAATGAAAGAAAATACATCATTAATTCGTGCCGCATACCTTGCACTTTGAATAACATACGCTTGCAAAAAAAAAAAAAAAAAAAAAAAAAAAAAAAAGAACGTAGAGAAATTTTAAAGATTTTTAAAAAGGTTATTATAACGAAAACTCTATTTAAGTTCAATTCATCATTAAATGCTTAGGATTTAGCAGCATATGTTCCACACTCCTATCCGCAATAGTATAAATATAAAAGGCATTGCTACTGAAATTTTTAAATAGTGTAATATCAAGTAAATTGCAGTTGCCGATATTAAAAATAGCAAAGGATTGAAGAGTTTATGCTATTTCCCAAAAACTAACTCGTAGAGAAACTTTAAAATATCCATAAATGAAAAATATTTAATATTCCAATCGAATGTTTATAGATGTACAATTTTCTTCACAAACTAGGAGCTTACAATGTTCCAAAAAGATTAGCTGCTGCTGATATGTGTAAATATTAGCAATTCTATACAACACAAAATTCTGTCTGATATCAATGCGTATTGTTAAATACCGGGCGTGCATCCCTGTAATACCTACTTTGCGGCAGACACACTCAACCTTTTATAAATACATAATACTAAAAAGAAATTCCCAGCGCACCCTCAAACTTTTTTTTAACCTTCAGAATTTAACTGAGTCCGTTTAATAATACTTTTGTATATTTTCTAGACTTCTTCCCAATCAGTATTATATTTCACGAGATGTTTATCTTCCGTTTAATGAGGTCATTATCAGAGCTTTTTCCCTCGTACAATGTGTCACTATTTTGCACTTCTAATTTGCTATAAAGTCTCAATTAACAACGGGTACTTTTATATACCTTTAAATAAATCATCCAGTTTAAAAAATGTAGATATGAAGTTCTTTTAAAGATTTTGTTGATGCCAAAAAAAAAAAAAAAAAAATCTAATTGACCAATTTTGACTAAAAGTTTGCTGACAATTCTTTGCCAAGATCTTTGTTGTTTATTGATTCTGTCTAGAGGTTTATTGTTAGTTTGTGTTTGCAATACTGCTGAAAACTAGGTAACAGCTTACACTACTCAGATTGATACAAAAAATTAAAGTTGTATAAAAATTAAAGAAATGTAACTTTTTGAAAAATAAATCGCAGGACTATTTCATTAATATGATGTTATATCCTACCTTTTTTTGGAATGATTTTGCAGCTTACTTTGTATATTATTGTGTTGTTTCGACTTTTTAAACATACCCTGTATATAAGCATATTTGGTTCGCTTGATTTTCCTATTGTAATCAGTGAAATATATACACTACAATAGAATGCGTAATTGAATACTGTTGAAACCTTGGTAACATTTTAGATGTTCAAGTGAAATATTTATTGTTGAGTGTAAGCAATATTCTTCTACTGATTTGATAAGCAACACATATCTCAGATATTTATCTCTAAAGATTAATTTTAGCACTATGTAGAAGCAATAATGTGTTTGCATACCTTTATTTTTGTATATTGTAGGAAATGCTAATAAAGCCTAAATAATAAGTGATGATATGATACGTTCATATTCTTCACTTATCAGTTTTTGTGTAATCTAAATCATAAATTGGACAAACTTCATATTAGGATTATAGCTTTAAAACGTTTATAGTATTAGATAAAAAGTTTTAAATATCTTTTTCTAAAATAAACTGACTCCCGAATCTTGAATATGTGAAAAAAAATTTCATTTCTTGAAAAACACAATTGAGTCACAATATTATTTTCATTATTTCAAAAAAAAAAAAAAAAAAAAAAAAAAAAAAAAAAAAATCGATTTCAAACAGATGCCAAGCAAAAAGAAATCTAATAATCCGTATATTTTCTTTTTTTCTCCTTTTATCTACTAAAATGAAGCAATTTAGTTGCCATATTTACAGAAACATTATTAAAAATTACGAAAAAAAATTTCAAAACTAATCGAAATTTAGAAATTCTAAGACCACTTTTCACATCCACGAATCCATGCGGATAACTCGCATTAATTTGATTGCCGAAGGTTGTATATTCTCGGAGTTGTACCTGTGAAATACAAACGAACAGTCACAGTATAATATAACAGATTGATGAAATTTAAATTTCATTATGAAAAATTAGATAGAGACATAGGCTGAAATCTATTGGTATGTGAAGTTTTTGAAAATAAAAGAACATTTCTAATGGAAACGCTGAAAACTCAGAGAAGGTTAAATAATATTTTCGTGAAGTGGTGGATTTAGATACAAGAACATTTTTACAAAGTAGAAATAAAGCGCTAAATCTTAAAAGTCTTTGTTTAGCATACTATTGTAGTTTTTTATGGATCATGAGAACTCTTGTCAAATAATTCCATATACATATTATATGAATAAAAAGTATTATTCAATATAAATTATTGTTTGAGACATTAAAAAATACATAACTTTAAAAATGATATATTTTTTAATCTTTCGTAAAACATCCCAGATTTTAAAATTATCCATTTTAACTTTTTATGTATCTTAGTAAAACATCAAGTGTAATATAGGTGAACAACTTTACAAGATTAATTATGGCAATTTATATCTGACACACGCGCATATTTTATAGTGATTCCGCAATTTATGTTTCTGATGTTATTAATTTATAATGTGTCACATTTCATGGATATACGTTAGTGTACTAAGTAGAATCATCGTCACATTATAAGGCGACGTATTAACTCCGTTATGACGCATATTTTAACATAACACATTATTTCAACACTATGTAGTAGTTATATATACATTTTAGAATAATAAAACATGAAGCTCTTCCAGTAGTACAGGTATATGATGATAGAAGTGAAAATTTTACACTTTTTCATTTTATACACATATTTTTTAATTGTGGTAAGAAAAGTTGTTTATTCTAAAAGAGAATACTAAAGTATCAACAGATTCCTTTAAGATATTTGCATTAAAAAATTTTTAGGAGATTTTACGGAGATTTTAGTCTTGAAACTTTATTAAATATATATATATATATATACATATGAGATCTACGAAAACTATATTGTGAGGCATGAACATTTTATAATTATTGTTGATTTATTTTTTTATTATTTACGTTATTATTATTTACTTTATTACAATATATTATAGAAAAGCAATTTTTTACATCTATTCCGATTTTAAGGGGGTCGGGGACACAAAAATTATATATATATATATATATATATATATATATATATATATATATATATATATATATATATATATATATATATAAACTTATTGCGTTAATTTTTTTTCTGCTTAAGATGAAGGTTAAATCATGTTTCTATCTTAACTGGAACAGGAAATAATTTCTCTCATTTTGGTTTATTTTCAAAATCTAGCTTACAAGTAATGGTTGTCAATGACTTCTTGGTAAAATGCGTTTTTCTTCATAATGATTTTTGTCACCGTTTCTCGTATTTAAATTGTTATAACACTCAATAACCATTAAAATGAAAAGGTTCAAACTTGTAACTGTTTTATTCTAATTTTGATTCAACAAATTAAAAAAATATATTTACTTTAAAAGATGTTTTTTTAAGGTTACATAATTTTTTTTAAATTTTTATTTTAAGTATTTTTAATTTTCATGTAAATTAATATTTTTAAAAAATCTGAATCAAGATTAAAGTTTATATATTTCTGTTTTTTTTTTTTAAATGAAAAAAAAGTAAAATTCCACAAATAACATTTCGATTTTAAACCACCCCATTTTAAAAAATAAATTTAAATAAAAAATTATGAGGACTTTAATCATGTGAATTTGTTTATAAATGATATAGTTAATTATCAAAAAAAAAAAAAAAAAAAAAAATCTAGAATTTTAACTAATAAATAAAAATTACCTTAAAATGTGCCTTTTAAAATGCTAAATATCCTTCTAATATTTTTTGTTTTTCCTTTATATCGGGTTAGAAAAAGGTATGATGGATAATCTTTGTGAGATTCATCAGCTATTTACTTAAAACAAGTAAGCAAAATCATGTGTAAAACATAGATTATGAAGCACTTTCCAACACGTCATGAAATCTTTAACAAAACTTCGTTATTTAGGGAAATAAGGGCGTATAGCCAAATATGTATTCCAATACTTTTGAACAGCCTTGTATTTGATCTGTCATTTGATATACGTACTATATAATGGGAAAATTTAGTTTAGTAAGAAAATGCCTAGTAGCTTGAAATTTCTTTTTCAGCAGTTTATACTAACAGATGGAAACATATATTTGAATGCTTTTGTTCAGCCCTCTATAGTTTACCTTGTACCTTTAATACACGTCAGAATTAAGCTAAAATTTATTTTAAACTAAAAAATTCCTAAAATAATTGAAATCACAGTCTCATAAATTACCATTCATAGGTGTCCCTGCACCGAATTCTTTAAGTGGCCCTGTATATCATTTTAATTTTATTCTGAAAACATTTCTTAGTAAACAGAATGCAGTTCAGCGTAAAAATGCATAACTTATTTAAGAATCACCTTTAAATATTTTACGCTCATATTCAGTAACGTTGGCAAACTCTTTTGTGTAGTGCTGTATATCAACAGTAGCATTTACACATCACTTAATGTTCATAGATTTAATGAAACTTAAACGCGCATATCATAATTAAAATGCATTTCATCCATCCATTAGCCGTATCGGATACATCTATAGTACTTCGAAAAGCATATACTATTTTAAATCTTTTGTGTGTCCCTGTAAATGCTATGTACTTCATACTATGCATGATAGTGTCGTATAATTCGTATAATTTATATTAAGCCTCAGTGACATACATCAATTTTACTATACATGAAACAGTTTAATATATTGAAAATATATTGCATACCATTCTTCTCTTTACCATTATGTAATGAAACTCTTTTGTGTGTCTGTGTAAATGAATAATAGATTTTTTTTTCACTTCATAATTTATAGAATGCATATTTTAGTGCCTTCCGTAGATGCATATAAGTTTTAATATGTTTGGCAGGGTGTAACATCTTTAAAATTCCTTTGAAACGATATTTCCCTACAGATTATAATGTAATAGAAAACTTTTGACTGTCCCTGTGAATAAACTAATGATGGTAAAAGCTTCATTTTCAATAGGGTTTGTGCTGGGTTAAGCCTTAATAACGTCCAAAAATTTCATGCCAATCCGAGTATATTTAGGAGAGTTACAGAGCGGACAGACGGACAGACAAGCGGAATGCATCAGCATTTTTCAACTTTGTTGGAAAGTGATAAAAATAGCAAAATCCCCAAAGTAATGGGGGTTTTCCACATTTCATTTTTGATATAAAATCGTTTTACTTTTTGGACGCGTTGCTGTGCATTACATCTTTTTGTCACCAATCGAAACAAACGGATACAAAACACATTTATCTATTTCAAAATTAACCCTTTCGGGTCTGAATATATTTTCAATTTTTAGAAAAAATTACTTTTGGACTCATAACATTAACAATAGTTATCAGAATTCATTTTTTAGTGTTTAAGAGTTATTTCATTGTCTGAAAGATGACGAATGTTGCTGTTTTGCGTTCTATTTTATTCATATTCATATGATAATAGACTAAGGAAGAATTTTTGGAGATGTTTAGAAAATATTGCATTACAATAAGATTTATCTCATAGTACAACTTTCTAATACTTTTTGCGCATTAGTACATGTGGTTATATCAGGAAAGTAGCTTCTATTTTTAATTTAATAAAGAGAATTAAGCAAATAACAATAATATTTATTATTACTAAATGCCTAAACATAAATGAAGTCATATAATAAATTCATAGACCTATACAAACATTACTACATGTAAATAATAGCAAAAGTATTCCTTAAACCAAAATAATGCTCCACACTGTAAATCAAATATGTAAAAATTCTAAACTTTTTTTCTAGGAAACTGGGATTCCTAGAATTTTTCATGTAACTGTAACAGCAACAAGTTGGAAATTGCACGTAAAGCGTAGCAAATGAGGTGCGTTCGTTGATAACGAAGTTTTAAAATATTCAGATCTTGCTGATATAGTAGAGCGTACTTTGGATACAGTACAGTGGTCGAAATCTTTGTGTTCCTGTAAATATGCAGGGAGTAAATTTTATTATACTTCATTAACGTATATCTTATTCATAAAATGTGAAACAGTTGAATTAAAAACGCTCCAAACAATGTTTCCCCGCATAACATTATTTACTGGAATACATTTGTGTGGCCCTGTAATTTAATAATAAATATTCATAGCATCCCAGATTTTACAGAATGTAGATTTTAGTACATACATACTATGTATGTAGATTTAGTACATACATAGATTCATGTCAATTATATTATGTTCAAATGAGTAACACCATTAAAATGCATTTGAAACATTTTTTCCCCATTGACCGTAATGTAACGGAATACTTTTGATTGTCCCTGTAATTGATCTATCCATACGATTTTCATAACATTTGAAATGACTCGACAAAATTATGTAATAAATATTTGTTTTAAATTTCAAACGTTTAAAATGCATTTGAAACTATTTTCCCCATTTACCGTAATGTAACGGAATCCTTTTGATTGTCCCTGTAATTGATCTATCCATTCGATTTTCATAAAATTTGAAATGACTCGACAAAATTATGTAATAATTATTTATTTTAAATTTCAAACGATTCGGTTGGGTAGTTTTTGCGTTGCTATTTGCGAACGGACGGACAGATGGACAGACAGAGAGACAGACGGACGGACTGATCGACAACAATAGGTGCTACGTATTTACATAATTACGAACGCACCTAAAAACTGATGTAAACGATTCTGTTACATGAGATTTTGCTGTTAAAATGCATAAAAAACTCTAGGTATCCCAGTTTCTTAGATAAAGTTTAGTACCTTTACAGAATTTTTTTTTTACGGTGCATTAAAATACATTTACTATTAATAGTACTCCAAATCCGAAATAAATAAATTATATAATGGGATAAAAAAGCAGTATGGATTTGAAAAGAAAACGTTCAAATTTATCTCACGGGGCTGTAAAATTTTAATATAAACTCTTTTCTTTATGATATCTACCAACGAGAACTATTTTGTGAGAATTGAGCTTATCAGAATTACTGTTGACTGTATTGATATTATTTACTTTTTGAAAATAAGAAAAAAATAGTTTTAGATCCATTCCCAATTTATTATTTTTTGTACTTTCTTTAAATCTGATAAGAAAAAGATGTAGACGATTTTTTTTTATCTGTTATCATATTTGCTATTTACATAAAAAGTTCTAAAACGATGAGAGGTTTGTACATTTTATTTTTGTACACATTGTTGTGTATTACATTTATTTCGCAAACGGATGCAATATATTTTCTACCTAGACTGTTAAAAAAAAAGAAAAAAAATGTAACTTAACAGATGTAAAATTATAGAAATCTATATATTTACCAAAATGTTATCTGTACACTGTACAAAAAAGGTGTAAATCTAGAAAGCTATATGGCCGTAACTAGCCGGACACTGCCCCGGTCTCTCCAAGCCTGAAAGGCCTCAAACTGATGGTTAAAAAATATTGATTTTAGTTTGTAGTCTAACGTCCTATAAAATGCCCAGCACTTAGCTAAAGTTAGTAATAAAAAATCAAAGTGCTAGTGTAAATGCTTTTGTGTGTCCGTCGATATACTCCATACGCTTCGCATGCAAAAGCAGCAGCACAGCAGAATGTCGAGCCGAAGCTACTTTTTATAAAGCTACTTTTTTATAAAACCGCAGACATCTTTGTAGCTGTACAAAATAATCTATTAAAATACAGTAAATTTACCAAAATTTTATCTGTTACCCGGGTTGCAGTTACATCTAGGCATCCCAAACAGTTCTTAGTAACCGTACAGATTTTTTCATTTACAGTGTAAGCGTGTATCTGTTATATAAATTTGTGTTATTGCTGTTACATAAAAACTTCTAGGTTCTTAATTAGTATATGGCCAATAAAAAATGGAGTGTTATATAACTTGCTTTCAAAGATATGAAATAATGAAAATTAATTTTTTTAAAATTTAGAATAGTTTGATTCCTTAAGTGATAATTTAATCTACTTTAATTTAAACAAAACAGTTTCCTTTGTTCCATCTTATTCTGAATAATCTGCTATTAAAATCCTGATTACAATGCTCATTATTTATATTAAATTAGGCATCCGTTAGTATGGATGTTATGAAATAAATAGCATATTTGTGGAGACAAGTACACGCATAAACGTTCGTATATTGTGAATTATATAACCTATTACATCGCGGTATCACAATTGTATTATGTTCTAGAATCCCAGCCAATCACATGCACAAGTTTCTACGTATACAATCACGCGCAATTGTTCATCAGTAGGATTTTATCCAATTTAATGGAATATAGACACACAACTGTATATTTAGAGCCATATCTAAGCAACAGAGAGATGACCAGCAATATGTTTAGTGGAACTGATATTACTATGTTCCAGAAGATGTATTTATTATATAACCTATAACATTAGAATTCTTTGCAGACAGAAACATTAAGTAGATATAGGCAGAAATTATAATAGTATTATGAAGGAAAATTTTAAGCAGAGGAAAAATTGGCACAAAAGTAATAATATTTAGTAATAATATAAATTTTACTTCATTTAAAGCATTCTTATATAATACTAGCTTGAACTCTACTTTTCTTTTTAAGTGTTTCAAAAGATTTCAAAGGTATTTTTTTGTTTAAAAAGATCGGTGCCAAAATAAAGCCCGATAAAGAAGAAGAAGCAGAAAGACGCCTGGTTTGCAGATAAATATTCACCGCAGTACACTGTAAAAAAAATCTGTAAAATTTTTCTTGGAAACTGGGATCCTAGAAAAAGTTTAGTAATTGTTGTATTAAAAGAAAGAGTAAGTAGTTTGCAAGAAAAAGTTTAGTTTCCTTTTTTGTGATCGTCGCACATTTTGTAATCGGTAGGATCACCTTTTTTTTTTTTTTTTTTTTTTTTTTTTTTTTTTTTTTGCTTTAGAAGACAATTTTTCCTACGACGTCATTCTTTGGATTAGTTTTTTTTTCCATATCTGATAATTTGCTTCTATCCATTCATTTTGTAACTTTTCTACTTATTTATTTGTTAACAATAAAATTTTGATTTCCTATTCAAATAAAAATTCATCTAAATGTAAAGAATTTCATAATAAAAAATAAAATAAAATATGGACATCCATTGCCCAAAATAAAATGTTTGAATCTATCCCATTAAGTTAATAAAAGTCAGTAAAAACATCATTTTTATGGTGATCAAAACATGGATTACATAATAACAGTCCTATATTATGTACACCATGGATTAAACATCAATATTCTTGGACAGATAAAAAAAATAATAATTGATAATTAGAGAATAATTTCATAGAATAATTATCCCATATTGCTTATACAACGCATGATTTTGATACAAAAACATTAGAGATTACTGCTTCCCCCTTTTTTATATCCTAGTTTTGAGTTATAAGCAATATGGAATTATTCAATTGAATTATCCACAGTAACAGACTATACTATGGGGATTTTACACTATACTTTTTGGAGTCATACAAAATATTATATCACACTGAAAATTTATCTGCTGTATCTCTCTGACTCAGAAATTTTTTTTTTTTCAATTGCGTTTTACTTTAGCACCAAACTTTTGAAATTCCCGACATTTCGACCAGTTTTTGAGAGACTCGCAGTTTATCATTTTAATAACAATTTTATTTATTTTTAAAAAAAATATAGCTCAAGTGATGAATTTATTGCATTTCAACGTTAAGAAAAATGTTCATTTTGAAATAAAATTTTAACTGCATATTTAATAAAATGTTTAAAAATTTAAAAAGAAACTGTATTTTTTAAAAATTCTTGCTATTTTTTTCAATAGTAATATTTTTGCCCATTTTTTTTTAATTTTCAAATGTATATTACACAAGACTGTGTATGGATTTTTAGATACATCTAGTATTACATTTAATTGAATTTTTTTTACTGATAATGAATATGTAAAATGATAAAATATAACACATCTTCGTATACTTTTATTAATAAAATTCAAAAAACCTGAAAACTAATTCCATACACAGATTTATTACATGTATAATAAAGAATAAGTACAGAGGATTTTAAATCTCTATATCAAATATAAAAAAGCATTAGCATTTTGAAAACGTGAAATTGAAGAAAATCAAAACTTGGAGAAAAAGTCTTCATTTGTGTGATGGAATTGCCCTGATTATATGAACAAAATTTGCAATGCGTCGCGATATATTTACTGTGTAAGTATGGTATATATAGTATGAATAGTATATATAAGTATCTGGGTAAGTATGGTATATATTACTGTGTAAGTAAAGGTATTTAGTATCAAAATATTCACAACTGAACGGGATTTCATTTAAAATTTTAAAAAAATTGATATTTTGAACAATTTTGAAGAAATTTGTCCCATTAAATTTTTAATAATGTGAAACACACACACACACAAGAAAAAAAAAATGATTTACGTAAATGAAAACTTAATGTGTTTAAAAGGCTTTTCGGAAAATCTTATAAAGATAAAAAATATTGATTAAAAAGTAATTAAATACTGCCAAAGACATATTTTCAATTTTTAAATAATAATTATATTCCATGCTTCTTCAAAATCCTCGTAATTGAATTTTAACAAAGTTAAAAAGAAATATGTTGTTAAAAATCAAGTTAAACATTTTTGAGAGACTTTCATAACTAATTAAAAATATCGTTACATCTGGTCTTTATTATAATCAAACTTTTCTTAAATTTTTCAATTAAAAATTAATTATATGCTTATGTATTTTTTTACAGAGCGTTGTTTGTTCAAAAATATCATTACTCTCATTTGCTTTAAAGAGATATTTTGAATAATTTTAAATTAAATTTATTTTATCTGGAGTTCCTCATTTAGTACCGATAAAATTTTACAAATTATAGAGATGCAAAAAATATCGAACTTTATATTATGTTTGCAGGGTGTCCACTCTCGACGGTGGCCAATGGCTAATTTCTAAACCGTTAGTCAAAGACATATAGATAATTTTAAAAAGGTAAAGAATTGTTTTTAAGCGATTTAAATTAAAAAAAAATTAGTAAAAAATTACGAAAATTAAATTTTTATACGGTCCTATAAGTGATATTAAATAAAATTTTCCATCACTCTAACAAGCAATACGAAAAAGGTCCCGTTCATCTAACATTAATGTTAGATGACCGAGTTATAAAAGTTTAAATTTCATGACTTTAACCATTTTTCTGTAACTGAATACGAATTAACTGGACGAAGCTTTAAGGGAAAGTGCTAAAGTACACTAAGTGCTTAAAGTTATAGTGCTTAAAGAACGCCCTTTAAGGCGTCTTTTTTTAACGCTGTCCAATGGCTAATTCCTAAACCATTTGTCACAAACATACAGTGGCGGTCAAAAGTTTCCGGCCAGTTAGTTTCTTCGATTAATTTACAATAAAGTTTCATCAAAGAAGAAGCACAATTGCTTCAAAAGTTAGGAATATGTGAATGACCTATGACCACGTGATCATTTTGATTAAATACTGAACATGCTTCATGCAAAGGCATAGATTTCGAAGTTTGCGTGTGCAAAAGTTTCCGGCCACTTATCATTCTTTAGTTTTATTTCTATCGGTAGTGTGTTTTTTGGTTGTGTTTATGAATGAATCAACGTATATACCATAGTTTGAATTCAAAATTGAAAAGTTCAACAATTATTGTTCATAAATGAGAGTAGTATATGGTACCAACTATGGAACACTTTTTATATTCCACTAAACGCAAATATTTAACGATTTTTGTAAGATTTTCATCAAAAAGTTTGTCTGTCTAAATATAGAGGATGTAACGATTTTAGTACGATTTATCGAGCAAATGATGATAAAATATTGCATGATTTGCATTGGTTGGATATTTTATTTTTTCTACTAAATTATGTAAAGACGAAGTTTTAAGAAAGGGTTATGGAATAAAGAATCATGATTATAAATAATAACGTAATCAATTGAGATGAAATATTTATCAATTTTAAAAGCTAATATTTAATTATTGTATTGATGAAAAAATTTTGCCTGACGCCCTTAGTCTACCAAATGGTAATAAACAATCTTCCTCTAGGATAGTCTTGATAGGAAAAGCAAAGAGCTGCATTGTATAATATTATTATCAATTGCATTACATTGAAGTCTGAAATAAAAGTTAAATGCTTTTTATCATATGTTTTTTAATGTGAATATTATTTTGATACTTTCATAGTTCAATAAATGGTATTGAGTAGAATCCATTTGATTATTGTGTTATCAGAAAGTTCGTCAAATAATCAATTAATCAAATAGTCAATTTCATCCATTAATTTTTCTCTGTTCGGTAGTTCTTCTTCGTAATAATGGCCAAATTTTTTATTTAATTCACCCAGTTGAACGGAAAGAATTTTTTTCCATTTATCGTTGTAAAAATTATCTGGTAATTGATCAAACTTATATTCAATGAGATTACAAAAATCTAGTTTATGCATATACTTTTCTAAAAATCTTTCACCAAATGTTTGAAAACGGGTTATTAATAGCCAATTAAGTCCTTCTTCCAATGTGCACATAGTATTTTCTGCAAGCTGTTGAAATTGAGATACTTTATGTAAATCTAATTTTTCATGATAGGTTTGAATAAATTCGTCACTTAAGGTTTGATATTGAGATATAACAACCCAATTTATATAATTCGAATGTTTTAATATAAATTCCTCAGACAGCTTCTGATTTTTACAAACTAAATTCCAGTCTAATTCTTCTTTATATTTTTCTATAAATTTTTCCGAAAGTTTTTGAAAAATGCATATAACATTCCATTCGATATAATCTATGAGTTCTTCCATAAAACATTCGGATAATACGGAATATCTACAAACTAACTTCCAATTGAGTTTATCCTTCAAATTTCGAAGGACATCTTCGGATAAATTTTTCGTCTTAGAAAATTCGTCCCAGTTGATATCCATTTAATAATGAAATATTTTTAAAAAGGAATTTTTTCAATATGCATCCAAGGTTTTAAGGTGACTGGAAAATTACTTTTGGATTTTATCAAAAATGTAATCATGTCACCACTTTTTCCATAATCAAAACAAGTTACGGAATAATCATCAAACATTTCTCCGCTTAAAATTATTTTATCTTCGATTTTTAGTTCTATCACTGTAGCCCTATTTTTGCCGATTAAACTATTATATATTAAATATATAGTAATTTTCATATGCATATCTGTAGATAATCGCATTTCTTGATCCAGTAATTTAGAACTCATTAAGTCAAAATTTACTTTGGTAAATTCTTTATCTGTAAAAGTCTGAAAATTATCTTTTATAGTAACCCAGATATCTTTACTGTCAATATATATTTTATTGACTACGTCTTTATCGTTTTCGGGTTCTGAAACATTCGTAATTATTTTATTTTTGGCATCAAATTTATCATTCTTTAATATTAATGCATTTTTTTCTAAATATCGTTTATTCACAACATTTTTATCATCTTTTGGATCTGCGACGTTTCCTATTCTTTTTCCTTTGGCGTCGTAAGCTTTTCCGTCAATTAGATGTAAAGTATTTTCATCGAGTTCTTGTATTCTCTTACCCGTTTCTTCTGTGAAAGTTAAAAAATTACTATCGTAATTAATATTATTTTTCTGTATAAAATCTCTTAGTTCAAAATGATTATGTTCTATTTTATTCAAAACGAAACGTTTAGGGGTTAAATCTAAATCATCGATGGGATCTGAAGCATTTTTTAATATCTTATTATCCATATCGAAATTTCCATCCGGCGTTAATTTAAAACCTATACCGGGGGGTCCGATAGGGCCTTTTCGCACTGGATTATCATACGGCGGATAATAAACAGCCATTTATAAAGACTAAAAAATGTTATTCTCCTAACGTTTTAATCATAGTAATTTCTTTTTTATTCATATTTAATATACATTTCTTTCTTACTTCTAAAATATAGTAAAATACATATTCTTTGGTTGTTTCTTTTTCTAATTTCCAATTGAATTCTATTCTCAAATTTTCAAGAGTGGTATAGTTTACATGATTTGACAAATCAAAATGAATTATGGGATATAATTTACCAAAATCTGAATAATTGACCATACAACCGGTTTCTGTATTTAGATTATTGAGACCTGATTCCAGAAAAGATTCATATAATCTATTATATTCCTTTTTACCAAAATCCATAGTATATCGCTCTGCAGGTAATGGCGATCTGTTAATCATCAACCAACATTCGATCATATCCAAATTATCAAATATCATATTATTTTTTTAGGATTTTCATTTCTTTCGAAATATTGCGGTATGACGAATAATCTTAAAACTTCATCGGATGTAGCTGATATAGAATCGGAACCGCTTTTATATTTATTAATAGGACTAGATCTGTTAATTTCATACTGATTCCAGTTTATTTTTATATCCGTATTAGATAATTTTAATTCATTATAGAGAATCTCCGCTCCATTTTTAAAATCGACGTATCTCACCCAGAGCGCTATGTCTTCAATTTCTACTTTATAATCTGGATTTGCAACGTCTGTGTAAATCATATTTCTACTATCGTCTCTTTGGAATTCCATTCTTATTATGAAACCAGAAATGGCTTTTTTATATTCTGCGACGAAATCAAAAATTTCCTTTAAAGGTGTCCATGTTGTAACTGAATTACTATTTTTCGACAATTCCCATCTTTTTTTAAATCCTTTATTGTAGTTTTCATTTTTTACAATTTTTAATTTATTGACGATATCTGTTACAGAGGTTGTAGCCGTTATCGTACCATCGCTTTCAAGTAAACTTTTATTTCTATCAGCACTATCACTGGTATCTTGATAAAAACCTATATTGGTGGCCTCTGATGTTGAATAATCTCTGGTATAATCCTTCAGTCTCTTAACCTGCAGAATGTAGGAGTGATAGTCTCCAACTGATTCGATTATTTGTTTACCTATCTGAAGTTTTACGCCTTTCATAGAACCTACAGCTGCGACATTATCGTCGTTTATAGAATCGCCATTGGATTTTATAATTTTCCACTTTGTCTCCAGATAACTCTCCGATAATGAAATAGGATCATTGGTATCTGTAATTTCGAAATGAAACATAGTATTTTCTTTTTTGTCATTATGGCTTGTACTAGGCAATCTTATTTTTTTTAATTCGCTACTTTTTATATCGTTATTATAATAATAATGAGTATCTCTCAGATCATAAATTTTTTCCATTTATTTAGGAAGAATTTTCAGACCTGTTCCTTTCATCTTTTTTGAAAATATTTCTTTCAATATGTCAGCATCAGTCAATTTGTCAACAACTGTCAAATCTACTTTTTTAGATTTAAAAAATCCTTTTCCTTGAATTCTTTTACTTTTCCTATATAATCTGTGTTGATTCATTTATTTATTGAGAAAATTTAGTTAATATCAATTGATATATTTTTTCAACATAGTCTTCTTTTTCCTCTACGACTCTAAAATTATACTCAATTAAACCTTTATTTAAATCAATTAATTCGCCATTTTGATTCGTAACTGTCATCCTTATTCTACGAATTGAATCCCTATTTTTCACAGGATAATATATTAAATTATTGAATTCTTTCGAAATGATAACACCCGGTACATCTCTCGGTGTAAAAGAATAAATAACTTCTGAATTATTCTGGTTGATTAAAGATCCATTCACTACATCACAATGAATATATATAATGTCGTTTCCGTTTGTTATATCGGCTATATTTTCACCTTCTATTACAGTCTCTTCATCATGACTTTCGTAAACTTTTTTTTCAAAGCCTATTAACTTATGAAAATCGCTTTTTGTTAAGTCGATATTCCAACCTTTAGTTAATTTAATAAGCATTCTTAGTCTAGATTGTATTCTACCAAATTTTACCGGAGGATCGTCTGAACCAAACGCTTTCATTACATCTATATTTAAATCTTCAACATTTTTATTACCATAAGGAATAGTGATAGATTTAACATTATTCTCATCTGTGTATACGTCAAATGTATTAGTTTTATCTGTTATGTTAAACCATGAAACTGTCATAGTAAAAGATTGCAATGCTAATTTTTTTAATTTAAGAGGTTTTGGAAATTCAACAGTGAAATCCTCTGATTTTTCATGAATTTTTGGTTTCAATTTGATCATTTATTAGACAGAAAAAATCTTTAAAGATGAAAAACAAGCTTTTCGTTATAATCGCTAGGCTGTTGAGTACACATTCTGGACATTTGCCTTTATTTCTTTCCTTTATATATTTCATACAAAATAATCCACAGTTTACAGAAGTAGGTTTTTGTAAAAAACTATCATTGTGAGCTATATTGACTTTTTTATTGGAAAGTTTAAGAAATTTCATAATATTTTCAGGAATATATTTTTCTTTGAGTTTAATATTTTTATATATATATTCCCCAAAAGGATCGAAATATTCTACATAGTTATATTTCGGGTCATTATAGTAACAAACCCAGTGTGTTCCTGGGCCGGTGGAGATATCTAAATTAATGATCCCGCTTTCAAAATTTCCAATCTTTTTAGGAAGTAAATCGCTTGTAAAAACCCCCCTGAATCCTCTTTCATCTTTCATATTTTCTTTAATCGTTTTATCCGATATACCCCATTTTGTTATCGGAATTTTTTTTTTTTAGACAGGGAAGCTGACGCTTTTAGACCAGATCCTTTGTTTTCCCAAGGCTGATAAACTCCAGATCCCGAAATTTTATCCAGGATTTTTTTAGTTCCCCAACCTGCTGCCCCACTCGCGGCACCGAGTCCTAGGGATGTTAAAATAGGAATTAAAAAGGGTAAAAATCCACCGTTTTTATCTAATTGAGTTTTGCTTATATTTATTCTTTTACCTTTACTAATCTGATTAATCTGTGTTTTAGTTAAATACATTTCATAATTAGGAGGTTTAGAATTGTCTATCTGCAGTGTCAGTTCTTCTTTTTTTCTAAGAGCAGATTTCAATTTACTAATCTGCCCGTCACTCAAATGAATCTTCTTTTTTACATAACTCATTTATTAGGCAGCAAAAAGCTGACGCTTTCAAAGAAGAAATTGGTTGTATAATCGTTCTTTATCTCCATTAGTTATTTTTTTAGCTTTAATGAGTTTGTCTATTAGCAGTTTGATTTCATTTTTTAATTTTTTCGACTTGCTACCTTGACATATTTTATCCAGCAATTCAGATAATAAACCTAATCCTTTACCGACTTTCATTACTTCGCTACCTCGAATTGTAGTTAATCTAACCATATATTTTTGTAGCTCCCCTTCGTTATATTCAACTGCTTTATATTCAACCTTTTTCTGACTTAATTCCTCCTCCGAAAGATTTTTAGCCCTCATAATTGTACTTTGTAAGTTGCCTTTTTTCCTCGATAATTCTTCTTTTAAATGCTTTGCCTTTGTATACATTTCATCTAATTTTTCTTGATTGTCTAGGAGTTTCGAAGGTCTGTATAATTGTACAGATTTTAAATAGCTTAGATCTAAATTTTGATCAACGTTATAAGTAAGCGGCGGTTCTTTATATAATTCTTTGACATCTTCGATCGCTTCAGGAATAATTCTAGATGATTCTGCAATAGGCTGTAAAGATATATTTAATTCGTCCAATTTATCATTGATAGCTTTAATATTTTCTTTTCTACTTTTATCCTGTTCTTCTAATTTTTTAGTGACAGGTTTATGAAATTCAGTTAAACTTTTGTCTATACCTAGCTTTCTATCACGCTGTTCTTCATTATTTTTTCTAATATCTGCTTGTAATTTGACAAGTTTTATTGCATTTTTTAATTCTTCTTTTTGTTTCTTATTTCGATTTTTTTCTAAATCGTTTATTTTATCCATTTATAGACAGTGAAAAGCTGAAGCTAATTAGAAGCGATAGCACAGACGTCTATTTTTACTGACAGCTAATATGTTTTTACTAGCAGTAATTTTATTTTTTACTAGCTGTAAACTTTCTCAGTAAATAAATGATTAAAATTAAA
This sequence comes from Maratus speculifer, assembly GCA_964019185.1. Lineage (NCBI taxonomy): Eukaryota > Metazoa > Arthropoda > Arachnida > Araneae > Salticidae > Maratus > Maratus speculifer. Next base: position 19,549,269 of record OZ025297.1, on the reverse strand, counting down.
AATTACACAGAACCGGAAGAATTGCCGGACCCTAAACAACATCGTTTTTTACCCAGACATCCTTTTAGATTATTAATAATAGGCCCATCAGGTTGTGGAAAGACAAATTTACTAATAAATTTATTAAACGGTTTTGAGAATCCTAGTAATGTAAGATTAGATTTCGACGCGCTATATTTATGCGCAAAAGATATTTTCGAGCCAAAGTATTCTAAATTACAAGAAGATTATACACTGTTTGAAGGTGTTGAAAGAGACGATATTTTAAAATGTAAAAAAATAAATAAAAATAAAAAAACGGAAATATTAAAATTGTATGATAAATATAAAAAGAATGTATTATTTTCTTCAGATTTGAGTGAATTTATTACTGTCGACGATCTAGATTCCTCAGAAAAAAATCTTGTTGTGTTTGACGATTGTGTTACAGAGAAAGACCAGAAAGTTATAGTAGATTTGTTTATAAGAGGTCGAAAGAAAAATGCATCCATTATTTATTTAACGCAGTCTTATTACTCAACTCCTCCAGATATTAGAAAAAATTGTAATTACTTCATATTTTTTAAGCTACAGCCTAGGGAAATCAATCAGCTAATCAGAGAAATAGACGGAAATCTAACGAAAAAGGAATTTCTAGAAAAATATAATTCTTGTAAGGGTAACTTCTTTATGCTAGACTTAGTAAATTCTGAAATGAGATACAGAAGAAATTTTGAACCTATATAAATATGGAAGAATATTTAGAAAAGAGATTATATGTTTATCGGAAAAGTTACAATTTGTATCAAAAGATAAGTATTTCCTTATCTGTCAGTAAATTTATGCTAAGTGCTTCGGGATTATCAGCTTTTGTATTAATACCACTGGCTGCATTGAGTTTGAGTGCAGGAATTGTAGAAGTTATCGAGAAATCTTTAAATATTTTAGAACGAAAAGAAGAATACAAGCAATGTTATAATTTTTATAAACAACAATTAAATTTGTTGAAAGCTAAAAAAATTTCAGAAGAAGAAGTGTATGTAAGAGAACAAGATTTTATAAATAATTTAGTATACTTCCCAATCGAAAAGTATGTGAAAAAAGTACAGTTGAATGGATATAAATATTCTTCTTAGAAAGCGTCAACTTTTTGCTGTCTAATAAATGAGTTGTAAATGTAAAAAATTTGTTGTTACGTCTTTAACTAAAAAGGGTAATTTTAAAGGCGGTTGTTTAAAATGTGGACAAACGGGATCGGGTTTTCTGAATAAATTCATTAGTAATTTACCTTTCGAAATGCATTTACCAGGCCATTCTTTTACCGGCCCGGGGACACAGTTATTATGGGGAAAAACACGATTAAATCCAGATTTAACGTATAAAAATTCATCTAAACCTGTTAACAGAGTAGATGAAATTGCATATAAACATGACAAATGTTATTTAGAAAATAAAGATACAAAAAGTAGAAATGAAGTATGCGATAAGAATATGATTGATGAACTAGATAATATTGAAAATCCAACGATTAGAGAAAGAATTGAAAGAGGAATTGTAAAACCGATTATTAAAGCTAAAAAATCTTTTGGTATGGGAAATACACAGATCTATTGTTTAAAATGTAAAAACTACACAGAAACAAAAGATATTAAAAATACAATGTCTAAAAATAACAGGCCAATGATGAAAGGTATTTGTTTAGATTGTGGTTCTAAAAAGAGTGTTTTTTTAGGAAAACCTTAGGTCCTAAAAATATCTTAGAAAAAATATATTATCATCCTGAAAGTGGTTATTGTGGGATCAATGAGTTAAAACGGAAAACAGGTTTTAGTCAAAAGCAAATTACAGATTTTTTACATAGCCAAGATGTTTATACCAGACATAAGCCTTTAATTCGTAAATTTAAACGAAGACGCATTTATGTAAGTCATATCGATGATCAATGGCAAGCAGATTTATTGTTTATCAAACCTTTTAGTAAATATAATAACGGAACTAATTACTTATTGACAGTGATAGATGTATTTAGTAAATATGCTTGGGCTATTCCGATAAAAAGAAAAACTGGACAAGAAGTAACGGAAGCATTTAAAAAGATATTTAAAGAAAGAATTCCTGAAAAACTGCAGACGGACAAAGGCACAGAATTTTTAAATAAGTTAACTTTAAAGTTGTTTAAAGATCATAATATTCAGTGGTTTACAACTGAAAATGTTGAAATAAAATGTTCTGTAGTCGAACGTTTTAACAGGACAATTAATAAAAAAATTAGAACCTATCTAGCGGCCAACAATACTAAAAGATATATAGATGTTTTGGATCAATTAGTTAAAAATTATAATAATACCAAGCATAGGTCTATCAAAATGACGCCTACCGAAGCCAGTAGGGAAGAAAATGAATCCGAAGTTTATAAAAATTTATACGAAGAAAAAATAATAAGAAAACCAAAATTCAAGGTTGGCGATAGAATAAGAATTTCGAAATACCAGACTGCTTTCACCCGCGGATACCAACCCACTTTTACGGAAGAAATTTTCATCGTTTCAGAAATATTAAAGACTGACCCCATTACTTACAGAATAAAGGATTTGAATGGAAACGAAATAAAAGGAACATATTATGAACAGGAATTATGTGAATATAATAAAAAAAATAATTTGTTTAAAGTGGAGAAAATATTAAAAAAGAAAGGAAATAAATGTCTAGTTAAATGGTTAAATTATTCCGACGAATTCAATTCTTGGGTTGACGAAAAAGATATCAAGTCAATTTAATTTTTAAACGAGTAAAAAAACTACATCGTGATCTATTTTTAAAACGAGTAAAATATATGTATCGTGATCCTTTTTTAGAACGAGAAAAAAACTTCCGTCTATGCAGGTCCCGTCTAGGCGGGGTAATCAAGTATTAAAATATAAACATGGTAAAATATCAAACCATGTTAATAAAACAAGTCCATACTTAAAACTAATTATGTAGAAATAACTTTTCTTTTATATTTTCAGAAATTATTCAATTTTAAAAAGTAAATGAATGGCTCTGCTTTAAGTGACTTTTAGCATTTTAATTAAAAAAATTTCTATGATTTTATAAATAAAGAATAGTATCTAATTTTAATAATCATAAATATCTGCTTTGTATTATGTTGAATATCAAGTTCGAACGGTCGAAAAATATGTTTCTAAATACTCCGTAAGAAAAACGTAACTTAATATCTTTATCAGGAAGGCCACTGAATGAAAGCGTTGACCTATAAATGAAGTTCAAATTAGAGCGAGCGTCAACATTCGTACTCACCCGTTATATTTTGCACTTGGAAGGAAATGACGTCTTTGGTAGAAAAAAGGTCTGCTTTAATCGACGTATTGCTAGAATATAAGATTAAATAAATGAATTACGACTTTTTTAAAGACATTCTAATAGATGATAACGAATCAAGCTTATCACAAACTTTTGACAAAGTAAAAAAATATGAAATGCCTGAAAACTATCTAAAGATTTATGACCAGATGAAAAAATGTGAAATAATGTACGATTCGGACGGTGAATATTTTACCTATAAAAATATAGATGTTTTTTTAAGCGAAAGACGCAAATCCCGAATAAGTCGTTTTAAAGCATTGAAGTGGAAATTGAAGTTAAATATTCCATATAAAGCTGAAGAAATGTTTATTCAGTTTTTAGATTTAGTGTACTATAAAAAGTCGATAAATTACCTATATTTCATAAAGAAAATATTAGATTATAATAATATTGATAATAATTTGAAAGTAAAATTTAATAAGAAAAACGAAGACGTTTGGAATAGCTTTCTAAAAAATATTTCTTAATAAATGGAGCTGTCTAAAAGTTGTAAGCATTGTGAGATGACAAAAAATTTAGACCAATTTTATACTCGATTTCGTTACGGCAAAATAGAACGTTACGCTAATTGCAAAAGTTGTCATTTAGCTATGAAAAATAAAAAAATTGATTGCGAATGTGTTAAAAAATATACTCTAGCTCATAAAAAGAGACATTTAAAAAGCAATTATCATATCAAACGAACATCAAAATAAATTTATGATATTGTGTTTTAAATTGAATGTATTATACAGAATGTTGTGTTTTAAGTTGAAAGTATTATATTGAATGTTGCATTTTAGTTGAAAATAATATAGTCAATGTTCTGTTTTAAATTGAACGTATTTTTCAGTTGAAAATATCATATTGAATGTTTTTCTTGTTTAAAAAAAAGATCACGAAAGTTTTTTCTCGTTTCAAAAATAGAACACGATGTAGTTTTTTTACGCGTTTCATAAATAGAACACGATGTAGTATTTTTACTCGTTTCAAAAATAGAACACGATGTAGTTTTTTTACTCGTTTCAAAAATAGAACACGATGTAGTATTTTTACTCGTTTCAAAAATAGAACACGATGTAGTATTTTTACTCGTTTTAAAAATAGAACACGATGTAGTTTTTTCTTGTTTAAAATATTATATTGAATGTTGCATTTTCAGAAATATTGGACCTGATAGTTTCAAAATTAGAATTGTGAGGGAAAAAGTGTTCAGAACCATTTATAGAAAAGTTCCAAGACAGAGTAGATTGGCATTTTATATTCAAATCTATCAGAAAAATTTTATTTAGAATTTAAAGGTGCCTGATTATGACAGTGATTTTTAGGCTAAATAAATGGGTAATTCAAAAAGTACAAAGATTTTGACAGGTAACTGTACAACTGAAAGAATAAATGTAGATTGGAATCATACCTTTAATGTTCATCCCAATGTTCATATAACACCTGTATGTAAATACAGCGAACCATTTTTCGTTAGAATAACAGAAATAGATAAAAACGGATTTCGATTTGAATGTTTAAAATTGAATGGCGAACCTGTAGAAAAAAATTTAGATTTCTTTCAATGGACTGCAATTAGTCCTTTTGAGTAAACGATCTTATTTCTGAAATATATTTTTTAATAGTCGTTTTCAGAAATTCTTCAATTCATTTTAAATCGCTTAATCTAAAATTACCTGCTACCGAATTTGGATTTATAGATAACTATTAAAAATGTGTAGCAAAAAGTATTCATAAAATTTCTTCTATATAAATGGAGGAAACTCTAAGATTGATATCTGTTTCAAAATTGAGACACACTGCAAAAGTTTTAAATATAAAACAACCCAAAGGTTGTAAAAAAGATGAATTAATTAGATTGATAATGAGATACATAAAAAGAACAGGCGAATATAAATATGTTTTAGTAGATTTATTAAATTTAGACATCACAGATTATTTAAATGAAATGAAGAGAGAATTTATCAAAAATCCTAAGAAAAGAAATAAGTTGAAAAAAATATTCGATTCTTTTGATTTAAAATTTAACAATAACACAGCAGAATTTATTCCAAAAAATAACGAAGAAAAAAAGATAAAAACAGTGGTAAACCTTAACAAATTATTTCCTGATTTGAATGAAAAATTGAAACAATTTATAAATGAACCGAAAAACCGTCCAAAACTTAAAAAACTCTTTGATTATTACGGCTTGAAATATAAAGATGAAAAATTGATCAAAAAGACAGAAAAAAAAGTCAAATTACAAACAAATTTGGAAAATCTGTTTAGACCCGATTATGAAATTGTTGAGAAAGATAAAAAATTTGTAAAAAAATTTAATACTTATAGATATGTTTATAAAATAAGACAAATAAACAAACTCACACCTGGCCAGTATTATAGTATCTTAAAAGATTTATTCAGAAGAGCAATTGGAAAAATCGAAGGAAAGGTAGATATAATTGTATTCAATCCCTATTTGACACAGCCCTTTCACCCTAAAATGATGTCAACGAAAGAAGCCTATGAGACCTATTTAGATGTTTTAACGCATAAAATTGAATACAAAGAGTTGGATATTAAAGACTGTGAATTTATTTTTACAGTCGTTGATTTGCCTAAAGGTGGTAAACATTTGAAATTACTGAACGATAACGATGTTGTCGATAAAAGAAGTATAATTCAAATTAAAAATGACGATAATATCTGTTTGGCTAGATCCATCGTTACAGCCCTGGCTATTCAAAATCGTAAAATTTTATGCGAAAAATTGAATCTAGAAAAACTTACAGATTTAGATGTTAAATACATAAAAATGGGTAGAAAATTACGAAAAAGTTTAGCGATAAAATTGCATGAAATGTGTGATATTCCGTTAGAAATGTGTAATTTAGAGCATGTTAAACAATTCGAATTTTTTTTAGATATTCAAATAACTATATTTTGCAGAGAAAATTTTAACGAAAGAATATACAGCGGCGCCTATAAATCTAATTGTGTTTACATTTTAAAAAATAGAAATCATTTTGATGTCATTACAACGGTTACAGGATTTTTAGGAAAAAACCACTTTTGTGATTATTGTAAAGTCAGTTATAGTAGAAGTGATCAACATAAATGTTCTTTAAAATGCAATAGATGTTTTAGGAAAGAGAGTAATTGCGAAGGCGATGATATTCAGTGTAATGATTGTTTTAGATGTTTTAAAGGAAAAAATTGTTTCAAAAATCATAAAAATCACTCAGTCTGTGAAACACTGTGGAAATGTTTAAAATGTAAGAGAAATATCAGTAGAAGTGAAAGAGGACCGAAAGATCATAAATGCGGAGAAAAACAATGTAAAAACTGCAGAAAGTGGATTTTGGAAGATCATAAATGTTATATACGTAGGAAAGAATCTAAGGGAGGAACTTGTAAAAATATCTGTCCCAAAAATATAAAAGATAGAAAGGAATGGTGTGAGAAATGTAAAAGATCAGAATTTACAGAAAAATATATGTTTTTTGACGTTGAAACGAATCAAGAGACAGGAAATCACCAAGTCAATCTAGTTATAAATCATGATTTTAACGGAAAAGAAAAAATATTTCAGAATGAAAATGAATATTGTAAATGGTTATTCCAAAAGAAACATTGCGGTTATACAGTATTAGCGCATTATGGAAAAGGATTCGATTTTCAATTTCTAGCTAAATACTGCTTTAAAAATAAAATTAAAGTGTTTACAATATATCAAGGAAATAAACTCATATATATGCAAGCAAACGAATATAATATAAGGTTTATCGATTCTATAAATTTTACACTGATTCCGTTAAGAAAATTTCCTAAAACGTTTGGACTAACGGAATTGGCAAAAGGGTATTTTCCTCATTTGTTTAACACTATGGAAAATCAAAATTATGTAGGAAAATATCCTGAAAAATACCATTATGGTTATGATACTATGACTTTAGATCAAAGAAAAACTTTTGATAAATGGTATAAATCGGTAAAAAACGAAACATTTGATTTTCAAAAAGAAATTATAAAATATTGTAGATCTGATGTTGATATTTTAAGAAAAGGATGTTTGGAATTGCGAAGATTATTTCTAAATATTGATGATATTGATCCTTTTAAATATATCACTTTAGCTGGCGTTTGTATGGCTATATACAGAGATAAATTCATTCCAGTGAATACAATAGCGATAGATGAGGAGTGTATTCAAAAGGATCAATACAGTAAGAAATCGATCATTTGGTTAGACTATCTGTCCAAAAAACACAATATCAAAATACAGCATGCTTTAAACGGTGGTGAGAAAAAACTGAAATTAGGTGATAAAATTTATAAAGTAGACGGTTTTTATAATAATACTGTTTATCAGTTTCAAGGATGTCATTGGCACGGTTGTCCTCGCTGTTTTACAGAATCCACTGTCAATCTTCAAAATCAGATATGTATGAAAGATTTGTATGAAAGAACTCAAAAAATAAATAAAAAAATAAAAGATAAAGGATTTGAATTGATTGAAATATGGGAATGTGATTTTGATAGTGACAAAGAAATTAAAAAATATATGAAAAATGAATGGAAAAGAGATTTTGTAGAACCTTTAAATCCTAGAAACGCATTCAGCGGAGGTAGGTGTGAACCTACCAAATTAATATACGAAATGAAAGAAAACGAAAAGGGCAGATATATCGATGTTTGTTCACTTTATCCAACAGTGAATTACTTTGATTACTATCCTGTTGGTCATCCGATAAAGATTTATAATCCGGAAAAATATGATAAGAATTGGTATGGTTTGATACAATGCAAAGTACTTCCACCTAGAAAGCTCTATCATCCTGTTTTACCTTATAAAGGAGAAAAATTAATATTTAGTTTGTGTAAATTATGTTCAAATCCTATAAAATGCGAAAAGAAACAATGTAAAAAATGTTATGAAATACGGAATAAAGAATGTAATCATACGGATGACGAAAGAAGTTTTACTGGTACATGGACAACTACCGAAGTTGAACTGGCTATTGAAAAAGGTTATAAGATTTTAAATATCTATGAAGTTTGGCATTTTGAAAAAAAATCTAATACATTATTTAAGGATTATGTTAAAATGTTTTTGAAAATCAAATTAGAAACAGATGATAAATGGTCTGAAAATTTCAAAACTGAAAAAGAATATAAAAGTTGTGTAGAAAAGAAATTGGGTATAAGGTTAGGAGAAATCAAAGAAAACCCTGGAATGAGATTTATATCCAAAATTTGTTTAAACTCTTTATGGGGTAAGTTCGGACAGAGAAAAAATATGAAACAAACAGAGAATGTAACAGAATTGGCAGATTTTTATAGAATTATACTGAACGACCGCATTAAAGACTTGAATATGATATTTTTAAATGATGAGTGTGTGCAAATGGATTATAAGATGAAAGATGAATATGTCAAGAATAACTTTAATACGAATATTTATATAGCGGCTTTTACAACCAGTTCGGCTAGAATAAGATTATATCAAATGCTAGATAAATTAGGAGATAAAGTAATGTATTACGATACAGATAGTATTGTTTATATCGATGATGGATCTAATAAAGTAAAAACAGATTGTATGTTAGGCGAATGGACAGATGAATTAGGAGAAGATAAATATATGAAATCGTGGATATCTGGCGCAAGTAAAGATTATGGTTATATTCTGAACGATGGTTCTGTAAAAGGAAAAGTAAAAGGATTTAAAATGAGTTATGAGAGCGAAACTAAGCTCAATTTTGACGAGAGAATGAAAACAATAACTGGGGAAATTGACCATATAGATGTAGAAATAAATCAATTTCAGATACAAAAAGACAGAAATATTAAAGTGAATAAAATGAATAAAAGATATATGTTTGGATATGATAAAAGAAGAATTTTAGATAACTTTGATACTGTACCATTTGGATTTTAAACCGAATCCTTAATTTATAAAAATTGTTTTCTAATAAATGGACGATGTCACCCTTATCGTAAATGTTCAAGGTTTTATACTTCCTTTTAAATCTATAGCGAGAGAAATAAGCTGGGTTCATTTAAAACAGGGAATAGGTGAAACTATTTCTGTGTTTACACCTAACTATGAATTGAGTGATCAAGACCATGGAATAGTTCGTAGATGTACTAACGATATCCATGGTTTAAGATTTAAAAGATATTCAGATAATACAGGCTTATGGATTAGTAGTGACAATGTAAAAGATTATTTCATACAATTGCATCAGATATACGGAGGTACATTTGCTTTTAAAGGAGGCGTTTTTCCGAAAAGTACCTTTGAAGAATGGGGAATTCCTATAAAAATATTAGAAGTACCGAGATGTGTAAGAATCCTAGGACCTGGCTGCTCTATGTACAGATGTCTGTACTATAAAAATTGTCTTTCAAAAATTGTTTCTGAATAAATGGAAGAATTCAACAGTCTCAGATCGTACCCTGTAACTCATAAGTTAAAAGATTTAGAGACAGGGAAATACAAGCTGATTTCGTTGAAGAAAATTCAAACAAAATTTGGAAATACGACTATTGCAAGATTAGAAGTTAATGATGTAGAAAAAGATTATTTTCTTAAAAAGAGTCATGGAAAAATTTCTGAAAATGCAATAACAAAACTGAATGAAGGTGGTTATATCTTTCATTTTAAAGGAAAAAATAATGACGGCTTTTATGATTATGAATTAGAAAAAGCTTAATCCTACAATTTGTTTTAAATCTTACAATAATCGAATGGGCCATTTATCGATCTATGAAAATTTCAAACCTCTAAATAATATTTACTGAAATTCAAAATAAATTTCTTGCTGTCAAAGATGTGTTCATTTCGACACAAACTATTTTTTTTAATTTTATCGAACTATGAAAATATCAAACTACCAGATTAGTATTTATAACAGTAAGTAAAAAGAATTGGGTATCTATTAAAATGTGATAAAAATCATTTAACTTTTATTTTCAGACTTCAATACGATGCAATTGATATTAATATTATCTTAGCTTATTTATTTCATCTGTCTAAACTTTGTTCGAATAGGTTTTATTTAATATCATCTATAGAAATTTTTTTCTAAATAAATGTTACAATAGTTTGTCATAAGTACTCTTTAATTGTCTTTCGCCTACCTTTCATTATTTTAAATTACACCCCATTATCACAAACCATAGCATCGATAACTCTAATAATTATACTATTCTCAACCTGGTTTATTATTAAGAAAATGCGTCATTCAAACTTTTTGATCACAGTAATCGTTATATATTAGCATTTAGTGGGTCCATTCAAATACTATTTTATAATCATCATTTGCTCCACATTTTCATCCAATAATATTAACATAAATCAGAACTGTCGTCTTTCGACACACACTAGCTCTACATATATGCTGAAAGTTTGTTCCGACAGTAAGCGCGCGCTCCCGCTCAGCCGGTTGCACTCCGTCATACGAGACTGGCGCGGGAACTTCCCCGAAGCGAAGAACGAAAATCTCAAATCTGAGACTCTTCCTAGGCGGACCCGCACTAAACAACCGGATAGATGGGAATATACAAATTATGGTTATATTCATCATTTCTTCGATATTTAGACAGTCAAACTTTTTCATCTCATTAAATATTAATATTGTATGGATTATTTCGAATTATGAAACATTGTTCGATAGTCAAACTTTTCGATGAAAATCTTACAATTATAGGTACAATATTCGATATTTAGACAGACAAACTTTTTGATGAAAATCTTACAAAAATCGTTAAATATTTGCGTTTAGTGGAATATAAAAAGTGTTCCATAGTTGGTACCATATACTACTAATGAGTGATTAGTTTGTCGCTAAAAGGCCAATCTTCTCGAGATATTGTGGCAAAGTTATCGATCGGTAAAGTCAACTTTAAAGATATTTAAAAATTATATAAAGATGGCCATGGCCTTCAGAACTTTCAGAGGTCCGGGAGACCCCGGAAAATTACTATTCCTGTGGACAGAATAAACAGGAGAAAAACAATTGATAATCCGCATGAAAATTCCGTTGCCATATACTGCGAATTGCAGAATAAAAATATTGCTGAAATATGTTGGTCTACCGTGTCATGCTGCTGACGTGATGCAGAACTTTATGGAAGTGTCGGTGTTCAAAAATGTTTCGCATTTTAAAAAATATAAACGTACCGACTGACGTTTTCCAAAAAACACAAAGTCTGGTATATTGAAAATTGGACAAAAGTACTATTTTTGAATCAATAGAAATTGAAACTTTTTTGGGAGTGATGGCAGATACTACATTCGATGATCTAAAAATAAAAGATATGTTTCGACCTATGTTATTCTTACAATGATGCATGGAGGAGGACACGTTATGCCGTGGGGAGTATTTTCTTGAAAAAGTATCGGTCTGTTTTTTGAAATCCACAACCAGGTGAATGATACAATGTATCAGGATATCTAGCAACACCATTTTCTGCCTTATTAGAAAAAAAATTGGTCGCAACTATTTTTCTTAACATGATAACGACATAAATAATGTATGCAAGCCTCGATAAGCAATGGATTTCGCACAAAAAATTTCGTTTTTGAAATGGTCAGCCCAAACGCCCAACATGAATCCAATAAAAAATCATTGAAAAGAAGTTGGCAAAAGTCTGCGGAACTATCAATATTCCAGCTCAGCCGAAATTTCGTCAAAATTGCAAGAAATGTGGAAAAAACTTACCATAGACGATCTTTAACCGTTGATTGTATGAATGTCACGTTGCTGCGCTGCAGTACTTATTATTAAAGCTAATAAAATAGTAATACGATAAAATACTAATTACAAAGGCTGTCGATCACCGTAATTTTCTATTATAATGCCACTTTTTTACAAACTTGTGAAGGTGGCTGGAAACTTTTGAGAGCGTGTGTTTTCCTTTATACTTAATTTTGTCAATTAAATTTATTGATAATTACACGTTCTTCTATAAGTAAGTTCCTAAGTATTATGTCAATAAAATGTATAAGTATCATTTTGAGATTCCTATTCATATGGATATACTTACAAATTAACTGAAATTTTTTGCTGGCCGGAAACTTTTGACCGCCATTGTACATTTCCAATTACAAAAATGTTTTAAATGAGAAACGAAATATTTTTAAAGCGATTTAACTGAAGGTACTGCCACCGTATAAGTTTTATAGTAGTGTTAATTTTAATTAATTAACTTCTAGACTGAACAATTACTAAACTGACTTAATAATTGAAGACTTGAGTTTAAAAATTCTCTTTATCGGGAAAATCAAGTTTTGGAAAGTCGCAAAAAATTTTCAAATGCGTCCATTGGTTTTCATTATAAATTTGTAGATTGTAGTGTTAAACAAATTGGTGTAGACTGATATAGAAAACAAAAGCGATAAGGCGAGTTTTAAATTTACATCCTCAATTGTATTTTTATATGTGTTTTATTTTGTAAAGAAATGAAGTTGTTTCTTTTCATGATTTTATTTTAAAAAGGTGTGTTATTTTGATAAGCTTTTTTTTTTTACTTATAACTTTCATATGTATGTTTTCCTAATTAAAAATTTGTATTCAAATTCTAATTCACTTCCAAATATACGATCGCGGTTCAATTTGAATACTTATTTATATCCAATGAGAACGTAATATTAATACGATTTTTGGTGCGTACAACTATTTATTTATTTTATAGGACTGCAGCAAATTCTATTAGTTTAAACAATCTAATAGAATTTTAAATTTGCATCATTTTGTTACGAATTGTGACTGTTGCTTTTCACAATTTAATTTAACAAAATTTCGGATGTATATTTTTTACTTATATTTTTTGCACAAGTTGTACATTTTTTTTAAAAAAATTATTTTACTCTCAATGTTTAATGTTAAATTTTTTATCTGACGTTTATTTTTATTTCAAGTAAATTTGTGATTGATCCCTATTTTGAGGCAAAAAATATGTTCAACTTTAAACAGCTATTACTCGGTCACTTTTAATCGCAGAGGAATGGGACATTTTTTTTGTCTTATTTATTAGAGTAGTGGTAAAAATTTACTAAATATCACTTATAGGACCGGAAGACAGTATAAAAATTTAATTTTCGTAATTTTTAATTTTTTATCTGAATTGCTTAAAAATATTTCTTTACCTCTTTTAAAGCATTTTTGAAATTGGAACTATATGTTTATGGCTAACTGTTTAGAAATTAGCCATTGGCCACCGTTGAGAATGGACACCCTCTATATATATATGCAATAATACAAATTTTTAGCCTTAATCTTAAGTTAATTACTTCCAAATTTTTTTAACATTGGACTTTTTCCTTTCATTTTATAATATTTTAATATATTATTTTTAATTCCATATCTTTAAGTCAATCCTTTTTATATCGTTTTATTCTAAAAAACATTAATCTTTCAAAACAATTCTTATCTTAAAAAGAAAATCTCATTACTCAATTCATTGTATCTGTTGCATAACATTTCATTATTTATTCTCTTAAATGTTCGAAATCCTATCATCCCCTGCGATTGTTTTTGTCTGAACAAGGGATTCTAGCTGCACCATGTTCGAATGTCTGAAAAAACTAACTGAGTTTTGTGTCGGCATGTTAAAATTCATTGGCAAAAGGTGTGTTCTCAAAATTTGATTGGCAGATTAGAAGTTTGTTGAGAAATCCTTTTCTCTCTTCCCCCTCTAATGAAGCTATATAAGAAGGATTACGTTGGCTTTGGAATCAGAATCAGTTTTAGTTTCATGTGTGTGTTTTCATGTGTTTGTCACCTGGTGAAAAATGTCTACGGCGAAAATGCAAGATTTTTTTTTGTTGGTACCTTATAATTTTTAAGATTCATCGCTAGTGGAAATGTTTTGCTTGATATGATTTGCTTGATATTTGCTTGATATGATATAGAAGTCTGTTAAAGAAGTTTAAAAAAATGTACAGCGCTTCTGTCTGATTTAAGAGGGAAATATCCCTTAGGAAGTGTTCTCTTTGCCTTTGTACATTCATGCGGCACGATTGCGAACTCTTCTATGGAGTATTTAAAAAATATGGATACAAGCGGAATATTAAATATATATATACAGGGTGTTACCAAATTCTACCTTCAAATTCAGAAGAGTGTTAGCGGATTTTTCTTCAAGAGGATGAAAAATTACCGTAGAAAATGAGGTCTCAAATCATGTATTTAATAAAACATACAGGGTGTTCTACCCTAATTAATTTTTTATTGACGGTAATAACATTCAGAAAATTTAAGTACGTTATAATCTATAATAAACATATTAAAGACATTAATATATATTAATATATAACTTTATTGGCATTAGTATGTAATCTTTAACATACACTCTTATCGTAAATATGACAAAACACAGAAAAATTTTTTAGAAGTTTCCATTATATACGCGAACGATATACACTTGATGATTCACATTTTGAACTAGGATAAAAAATTCATACGGTATCATCGACTGCTTAAGTACCCTGTTGTTCAAGTTTTTTTGTGATCGGGTGGCATAAAAGTACAATAATTGTTTCTTTTAAATTTTTATTTTTGTTTATAAGATGCACAATTGCGTACTAATATTAAATTATGTTATCAATTCACATTCAATAATGACATTTAAATAGTTATTTTATGAATGTCAACCAAGAAATTTTAAATGATGTTGAAATATTTTACAATTATTGGAGAAAAAATGATATACCGATACCTTATAGTTTTTAAATTTCTCAAATATATTGATACTAAATTAAAAAAAAATACTTTGTACCTTAATTTTAAAGGAAAATGCTCTCTATCGAATTTTTGCTTTTTATTTTAAATCCCCTTTTAGTTATTATAATTTTTGAAGAACAATGCATTTGATTATAATTATTTTAAATGTTTCATCGTAAATATAGCCATTATATGTGAACTGTAAATTCTCAACACGTATAAATAAACACATTTCTGGACACTTTTGGTGACCAAATTTACAATGATGCATAAATGTTGTTACCCAGAATGTGTTCGAAAAGTAGGTGTTGTTAATTGCGTTGAAATATTGTTGGAAATAGTTTTGATTAAAATATTTTCTTGCAAAAGTGTTTTGCTACACAATACTTTGTCACCAAATTAACAACACCACATAATTTAGAACGCTATAAAACAACACACGTAAAACGTTTAAAAACACTTTCGACATGGTGCATTTAAAATCACACAATTGTAAAAAGGAAATAAGGGAAAGTTTACTTTATAGGAAAAAAATTGAGGGAGATGACTCAGTGAAATGACTAATTTTACCAATAGATATCAATAACCGCATTTCTGAAAAAAATATGTACTTTTGTGAAAAAAAAATCTTTTTCCTGGCACAAAACATTCACAAGACAAACAAAAACGATTTTAACTAGAAGCGTTAACTATTATGCTCATTTAGTGTTGTAAAAGTGTTCCAAAAATTTGAGTGTACTTTAATATATACTTTTTGGTACAGACTGTTCAGATATTAGACCCGGAAACTATTGATGTCCCTTCGGACCTGGGCCACGAATATGGACCAGGAGTGGCTGCACGTCATATTTCCGAACGTATCACATTATACGTAAGGCATTGTGATAACTTATGTGATTGCGTATCGAAGAGCCATTGTACTTTCCTTTCCCCATCTCTTCTGCAACGCCAATAAAGCTGCAAGTAACAGGTGATCCTTACAGACGAATCAAAGTTCTGTGTAGGACAATGTGATGACTTGCGTATCGATATGACGGAGCAATACTGTAGACCCCAATTATCTCTGCTGCTGCAGCATCAAGTGATGCCATACGGATAATCCGTGCTGCTACAAGTGACGTTACACAGACACTGTGCAGATGGCACTTTATGTTCTAAAAGCTACCCAAGTTCAAGATCCAGGATAAGTGATATCCTCAAGTATCACTTATTCATAGTAATAAGCGATCCACAAGGCTGCGCGGAGAAATTATCGTCTCTTTGGATGCAAGAGAGTAGAGATTCTAGTAGACATTACACATGATTATTCCAAAATGATATCAATTTTTCATTTATTTTTAACATAATTATTCAATTGGTAAATAAATCACAACAATTGTAATTTTCGAACTACATGAAAAATGTCTAGGCCAGGACTCAAAGCAGGGGTCTGTTGGCTAAAGCCACTAATATTTATCTAACTGAGCCATACTGGACGAATACTGCAGGACTAACTCATCCAACTAATCTTTAACGTAATCTTTAACATTTTTAATCTGATATCCGAATTAGCTCAATAGAATAAATCGAAGATTATCTTTTTGGAACTGCACTAAACGATTCATACATAATTATATTAGGTTAACTTACTTGGAAATGTACAACAGTTACTATATCTATATTCTTTATGTCATTCAAAGGATCCAAATCAAAGTAAGCAGCAATAACGCGAGATTTTAAACTGTGCTGTTTTAGGCTATGATTCCACCCGATCAAAAACAGACATGTGATTGTACACATTTCCCTTCTTTACATGAAACAACAATATTTTTATGCAACAATTAAACGTGCTTGTGCGACTGTATAAATCTCCTGCAAAGTTTCGAATTCATTGCAACCGGCTTCCATGGTGTAACAGTTTTAATTTTTAACAGGATAACACATTCACTGTTAAAAATTTGCAGTATTCTGTCCAGTCACCAGTCATTCACCTTTTTTTTAAACGGTTACATAATCATGATTTATTTTCTGACGGTAAAATTGGGAAAAATATGGTCCGAATAGTGTAAAAAGATGGTTGTGTAACTAAAATAGTGGACAAAATGCTACAAAGTTTTAAGTGTTCAGTAATATATACAGTGTTTAGGTAATTAATGAAAAGTTTTACAAGAATTCTATCAATGATTTTATTTTGTTGTTTGTTTGTTTTGTGAATGGAATAGTAAAGTTTTAATTTCTTTAACAAAGAAAAATATTAATTTTATTTTCTAACAGAAAGACTTTTTAAATTACTTATTTTATATTTAATACTCCTTTTAAAAATTTAGAATTTAAATACATGGGTTGAAATCATTTATATTCCAGAATCTCTTTTGACCTGCATTTTTCCTAAATCTTAAATTATGCATATCAAATGAATTCAAAACAGTATAAATAAGATCACATACATAAGCTTTGACACGACATTTTGTTTTATAAATATTCTATTCATGATTTTGACATGTTTACCTCACACGCAAAATCATGTAAAAGCGAAATTTTATTATTTATATCTGATTTAACTTTCCATAGAAATGTGAAAGAGACATTTATTCATGAAACTTGAAATATTTTTGCATAAATTTAAAATATAAAGTGCGTTTTCTTAAATGTTATATCATATTTTTGAACAGATGTTTCAAGCAACCAGCAGGAAACTTTAAAATATAATTTACTATGTTTGTAAATTTTATTAGGTAATCATAGTAGTATATTTAGAGGGAAAGTTGTTTTTTAGAGTTAAATAAAGCGATAATGTCTCATTTGTGTCTTATAGTGGAAAAGTACATCTGAAAGTACCAGAATTTACAGATTTATTTGGAAAAAAACTAAAAGCTTTCATGTATTTAATGAAAGAAAATTTCTCATTCCGAAATTCTCTCTTAAAACAGACTTAAAACAGAAAGCTTTTGTTTACAAACTTTCTTACCATTCGATAATCTTATAGATAGATACTTTTTCTGTTATTCATTAAGAACCTTACTTTTATTTATTTACACTCAAAAGATCCTGTTTAAGAAATCAGAAGTCTTGTAATACAGTCAGGCACATTAACAAACACACTTGGTGACCAAAGTGGAGCAGAAAAAACAGAATTAGAAATTTTGTTAGGAATTATGTCTTATTTCCATTTATTTTTCTAAAGAAATCGAGAATCGTCTTCATTGAGAAATTATATCAAACTTTCAATAAGAATATTCAATGCCGACGTCATACTTTGAAGTTAAGCATATTTTAAAGTCTCCCTCGTGGAAATGACCTATAATTTTGGATTTAAGTATTTGAAATCTGAAAGTCAATGGTTAGCTTTAACAGCTTTTGATTCACAATATTACTAGCTGTTACCCATAACTTCATTCACGGAACGTTTAAAGAAGAATAAATTCACCAATTAAGCAAAAGATTTCGATGATTAAAAGCATATGCAATTTGACCTGTAATTGTGTTTCATAGTAGAAACACTTCTGATTATCACAATTTATTATTCTAATCATTTAAATTTCTTTCTTGAGCTCGAAATTTCATATTCATTTTCTAAGATCAAATGAGGAATAAATATACATTTCTGTTATTCTAATTTTATTATTTACATTTATTTTATTTTATATTTAATACGTTCAGGGATTTATGTTCTTGTCTCAAAGAATATTATTTAAAGAGGTATGTTATTAAATATTTTTAAAGAAAACTATAATTAACGAGTCACTTCAGATGTGCCTTTGAATTGGTTAGAATAAACGAAAAATCAACGCACAACATTAAATTTCTATTCCAAAAAATCACATCTTGTGGAAAGAAGATAAATGGTATTAAACAAAATCAAACTGTTGAAGCATCAAAATTCAAAAATAAATATTAAAAATACAGTGGAGCATCGTTTATACGACGCCGAAGGGACTACGGAAAAACGTCGTATAAACGATAACGACGTATAATCGATTTTCACTTCCAAAACTAGAATTAATTTTGTTTTCAATTAATTTTAATGTTTAACGTGATGATTTGCATGAATTTGTAAATTAAACAAACCAAAATAAACAAATAACCCCCCAAAAACGGAATGGGGGAGAAATCGTAAGCAATTTAAATATGTGTACCTTTATTTATGTTTCACCGAAAGGTCACTCATTTGCAGTACAAAATTTTCTTTCCATTTAAAGTCAAAGATCAAAAACCCCGCGTGGCCAACTAAAATCTTCAATGATGATAACGGTTAGGATAGTCTGATTTGCAACTTAAAACATGTCAGGAAAGCTGACCATCCCCGAAAAAAGAATGACCCCTCCGCCCTCCCAGTGTAATCTATTACACATAAGCTGATTTTTCAGACTAATCGAATACCAGCCCACATTTTTATGATATGGAGTGCATTTAAACATGCTCTTTGGTGTCATTCATAGCTGCCAGCTTCCGCTCGTTCGTAAAATACACAAGAAAAATAAACAGAAATAAACCTATACAAAATCGAGAAATCGACGTATAAACGATTTTGGGCGTCGTATAAAAAATATATTTTTACATTAAAATGAATAGGAATGAATCGGGACCACATTAAAACGTCGTATAAATGTAAACGTCGTATAAGTGATCGTCGTATAAACGATGCTTTACTGTATGAGAAATATCTTTAACTTTCAAATATTTATTGCATTTTTACTTCACGGTATAACATTTTTAACAGCTTTAGATCTACTAATAATATCAAATATTTATACGCTCCGAAGACTTCCGAAGCCTGCTTATTATTTAAGCAATAGAGGCCCATATTGCTGTGAGTCATAGAAAAAAATCTATGTATGGAAAAATCGGCCCAGTTAGAACTAAACATTTTCATATCAATTGTTGTTCTGTAATTTATTATGGTAATTATGGAAGCTTTGAAATATGTAAGACTATACCCCAATGGAGACAGATATTGTGTTTCAGAAATATTTTTAACCACAGATTTAGATGTTTTGAAATTGAAAGAAAATTTCTCCTCTTCTGTTTCGCTTTTCAATAATCGCCTTTAAAAATTAGAGGGATTTGAAATGAAACACGAATCTATTACTTAACTAATGGTTGCGCCTCTTCTTTACATGTAAACGATGTCACATGTAAAGCCTAATATTTAATTAAAATTACTTACTAAACTTTCCTACATCGACTTTAATATATCATTTTCTAAATTTTATTGAAACCAACAATTCTGTGAGATTATAAGGTAAAAGGATGTTAAACATGCATTTGCGAATGATAATTTGTGTGCATATCCCGCAATTTTTCATAACTCCTATAAAATGCTAATATTTTCTGAAAGAAACCAATGACTTAAAATATGATGACGTCACCAAACAGTTGTAGTATCTTTTATGTAAAAACTTTGGCACACTGCAAAGTTGATACATATTTTGTCAATTTTTGGCACTAGCACATAAAATGGTGTGCCATCTCATTCCTGGACCAATTGAAACAAGTGTCAGACCAATGAAAAAAACGGCCGTAGAAAAAAGAATAAAAGAAGATAATAATAATAAATTTAAAAAATATATTTTATGCCGAAATAACTTAGGAGTTCTTCTTCACTAAGGCAAAATAATTCATTTAAATTTTCATCTATATTTTTTTGTAAATATCTGTTTAAATATTTAATTAATATTTTGTATACTAAGAATACTTAAAAAAAATTGAGTTATATAACAAACAAATCTACATCCAAAAATATAGATGAAAAGTAAATTGAAAATATCTTTCCATTATTCTAGATCAAATGATAAGTTTAAGAATAGTTCAATTTTAGGAAAATATCAGTACGAAAATTTTTAACAATTTTTTTTCAAATTCTGATCCATTAGTCTAGCAAGCATTATTTTAGGTTCTTTGAAACGCTTGAAACTTTGAATAAAACAAATTGTGTTTTTAGTTGTGTCAAATTAGCTCCCAGAGAAAGAATTTCAGCGTTTTACATTTCCGTCAATTATTTAGTTACAGACGCTTTCCTTAACCTTTAACTTTCAGTTTATTTATTACAACAGTATGTTTGTTTGTTAAAGTTAGGAAAAATTTATTGCTTAGAAATATATAAAGAACTTTTAAGAAGGATTCAACAAAATTTTTACCCTGTTAATTAAACATTGAAAGAATACATTGAAAAGAAAAGTTTTTCGAAGATTAAACAATGATTATTAGAAAGTATTTATTATAGATCTGGACTTCTTTATATGATAATGATCCCACTTCAAATAAATCTATAGATTTTGGAAATTTTAAATAATCTTATATTTTATATGTTTCCCGAAACCTTGAATAAAACCAGAAAAATTGATCCTTTACATCAACATGCATTATTTTAGGTTTTTTGGAACATTCGAAACTTTGAATAAAACAAATTCTATTTGCAGTTTTTGTGACAAATTAATTCTTAGATTTCAATCAATTATTTAGTCACAGATGTCTTCCTTATCCTTTAACTTTACAATCATTTATTCCAACAGTAAGTTTGTTTGTCAAAGTTAAGAAAAGTTTTTTACTTTGATAAGGAATTTTTCCAAGAACACTTTGCGAAATTTTTTATCCTCTTGATTTAATTTTGAAAAAATAAATTAAAAAGTTTATTTGGCGATTTACACAAAAGCCATTCCATATTGTTGTACATCTGTAATTTTTTTATAGACTAAAGAATAATGAAAAAATATTACCATTAAGTGTAAATGTATAGGTTTTGGAAAACTTACACGTTCTATTTCATGTATTTATCCTTAATTCTTAAATAAGGCAACAACCAAACTGTTTATTAAAGTTTTGTTTCTACCCTAAAATCATAGTTTTTGTACAAATTTTCGATTTTCTTTTTATTATTTTAAATTAAATGTAAAACATTTATGATTCCAAAAATGTCTTGTTTTTGGTTTAGCAATAATTAGAAGCAAAGCAATAGTTCAAAATATAAACCGGAAACTAACTTTCTGTATCCGGAAGAGGCCGTTTAAAAAAGCTACATAAACATAAACAATACATTTCAATACATGAATATGTAGTAAATAGTATATTCACAAATATGTAAACACCTTCAAATTTGATGGATTTTAAAATTCTAAACTTTATCGAAATTTTTTTGCTACATTAAAATCTTAATTTACGTTTTCCGGAAAATTGCGTTTTTCATTGTGTACGTTTACGAGAAACATCAATGCTAAAAATGTTTTAAGATGTAAAAATAAAGAGAAATTCTGACAAGGTTTTGCTCATCTTTGGTATGTTATGAAGCAAAATATAGCTCATAAGTTTATATACCAGGTGCGTCATAAATTCGTGAAAAAAAAAAAAATGCTCGGAAAAATTTTCGGTTTACGCCAGTATAATCAGACGGATTTTAGATTTTTTTTTCCATTCATAATAAAAAATGATTCCATAAGTAACCGGTAGAGGACGTTCACACGTCATACTGAGGCGTTTTATGCAAATCACGCTAGCAATAAAACACCTGACTGCAAATGAATTCGTCATTAGATCATGGCAGCATGCTATTGTTACCGGATCCAGCGCTGGTCGTTAAACTTTCCAACTAGGAGGGTGAATCCACGTCTATTGTATTGCGAAAGTTTACACGGAGAAAGGACTTAAGGTGCAAAACAGCCCTATTTCATTGAATGGAAAATTCAGCTTTAGAACGACTTTTTTGTTTGTCTAATTTTGCACAAAATGTCTCAATATGGCGTGTAAGCGCTCTCTATCGGTTATTTTTGGAATTATTTTTTATTATACATGAAAAAAAAAATCCTAAATCTGTCAGATCATACTTCCGCAAATGAAAAATTTTCCGAGCATTACAACTTTTATTAGTGATTTTTGCAAATTTATGAGGCATTCTGTATATAAATTTAAAAACTATTTTTATTGATAAATACGGTTTCAAAAAAATTATGTCTTGTATACAAAATTTTTTATATGTTAGTAAATTTAAGAGGTATTGTAAATCTTTCGCTTTTTAACACAAGTAAGTGGTTTACAAATATATTACTGAAAGAAAAAATGAAATATATTGAATAAATTTTGTTAAAAAATTATATGAATTCATAGTTTTATTACCTGTTTTAACTAAAAACACGTCCGTTTGGTATAAATTTGAAATTAAAAAAAAAAAAAAAAGTTTTCCAAGTTAGACACATACCTTAAATCAACGCATATTATTTCAAATCCCTTGAAACATTTGAAATTTTGCATAAAACAAATTTTATTTACAATTTCTGTAACAAATTAGTTCCCAGAGAAACAATCCTTTTACATTTCATTCAATTATTTGATCTAATACAACTCTTTAGTGTTTAATACTAAGATCATTTATTCCAAGACCACCACATTTTTATGATATGGAGTGAATTTAAACATGCTCTTTGGTGTCATTCATAGCTGCCAGCTTCCGCTCGTTCGTAAAATACACAAGAAAAATAAACAGAAATAAACCTATACAAAATCGAGAAATCGACGTATAAACGATTTTGGGCGTCGTATAAAAAATATATTTTTACATTAAAATGAATAGGAATGAATCGGGACCACATTAAAACGTCGTATAAATGTAAACGTCGTATAAGTGATCGTCGTATAAACGATGCTTTACTGTATGAGAAATATCTTTAACTTTCAAATATTTATTGCATTTTTACTTCACGGTATAACATTTTTAACAGCTTTAGATCTACTAATAATATCAAATATTTATACGCTCCGAAGACTTCCGAAGCCTGCTTATTATTTAAGCAATAGAGGCCCATATTGCTGTGAGTCATAGAAAAAAATCTATGTATGGAAAAATCGGCCCAGTTAGAGCTAAACATTTTCATATCGATTGTTGTTCTGTAATTTATTATGGTAATTATGGAAGCTTTGAAATATGTAAGACTATACCCCAATGGAGTCAGATATTGTGTTTCAGAAATATTTTTAACCACAGATTTAGATGTTTTGAAATTGAAAGAAAATTTCTCCTCTTCTGTTTCGCTTTTCAATAATCGCCTTTAAAAATTAGAGGGATTTGAAATGAAACGCGAATCTATTACTTAACTAATGGTTGCGCCTCTTCTTTACATGTAAACGATGTCACATGTAAAGCCTAATATTTAATTAAAATTACTTGCTAAACTTTCCTACATCGACTTTAATATATCATTTTCTAAATTTTATTGAAACCAACAATTCTGTGAGATTATAAGGTAAAAGGATGTTAAACATGCGTTTGCGAATGATAAATTGTGTGCATATCCCGCAATTTTTCATAACTCCTATAAAATAAAAAATATTTTCTGAAAGAAACCAATGACTTAAAATATGATGACGTCACCAAACAGTTGTAGTATCTTTTATGTAAAAACTTTGGCACACTGCAAAGTTGATACATATTTTGTCAATTTTTGGCACTAGCACATAAAATGGTGTGCCATCTCATTCCTGGACCAATTAAAACAAGTGTCACACCAATGAAAAAAACTGCAGTAGAAAAAAGAATAAAAGAAGATAATAATAATAAATTTAAAAAATATATTTTATGCCGAAATAACTTAGGAGTTCTTCTTAACTAAGGCAAAATAATTCATTTAAATTTTCATCTATATTTTTCTGTAAATATCTGTTTAAATATTTAATTATTATTTTGTATACTAAGTGTACCTAAAAAAAATTGAGTTATATAACAAACAAATCTACATCCAAAAATATAGATGAAAAGTAAATTGAAAATATCTTTCGATTATTCTAGATCAAATGATAAGTTTAAGAATAATTCAATTTTAGGAAAATATCAGTACGAAAATTTTTAACGATTTTTTCTCAAATTCTGATCCATTAGTCTAACAAGCATTATTTTAGGTTCTTTGAAACGTTTGAAACTTTGAATAAAACAAATTCTGTTTTTAGTTGTGTCAAATTAGTTCCCAGAGAAAGAATTTCAGCGTTTTACATTTCCGTCAATTATTTAGTTACAGACGCTTTCCTTAACCTTTAACATTCAGTTTATTTATTACAACAGTATGTTTGTTTGTTAAAGTTAGGAAAAATTTATTGCTTAGAAATATATAAAGAACTTTTAAGAAGGATTCAACAAAATTTTTACCATGTTAATTAAACATCGAAAGAATACATTGAAAAGAAAAGTTTTTCGAAGATTAAACAATGATTATTAGA
The DNA here is from genome assembly GCA_964019185.1 of Maratus speculifer. NCBI lineage: Eukaryota > Metazoa > Arthropoda > Arachnida > Araneae > Salticidae > Maratus > Maratus speculifer. The sequence goes on along the minus strand of OZ025297.1, from coordinate 19,524,052 downwards.
AAGTATTTATTATAGATCTGTACTTCTTTATATGATAACGATCCCACTTCAAATAAATCTATAGATTTTGGAAATTTTAAATAATCTTATATTTTATATGTTTCCCAAAACCTTGAATAAAACCAGAAAAATTGATCCTTTACATCAACATGCATTATTTTAGGTTTTTTGGAACATTCGAAACTTTGAATAAAACAAATTCTATTTGCAGTTTCTGTGACAAATTAATTCTTAGATTTCAATCAATTATTTAGTCACAGATGTCTTCCTTATCCTTTAACTTTACAATCATTTATTCCAACAGTAAGTTTGTTTGTCAAAGTTAAGAAAAGTTTTTTACTTTGATAAGGAATTTTTCCAAGAACACTTTGCGAAATTTTTTATCCTCTTGATTTAATTTTGAAAAAATAAATTAAAAAGTTTATTTGGAGATTTACACAAAAGCCATTCCATATTGTTGTACATCTGTAATTTTTTTATAGACTAAAGAATAATGAAACTAGTCGTTGGGGGGCCACCGTAATACTTACCCATCATGGATATGTAAAACATGTGAAAACTATTTATACAATACATTGCAATTCATAAAGAAAATTTAAATATTGTTAATATACATAGTAATGCTTTACTAAAGAACTGCTGATGTACCAATTTCGACAAATTATATAAAACGCCAAACTACTCAAGTAGTACCGAACTGCGCAAAAGAAACATCCTTATAACTCCAAAAATAATAATTCTCTTAATTAACAATTAACTGTGTCGGATGAAGCGTCTCATTTTCAATTAAAATATACCTCTGAATTGAAATTTGGATGAAATACAGGGTCATAAAAAATCGAAGAATGTGGAAAACAAGATTACAAATATCTTGGCAACTAATAATCCGACCGACTTCGTTCTATATGTCAAATGTGTATTATTTTATTGCCTTTTACGTCCATTCCTTAAAACAAAAAAATTCGAAAATTTTTATATACCTTTCATCAGAACGAATTTTTCGAGGGTCCGAAAAAAATAGTTCCGGATAATCGAGGTTGCTGATATTAAATAGGGTTCGTCCCATTCTTACATGCTAACTACATACAAAATTTCAAGTCTCTATCTCAATTTGTTCGGGAGATAGAGCGTTTACAGACAGACAGACAGACAGACAGACAGACAGACAGACAGACAGACGGACGGCAAAATTTTTTTTCTAAAAATATGTTTTTCGGAATCTCCACTATCTGAAACGTGTAAATCCGTCAAAATTTTTTTTTCGATTTTCAAAACGATTGCAAGACTTACCCTATACTACGTATGATGGGTAAGTAAAAATATTACCATTACGTGTAAATGTATAGGTTTTGGAAAACTTACACGTTCTATTTCATGTATTTATCCTTAATTCTTAAATAAGACAACAACCAAACTGTTTATTAAAGTTTTGTTTCTACCCTAAAATCACAGTTTTTGTACAAATTTTCGATTTTCTTTTTATTATTTTAAATTAAATGTAAAACATTTATGATTCCAAAAATGTCTTGTTTTAGGTTTAGCAATAATTAGAAGCAAAGCAATAGTCCAAAATATAAACCGGAAACTAACTTTCTGTATCCGGAAGAGGCCGTTTAAAAAAGCTACATAAACATAAACAATACATTTCAATACATGAATATGTAGTAAATAGTATATACACAAATATGTAAACACCTTCAAATTTGATGGATTTTAAAATTCTAAACTTTATCGAAATTTTTTTGCTACATTAAAATCTTAATTTGCGTTTTCCGGAAAATTGCGTTTTTCATTGTGTACGTTTACGAGAAACATCAATGCTAAAAATGTTTTAAGATGTAAAAATAAAGAGAAATTCTGACAAGGTTTTGCTCATCTTTGGTATGTTATGAAGCAAAATATAGCTCATAAGTTTATATACCAGGTGCGTCATAAATTCGTGAAAAAAAAAAAATGCTCGGAAAAATTTTCGGTTTACGCCAGTATAATCAGACGGATTTTAGATTTTTTTTTCCATTCATAATAAAAAATGATTCCATAAGTAACCGGTAGAGGACGTTCACACGTCATACTGAGGCGTTTTATGCAAATCACGCTAGCAATAAAACACCTGACTGCAAATGAATTCGTCATTAGATCATGGCAGCATGCTATTGTTACCGGATCCAGCGCTGGTCGTTAAACTTTCCAACTAGGAGGGTGAATCCACGTCTATTGTATTGCGAAAGTTTACACGGAGAAAGGACTTAAGGTGCAAAACAGCCCTATTTCATTGAATGGAAAATTCAGTTTTAGAACGACTTTTTTGTTTGTCTAATTTTGCACAAAATGTCTCAATATGGCGTGTAAGCGCTCTCTATCGGTTATTTTTGGAATTATTTTTTATTATACATGAAAAAAAAATCCTAAATCTGTCAGATCATACTTCCGCAAATGAAAAATTTTCCGAGCATTACAACTTTTATTAGTGATTTTTGCAAATTTATGAGGCATTCTGTATATAAATTTAAAAACTATTTTTATTGATAAATACGGTTTCAAAAAAATTATGTCTTGTATACAAAATTTTTTATATGTTAGTAAATTTAAGAGGTATTGTAAATCTTTCGCTTTTTAACACAAGTAAGTGGTTTACAAATATATTACTGAAAGAAAAAATGAAATATATTGAATAAATTTTGTTAAAAAATTATATGAATTCATAGTTTTATTATCTGTTTTAACTAAAAACACGTCTGTTTGGTAAAAATTTGAAATTAAAAAAAAAAAAAGTTTTCCAAGTTAGACACATACCTTAAATCAACGCATATTATTTCAAATCCCTTGAAACATTTGAAATTTTGCATAAAACAAATTTTATTTACAATTTCTGTAACAAATTAGTTCCCAGAGAAACAATCCTTTTACATTTCATTCAATTATTTGATCTAATACAACTCTTTAGTGTTTAATACTAAGATCATTTATTCCAAGAGTAGGTTTGTTTGGTTTATTTGTCAACGTTAAAAAAGTGTTCTTAAATGGAAAAGAGTTTTATCCAAGAGATCTTTGTAAAAATTTTATCCTCTTGATTTAACTTTGAAAGAATAAATTAGAAAGAATAATATTTTAAAAATTTTAACAAAATCCGTTCCATAATATTTGTTATATATCTGTAACTTTTAAAGGATAAAAAAGAAATTAAAAAATAATCCCTTTATGAGTAAGTCTACAGATTTTAAATATTTTTAATGTTTTCTTACATTATATTTTTTACAAATTCTCCAATAAGCCAACAAGAAAAAATCTATTAAATTAACATGCATTATTTCAGATTCTTACATTCGAAACTTAGAATAAAAGAAATTCTGTTTACAAATTCTATGACAAATTAATTCCCATAGAAATGCATTTCGAATAATTATTTAGCCACACATGTCTTCCTTAACCTTTAACTTAAAAACAATTGTTAACGGAATTAAGTTTGTTTGTCAATGTTAAGAAAAGTTTCTTAATTTGTTACTGGATTTTTCCAAAAACACTTTGCTATTTCCCCCCTCTATTGATGTAACTTTGAAAGAATAAATAAAAAAGAATAACACTTTAAAGAATAAAGGCCATTCCATAATATTTATTAAAATGTCTGATTTGTATAGGCTAAAAAATAGTTAAAAAATATATTTCCATTACGAGTAAATCTATAGCTTTTGGAAATTTTATATGATCTCGTGCATTACATTTTTTTCTAAATTCTTGAATAAGACAGCAAAAATTGTCTATTAATTTAATATACATTATTTCAGATTACTTGATGCATTTGTAACTTCTCTTTACAGTTTCTTGTGACAAATTAATTTCCACAGAAAACATTGTTTTGCATTTCAGTTAATTATTTAATTACATACATTTCCTTAATCTTTAACGCTAATAAAATTTACTCTAACAGTAAGTTTGTTTGCTAAAGCTTGGAAAAGTTGTTTGCTTGTATAAAGATTTTCTCAAAGAGCACTTTGCAAAAATTTTATCCTTAGTTTAATTTTGCAGGAATAAGTTATAGAGAATGGAATTTGAAAAATTAAATAAAAGCCATTGCAAAATATTTTATAGGGATCTGTAATATTTTATAGGACAAAGAATAATTAAAAAATAATCCTATTAAAATAAACCTATAGATTTTGGAAATTTTCTATGTTTTTTTTTTGCATAATGCTTGAATAAGAGAACAAAAGTTATTCATTAAATTAATATAAATTATGAAAGACTGTTTTTGAAATAATCAAAGAAATTAGAAAGTTTGAATAAAGCAAATTCCCTTTGGAGTTCGTTTGACAAACTAAACTACTACTTTGCCAAAACCAAACTACTTTGACAAAAAAGAAAAAAAAATACACTATATTTCAATCACTTATTTAGTCACCACATCTTAATTAACCTTTAACAAACGACAATTTATTCGAACACTAACTTTGTTTGTCAATGTTAGGAAAAGTATTTTATTTGGGTAAGGGATTTTTGATCATTGTAAATTTTTTTTTTACTTTCTTCTATCTTTACAAGAAGAAAGTATTGGATTCATGAAAATTTTCGACTTCCGGTTTTCGACGGATTTATACGTTTCAGAAGGTCCTGAACATGTTTTGACTATTTTTAGAAAATGTCTGTCTGTGAGTTTGTCCGTCTGTCTGTATGTGACAAAAAATTTGTGGGCGCTCTATCTCAAGAACTAATGCTCGAAATTTCTTAAAATTTTATATTAAGTTAGACCTTGATATGAATTAGTGCCTATTGGTTTTTGGTGAAAATTGGCTCGCAGGTGGCGCTGCTATACTACGTTTTTCATGATTTTCAAGATTGCTATATCTCAAGAACTAATGCACAGAATTTCACCAAATTTTAGATTCTGTGACCCCTTGATATACATAGATGCTGATTAAGTTTTGGTGTAAATTGGCCAGTAGGTGGCGCTGCTATGCCACGTTTTTCATTATTTTCATGATAGCAATATCTCAAGAACTAATGCACAGAATTTCAGCAAACTTCAGATTCCGTGATACCTTGAGATACATAGCCGCTGATAAGGTTTCGGTGTGAACTGCCCTATAGGTGACGTTGCTATGCTACATTTTGCACGATTTTTGCAATAGCTATATCTCAAGAACTAATGCAGAGAACTTTATCAAATTTTAGATTCTGTCACACTAGAATACGTAACATAATTAGACGCTGATTACATTTTGGTATTAAACTTGCAACAGGTGGTGCAGCTATGCTGCATTTTGCACGATTTTTCCAATAGCTATATCTCAACAACCAACGCACAGAATTTCATCAAACTTCAGATTTTGTTACAAAATGACATGTAACATAATTACACGATGATTACGTTTTGTTATAAATCCTTCAACTGATGGTGCTGCTGTGCTATATTTTACACGGTTTTTTTTAAACTAGCTATATCTCAAGAACTAATGCACAGAATTTCATCAAACTTCAGATTCTTTTACACCATAACATAATTAGACCCTTTTTTAAATTTTGGCATAAATTGTCCAAGATATGGTGTTGCTGTGCTACGTTTTGCAAATTTTTTATTATAACTATATCTCAAGAACTAATGCTCGAAATTTAATAAAATTTTATATTCAGTTAGACCTTGATATGAGTTAGTGCCTATTGGTTTTTGGTGAATATTGGCCAGCAGGTGGCGCTGCTATACTACGTTTTTCATGATTTTCAAGATTGCTATATCTCAAGAACTAATGCACAGAATTTCACCAAATTTTAGATTCTGTGACCCCTTGATATACATAGATGCTGATTAAGTTTTGGTGTAAATTGGCCAGTAGGTGGCGCTGCTATGCCACGTTTTTCATTATTTTCATGATAGCAATATCTCAAGAACTAATGCACAGAATTTCAGCAAACTTCAGATTCCGTGATACCTTGAGATACATAGCCGCTGATAAGGTTTCGGTGTGAACTGCCCTATAGGTGACGTTGCTATGCTACATTTTGCACGATTTTTGCAATAGCTATATCTCAAGAACTAATGCAGAGAACTTTATCAAATTTTAGATTCTGTCACACTAGAATACGTAACATAATTAGACGCTGATTACATTTTGGTATTAAACTTGCAACAGGTGGTGCAGCTATGCTGCATTTTGCACGATTTTTCCAATAGCTATATCTCAACAACCAACGCACAGAATTTCATCAAACTTCAGATTTTGTTACAAAATGACATGTAACATAATTACACGATGATTACGTTTTGTTATAAATCCTTCAACTGATGGTGCTGCTGTGCTATATTTTACACGGTTTTTTTTAAACTAGCTATATCTCAAGAACTAATGCACAGAATTTCATCAAACTTCAGATTCTTTTACACCATAACATAATTAGACCCTTTTTTAAATTTTGGCATAAATTGTCCAAGATATGGTGTTGCTGTGCTACGTTTTGCAAATTTTTTATTATAACTATATCTCAAGAACTAATGCTCGAAATTTAATAAAATTTTATATTCAGTTAGACCTTGATATGAGTTAGTGCCTATTGGTTTTTGGTGAATATTGGCCAGCAGGTGGCGCTGCTATACTACGTTTTTCATGATTTTCAAGATTGCTATATCTCAAGAACTAATGCACAGAATTTCACCAAACTTCAGATTCCGCGATACCTTGAGATACATAGCCGCTGATAAGGTTTTGGTGTGAACTGCCCTATAGGTGGCGCTGCTATGCTACATTTTGCAAGATTTTTGCGATAGCTATATCTCAAGAACTAATGCAGAGCACTTCATCAAATTTTAGATTCTTTTACACTAGAATATATAACATAATTAGACGCTGATTACATTTTGGTATTAACCTTGAAACAGGTGGTGCAGCTATGCTGCATTTTGCACGATTTTTCCGATAGCTATATCTCAACAACCAACGCACAGAATTTCATCAAACTTCAGATTTTGTTACAAAATGACATATAACATAATTACACGATGATTACGTTTTGTTATAAATCCTTCAACTGATGGTGCTGCTGTGCTATATTTTACACGGTTTTTATAAACTAGCTATATCTCAAGAACTAATGCACAGAATTTCATCAAACTTCAGATTCTTTTACACCATAACATAATTAGACGCTTTTTTACGTTTTGGCATAAATTGTCCAAGATATGGTGTTGCTGTGCTACGTTTTGCAAATTTTTTGTTATAACTATATCTCAAGAACTAATGGACGAAATTCCATCAAATTTCAGATTCTGTTAGGTCTTGACATCAATAGATGCTTATTAGGTTTTAGTATAAATTATTCAACATGAGGCACTACTACGCTCATTTTCTCAGAATATTAATTAAATTTTGCGTTTTAGGCTTTTCGGATACTAGAATCTCAGTAGGTTAGGTCAAATGTTCGAGGAAATTCGATAGTGGGTAATTTTGGGGCCACCACGTTTTTTTTTTAAATATTAAAATGTACTTATGAGATAGAAGAAAGTTTTGGGATTGACACATCCAACTAGTTTTTAATTTTATTTTTATATTGAAGAGATAACTTAGAAAAAAATAATATTTGAAACATTAAACAAAAGCCATTGCAAAATATTTTTGATCGATTTGTACTTTTTTATAAGATAAATTATAATTCAAAAATAATCACATTGCGATAAAATTTATAGATTTTGGAAAATTTCTATGTTCTCTTTTATACTTCTTATAAATATTCGAATAAAACAACAACAACAAAAATTATCTCTCAAATTAACATGCATCATTTAAGATTCTTTGAAATGTTTAAAACTTAGAGTAAAACAAATTCTATTTATAGTTTCTGTGACAAATTAGTTCCCAGAGAAAGAAATGTCTTAAATTTAAATCAATTATTTAATTCCACACATCTTCCTTAACCTTTTACACTAAAATCATTTATTCCAACACTAAGTTTGTTTGCCAAAGATAGTAAAAGTTTCCTAATTGAATGAAGATTTTTTCGAAGAGCACTTTAAAAAATTTATATCCTTTTGATTTAACTTTTAAAGAAAGGTTAGAAAGAATAGTATTTAAAAGGTCAAACAAAGACCATTCTAGAACATTTGTTATGCACCTGTAACATTTTACAGAATAAATATTAATAAAAAAATAATCCCATTACGATTAAATCTACAGATTTTAGATATTTTTCTTTTTTTATATTATATTTTCTCCAAACTTCTTACATAAGACAACAAAAAAACTGTGTTTTAATTTAATACACATTATTTCTGATACTTTGACTAAAACATATTCTGTTTACACTTTATGTGAAAAATTAGTTCCCAGAAAAAAAAGTTTTACATTTCAATCAATTATTTTGTAGTACACTTTTTTTAAACTGTCTTTTTTAAAACTAAGATAATTTAATGCAACAATAAGTTTGGCTGTCAAAATTAGTAAAAATTTCCAAGGTCGTTTTGCAGAATTTTTATCCTTAATTTAATTTTGAAGGAATAAATTAGAAAGAATAAAATTTGAAGGATTAAACAAAAACCATTGCATAATTTCCTTTATGGATGTGTAATTTTACTTTGGTTGAATAATAATTGCAAAAGTAATCCCATTATAATTAAATCTATAGATTTTCGACATTATTCAAGCTCTCTCATATTATATTTTTCGAAAAATTGGAATGCAACAAAACAATTATGCAATACATTAACATGCGTTATTTCTTATTCTTTGAAACATTTGAAGCTTAGAGTAAAGATATTCTATTTTCAGTTTGTGGGACAAATTAGTTTCCGGAGAAAGAAGCGTTTTACATATCATTCAATTATTTAGTCACACGCGTCTTGCTTAACCTTTAACACTAAGATAATTTATTTCAACACTAAGTTTGTTTCTTACAGTTAGGAAAAGTTTCTTACTTGGTTAAGGAATTTTTACAAGAGATTTTTGCATTTTTTTATCTTTTAATTTAACTCTAAGTAAATAAGTTAGAAAGAAAAACATTTGGAAGATTAAATAATAATCATTACAAAATATTTGTAACAAATATTTAATATTTTATAGGATATAGAAAAAATCAAAGATAATTCCTTACACTTTTATTCAAAATTTATATATATTTAAATGAATGTTTTAATGAATGTTTTATATTGTTTAAATGAATATTATATGCCAAAAAGTGCCTGAGACGTTAGATTTTCGATGTTTTACCAAATGTCTGGAGAAATGCTTGAAAAATCTTCTCTGGAATTTCAAAGACTTAAAGAATAAGTTCGTCCTCGTGTCGAAAAAAGTTTATTTTCGAGAGCTATTGGGGAGCGGGGAGGATCTTGCAAAAAATGTGTATATTTATGGGTATATAAATGTTTTTCAATTCCTACGACTAGCTCATACTCTCCATATATATATTTATATATCTTGTTCAAATTTTCAATCGTTAATAAAAGACTTTTTATTCATTAACTCAAGTTTAAATACATTTTTTTTTAAACTTGTAGTGGATGACACTTGATGTTAATACAGTTGTTTTCAAATATTAATTAATTAATTAAATTTAATTAATTAATTTTAGTTTTATATGGGAAAAAATACAGCGCAAGCGATGATTAGTTGATATACGTAGAAATTGATTTTAATTTTTTTATGTTATTTGTTAAAAAAAATCCGCATTAAAAAAAAAAGAATTATAATTTTTTCACCCAAATTTAACAATGCTTTTAAGAAATTGAATAATGAGTAGAGCAATAGAAATACACTCATACCCAAAGTTAAGGTCACAAAAATATAATCTGTGAAAACTAATGCACGAGTTACTGTGTTGCCACGAAATTTGGCACACAGGTATATTACAATAAGAGATAGAATATAGCAACATAACATTATGGATAAGATGTTAATTGTGCATTAAGAAAGAATGTATATAAAAAATATATATATCATCAATCAGAGATAAAGTAATTCTCTCAAGAAAAGTCTTTCTAATATGGAATGTGACCATCGTGCACTGCTATATAAGATTCACAACAATCTCGCATATTGTTTCTGAAAAGTGTCAATAAATGTTTGTGGCAAAAAAGTCCATTCTTCCAAAATTGCAGCTTTTAAATCCTGGTTGATCCTGGGAGAAGGATTGGGCTTGAAATGGCTTTTCCTAGATTTTCCCGAACATGTTTAATAGTATTGAAGTCCAGAGATCTCGAGGACCAATTCATATGGAAAAAGTCATCTTCTTCAAGAAAAAAAAATCAACAATGTGAGTTCCGTGTGGCTTTGCATTATTATTTATAAACATGAAGTGCAGACATAGCACCTCGAAATAACCTCTAATAGGCGTCAAGTATCTCATCCATATAGCGATGGGCATTGACAGTACTCATGTCGAAGACACTCGTATGTAAGTCTGCCGAACATAATCCAGCGCCAGGCAAGGATTCTTTTGCCACCAAATTTGTCTATTTATTTTACGTAAGAGAGTTGATAGTGAGCTCCACCTATTCTCCAGATGAAGATTAAAAGAGAATCACTCCATTTAAAGAAGTTGGATTCATCAAAGAAAAGAATATGTACATATTTCTTTTTGTGTCCATAAGTGATGTCTTCCACTCCACAACAATTAGACATTCCTTTGAATGCAGTGAAAGGGATAAACACGGCTAGACGTTAGGAGTTAGGGATGAGATTGTAGAAGCGTACGTGATGTTGTTCCGTGGTGCTGCAGGGCCGGGCTTCATATTTATGGACGATAATGTAAAAGCCACGCAAAATTCACATTGTTGATGATTTGTTTGAAGAAGAAGATAATTGCCATATGAATTGGATGTTCAGATATCCAAACCTCAATTCTATTGAACATGTATTGGATGGTCTAGGAAGAGGCATTGCACAGTAACCCCCTCTCCCAGGATTCCCCAAGGAGGACCCTCAGGGGTTTAAAGTCGCGCTTTTAGAAGAATGAAATTTGTTGCCACAAACATTTATTGACACCCTCATAAACAATATCAGAGCTCATTGTGAGGCTTGTATAGCAGTGCATAGTTGTCCCACTGCATGAAAATAAGTTTTTGGCGTGATAAATGCTTTATCTTTGATTCATTATTCAATAATTTTTTGATACACCCTGTTTCTTAATTCAAAATTAAAATCTTTTCCATATTGTTATGTTGCTGTATTCTCTCTCCTATTGTAATTTACCTCTGAGTCAAAATTCGTGGTAATACAGTGAATAGTTTATCAATTTTCACAGATTTTATATTTGTGACCTTAATTTTAGACACGAATGTAATATTTTGTGATCAGAATTAAAAAAATAATTAAATATTTGTTTAAATATGAACATTTGTATGAAATAATTTTTAAATGTATATTTATGAGCTATAATAAATTTGTTTATTCATGATTTAGTAGCCAATTACAATGGGAAATTTATACAAAAATATCAGACAGATATCGTGAAAATTCAGAAAGATACCCACAACAAGATCTAAATTTAAAATGCTTTCTAAAAGTAACTGGATGATTAGGGATTTTCTATAAATTCTTATTTTTAATTAATTTATTTTTTGTTGTTATTTTCATTTTTCTTGGTACAATCATGAGAATGAACCATACAACAAAAGAAAAAAGAATAATCACAATCGAAGTAACCATTCATAAAATACCATACGTTCACACACTCCTTTGTTGGAAGCCGCCAAATGTGGAATTACAATCTGCGGAAAATCCTCTATCATCCAGCAAATTTAACCAAAACAACTGAAATTCAGCTCACTATATCACCCTTATCTTTCTGAGTTTTCATAAAATTCGAGTGGCTTTTTTGTTAAATCTTGCAAAACTTTATCTTTACTAACATATATTTTTTTAATGACGAAGTTCGAGAACTTTGGAGAGCAGTAAATGCAAGACTAATCTACAACCTTCCGTGTCACAGGAGATAAAAGCAATTCAGTTGTTCTGCTCAGACAGTATGAACAACGATGAATCAAAGGGCACTTTGGGCGATCGCTTATTATGAGTTCTTGCATTCTACAAAAACCGCAGAAGGCAATATGTGCAGTGCGTTCAAGCCTAACATAGTTCATTATTCAACGGTATTCCGTTGGTATCAGGGGTTTTGTTCTGGTGAGTCGAATCTAGGTCTGGCAGAAAAATAAATGTAGACGATGGAGAACTACGAAATAAATATTATTGAGTTGTAGATGCAGAGAGAGTCTACATTACTGCATAATCTTTTTTTATTAAAAAAATGTCTTACTTTTACATGTGTTGTGTGTTGTAAGACTTTATTATCTGCATAATATATGCTGCCTTATACAGTGAGTAACAGATTATGAAAGGCAAATTTTGTTATGTATCGCGCATGTGAAGTTAAAATTGTTTCATATAAATACTTATATTTCATCAACTACTTAATATATTTAAATTTCTAGTTGCGGATATTGTTTTTACTGTAAATTTTCAAGTTTTCTAACTGTAGGATTAAAATTATTTTTAAAAGAGCCGGACAATTAAACCACGAGTTGTTACTAATAAAAGTGAAAATAAAAATCACAAGTTTACTAAAAGGTGTATATTTTAAAGTCTAAAAATTATACAAACATTAATATAAAATTATTTGCTAAAATAAGAAATGTTTTTGATTTGTTTAAAGAAACTTCTACATTATTCTATGCGTACACATGCTATTCTTATACAAATCAAGTCAAATGGGGTACAGAATCCTCATAGTCATCTGTTATCTTTGCAGATGATTTCAAGCAAGTTATTTTATCGGGTAACAGCAAATACTATTTATTTTACTCAATTTGTTGTTGGTGCCTTATTTTTGACAAAACAATCATTGAAAAAGTATGACGTCAAACAAATTCTTTGCATTCATGAACTGCTAAAAGAGGTCTCGATGAATTTCTTTACATATTTGGTGTCTAAAACCGAAATTATTCAGCAAATTTTAGCCATATAGTTCTTAAAATAAAACTCTAAATACTACCTCTGACAATAAAGTTCGGTGAATAAGTTCAAAACGACCGATCTGGCAACACTTGGTTAACAAAATATTGCACCTGCATAGAGGCAAGTGTAGCCCATTTTCCCCCACCGTTGTTCAGTTGAGCGTCGTTTATGTTCTGTTTTAGACGTGCTTTACTAATTGCTTGTTCAGTATGTTGGTTATTAACAGAGAACAGGAAAATGAACAAATAAAAGATCAGTTTAAAATTTGTTTTTAAGCTTTCCAAGACACCGAAAGAAATTAATGACGCATGGTGCAAATTGAACCTCCTACCATACTCGCCAGATCTCAATCCTCCAGACTTCTTCCTATTTTCACGACTCAAACTCTCTTTGAAAGAGATTTGACCATATTACTGAATCCAACGAAACGTGACGAAGCTTTTGAACTTCATCCCAAAAGAAAACTTCTTGCGAATTTCCCAGAACATGTATAGAAGATCTCAGCGGTGCATATTTATAGAAAATGACTATTTTAAAAGGTGGTATGGTAACTTTCGTTAATATTTCATCTCCATTAATGCTACAGGACTATTCACCGAACTTTATTGTCAGAGGTAGTATTTTACTTTTTATAAGATAGGATCATAGGATTATTTGATAGGATTAGTTTCAATTATTGTAATTTTTATTAACACTTTTCAACATAGTTAAAAAAATTTATGCATTCAATTTTTCAGTTTGTCAGTGTTCTACACTCGATTAAATTTAGGCAAATGTCACGAACTTGATGCGTGTCATTTAAGTTTATTATGTCATTTTCATTTTCAGGGACACTAAAATTAATTCTGATACATTACGGCGTATGGGGAAAAATCGTTTGCAGTATATTTTAATGATATTATACAATTTTAAACTTTTTAAAATTTATATTCATCAGTGAGATGCATTATAAGACTCTAATTGTAGAATATGGTGTGGATAGAATGTAATATTTATTTCTAGGGACACACAAAAGAATTTGGATATAGTATTGCCTATGAGCAATAATTGCTGGGAACCCATTTTCATTGTGGTATACATTTTAAAATGTAGCTTTTTAGCACCTTATTTAGGGTGTATAAATTTACAGACAATAATTTGTGCATAAGATCACATACATGGCCACAAAAAAGATCTCAATTATATAGCTGTTTACTGAAGGTAATTTCTGAAGGGAAATTTTGAACTGTGCTGTGGGTTTAAGTGAACTAACTTTTAGCATACTACAGTCGAGCCTCTATATAACGAAATCCATCGTTCCAGTAAAAAATTCGTTATATAGAGAAATTCGATGTATAGAGTATGATGTTAAAAATAGTATTTAATGTGTAAATTTTGAACAAATATTATTTTTGATCTTTTTAATTAAGAATTTGAAATGTTTAAAATTATATATTAACCTAACATTTTATTTCTTACTTATTTAAGTAGTTTCAAAAAAGAGAAAAGACATTTATTTGAAAGCTTAATGAAAATCAAATGAGGAAGACTTACATAAATTTCAGAGGAAGAAATCTGTCATTTTTTGTTGTTTTGATTTTAAAATTACAATTGTTACGCTCTCAAAAAAAATTCTCAAATTTTATCAAGGAATGAAAAATTGTAGTTGATATTTTCCTCCATTTGAAGGTCTCTCTTATGTTCTCTCATTGATTCCTCTCTTATATGTGTAACAATTCAATTGACTGTGTTTTGAGAAGGATGTTGAAAGGTGTGTAGGAGGTGGGATGAACTTGTTAGATTTAAAGAATAAGGAGAGAAGTAATATTTATAAAAAAAAAAAACCTCTCCACTAAACGATAAATCAAAAATAAGTGATGGAAAATTGATTCCATATGATTTCGAAGCTTTTTTAAAACTGAATAAATTAAGATCAATTTATGAAAAAATTCGTTATATGGAGATAGATATTTCGCTATTTAGAGTCTGTTTTTAATATAATCATGCGAAAAGGGGACCGTTCTTACTAAAAATTCGTTATATAAAGAAATTCGATGTATGGAGTTTCGTTATATAGAGGTTCGACTGTATATACATACAATATATATACTTAATAAGAATTTATAAAGGGATTAAGAGTTTTAGATTAAGATTTAGAATAAGATAACTATTAATATACGCATTTATAAAAGTTAAGAAATTAGATACTAATAAATAATAGTTATTACTGAGAAATACAAAAATAATGAATGTGCCATAAACATAGAATAATTTAAATAAATATTGCAAAGTAAAACTTTTATGTAATATATATATTATTTAAATAAAGTTTTATAAATCTTTTTTTTTCTACTTTTGTAAATGAAAGTAACTACACACGTATAAAAAAAAAGGATCATGTTTAATATAAAATGTTTACTTTAATGTCGTTTTCAATTTTTTTAAACTTCGATAAAGTTTTTTGATAGCTTTAGTCCACTGTTTACTTTCTGAAAAGAAAACGGTTCAGACAAAGTAAATAGACAGAAAATGGTTTCTGAATAGGATATTTTCAGGTCTTCCGTAATGGAAATACTTCAGAAAAACTTCAAAAACCCATATATTTTGATGATGTTTTTCTCCCATTCTTCAATATCCTTTTTAATCTAAAAGTTTTTAAAGAGAAGAAATAGAAATAAAATTGTGTGTTAAAATACAAAGAGAAATGCAGAAAAATAGTTCAATAATGTGCAGGAAGGAAACGCATATTAAAAACACATGACAAACAAATTTTACGTAAGAAATTAGATCTACAATACACATTTTCAGTATAAAATACAGTGTTTCAATGTTAATCTAAACCTAATTTTCCCCCATATCGATGCACTTTAAAGAAATGTTTAAAAGATTTATTTTGATTTACGTGAAATGCGATGAAATTTACGAAAAATAAAGTAAGAAGACAATAATTAGCATTATAGTTATGTTTGGGTAGAATCATTCTGAGCCGAACTCGAAAATTCTGCTTCTAAAATTATATTTTTAATACCAATTTTATCTTTTCTTGTGTAAAATTAAATAAATGAATTTATTAACAGTCAAGTAAATAATTTTTTTTTAATTTGAAAATATCTAGAATAATTTTTTGAAAAAGTGAATCAGATTGAAAACCACCCGAAAGAGTCTGAACCCATCCAGAAATTGACCCAAAGACAAAAAAATTAAAGTCATCTCGACTCAAACTAACAGTTGTGTCAGGTTCTGGTAGGACTTAAATTATTCCATAAATAATCTATAGTACTCCATAAATGAATCTATATACAGTTGGCCTTTGTTATTCCAAACTCGGTTAAATAGAATCTTCGCTTAATTTGAAATAAAAATGAAGTCCCGACATTTTCAATAGCAGATTAATGTTAAAATTTTTCATTTATTCGAATTCATTTTCACTTGACTTCGTTTAATTCGAACTAGCGAGATTACAATTTTTCACTTTTCGTTACTTTCTTCCAAACTTCAGATCCTTCAAGTAACTTTCTTCCTTTCATTTTTGAAAGAATTATTTTGAGCAAGTATACATTTGGTTCCATGCATTTGATGTCTGCTTTTTTAGTGCCTCGTCTATCCATCAAATGACACCTCAATCCCATCTTCAACTTTGCTTTTTCCTAATCCTTTAATTAGTTTATGTATTTATATATTTTATTTTAATATTAAGTCATATTCTAATAATGATAGCGAAAATATATTTAAAAAATACTAGAACATAAATTTATTTGTAATAGTACCCCTATGTTTTCCTGTCATACTTTTCATAATTCGAACTCTGGATAATTCGAACATTTCTTGTGGTCCCGACGAATTCGAATTTACGAGAGCCGACTGTATAAAAAAAACGATATCTTAAAACAAAACGTATGAAATTCAACTCAGTCAACTTCATTATAGGCCACAAAAATTTTTCCTTGGTAAGGCTGGGCTTTGGACGGAGTTCATGACGTCAGATCATGTGGTCTCTGCCAACCCAGTCTCGCGAGAAAATTATCCTACCAAGGAGCCTTACAAACAAGATCTGTCTTTGCCGATTGAGTCGACGTTAAATCACGTGATATGAAAAGTTCCGTGTCAGGCTTTCTTAAGGATATGGTTTATTGATATATCATGTGTTACACACAAACATGTCGATTGGGCTAGCGAAAAAAAAATCAAAATAGCAGACGACACATGTATATGCAGATTGGCACGTAGTTGATCAGACATATATTTAAAAATGGAGGAATCTTGAAATAAATCGGCATTAGAAGGCAATGAAATTAATTAATTACTAGCAGTTTATGAAGATTGGTGAGAAATTTTTATTAGATTTCTAGAATAGCAGTTATTTTTTAATTCAGGGGGTTCAGGTTTAACCATACTGAATATTACATTTATTTTATTAAATTAACAAGATTTGAATTCATTTAAGTACTTATTTTAATTTAATAACAATGATTCAGGAGTTCAATAACTTTAATAAAACTTTAATTTTTTATTTTAATTTATTTTTTAATAAAAAATATTGTTTTTCTCTTGAGTTTTTGAGAGTCATCAAAGTGGAAATATGCGGTACTAAGTTGCGAAATTAAAAAAAATTAATTAATATTAATCAAGAACAGATTTCAATATGAAATATAAGACAAAAATAATGTATTTTAAAGTAAAATCATTATTGAAATTCTAAAATATGCTTTATTAAGTCAGAAATTTCCCTTTACATATCATATATGCATATTCAAGCTTCCAAATTTGACTTTTCAGCGTAATTTAACTGCCGTTTGAATTTCAGAGAATAAATAAATGCTGATTTAAAGGACTAATCATACCAAAATGCCTGAACGGGATTTGCTTCGGGGCTTCGCTGCGACGTTGTATCATTTGAATAAACGAGAATAAAGCCATTGAATACATTGCATAAAACGGAACATTAATTAATACTGAAACGTTGGGTACTAATTTCATAGGATTACACGCAATTTTCTAAATCCAAGACCAAGGGAGCAGTGGAGGGTATAGGGGGTATACACCGTATACCTTCTGGATTTTTTAAAGGAACACCGTATACCCTCTGTTTTTCAAGAAAGTTGTAGTATGTACAGTCTATAGCAAACTCTTTACCTTGAGCGTATACCCTCAAGTTTATTTACGACTACACCATTGTTCAAGACTCGTTATTTTTACACAGTCGTACCAATGTTTATTTATAACAGGCATAGCAATTAAAAAGATGTAAAATTTAAAAGGTATCTTTAGATATACTGTATGCGGAAAGTAAAATATTGACAATTTAAATGCGTTAATATGCAGTGATTTCATACAAAGTTTAGAACAATCGACATTGATTCGGGATTATTTTGACGAAATCATCAAATTTCAAATTAAATTTTTTCAAAACTATAAATAATATCTGACTTGTAATATTTTTATATATCTTTTATGAGAACGAATATTTCTAGAATACAATAAAAAGTTCTGGATAATGGAAGTTACTGAAAGTCAATAGGCTTTTCCCCATTGTTACATGCTAAGTACATAATAAAATTTCAAATCTCTATCTCAATTTTTTCGGAAGATAGAAAGTTTAAAAACACAAACATACAGATAGACAAACAGCAATTTTTTTTTCTAAATATATGTTTTTCGGAATTTCCAGTGTCTGAAATGTGTAAATTTGTTAAATCCCCCCCCCCACACGCATATTTTTAAAACGATTACAAGTTTGCCCTATACTATGTATGATGGTTAAGTAACACGAAGCAGAAATGATGTTTTTTTAAATTAAATCCTAATTCAAATTCTAAAATATTCTTTATTACATCAGAAGTTTCTCTTCTCACTGTATAAATAGATATTCAAGCTTCCAAATTTGAGTTTTCAACGTAATCTAACTGCAGTTTGGATTTCAGAGAATACATAAATGCTGATTTAAAGGACTAATCAAAGCGAGACGCTTGAGCTTAATTTGCTTCGGGGCTTCGCTGCGATGTTGTGTCGTTTGAATAAACGAGAATAAAGCCATTGAATACATTGCGTAAAACAGAGCGTTAAATAATGCTGAAAAGTTGGGTACTAATTTCGTAGGATTAACGCAATTTTCTAAATTCAAGATTCGTCATTCTTACACAGTCGTGCCAATGTTTATTTATAACAAAAACAGTAACTTAAAAGATGTAGAATTTATAAAGTCATTTCAGATTAACTGTATGCGAAAAGTAAAATATTGACAATTTAAACAACTTATTCTACAGGGATTTTATATAAGTTTTAAAAAAATCGAATTTGATTCATAATGTTTTTGGCAAAATTATCAAATTTTAAATAACAGGTTTTCAAACTGTAAAAGATATCTAATTTGTAAAATTTTTATGTATCTTTTATGAAAACAAATATTTCAAAAGTCTAAAAAAAAGTTCTAGAAAATGGAGGTTATTGAAATTAAATAAGCTTTCCTCCATCATTATATAATAATTAGGGGGAGCTGGGGCACATTGATACACCCCCTGTACAGCAGACAGGGTCATTACAGAAAGTTTCATAACAGCTCCAAAAGGTGATACTAGTGAAATTAACTACATACAGGAAGTTTTGGAATGATTCAATAGTTTGATGAAATGGGATGGGTGATTATTTGTTTTTGTAGGTCAAAAGTAAATTTGAATTGCACAATTGAAATGGTATTATACAACTGTTCCAGTATTTTCAACCGAAAAGAATACCCTCCCTGGCAAGTAAAGCTACTCTTTATCAGTTCCTCATTCTTTATTGTTAGATAAATTATAAAGTGTTCGATTTGCGACTCATTTTATGCAAAATGGCTGTAGGGGCACATTGATACAACCTAAATTCTTTTCTAGTTCATTTTTTATTACCTTTTATTTTTTTTTAATCATACACTCCTTAATTCTACCATTTTTCGTCAAAAATTTCTACTATTAGTTTTTATTGAAGTGAAATAGGTCTAATTTCTTTATATTAGAACATTTTATAGTATTTTTGAAAACAGAAGACGTACAAACTTACACAATATCTAGTGCTAGTAGAATTAACAAAAGATATGGACGACAGCCTGGAAAATCTCAAATTTATAACGATTCTCCAGGGAAAAAAGTATTATCGACATAAGAAATGTTAAGTCAGAGAAACAAGCTGCAGGATAATTATATTATAAACATAATTTTTAATATAATTATCCTTTATTTTCTGTTTGTAAACCGATATATAAACATAAAACCTGGTAATTCGTTCACCTTTCCTAAGAAAGAAGATAATTCTGGGGTTAAAGTGCCAGGTATGACAAAGTTACCACAGCCAACAAACAGAAAAGGAACAACCAGAACATCAGGTCATTATACATTTCATTTTGATTGCTTTATATCGCTTACAAAGAAATTGTGTGCGATTTTAATGTCTAAAAATATATATAAAATGGTTTGCTAACTATTTTTCTATGAAAAATATGCATTGATGTTATTTTGTCTCCATTTTTCCCAGACGTATCAAAGTGTATCAATTTGCCCCGGGGATGGGGCACATTGATACAAATTACTTTTTTTTATTTTTTTTAAATTATATGCAAAATTAATGCATAAAACAACGATTGTACATTTTTATAACACACTACACAGGTTTTGCTGACATCACATAGAAAAATAACTTGAAATTTCTGCTTTTTAGACACACAAACACACACACAAAAAAAAAAAATGAAAAAAGCTGTATCAATGTCCCCCAGTTCCCCCTACATACTAAAAGTTCATGTATCTATCTGATTTTGTTCCGCCGATAGAGCCATTTATGGACATAGGAACACACACAGACCTACGGATGCAATTATATATATATTTTTAAATATGTTTCTTGAATCTCTTGTGTCTGACACGGAGAAATCTGTTAATTTTGTTTTACTACGCATGATGGTTTAGTAATATGAAACCGAAATGACAAATTTTTAAAGTTAAATCCTAATTCAAATTCTAAAATATTCTCTATTACTTCAGAAATTTCTCTGTTGGTTGTATAAATATATACACAAGCTTCCAAATTTGACTTTTCAGCTTCATTTAACAGCACTTTGAATTCAAGAGAATACATAAATGCTGATTTAAAGGGCTAATCAAAGCGAGATGACCGATCTTAATTTGCTTCGAGGCTTCATTGCGATGTTTTGTCATTTGAATAAACATGAATACAGCCATGGAATACATTGCATTATAGAAGCATTAAATAATACTGAAACATTGGGTGCTAATTTCATAAGATTATACATAATTTTCTTAATTCAAGGCTCGTTATTTTTACACAATTGTGCCAATGTTTATTTATAACCATGAAGATAGAAAATAGTAGAAAGAGAACAAAGACGGTGCTTTCACTTTTGTCCCTAGAGACTTTCCGAGTCTGGCTGGCATTTCCGGTGGTTTGGGAGAAGATGAAATCTGGCGCCCTCTACGTCCCGCTAGCAGACTGATCGAGAGACTAGTCAAACAGGTCATGTGATCGAAAGTCAGTCCAGCACTACTAGCGCCACGCCATGCACCGGGCAATATTTTGGGGCTAAGTTCTGTTGGGAAAAGCCTATCTTCTCTGTTTTATAACAAACACAATAACTTGATGTAAAATTTAAAAGGTCATTTCAGATTAACTGTATGCGGAAAGTAAAATATTGCCATTTAAAAAATGTTAATATGTAGTGATAATTTTATGTAAGTTTAAAAAAAAACAACTTTGAATATTTTTTTTTTTTTTTTTTTTTTTTTTTTTTTTTTTTGTTTGTTTAACGAAATTGTCAAATATCAAATAAAAGATTTTCAAAACTACAAATGATATCTGATTTGTAAAATTTTTATATATCTTTTTTCAGAGCGATTATTTTGTCTAAAAAATGAAAAGTTCTATATAATCGAGGTTATTGAAATTCAATAGGTTTCTCTTCATTGCTAAATACTGAATGCATAACAAAATTTCAAGTCTATATCTCAAATTTTTCGGATGATAGAACGTTTACAGACGCAAACACACAGATAGATGGACGACAAATATTTTTTTTCTAAATATATGTTTTGTGGAATCCCCATTGTTTGAAATGTGTAAATCCTTTAAATTCTTTTTTATTTTATTTATAAATCAATTACAACATTTATCCTATACTACGCATGATGTTTAAGAAATAAGAAACATAGCAATTAAAACGATGTAAAATTTAAAAGGTCATTTTAAATAGATTGTATGCAGAAAGCAAAATATGACTGTTTAAGTAGGTTAATGTGCAGTGATTTCATACAAATTTTAGAAAAATCGACATTGATTCGGATTTATTTTGACGAAATCATCAAATTTCAAATTAAAGGTTTTCAAAACTAAAAATGACATCTTACTTGAAAAATTTTTATACACCTTTTATCAGAATGAATATTTCGAGAGTTCTGGATAATGAAAGTTACTGAAAATCAATAGGCTTTTCTCCACTAGTACATTAGAAGCACATATTTTTTATACGAATGGCAAATATTTTTTTTTTCGAAATATATGTTTTTCGAAATCTCCAGTGTCTGAAATGTGCAAATCCATTAAATTTTTCCAACATTTTTAAAACGATTACAAGTTTGCCGTATACTACTTATGGTGGTTAAATAACATGAAACAGAAATGACATCTTTTAAAATTAAATCCTAATTCAAATTCTAAAATATTCTTTATTCTCTCTTTCATTGTGTAAATATGTACACGAGCTTCCAAATTTGACTTTTCAGCGTAATTTAACTGCAGTTCAAATTTCAGCTGATTTAAAGGACTAATCAAAGCGAGACGCCTGAACATAATTTGCTTTGGGGCTTCGCTGCAGTTTTGTGTCATTTGAATAAACCAGAATAAAGCCATTGAATACATTTCATAAAAGAGAGCATTAAATAATACTGAAAAGTTGGGTACTAATTTCGTAGGATTAACGCAATTTTCTAAATTCAAGACTCGTCATTCTTACACAGTCGTGCCAATGTTTATTTATAACAAACACAGTAACTTAAAAGATGTAGGATTTATAAAGTCATTTCAGATTAACTGTATGCGAAAAGTAAAATATTGACAATTTAAACAACTTATTCTACAGTGATTTTATATAAGTTTAAAAAAAATCGAATTTGATTCATAATGTTTTTGACAAAATTATCAAATTTTAAATTGCAGGTTTTCAAACTGTAAAAGATATCTAATTTGTAAAATTTTTATGTATCTTTTATGAAAAGAAATATTTCAAAAGTCCAAAAAAATGTTCTAGATAATCGAGGTTATTGAAATTAAATAAGCTTTCCTACATCATTATATACTAAGTACATACTAAAAGTTCATGTATCTATCTGATTTTGTTCCGCCGATAGAGTCATTTATAGACATAGGAACACATGCAGACCGACGGATGCAATTAGGCCACTCAAATTACATTTTGTCGTACACTTTACAAAAAAACTATTCAATATTTTAACTTCAAATTAAACACAAAACATAAATTATGATCTGTAGATTTACACAATATAATTTTTTTACAGTAAAACGTTAAAAAATTTATTATTTTAATTAATTTATTTTACATGCATTTCCAATACGGACGCATTTTAGCAAATAAATAAAAAATGAAGCGCGTATATTTTCAGAAAAAATATATAAATCATGGAGTAAGCAATTATAGATAGAATCATGATTAATTTAATAAATAAAATGTTTTCATTATTCAGCAAAATCGTTTGCACAGATGACACTTAAACATTAAAAAAAATTATATTATGGTTATTTTTTGTAAAGTGGCAACAAAAGAATTGTAAACAAATAAAATTAATTGATAAATTTGTTATATAAATGAAAAATTAAAAGAATTGAAGCGTGAAGTTGTTTCCTCGATTCAAGCTCTTTATAAATGTACTGAAGCAAAGTTGGCCAATTCAGAAACGATTTTAACCATTTCTTACTTTATCATTTGGATCTAAAGTAATGTTACGTTCTTATTTGTGGACCAAAAAAGGTTTAGTGAACGGGACTTTAGACTTTATTACACGTAATAAAGAAAATCACAAGCCACCAGACCAGATATCGCGAATAATCATGGATAAATTTGAATACTACAATAATTTAATTTATAAGAATTGGTGCGTACCAATTCCCCCAATAATTAAATTCTGGAAAAATGGAAGCATAAATTGATCAAGGAAAGAATTTCTTCTGCAGTTAGCTTTTGCTGTTACAATTCATAAATTCAAGGTTTAACATTAGATGATGCAGTTACAGATATTGAGGATATATAGACACCAGTTGGCTTAAAAACGTACGTAACGTTGTCGAGAGTGAAAATCCTTCAAAATTAAGCATTCAATAGAAATTTTCCTTACGAAAAATTCTACAATATCAAAAATTCTGATATGCTAACATGTATAAAAAACGAAGAAATTGGAAAAAAAAAGTTTTACAATTAAAAATTCATAGTATCAACGAGAGCAGATTTCAAATGTTTTTCCAGAAAGTAGGATTTTGACGAAGTAACTTTCTTCAAGCTCTTTTCAAATATATTTATTCTAAGATAGCTATCAAAGATTATTTGATGTTAATTATAAAGATTGGAAACATGCATATTTCAAGCAACTTTAAAAAACACCAGTGGTTACTAGAAATTGTAAAAAACATCTTTAAAAGAGCTTTTAGTTGAAAATTTAAAAATATTTTGTAAAAGTTTGCTTCGAAAATATTTTATTATGCCAGTCTTACATCATAAATAAAAAATTAAAATGCGCCAAAACATAAAATAACGTTTTTGTTTAATAAAGATGCAAAAATAACATTAAAAAATATTTTTACTTTCAAATATCTGTTTTATAAAAGAATGCTTCGCGAATCCAAACAAAACATGGCTTTTGCTAGTATATATATTTTTAAATATGTTTTTTGAATCTCTAGTGTCTGACACGTAGAAATCTGTTAATATTGTTTTACTACGCATGATGGTTAAGAAATAAGAAACAGAAATGATGTTTTTTAAAGTTAAATTCTAATTCAAATTCTAAAATCTTCTCTATTACTTCAGAAATTTCTCTGTTGTTTGTATAAATATATACACTAGCTTCCAAATTTGTCTTTTCAGCGAAAACTTAACTGTAGTTGGAATTCAAGAGAATACTTAAATATTGAGTTAAGAGCCCACAATAGTCACAGAAAAAGTACAGAAAAAGACCCGGATGATCATGTAAAGTCTATGGGAGCGTGCTTTTCGAATATCTCGCTCAAATTTTAATATTTATGCATGATTTTTTTGCACAAGATAGCTGAGGACAATCCACAACCGGGCTAGTTTTTACTTTTTCGATTTTGGTTATATATTTTTTATATTACGATAGTTTCAGTTTCAGAACCGGTTTAAACCGGTTTCGAAAGTTAAAGTAATTTTTTAAAGAAAACCTGAAACAAAAATTGAAAAAGTAAAAACTAGCCCGGTTGTGGATCGCCCTCAGCTATCTTGTGGAAAAAAATCGTGCAAAAATATTAAAATTTGAGCGAGATATTCGAAAAGAACGCTCCCATAGACTTTACATGGTCATCCGGGTCTTTTTGAGAAATTTTTCTGTGACTATTGTGGGCTCTTAAGAGCCCACAATAGTCACAGAAAAAGTACACAAAAAGACCCGGATGATCATGTAAAGTCTATGGGAGCGTTCTTTTCTAATATCTCACTCAAATTTTAATGTTTTTACATGATTTTTTTTGCATAGGCTAGCTTAGGACGATCTACAACCGGGCTAGTTTTTACTTTTTCAATTTTGGTTTCAGATTTAAAAAAAAAGAATATTTCAACTTTCAAAACCGGTTTAAACCGGTTCTGAAATTGAAACTATCATAATATAAAAAATATATGAGCAAAATCGAAAAAGTAAAAACTAGCCCGGTTGTAGATCGTCCTAAGCTAGCCTATGCAAAAAAAATCATGTAAAAATATTAAAATTTGAGCGAGATATTAGAAAAGAACGCTCCCATAGACTTTACATAATCATCCGGGTCTTTTTGCGTACTTTTTCTGTGACTATTGTGGGCTCTTAAGAGCCCACAATAGTCACAGAAAAATTTCTCAAAAAGACCCGGATGACCATGTAAAGTCTATGGGAGCGTTCTTTTCTAATATCTCGCTCAAATTTTAATATTTTTGCATGATTTTTTTGCACAAGATAGCTGAGGGCAATCCACAACCGGGCTAGTTTTTACTTTTTCAATTTTTGTTTCAGATTTTCTTTAAAAAATTACTTTAACTTTCGAAACCGGTTTAAACCGGTTCTGAAACTGAAACTATCGTAATATAAAAAATATATAACCAAAATCGAAAAAGTAAAAACTAGCCCGGTTGTGGATTGCCCTCAGCTATCTTGTGCAAAAAAATCATGCAAAAATATTAAAATTTGAGCGAGATATTAGAAAAGAACGCTCCCATAGACTTTACATAATCATCCGGGTCTTTTTGCGTACTTTTTCTGTGACTATTGTGGGCTCTTAAGAGCGTACACTAGTCACGCGGTAAAAGCCGAGCGCTAATGTAAAGTCTATGGGGGCGTTCTTTTCTACTATCTCGTTTCAATTTTAATATTTTGACATGATTGTTTTTTCCATAGGATAGCTCAGGACGATCTACAACCGGCCTAGTTTTTACTTTTTCGATTTTGCTAATATATTTTTTATATTATGATAGTTTCAATTTCAGAACCGGTTTAAACCGGTTTTGAAAGTTAAAATATTTAAAAAAAAATCCAAAACCAAAATTGAAAAAATAAAAACTAAGCCGGTTGTGAATAGTCCTCAGCTATCCTATGCAAAAAAATCATCTCAAAATATTAAAATTGAAACGAGATAGTAGAAAAGAACGCTCCCATAGACTTTACATTATCATCCGGGTCTTTTTGAGTACTTTTTCTGTGACTATTGTGAGCTCTTAAAGGGCTAATCAAAGCAAGATGCCCGATCTTAGTTTGCTTCGGGGCTTCACTGCGATGTTGTGTCATTTGAATAAACATGAATACAGCAATGGAATACACTGCATTAAAGAAGCATTAAATAATACTGAAACATTGGGTGCTAATTTCATAAGATTATACATAATTTTCTAAATTCAAGGCTTGTTATTTTTACACAATTGTGCCAATGTTTATTTATAACCATGAAGATAGAAATAGTAGAAAGAGAACAAAGACAGTGCTTTCCATGGGCGTAACTAGATAATTTTTCTAGGGAGGGCCGCGGTACCATTTGATAATTTCGGAACAATAACATTTCAATTCTGTACAGTTCAGTTGTTTAACCCCTTGGGGATACGTATACATGCCACAAAAAGGCTTAAAATTTCTCGTGTATCCCCACCAGTAAAAATGTATTGTAAAATTTGCCGTATTTAATCGGAGCATTTTCTCGATTCAATAAAGCACAAATTTTTGTTTTTTTAAAAACATTGACCAAACATTTAAAATTTCGTAAAAGGCTCCCATCGCGAAGGGATTAAGAGCGTAGTTCAATTACATGTTTGTTAAATTTATGTTTATATAATTTTATGATGAAGTTCCATTATGGCGTATAAGCAGGAAATGAAATGATGAACTGTTTTTATTAAACCTTTCAGGGGCATGTAATTGTATTTCTATAATGTTCAATTCCTATCGAAATATTCGAAAAAGTTTGCTTCAAAGTAAGGAAAAACAATTTTTAAACTTTTTCCCACCAAAGCTATACAGGTATGAAAGTGGGAAATGAGAAAAAAGGTGGAAATTCTTTCCATCTATACAGTGGCGCCAAACTCTTATAATCGAACTGCCATTTTAACCGATACCTTTACAATAAAATTAAATCTAAATCTGCATATATAATAGCTTTAAAAAAAAATTTGGATACATTAACAATGTATTTCCAAATGTAACTGATAAACTTATGCAAAGTACAGTCATTGATTTTCTAAAACAAATATTATCTTGAATGGTTTAGCTGTTAAATTCCACCCCTCTTTACTTTTTCAATAAAAGCAATTCCCCCCACCTTTTATTTTTCAATAAAAACAATCTCCCTGCTAAATTTATCTTTGCTTCGGAAATGCATCTTAAAAAGGCATCACAGAAATTATCTAAAAGTGTAGTATAAATGGCACAAAATATTCTATTCCAAAAAGAAATTTCCTATTTTTAAAGTCTAAAAAAAATTCATTCTTGAAAGACACTTTGAATATCCTCATTTATACAACTTTCAAATGCTTATAATATTATATGAGCTCATATTTCATTTTATATCTATTTTGCACAATAATTCAAGTTAATATATCCCACTAGGGGCCGAGAGGTTCTGCCTCCGAAACTGATAGACGGCAGATGCTGGACTTGAACCCAATCGCGGCCGTCAGCCTAACCTAACCGTTCGGAGTTTTCCTAAGTTTTCTTAGAACCTTGGATTTCCTTGCGTAAATACGGGTTAGGTTTCCTTAGAAAGACCCCTACGGAGGGCATTGCCCACTTTAGAACCTATATCCGAAGTGTAGATAATTGGCCGTCATAAACACAAACAAACCAACAATAAAAATAATATTGCCCAGTTAAACTGATGGCATTGAGCTCACAGGCTACGCATACTAATTGTCCATTACAGCCTTATATTTTCAAGGGTTAATTCCGTTCGAAAAACAAATTAAGGAGATGAAACAACTCCTCCCTTTTACCTTTTTATACTTAATCATTGAACTCCTAAACTGATCAGGGAAATGCTTTATCATATAAAAAATCTATATCCAAAATTCACAGTAAATCGGAAAATTTTTAGTAAAAATCCATTTATGTAATTTAAGAGTAGTTATTCCCCCCTCTTTTATAATTAACCATTAAACGTCCAAAACCATTCAGAGATTCATCTTATCAGAAAGAACCTACATCCAAACTTAAAAGCAAATTGGACAATTCTGCATAAAAACCCATTTATAAAATTTAAGAGGGGTGGGTAATCGCAAGTACCCCTTAAACAAGAACTTAACGAAAGAACCCCACAGCTAATTAGTGAAGCATCTTATCACTATGAATCTGTATCCAAAAATTGAAGCAAATCGGTTAATTCTGCAAGAAAAAACATTTAAATAAATTAAGAGAGTAATCCCACCAATCCCCATTTGTCTTATTCAATGAATTCCGAAAACCAATCAAGGAAGCGCCTTATCAGAATGAACCTATATCACAAATTTGAAGCAAATCGGTAAATTCTGCGGGAAAACCTCATTAGCCTTAATTAAGAGGGGAGGGGTACTTCCCATTTCGCCCCTTTTAGACTTATCCAATGAACTCGCAAAACAAATCATGGCGGTGCCCTCATCAGAATGATCCTATGGTAAAATTTGAATGAAATCTGATAAATTCTGCATGAAAAACTCATTCATATCAATTAAGGGGGGGTATGATCCCCTCGTTACCCCTATTATACATATCGAATGAACACTCCAAAAACTAATCAGGGAAGCGTTTTATCAGAATATACCTATATACAAAATTTCAAGTGGATTGGATATTTTTATCAAGAGTTATCGCGTTACGCACGTACGCACACATGTACATACATACAGAACGGGAGGGCACATAAGCTCTCAGGCTTTGATAGCCTGTGACTAAAAAAGGGGTTAATTTAAAAGTAAATGGTACTTATTTTTCCTAATTCTCTGCAGACGATAGAGATAGATTTAAAAATAAAAATCATGTTTGAAAATTATTGTTAAAACCATAAAAAAAGAATAGTCAATTGCAATGAAGTTTTTGAATAAATTACAATTATTTTACCTTTAGTAGATGTAACTAAATTCTAAATTAATTTAAAGTTGCTGTAAAATTTATATGAATTAGTTTATTTAAGCGTTTGAAAGACATTCATTACTTCTATATAGAATGCATATACTTTTATACACATACACTTATTTGATGCACATACTTGTATATAGACACACTAGTGTGACAAAGAGTGGGATTTCGTGTTTACTCCCCTACCCTTCCGCAGACACACAAACACATCAATAGCATTTAAAAGCTGAGAATATGCATAAAAATATCATGTAAAATATTAATGCATGTATAAAAGCAGGGTAAAGTAAAATATAAACAACATAAGATGTTTCCCATTTAACTGTTTCAAGGCTACACACAAGAAGTCTATTTGATAATCCAAGGAGGGGGGGGGGGTGAGTAGAGTCACGAAGATCATGATGTACCCCCAGTCCTCTCTTCCCCTCCAGAACGAAGAAAAATTTTAAAGGATAGTTTAAAAATTAAATATATATTAAATTTTTTCGAAGTTTCTTCTTTCTCAACAACGAGATACTTTCCGATTCTCTAAATATTTACTTAAATCTAAAATACTTAATTTCTGACATATCCATAAAATCATTTTTTTTTCTGAGTTGTAAAAGAAAATTGTCAAGTGCAATTAGTCAAAATAAATGTGATAGATTAGCGTTTTCCATTTTTCGATAAAGACAATGTGTTTTTCAGGAAATCTCATTAAAATGTGGAATTTAAAGGAGCTCCCTTATGACGACATTTTTCTAACTGTAAAGTCCTAAAAATTGGTTTAAAATGCTCATTTTTTTAAAAATAATTTTATGTCTTTATAAGAAAATGAAATTATTAAATTTCTTCGTAATGCCATCGTTTTGTATTTACGAATGAAAATAATTTTTCAAAAATATCAGAAAATGAATTGTTTTGGATATGGAAGCTGCCTTTAATGTGAGCTTAAGGTAAGGCTGTAAGCAACTGATCCGCTCAACAAGCGCAAAACGTTTTGACACATTTACAAATTCATTTTTTAACGGAAAGATATAAAATTAGAATGCCTGACTATGGAAGCGATTTCGAATCGGACTTATTTTTCCATTTTATGATAGTTAAATTACCTATTTAGCTCTAAGCTATTTCGATCACATGATCATCCGTTTTTCTCCTGCTTTTCGATCGTTTTTTCTGCTTTCGTCGGGAAATGTGCGCAAAAGTGTCAAATTTAAAAGGCTTGTTATGAAAAATCTATTGTGTTTTTTTTAAAAACAGAAACTTGAGTGCAACTAGACAGTTTCTGAATAATAACGCCTGCTATTTTCATGCATTTCCGAACAAAAATAAATGAAAGCATGTGTCACAAAGTTGCCCTTTTTGGTTTAAGAACACCCTGAAGAGATATGAGCTTTTTCCTCTCAAAAAGGATCTATGAACCCCACACTCCTCCTATGAATAAAATACTGAATCCGCCCGCACTGTAAAACATTTGTATAACTTTACTCCATAAAATTGGTGGCAGCCTTGGTGCTTCCGATTTTGTGGGGTACTTTAACCGATATAACCGGTGTAACATTGCAAAGTTACACCAGTAATATAAGTTTAAATTATACCATTATCCTTCTATAGTAAAAAAAAACTAGCCTTAAAAGGAATGACTCCTGGAATGATGCTGATGTGGAAGATTTCCGGAACTAACGAATCCGGGTTGTCCACTCCTTCCATGAGCCGAATAGACCAATCAGGAAAGGGCTCCGTCTATGCATCGCCATATGGGTTACCATAAAAAGAGGAAAGGTTGCCATCGCCAAGTTTGTCGCCAACTTGGCGATATATCGCCAAATTTGGCGACCAAAATTAGTTGTCAAAAGTGACGATAACTGTAATATTTTGCCAAATTTTTAATTTCTTTACAACACCAGTCGTTTGATACATCATTTGAGAGGTTTGCAACTGCTTATTCATATAATGGATGTCTTGTGTGTTATCCCTCACTCTGCTCCCCAGGGGGGACACATTTTTAATTTCTTTACAACACCAGTCGCGTGACACATCAGTTGAAAGGTCTGCAACTGCTTATTCATACCATGGGGTATTGGCGAGCGCAGCGAGCAGGGGTAGACAATAATTTGGAATCGCGAAGCGATTGAGTAGGGGGGTTGGCGAGCATAGCGAGCAGGGGGGCGGCGCCCCCCTAGTATAAGTAAAAAATTACTCTTTAAAATGGAAGTCGTAGCTGCCACCAATTTTATGGAGTAACGTTA
Source organism: Maratus speculifer (assembly GCA_964019185.1). Lineage (NCBI taxonomy): Eukaryota > Metazoa > Arthropoda > Arachnida > Araneae > Salticidae > Maratus > Maratus speculifer. The sequence goes on along the minus strand of OZ025297.1, from coordinate 19,492,072 downwards.
CACAAATGTTTTACAGTGCGTATTTGAATGCAAAATTAACGAAAAAAAAAGTTAGGAATAATAGTAGATAAAACCAGGGGTGCCCAGAGAGGGGTTTGGTGACGCAAGATGCGTCATACAATTAAGTTTTTTTTTTTGGGGGGGGATTTGAGAAAAAGTACATTTTTTTTGGGGGGGGGAGATTTTTAATTTTTTAATATTTCAAAATTTAATTCCAGAAATGTTCCTATGTTTTCTTTCTTTAAATTCTAGATAAGGGCAATAATAGCTCATTCTGCTATTCTCATTTCGCTATCTCATTTCGCGAAGGTGCAGTAGATTATAAGTGGAATATAATTTACAATTTGTATTATGTTTGGGGGGGGGGGAATGTTAAAGTATGGAGGGTTTTTTTGGGGGGGGATTTGCATCATTAGGTTTGGGGGGGGATGATCACTACTGGATAAAACAATACATCTGTCATTTCTACTGTTCCTTCTCTTTTTTTCCCCTTGAATATCATCTGTTCTTTCATAGATTATTTGGGATGGGTGATAATAGTTCCCAGTTCTATCTACAAGCATTTTACAGAGAAAGCGCAAAACCAATGCAAAATGGTTTAGTTAAATGTTAGATTAATATATTTGAGAGAAGAGGGGATCCGATCGATTTCTATACGTACTTCCCAGAATTTAAGTGGACGGGGTTCTGAGTTCTACAGATCGTAAAGTGAGACTTCTTTTCTTTCCTGAGTTCCAAGGACAACTCATACAAAAGAAAAACAGTTGCCTTATCGTAGGACGATGGACGAACAATAAAAGATCCCTTTTCTCGCTTTAGGCATGTAAATATCAAGACCTCCCAAGTTCCAGACCAGAATCAATCTCATGTCTGACATGTTTGTCGATATTATCGCTTATGAAACTTTGAGTTTGCACCCTCCGCCCCTTTAAATAGTGGTATAGAAAATTTGCAAACAAGCTGAGTTTTATTAGGTTTTGTTTATATTGTTTATCATCTAAATAATTACTGCTTTTGAAATCTTTTAAATAATCTTTCAAAAAAATAGTCTCCATTTCACTGTAAAATTTTAATAAGAGGTCCAGTCAGAATTCTAGGGGGGTCCAGGACCCCCCTGGACCCCCCCTTCTTACGCCCATGGTGCTTTCACTTTTGTCCCTAGAGTCTATCCGAGTCTGGCTGGCATTTCCGGCGGTTTGGGAGAAAATGAAATCTGGCGCCATCTACGTCCCGCTAGCAGACTGGTCGAGAGACTAGTCCATTGACTTCTAATATAAGTTGTTATGTAAGTTGTATATATAAGTTGTTATTTCTGATTTATGAACTAGTCAAACAGGTCATGTGATCGAAAGTCAGTCCAGAACTACTAGCCATGCACCGGGTAATACTTTGGGGCTAAGTTCTGTTGGGGAAAGCCTATCTTCTGTGTTCTCCTTCTACTATTCTATCTCCATGTTTATAACAAATACAATAACTTAAAATATGTAAAATTTAAAAGGCCATTTCAGATTAACTGTATGAGGAAAGTAAAATACTGCCATTTAAAAGATGTTAATATGTAGTGATAATTTTATGTAAGTTTAAGTAAAAGCGACTTTGAATGGATTTTTTTAAACGAAATCATCAAATATAAAATAAAAGATTTTCAAAACTATGAATGATATCTGATTTGTAAAATTTTGATAAATCTTTTATCAGAACGATTCTTTTGTCCAAAAATAAAAGGTTATAGAAAGGTATATATATATTATAAAAAGGTTATAGAAATTCAATAAGTTTCCCTTCATTGTTACATACTAAGTGCATAAAAAATTTCCAGTCTCTATCTCATTTTTTTTCGGGTGATAGAACGTTTACAGACACAAACACACGGATAGAAGGACGGCAATTTTTTTTTTCTAAATATATGTTTTGCGGAATCCCCAGTGTCTGAAACCTGTAAATCCGTCAAAATTTTTTTTTCGATTTTCAAAACGATTGAAAGACTTACCTATACTACGTATGATGGGTAAGTAATAAGTATATTTAACGCATTTTTTATAATTCATTATTATTTATTATTATCTATTCTTTTTTTTTCGATTTTTAAATCGATTACAATATTTGCCCGAGACTACGTAAGATGTTTAAGAAATAAGGAACAGAAATAATGCTTTTTAAAGTTAAATCCTAATTCAAATTCTAAAATATTCTTTATTACGTCAGAAATTTCCTTTTTCACTGTATAAATATACATTCAAGCTTACAAATTTCACTTTTCAGCGTAATATAACTGCAGTTTGAATTTCAGAGAATTCATAAATGCTGATTTAAAGGGTTAGTTAAAGCAATACGTTTGCGTAATTTGCTTCGGGGCTTTGCTGCGATGTTGTGTCGTTTGAATAAACGAGAATAAAGCCATTGAATACATTGCATAAACGAAGCATTAAATAATACTGAAACGCTAGGTATTAATTTCATAAGATTACACACAAACTTCTAAGTTCAGAACTCGTTATTCTTACACAGTAGTGTCAATGTTTATGTATAAGAAACATAGTAACTTAAAAGTTATAAAATTTAAAAGGTTATTTCAGATTAATTGTATGCGGAAAGTAAAATATTGACAATTTAAATAGGTTAATGTGTAATGATTTGATGTAAGTTTAAGAAAAACAGATTTTGAATCATCAAAATTCAAACTAAAGTTTTTCAAAACTACAAATGTTGTATAAATTGTAAAATTTTTATATATCTTTTATCAGAGCGCATATTTCGAAAGTCTAAGAAAATTCTGGATAATCTTGGTATCTGAAATTTAATAGGTTACTTCCCATTATTATATACTAGATACATACCTAAATTTCATATCTCTTTCTCAATTTATTCGGGCTAAGAACGTTTCGAGGCACAAGCACACAGGACAGACGGACGGCAAATATTTTTTTTTTCTAAAAATGTGTTTTTCGGAATCTCCAGTGTCTAAAACGTGGAAATCTCTTAAGTTCTTTTTATCGATTTTTATAATGATTAGAAGATTTACCTTATACTACGCATGATGGTCAAGTAATATGAAACAGAAATGATGTCTTTTAAAGTTGAATTTTAATTCATATTCTAAAATTTTCTTTATTACGTCAGTAATTTCACTTTATCTTTTATATAAATGTACATTGAAGCTTCCAAAATTGACTTTTCAGCGTGATTTAAGGGTGTATTCGAAAAAAAATGCTTTTCTACCTTCAACAGCTCAAAATTTTCCGATACAATTTCAGACTCATTTTTAAAAGTAGAAACATGAAACTTGTTGAGATGATTTTTGTAGAGATGTATAAGGCGCCGTGTGAGGTCATTTTGCGCTCAATTCATTAGAATTTGATTTATGAACAATTACTTTCTCAGTATGACCCTTTTTTGTCCTCAAATCTCCCGCTTCGGAAAAATTGGTTCAAAAAGCCAACTTTGATTGTACTTTTTGCAATATTTTCTGCATTTATCCAAAAAAAAAAAAAAAAAAAAAAAAAAAAAAAAAAAACGATAATCACGGCATTTTATGTACTTTCTAAATAAGACATTTTGCAAGTTTGATGCATTTGAGAGTAAAAATGAATCGAAAAATATCAATTTGAATTCAAATACACCCTTAACTGCAGTTAGTATTTCAGAGAATACATAAATGCTGATTTAATCGGCTAATCAAAGTGAGACGCCCAAATATAATTAGTTTAAGGATTCGCTGGAATGTTGCGTCGTTTGAATAAACGGGAATAAAGATATTGAATACATTGCATGAAACACAGCATTAAATAATATTGAAACGTTGGATACTAATTTCGTAGGAAATTCAAGACTTGTTATTCTTACACAGTCGTGTTCATGTTTATTTATAATAAAAATAGTAACTTAAAAGATATAAAATTTAAAAGGTCACTTCAGATTAACTGTATGCGGTAAGTAAAATATTGACAGTTTAAATGGGATTAAAGGAACGTAAATCTGCGATGTGCAATCCTATTTGAAATATGCGAGATTTAAGACCCGGTTCTGTGTAATGTACCCGACCGATTTTGATGAAATTTTGCATCCATATGCTCAAGACTTATTGTAGATAATTTTTTTGTAACTAAACCTTTTTATTTTAGAGCAATATTTTCCCTGTTATTTTCTATTTTCAGATTTTTTTTTTCTGAAAATAATTAAAATTTTTGAATATTGCCTGTCATGTATGATGTTATATGAGGACCCCAGAAGCCAAGGGGTATAAGTGACAAAATTGAAAAAAATAAACTAAGTACACAGACGACCTAAAAATATGCTCTTTTCATTTCAGGTAAAGAAATATAAGTGATTTTCTTATTATTTGCTGAGTTATAGAGGCAAACCACTTTTTTCGAAAAACAAAAAATATTGATTAAATATACATTTAAAGAAAATTGTACTTTATTTTTTAACAGTTATTGAAATAAGAGTTCAAAGAACAGAATGCAACAAGCAGAAATTTCCTTCACTCAATTTTTATTGATGTTCCAATTTAACATCAATTATCTTTAAACTCAATTTACTCCGAATCGAAATTTTGTCACTTGTACCCCTTGGCTTCTGGGGTCCTCATATGTATTCTATAATACATTTTTTTAAAAATCAAAATAGCTCTTTAGGAGTTACTTTAGAAATTAATTAGGTATTTAACTGAAAAGTACAAATTTTTGGAGAGCTAAAAAACTTAGACACTTCTAACATTTGTGAAGTTCTTGTAAAGTTTTATCAAACACTTGAATTAAATTATATACCGGGTTTCCCAAAGATGACTGATGGATTTTAAACGTCAGTAACTTGCAAATGGTAAGTGATATTAGAAAAATTCTCACAAGAGGTTATATATAAGTTCAGGAGATTTTTTCACTGTAATTCTTGATTTTAGATCAAATTTAAAACAATAAATGGCACTGATAACAATAGCTGCTGAGTCCAGGCATGATGTTTGGTTTTTCGAGATCCATTCAATACATTTTAATCTCCTGTTCTTCGCGTTGAAGAAAAATAGGCCGAACAATCAAGCCTGGATTTAGCGGTTATTGTTTGCAGTGCCATCTATCACTGCTATTTGAAACTCAAACTGAGAATCGCAAAATAAAAATTCCTGACATCTTACATAGCACTCTTACAAGAATTTTTTAAATATTTGCTGCCGTTTACAAGTTATTGAATTTTGAAATCTGTCAGTCATTTTTAGGACATCCGGTATAAACATTTTAAGGCCCCCTGTCGGACGTTCCTCTCAGTCCACACAACTTTGAAGAATGTCCGTGGTAGATATAGCTGCCACCACCGATATTACTAGGTGATATCGGTCACCCACTGTGAGGTTTGTGTAAATGAAGACTTACGCTTTCAAGTAACTGAATTATCAATTTATTAAGAATATATGTACACACTAAATACGCTATTTACAAATATATACAATTACAACTCGGATATAGGTGATCCGGTTCAACATTAAATTAGATACAGTAAAGATTGGCTGTATACTATTCCAATTACACTTTCCACCTCACTCTCAATACACGTTAAATTCACTTTATCGGAGCTCAACCTTGAGTCTCCCAACACAGGTATACTAGGCCTGCACTTCTTAGCCCAGAGCACTAAACACTAGGACGTCAGTGTCCTTTGCTCACCAGAAAACGCACTGCTTATGCTCTTCTACACAGAGTAACCTCTAGGTACGAAACCTAGGTACGGAATGACTTCATCTGAGACAAACTTGCCCTTCTCAACTCACGGGGTCACACAAATGCCAACCCCCCTTGGAGCTCCCTCATTGGGCACATTCCCCCACTCCTTTCTTGCCTAGTGACATGTTGCTTATCCCCTGATCATCCACATACCTCACTGACAGATGGACATGCCTGTCAGCAATCTTCTCTTCCTCCAACACACCACCTGCATAGGATTATCTGGCAATTCCCCTTTCCACAAAAAAGGAATGTCACCTTGGAAATTCTGTACACAACCATACAATACGAAATATTGAAATAGAGAAATAGTAGAAATTCCATTCTTTAGCACAGGTGCTATCAGAACCTGACACCCCCCACAATAGTCAATGAAAAAGACCTGGATGATAATATAAAGTGTATGGGAGCGTTCTTTTTAAATATTTCGCGCAAATTTTAATATTTTTGTATTGTTTTTTTGCATAGGATAGCTGAGGTCGATCTACAACCGGCCTAGTTTTTACTTTTTGGATTTTGCTTATATATTTTTTATATTATGATAGTTTCAATTTCAGAACCGGTTTGAACCGGTTTTGAAATTTAAAGTGATTTAAAAAAAATCTGAAACCAAAATTGAAGCAGTAAAAACTAGGCCGGTTTTGATTCGTCCTCAGCTATCCTATGCAAAAAACCATACAAAAATATTAAAATTTGAGCGAAATATTTGAAAAGAATGCTCTCATAGACTTTACAATATCATCCGGGTATTTTTCTGCGACTAGTGTTGAAACTAAATTATGTATAATAAATAAGAAAAAAATATTTGAGAAAAGTTAATGTTAGTGAGCGTGGTGTCCTAGTTTTGTTTTTTCTTAACATATTGACTGCCGAGCGAAAACTGCTAATGTTCACCAGGGTGCCATTTTTTTTGTGTGTGTAATTTGGGTTTTTGCAACATAAAACTATGTATAAAATTAATATTTTCAATCTGACTCATTTTGCAACACATAGAGAGATTTTTGTCCTGGCTATCAAAAATGAAAGCCAAAGCACCCCACGAAAGTTATTGTAAATTTGTAAATTCTTCCATGAGTATTCACGGCTATTCTTATTTGATAGCCAGCTAATTTGTCATTTATCACTAAAATCACTTATTAAGATTTATGTTTCGACAGTATAATATCTGAAATTGAGAAAAAATTAAATATGTGAAAGGATGAGCTTAGAAGTTATTGACCTAGATTTGCTTTTCTATCCTTTTTTCTATTATTTTTTTTCTATATTTTTATTTTTTCTATAATTTTATTCTCTATATTTTTATCCTTTCTATTATTTTAATTTAGAATTTTTAAAATTTTTCACAAGCTGTAAATATGGGTTTTGTGGAAAATATGTCATTTTCCACAAAATTTTTCACATACAATCAGCACACATATAAATTTGCACAAACCATGTATATCTAGCGCATCGCAAGGAGCCCAGCAATCAAACTTAAATGCCATTTTCATTTAACTCGTACCGTTTTTGATATCCAAGGCCTGAAGTGCTGAAACACCATGGCTATCATATCTGATAGCCAGTGTCGCAAAGGAAACATCACTGGCGAATCACAAAGGAAACATCACATATGATAGTCATGGCAGTCAAAGTGTGATGTTCAAAGATTTCATCATCAAAGAGTTATGCATGAATTAATAAAATTATTTTAAAAAAATCGACATTGAATGGAATTTTTGTGACGAAATCATCAAATTTTAAATTAAAGTTTTTTAAAACTATAAATTATATTAATTTGTAACTTTGTTTTTACATTTCAAACAATTCAATGGAAAAGTTATGAGAAGATATTTGATAAAGAGAAATGTTGTAAAGAGAAGGTACTTGGATATCACTAAGTACACAGGAAATTGACTAAATTAATAAATAAACAATAATAATATAAGCTACACTAAATCTTAAAATTTTGAGTTTAAGTAGTTTAATATACAGTATATTTAAATAAGTAAAAAAAATACATAAATGTATTATGAATGTAATTTTTATAAAGAAATTATTACATTTTTATAGTAAATATTTCAAATATATATAAATAATTGTCAATGATTACTTTTACTTCAAACTTGGAAACAATATAATGCAAAAGTTATGAATAAATATTTATTAAATATCAATGCTATAAAGAGCAGATTTATCCATGCCAATATATGACCAGTAAATTAAGAAAAATAATAAGTAAAAAAGTTCTCGTATAAGTAAAGTCTTCAAATTTTGAAGAAAAACTATTAGTTTTAAACAGATAAATAATCAAAATAAAACATCAATAAAGTGTCAGATCATAATAGACACTCTTTCTAACACTTTCCAACAAAATTGAAAAGGTTTATGCACTCGATTTGTCTGTTCGTCTGTCAATGCTAACTCATGTAAATATACTTGAAATTTCATGTAATTGAGTTATGTTAATTATACTGTTACGAATTTTGTAAATAGTTAGTGTTTGTACTGTAAAATAATGTAAATAATCTTATTAAGCTCCATTCCTTTACTAATATTAGTTTTTGTTACATTGTCCCTGTTATCAAGCAAACTTGTCTATTATTTTCAGTGTATATCTATGACAGCTTGGCGAAATATTGGAGATATCGCCAAGTTGGCGACAAACTTGGCGATTGTTGGCGATGGTAACCCTTCCCTCTCTATGGTAACCCCCCTTTAGATATGCTGATACATTGAATGTTATTCCGTGGTTTTCTGGAATATTCGAGAAGCCTGTGGAAATTTGCAGCGCTGGCTGCGAGCCTATATAAGGAGAGCAATACGAGCTGTTGTTGTTATTATTTATCAGTCAGTCATTGAGTGAACAACTAGGCGATTTTTAAGCAAGTTTGCTTGAGTTTTATCTACGTTGTTTTGAATGTTATTTAGTGTTGACACGTTGTATAAAGAGTCTCTGGGACCTATATGTGTACTTGTACGACAGAATTGAATAGTTATTTTTGAATATCTAGTAATATTTGTGAGTTTCGAAGACTTTTGTTCTGAAGATCTGTAAATAAATTATTTTCTATTTTTCTAAGAGACAAGAGTTTGAATTCGTCTAACCATAAGATCAAAAGAACCCTATATACGCTACAACAATACTTACCACGGCATATTAGGTATTGAATATGAAGCGTGTAGCATTAATAGTTCATTTACAAGAGTGCCCAAAATAATCCATTATATTATGGTACATGCGGAACAGTCGTTTGCAGAGCATTTTAATGAAATTACTCTATTTCAAATATATTGAAATCCGGTATAAATAATTGAATATTATTACAAGATTATAAGGATAAAATAGGACATTCAAAGCATTTGTCGTTTATTTACAAGGACACACAAAAGAAATCGGTTACAGAATCGGTCTTTGAATGATAATTTCTAGAAGTTCATTTAAAAATTCGGTATGGATTTTTATATTTAACTAATTTTTTGTATGTCATTCCTTCTATTCTACCCCACAGAATTATCCCCCTGATTCTTTACAGGGATACACAAAAGAATTCTCGTTATTATCGAAATTGAAGGGGAATTTTGAGCTACATATTTCTTAACTGAACTAAACTGTTGAAACATATAATTAATAGATACAATTATCATATACAAAGCTATTTTATAAATTCGGATAATTTTCTGATTATAGATGAAAACAGCAGAAATTAGGTTTCGAAATGGGTTATGCATTTCCATATGATTAAAATAGACACTTTGTTATAACTTATTACAAGGAGCAGTTTTGTTACATTATTCTGAATATGTTTTAAAATGCTTCATAAACTATTTTTGACGCATAATTTTTTCTTGTTATTAATTTTAGGTTTTTTTTCAAATGGGTACATTTTGTTTATGAATCTTTTTAAGAAAGTTTAATCGATTATGATTATCAAATATTGTCGAACTAATTACTTCTATAAATTAATTAATTTTTAATTCCTTAATTTAATTAACTTAATCATCAAATTATATTTCAGATTAGTTTGCCAGGCAGTGTTTCAGGATTTTATTTAATCAACAATATAATTAAGTTCAAATGTATATAATCTAAAGTAGTTTTCCTGTATAATTAAATTGCTCTAAATGATAGAAAAAAGTTCAAACTGTGCAGGTTTTGTCTCGTTTGTACAATGACTTTATAAAAGTTATAAACATAACTAAATAACTTTAATAATTAGAATATACAATTATTTATAATTTTAACAGGTAAATTATAGTAATTATTTTGTATAAATTCTAATTTTGTGTGTGTATAGTTATAATCATGAATATACAGGGTAATTCAAAATGAATATAGTTCATAGAAACGGTTATAACTATTTAATCGAAAAGAACTACACAAAATGTAAAAGGGAGTACAAAATTTTGTTTACACACTTTATAAAAGTTCTATGTAACTCTCCTGTGTCACACGGATAGCATTTATCGAAACTCCATAATGGACCGACAAAAAATTGAAAAAGAACTAATATATTTTAGATTAACCCTGTCAAAACTAATGTAAGGAAAGCGTTCAAAGTGTAGATTATATTTAAATAGCTTATTGTAATGAATTGTGTAGAATTTTATGCGGACAGCATGTACAGTGACGGTCAAAAGTTTCCGGCCAGTTAGTTTCTTCGATTTATTTACCAAAAGGTTTCAGCGAAGAAGAAGCACAATTGCTTCAAAAGTTAGGAATATGTGAATGACCTCTGACCACTTGATCATTTTGATTGGATACTGAAGATGCTTCATGCAAAGGGGTAAAATTCGAAGTTCGCGTGTGCAAAAGTTTCCGGCCACTTATCATTCTTTAGTTTTTTTCTATCGGTAAACTGTTTTTTGGTTGTGCTTATGCATCAAACAACATGTATAGCATAGTCTGAATTCAAAATTGAAAAGTTCAACAATTATTGTTCATAAATGAGTGATTAGTTTGTCACTAAAAGGCCCATCTTCTCGAAATATTGCGGCAAAATTATCGATCGGTCAAATAGACCGTAAACGATATTTAAAAATTATATAAAGATGGCCGTGGCCTTCAGGACTTTCAGACGTCTAGCAGATCCCGGAAAATTACTGTTCTTGTGGACAGAATTATTAGGAGAAAAACAATTGATTAAACGCATAAAAATTCCGCTGCAATATACTGCGATTTACGGAATGAAACTATTGCTGAAATAAGTCCGTATACCGTATCAACATGCTGACGTGATGCATAACTTTATGGAAGAGTCGGTGTTAAAATATTTTCAGAGTTAAAAAAATACAAACGTATCCGTCTGGCGTTTTCCAAAAAACCCAAAGTCTGGTCAAGTGAAAACTGGAAAAAAGTTCTATTTTTCCATCAATCGAATTCGAAATAGTTTTGGAAGTGATGGCAGACACAACGTCCGATGACTTAACAACAAAAGATATGATTCGACCTATGTTATTCCTACAATGAAGCATGGCGGAGGACACGTTATGCCGTGGGGAGTATTTTCTTCAAAAAGTGTCGGTCCGTTATTTGAAATCCACAGCCAGGTGAATGATACAATGCATAAGGATATCTTGCAAGACTATTTTATGCCTTATTAGATAAAAAAATTTGGTCGCAACTATTTTTCTTAACATGATAACGACATAAATAATATTTGCAAACCTCGATAAGCAATGGTTTTCGCACAAAAAATTTCGTTTTTGAAATGATCAGCCCAAGCGCCCAACATGAATCCAATAGAAAATATTCGAAAAGAAGTTGACAAAAGTCTGCGCAACTATAAATATTCCAACTCAGCCAAAATTTCGCCAAAATTGCAAGAAATGTGGGAGAAACGTACCATAGACGATCTTTAACCGTTGATTGTATGAATGTCATGTTGCTGCGCCGCAGTACTTATTACTAAATCTAAAATAGTAATAAGATAAAATACTAATTATAAATGTTGTTGACCACTGTAATTTTCTATTACAATACCACTTTTTTTATAACTTGTGAAAGTGGCCGGAAACTTTGGAGAACATCCGTTTTCCTTTGTACTTAATTTTGTCAGTTAAATTTATTGATAGTTACATGTTCTTCTCTAAGAGATACTAAAGTTCCTAACTATTATGTTAATAAAATGTATAAATATCACTTTGAGATTCCTCTTCATATGGGTATATTTACAAATTAACTGAAAAATTTTTGCTGGCCGGAAACTTTTGAAAGCCACTGTATATTCGTAATGAAATTAAGGTTTTTATAAAACAATCCAAATTTTTTTGCTTATAATTTGTGGAATTCTTAATATAAAATAATGTTCTTGTTCAAAAATATGACAAAGAACATTATACACAATATTTTGTAATCAGAAATAAAAAATAATAAAAATTGTATGTTAAAAATTAGCAAGTATACTGAATAAATTTTTATTGCGCATGCGTGAAGTCTATCAAAATTTCATTTGCATATTTTGATAGCTAAATGTATATGGCAATTTTTGTGAAGTCTCAAACATATAGCTTGAAAATTCTGAAAGTGATCGTCAGTAGAATAAAGTTAAAATCCGAAATTCCGAAAATGAAGCAAAAAGATGAGGGACTGCATCCATTTTACCATGATTAGTGTCAATAAATAATGCATAATATGGTACGTTCTACTATATTTGGACACAAACCCTCATAATTTTGTTTTATTTTGGAAATAACAGATTTTGAGCTTATTTTACCGACAAATACTTTCAGAATTTTCAAACCATATTTTTCAGACTTTCATAAAGCCCCACCAGTGGCCGAGAGGTTCTGACCTCAAACTGGTAGACGGTAGGTGCTGGGTTCGAACCCAATCGCTACCGTCGGCCTAACCGTTCGCAGTTTTCCGTGGTTTTCATCGAACCTTGCGTAAATACGGGTTAGGTTCCCTTAGAAAGATCCCCACGGAGGGCATCCCACCCCTTAGGGCCTATATCCCATTGTATAGATAATTGGCCGACATACATACAACATATAACAGACTTTCATAAAAGTTGCTCTATACATTTAGCTAACACAATATGCAAATGAAATTGTGGTAGACTTCACGCATGCGCAATGAAAAATTACATAGTAAATCTGCTCGTTTTTCATACAACATTTATTATTATTTTTTAATTCTGATTACAAAGTATTGCGTACAATGTTGTTTGTCATATTTTTGGAAAAGAAAACATTATTTTATATTATGAACTCCGCAAATTATAAGAAAAAACTTGGAAACTTTTGGGACTGTTTTTATAATAACCTTAATTTCTCTATGAGATTACATACTATCCACATAAAATTGAACACAGTTCATTAAAATAAATCACTTAATCATTATTTACAGTTTGAACCCTTTTTCTACAATAGTTTTGACACTGTTATCCAAAATATATTCGTTCTTTTTCAATTCGTTAATGGTTCCCTATGGGGTGTAGAGAAACAATCTTCACGGAAATGTCTGACATGTACTACTATTATGTTCCCACATTTAGAGTTTCAGGATAATCTCTCATGAATTTTTGTAGATATTTAAAAAAATGTCAAAAATCGCAAGTGGCCGGTTATCTTTGGCCAAATAGTGTATCTGCATATGTTGTTAGCATTTTAGTGCATTTTGTGTGTTAGAATTATAAAATTGTCAGTTATACCATCAGTGTGTAGAGAAGATTTCGTCAGCATTACAGTCAAATGCTAACAACATACACATATGGTAGTGAATGTTTGGAAAAAAAGGATATTTTGATGTTATCCATGTGACCAAGGGGAATCATACAGAATTTTTATAATGTATGTAAATAAAATTTTGAACTTTCTTTTAAATTCTGTGTATTTCTTATAGATAAATACATTTCGATTAAACAATTATAGCTATTTGTAATCGCTATATTAATTTTTATTGATAAGAAAGTATTATTATATCGTCGTCTCAGAGCAACAATAGAACATGTAGTAATAATTGAAAATGAGATGTCTGACTGCTATGAAAAACTGTAGCTGCGTCTAGTAGAATAGTAGGGAATTTACGTAAAATGTATCTGAGGTATGATATTAAACGGAACTTTGTGTTTCAGAAGTTGTACCACTAGATGCAAACACAATTTCTCATAACAGACAAATCTTTTTTTATTATTACTAGATGCCCTATTATTCTATAAGACAAAAATATGATTTCCTCTCATTTACTCCTATTTAATAACATTTATAACGAATAATAGGCACGAATAATATGAAATAATTCTATTTAGAAAGAAACATAAATAGTCTTGGCATATTTTCTAAATGCATTTAGATAAAAATTTGTTTTCATTTAGTTTATAGAGAATAACATTTTTTAAATATTATTTTATAGTTCTTTTAGAAAGACTATGATTTACCTTTAAAAAAAAACGTACGAGAACAAGATATTTTTAAAAGGGTTCTTAAGAATTTGCCAAATAAATAAATATATAAATAAAACTTCTTGCCTTAAATATTACATTTAATTACTTCTTTAACATTCAAGTAAATTTATGCATTAAAATCAAAATAAATAAAAAGTAAGTAAAATGCAGTAAGCATCATCCGCTGTCTGATAAAGGGCATATTTGTAACTTTGTTATATTATGAAAGAAATCAAAAGACGAACGCTCCCTTAACGCTCTATAGTAATAATAATATTAGATAACTAGAAGATAGCGCGTCAAAATGACGTGTTTGTATTTTTAAAGGATGATAAAAAATTACAACAACTGTGGTCAATCATAGCCACTTAAGGCTGAAACAATTTTGATAAATACAGCGATTAAACTTGAAAAGGGAAAAATCTAACAAAAAAGAAAGAAAGAAAATTTCAACAGAAATCTGCATTTAAAACTATAGCAAAACTATCTGGTAGATGGGAGTGGGGATTATAATGAAATTTAAAACGCATCCGCGGTTTGCTGAAATAAAAAGTTTTAATTAAATGGTGTTTTTGAAATCGTGAAAAGATTTCAAAGCGAAGTAAAATGTAGTGACGTCATTTACAGCTCCCACTGTAAATCTGACCATTGAGAACGCTCCATTACGACTATGGAACGGTTTCAATGTTCAGAAAATAGATTGCCTTTAAAATCGGAGGTAACTTTTCACAATGTTTTTTATAGATTTGAAATTCTGAAGAGTCATTCACGGCTGTAAAGAAAAAAAATTAAAGCAACCCGAATATAAAAATTTTAACAATATTGCATTTAAAACGCACCTTCACTCTCCTTTAATAAAAAGTTTTAATTAAATATACACTGTAAAAAATTTGACTCATTTGCTATAGCGTCACTCCACCGCTTTTATAGAAAACTGTTACTTTACTGTGTTATGGAGCATTCTCATTGGTCATAAGAGATATTCTATAAAAGCTGTGGAGTGCCGCTGCAGCAAATGGGTCAAATTTTTAACAGTGTACTTTTTGAAATCGTGGAAAGATTTCAAAGCGAAGTAAAATGTAATGACGTCATTTACCGCTCCTACTGTACATCTGACCAATGAAAACGCTCCATTACGACTATGAAACGTTTTCATTGGTGAATGACTTTCTTTTTCTCGTGGATAGGTTGACCCCGGAATTGTTATACACGGAGGGGTTTTACATATATAATAATAACAATATCAACAACAATAAGATATTCATATTTTTTAAATCATAAGCATCAAAATTTATTTCAATTAATAATTTTTTGAAATTTTTAAAATGAAAACGTATTTATTCACTTATCTAATTACAGAGACAAACTAATTAAAATGTAAATTAGATAATAATTGGAATTAAAATATAATAAATTAAAAAAGTAATTCAAAATCTTTTTTGGGCTATTTTTTTCTCTTTTGCAATAACGTCTCAAATTATTTTATACCGTAATTTGTTAATTAAAACAATTATTTCTAAGACCCTTTTTTTCGGAAAAGCAGAAATACTCATTGAACAAAGTTATCGTGCCTTAGGCGACGATTATCATTTTTTGTTCTGCTTTAAAATGTCTTGATAATTTTTTTAATTTCTATTGTAAAGAATATATTATCTACATGGTTGATATTTCTTTTAAAAGTGTAAATTTTCAGAGAAGAACATTTATAAATGACAATAATTTTTTTTTATAAAGTATGTTTTAGATAAGTATATAGTTAATAAAAGAGTAGATAGTAAATAAAAGACAGACAATGGGATTCTATTTTTGTGCGAGCACTTAATTTTAATAAATTTGTAACTAAATCTTGTAAATTAAAATTTTTTTTGCAATAAGCTTCATCCAAAAAAAGATTCTGCATGTTCTAACCACTGAAACAACAAAAGCTTTTTTCTTCTAAAGCTAAAAACTACTGAGTTTTTATACTTAGAAAATGTTTGAGTTTTTGACGTATTAGTCACTATAAGCTTGAAAACGTGCTTTTAGTGCCAAAAAAGTTCAAAATACACGGAATTAAAAGTATCTTAAGTTTTGTCCTGTTTTACCAAAACTGATTTTTATGGTGTATGGCCTCTTAATAACAACAACAACAACAACAACAAAAGCGTCTTTATGTATGCCCCCCCCCCAAAATTATTACAAACATTTGCTTTAGGTTTTTTTAATGAAAACATCCGTTTTAACAGTATATACACTTACATTAATTATATGTTAAAAAAAGCAACAGGCTGTTGGAATCTCTTACTTGTTGAAGCGTGGAACATTGTAACCTGTTAACCAAAAGTAACTCTATTTCCCATCTCTAAACAGCACCCTGCCTACATTGCTCAGATTTCTAAGAAGATTTCTACTCCAGGCGTGTAAACAAAATAATACGCGTCATATATTTTCGAGAAGAGTTTTCCCCGAAATCGAACAGGGGACCGTCAACAAATTGAATAAGAACGAATATCTTTTGGATAACCCTGTCAAAACTAATGTAGCAAAAGCGTTCAAACTGCACATTATGATTAAGTGGCTTATTGTAATGTTCTGTGTTTATTTATATAAGGGTAGCATGTATACTCGTAGAGAAATTAAGGTTTTTATAAAAACAGTTCTAAGTTTTTTGCTTATAAATTGCAGAGTTCTTAATATAAAACAATGTTCTTTTCTGAAAATATGACAAACATCATGGTACACAATACCCTGACATCAGAATTTAAAAATAAAAAGAATTGTATGACAAATGAGCAGGTTTACTAAATAATTTTTTACTGTGCATGCGTGAAGGCTATTAAAATTTCATTTGCATATTATGTTAGATAAATGTGTAGAGCAACTTTTGTGAAAGTCTCAAAAATATAAATTAAAAATTCTGAAAATTATCGTGATAGAATGAGATCAAAATATTTTATTCCCTAATGAAGCAAAAAGATGAGGGGCTGTATCCATATTCCATTGTTTCGTGCCTAGACAATATTGCACGTACAACTGTATTTGGATAAAACCACTGATATTATGATTCCTTTTAAGAATAACGGATTTTGAGTTGATTCTATAGACGATAATTTTCAGAATTTTCAAGCTATGTTTTGAAACTTTTACAGAAGTTGCTGAATACATTTAGCTAACACAATATGTAAATGAAATTTTGATATCGTTGACGCATGCGCAATGAAAAATTATTTACTAAACCTGCTCATTTTTCATACAATTTTTATTATTTTTAAATTCTGATGATAGGGTATTGTGTACAATGATGTTTGTCATATTTTCAGAAAAGAACATTATTTTATATTAAGAACTCTGCAAATTATAAGCAAAAAACTTAGGACTGTTTTTATAAAAACCTTAATTTCTCTATGAGTATGAATACTATCCTTATAAAAGTAAACACAGTACATTACAATAAACCACTTAATCATAATGTGCAGTTTGAACGCTTTTGCTACATTAGTTTTGTCAGGGTTATCCAAAAGATATTTGTTCTTATTCAATTTGTTGACGGTCCCCTGTTCGATTTCGGGGAAAACTCTTCTCGAAAATATATGACTCGTACTATTTTGTTTACACATCTGGAGTTTCACCACATTTTGATTTATATTTCTTTCATTACTTACTTAATTACCAATTATGCTTAACTTTTGGACACCAGTGTATATATATATATATATATACAAGTATATATATATATATATATATATATATATATATATATATATATATATATATATATATATATATATATATATATTAAAATTTTATATAATAAAATTTTTTTATATAATAAAATTATATCTAATAAAATTTTTTTTCGAATTTTTGTAAGTATCTGAAAAGTTTACCTATAACATTTTTATGAAACTGGAATCCCTTTCTTCTTAATTCGAAAACTTTCAACATTTCTTGCTTTCAATGTAAATGATGTAAAAATGATTAAATAAATAAATTTTGTAGTGTAAAATTCTCTGGAAGAATTCTGTACACACACGAAAGTGGCACAAACTTCATTATACATATTTTTTTTCGTAATACGGAGATAAATTTTTATGTTAATGATGTTTAAGCAGAAGGTTAAGCAGAAAAATTCGCTAAGTAGAAAACTTCGTTAAATGGGGACTTCGCTAAAGGGAAGTTCCACTGTATCTAATTTCAAAAATTATTATATATTTGTCCTTAAAATTCTATCATTAATTGTATAGTTAAAAAAATAGTTTATGTTATATGAGATAAGTATTGTTATAGTTGATCACAATCTAGTTTAAATATAGGGATGGTTGGATTTCTAAAATACGTTCCATTTCTTGAACTTTTATTGTTTTTATTACATTAAGGTAATTTTTTAATCATTAGATTATGAAATATACGTAGATAAATGTATGGAGTTACACGTATTTAGAAAATATATTTTCGAATTACACATGGAGATGTGTATGTGCTGAAACTTATATGGAATTAAATACATCGAGGAAAGTTGAGGTTATTTTTTTTACTAAAAATGCAAAAGAAGAGAAATGTAATTCTTCTAATTTTTAGATTTTTAAAAAATCTTCTTCTTAGAACATGTTTACGACTTTCATGCATTCTACGTTATTCTACTTGAATTATACAAATTTTATTTTATTTGAATTATACAAGTTTAAATTTCATTACTCTCTTATTTTATTAAAAAAATTCAAATAATTTATTTAGTTATTTCAGAATACGAATAGTGAAAAGTGTGATACAAAAGTATAAAAAAAATGTAAAAACACTTTATTTTTCAACGACATTATACTTGAAATTATAAATAAAAAATTTAAAAAAGTGAAGGAATAATAAAAATAACGCTTAGAATTTATCAAAAGCTTACAGATGAAAAGAATTCTGAAATGATCTTTTAAAGGTCTTGCATTATTTACTTTTTCGAAGAAAGTTTTTTGCTTTTTCAGAAATGGCAAATAATCATCAATCGTACTTATGTCAATCTTAGAATATTTAGTTTATAGAAAGATATTATTTCAAACAAAAATAACAGGGATTTCTGGTTTTATCTTATAACATAGTGACATATTGCGTGACATATATAGTGAAAAGCAGAATTTTTGCATAAATTCTATCCATTGTGTATATAAGAGTAAAATACAGGGTTATTCTAAATGATGTTAATGACATTCTTTTCAAAAAATTGTATTTATTAACCCTTTAATTCCCATGCTGGAACACGTTCTAGAAATTATGTAGTTCATTTCACACCAGAAAAATTCAATGGCTAATTTCGTTTTATTTAAATACGGAATGTTCTGTTATTGATTAAAGCAAATATTTTTGTTTTAATTTTCTGGTGGGAACTGAAATATACGAATTAAAATATCTCGGACGGTCTCGAGCGGTTTGGGATTCAGAGGGTTAAAGTAAAAATCGAAAAACAATCTTTATACCGAAGAAAAGAGGAAGTTTCATAGTTTTTTAAAGACATTATAAATGTTCAATGTGTACACCAATTGCATCACGGCAAACATCTACGCGATAGCCAAACTCGACCCACACAGTTTGCATTTTTGCCGATCCCACTGAAGCTAGTATAAGGGAGAAAAATACGGGCTTCTGATTGGTCGAAAAATTTTGCTTTCCTTCATTTTTGATTTTACGTTTATTTAACCATCAATTTCTGTTTGAAAAGCTGGATTTTCCTTATGTTTTTAAATATTTATTAATAGATAAAGAAATAGATAATTCGGAATTTATAATTAAAGAAATTAATCAGGATGTTTAACAATTGTTCTGTATTACTTTTAGAAAATAATAAAAATAGAATTGTCATTTCTTCTTTCTGTTTTTTTTTTAACATGATATGCACATATATACACAATCAGAACAATTTATTTAGAAACAACAGTATTTTCATTTTACGGCATCAAATTCAATTGTTCTATATTACTTTAAAAAAATTGCAATTTCTTCTTCTTATTATTTTAATAATATACCCATATATGCTCCTAATAAGTACATTAGCATTCAAGATGAGCTATTTGCAAACAATTTTTCGACCAATCAGAAGCCCATATTTTTCTCCCCTATACTAGCTTCGGTGGAATCGGCAAAAATGCACACAGTTTGTGCTCCACAGTAAGTGTCCACCATCTCACCCACTGACAGTGAAGCGAAATCGCTGCCTATTGCCGCGCGACCTCTACCGGCCGCTACTGGGACCATCAAAGCTTTGAAAGTTGTGCACTCAGAAACAGCAGATACGCTTTCTCGTGTGTGGGACGAGTTTGACTGTCGCATCAGCAAATAGTGGACTCTGAACATTTATAATGTCTTAAAAACTTTGAAACTTCCTCTTTCATTGGTATAAAAATTGTTCATTTTGAATTTCCACTTTAATAAATAACATTTTTTCTGAAAATCGGCCCATCATTTAAAATAATCCTATGCTTTGTAACAGATCGAGGTTTTTCAGACACTAGCTATTGTGTTTTATAAGTAACTTAAAACATCTTTTTTCTACATAATTACGTGTTGCGACAATCTAAATGTTTAACACCAACTGGGAAATTTATGTTGAATGATGTTACAAAGTTAAACTGTTAAGAAGGGTTAAATTGTGAAAGTAGTGTTTAAGCCTTGAAACGCAAGAAATTAAACAAAAAATGATTTCGATTGTGAAAATTATTCTGAAAACAAGTTAAACTGAAAAAAAAATGATATTGATATCTCATCGATTTATCCCACTATATCGATCTATCCCTCCTTCTTTTGCTGCAAAAAATCTTATAAAGTTTTGAAGTTTCTTATAAATGCACCACACTTTTACTTATAATGACAATATCATAATTCGTACTTGTATCTTTCTATTCAAATGTAAGAAATTCTCTTCAATACAATATGTCAAATCTTATGATTAAAATTAAACATTTTAAATTTCTTTTTCTGGAAGTAATACAAAACAAAAGAACCTCACAATATAATGATGGTTAACGTATAAAAACAAATTAAAGATTAGACGGCAAACGATGAAATTATATAATATGAAGAAAAATTTAACGAGATATACAACTTTGTTTAACGTTTTATTAAATGACTCTGTACAAAATATACGAAATGAAATAAAAATGTAATTTTTTTTCAGAGCTAAAAACAGAATAAAGCTCACAAATCTGTTTTACAAAAATCTTTAATCCCTATCACTTCCTGATTTACCAAACACCCCTGTCCCTGAACAACACCAGCAAAAAAAGTTGTGGCATAACCTGTTCTGGTTTATCAATGGAAAAAATGCTCGGATTGCAATACTGCTGTCGTATACCGGCCTGAAACGTATACAGAACTGTTCCCTGACGAAAAAGAAGAATTTGAGGACTTTCTGGAAGATTGTGTCTGTACGCTTGTTCTTTTTTCTTACTGTGCAGAAATATTCCCTTTTCTTGCCTTTAAATGTGATAGCCATGTTTTTTTCTCTGAAAATTTTGACATCAGTAGAACAAATACTTCCACAAATAGGAAATCCAATTTTTTGGGTATAATGATGGCACAGATTTTTGTTATGTCTTCTTAATTCTAGTTTAACTCTTTCATGAAGACTTTTACCAAGTATTTTATCTTTGATCTTAAAATTTTCTCAAGGTTTTTTCTGAAAACCGTTCCAAAATTCTGTTTCTGTTCAGTGAATAGATTCTGGTTGCCGAATTCCAGACTTTAAAGTATTCTTGGCGTCCGATCACCAGATAGTCATGACAGCGGACAGTCATCTTCTTTAGATGAGTCTGAAATTTTTCATTTGGTAATTTCTGCATCTATTACGAGATGTGATTTTTTCAGCTTAGCATCACTTTTAACCAGTGGGATTTTAAAACCATAACAAGTGTCTAAAAAAGACAAATCGATATGGAAGGGTAGCGATGAATCTAATTTTATTTTTCTCATAAAGACGTAGTACTTCTAGAGCTATGTCAGAATTTAAGTTTTTAATCCAGTTTACATTTAACTGTTCTCGTGATGTTTCACTTCTATAGTGAAAGAGAATCGCAAAATATATGTTTAAACTTTTAATAGAAACCTGTTGCTGTCACTTTTCGACAATATCATTGTGTCAAATAGTAGTCCCATCAAGAAACTATATTTTATTATGTTGCTATAGCTCAGAGGAATATCATTTGTCAATGATTATATTGTAATACAACTAACACAATAACAATAAAGAATGTTTGCCTGTGTTAGATGGTTCTCATAAATTCAGGTTCCAGCATACAAAGTATCTGGACTTTGAGACAGCAACGAAGGAGTCGGTTTCAACTATGCATGGGATAACGAGGTTTTAAAGCTTCCGCCAATGGCTGCTAGGTGACGAGACACAGTGTATTAGGAGTTGGTATAGCTGTTTGCTTTCTTCCCATTGAATACAAAGGGAGAGATTTGAAATGCGAAAACTAGATCATCTGTTACAAAATAACCCTGTCTTATGTTGTATAATATATGTTATATAATGTATTTTTATCTTATATATATGTATTTACAAGGTGTCCGAAAAGTCTGGAAACAGCCGAATAACTCCAGAAATTCACATGAAATTAAAAAACGGAAATATACGTTTTAAATATTCAGAGGGGGTCATAAGGGTCTAACTTTGAAATCGTGAATGATAAGGCCTATTATTTATCGCATATTCGGATTCTACGGGCGAAAATACGTAATTTTTGTATTTAACCTTTTTTTTCATATCCTCGTTCATCACGGTGTAATCGAGCATATTCGGCAAATACATATTTCGGTTTTTCCAACTACGTTTTTACATCTTGAAATCTGACTGGCGAGAATTTTTGACATCAAAGTTAGCAGCTTTTACGGGAATAGTATTTTAATAACAATTTCTTAATAACAATTTTAATTTTTCTTAAGAAAGGTGTTATAGTAAAAATAAAATACATTGACATGTTTCGGAACCGTCAAATAAGTTCCATAGTCATAATATAAATTTATATTATGACTATGGAACTTATTTGACGGTTCCGAAACATGTCAATGTATTTTATTTTTACGATAACACCTTTCTTAAGAAAAATTTAAATTTTTATTAAAATGTTTATATAAAAGGTGAATATTTTAAAATCTGATGATTAAAAAATCAATTGGATTTAATTAACTTTTTATCATAGGGAATAGTATTTCTAAAAAAAAGCGATAATGGTGCTTGATTCAATGACGCTTTATGAGCTTTTTATATAAAATTAAAAGAAATATATTAAATTAGTTTTCTGTTTCCATATATTTGCATCCAGTCAATTATTTTTAAATAATAACCTGCGTTTTTTTATGTTTTAACCTTCCCACTGCCGCGACCGGATATATCCGTTCACTAGGCTGCAAGTTTCACTGCAGTTGAAGCTTTATTTAAATTAATATAATTTTACAAATATAATCCAGTTTTAAGAAATTAAGATATATTTGATACTTTCAAGGCTTATAAACAAATACATAACAAAAAAATTATATTATGATAGAAAATCCCTTTTTTTATTAACATTCAAAATAAATTGAGGAGAAAAAAACATTACAATTTTGCCCTTTTGCTCGGCAGTCAGGGGTTAAAGCTTAAATATATACTTTTCCCACTCCTCGAGCCAAAAACAGGATAATCTTCATTATTTATTGGCGGTCTTTTTAGACCTACCACGGCATATTACTTGCAACTGTAATTCGTCGTACAAGGAATTCCCTGCAATTGTATTAGCAATAATACGTGTACATGTACAAGGTCCCACCATTGGGCCTTGTATACGTGGCCTGAATATAATGGTCACGTATGGGTGGCCATTTATCGACCCAACGGGGTGGATATATGGCTGACCATTATTATATATGAATACATTTATGGTCAGACTCATGACCATATATGAGTCATGCGCCTGATATGACTCATATATCAGACTGGCTAATATATTAGCCAGAGGTTATATATCAGACTCTGGCCTGAAGTATAGTGACATATCTACCGGGTGTCCCAAAAATGACTGATGGATTTTAATATTCAATAACTTGCAAACGGTGACAGCTTTAAAAAATTTTTTGCAGGAGGGTTATGTATAATGTCAGGAGTTTTTTTAAACGTAATTTTTTATTTTAGTTCGCATATCAAACAATAGGTGGCGCTGACGGCGATTGAAGGCCAAGTCGACGCTTCACTCAGCACTGATCACCTGGCCTTCAATCGTCGTCAGCGCCACCTATTGTTTGAAATTCGAACTAAAATAAAAAATTACGGTAAAAAAAACTCCTGACATTATACATAACCCTCCTGCAAAAAATTTTTAAAAAGCTGTCACCGTTTGAAAGTTATTGAATATAAAATTCCATCAGTCATTTTTGGGACACCCGGTAGTTACTGACATGCCTCACTACTATATACTATTATACACTAGTAGTGAGTAGGTGTGCTACTCACAATTGGCTGAGAGAGGTCCTACTGTCGAAGCTAATAGATGAAGGGGCTGAGTTCGAACACAATCGTGGTCTTCGGTTTAACAATTTGGAGATTTTCTTGATTTCCTTCAAACATTGGGAAGCCTTGCGTAAATACGAGTTACGTTCCATCAGAGAGATCATCATAAAGGGCACTACAACTAGAGTCTATATGTATCGCGCAGATAACCTTCCGTCATATATAATCCACACCACTTAAAAAGACGTAGATATATAACAACCATTATACAATTCTACAATTCAACATCAAAATATGGATATATATATATATATATATATATATATATATATATATATATATATATATATATATATATATGGAACCTTAATTTTATAGCTATTAGTTGAATAAATTTTAAATATGTTATTGTCATTAAAAAAATATTATTTATTTTTATTCAACTATTAGGAAATGGATTCATAAGTATAATTAATATTTATATGTATTCCCTACTATGTTCAGAAATTTTATTTTATGTGTTTTTATCTATCGCATAAAATCATTGAATATTTAAAAGATAATTTAGAATATGAAAATTTACATAAAATATCATAAGTATAATAAATATCACAAGAAATGATCTGAAATATGGACTTTCATGAATAAATGAAAGAAATTGTATGATGAAGAGATTTCAAAAGAAATTCGTCATTCAGTTTGTATCTTTTAACAACAACATTTCCAAAATTCCCGACATAAAATACGATAGCACTAAGTTTTCTCAGCGGACATAAGCATTATGATAAATTTTCAAAGTAGAATCTGTTTGTGAAATACCGAAAAATAAATGTAATGAAATTCGCAAGCTTATTGTAAATCGCATGTTTTTCGGATATTTATATTGAAATCTTTCCATATCTCATTTAAAAAGTACACTAGAAAACTATATTTTGAATATCGGCTGTAAAGTATATCATAAGAAATTTTCGCAATATATCGCAAGTGTGAGCTGCATTTTTTCTTTTTATGCATTAAATAACCTCTATTGAATAAAATGAAATACATTTTCTATAGATGACCTATGAAATCTTCAAAGTCACATAAGTTCCTTTTTTAAAATACACGTTAACATATTATGTTTCATTAATAGGGTCAATCCATTTCAAGTGGTCCAGAAAATATTTTTTTGGTCGCTCGACCATTTTTAAGAAATCTGAAATTTTTTGTACAACAACCCTAACATGACGGAAGTTCAAAATGACCGTTCTTTTAATTTTACTATTTTTTGTTTGTGCATGGCGGCCATCTTTGTTTCATCGTGTGCAGCAATTTTCTCAGATACTAGGATACACAAAATTGTAAATATCTCGTCTTCTATTTTCCCAATTGAAATGGGGTTTGCAGCATTTTGTTCAGAATAAAATAGGCTAAATATACAGAGATAGAAAAATTTTGAAAAATAAATTTTTACAGGTGAAATTTTAGCACAAAATGTACGATTTTTTCCAAAATCTATCCGTTTGCAAAAGGAAATTTTTCATGCAAGAGCAACTGTCAACCTTACACAATTTTTTCTACAAATAGGTCAAAAGTAAGTGTACTCATACACCAAGTCCAAGATCTGGGAGATAATTTCTCTTTGCGAAAAAAATTCCGAAATTCGTTAAAAATTTGAAAAATCGCACTTTTTAGGCTTTGATATCTCTGGTGGGGCACGAGATAAAAATCTGAAATTTTGACCTGTGATAGTATTGTGTAGTAGCGTTAAGCACAAAAAATTTCAAGAAGGAGATTTGACTACAAGCTGAGATATGACATGGAAAATATGTGAAAACAATACTGTCAAACTATTGTAAACCTACTATGTAATTGTTCAACAAGACTGTCAACCTTGCACAATTTTTTCTACAAATAGGTCAGAAGTGTGTGTACTCATACACCAAGTCCCATATCTGGGAAATGATTTCTCTTTCCGAAAAAAATTCCGAAATTCGTCGAAAATTTCAAAAATCGCACTTTTTAGGCTTTGATATATCTGGTTGAGCACAAGATAAAAATCTGAAATTCTGGCCTTTGATAGTATTATGTAGTAGTGTTATGTACAAAAAATTTCAAGAAGGAGATTTGACTACAAGCTGAGATACGGTGATTAAAGAAATGTTAAGAAATGCTATTACGAGTGCATTAGGAGAAATGAGATTAGTCACTTTTATTACAATATTTACCCAGAAAATATCGTTTGTTGAAAACAGTTAATAATAAGCATTTAATTTACAAAATACTATATATACTCAGCAAAGAGCTTAACAATATTTACGAAAGATGTTATGAGTTCGATCAGTTACTGTTGTCAGTCCATCAGGCTGTTCTTTCTAAAAATTTTATTTGAAGCCCCCCAAGTCTTGACTTCCCTTGTTAACTTGAATGAAATTCTCTAAGTTTAATAATTGAAGCCATGTCAACTCGATCAGCTGCAATTCATTGTCTGTAATTTACTTTTCCTGAAATGTGTTCCGAGTAAAATTGTTGCAATAGCATTTCTAGTTTATTTGTTCATCTGGACAAATAGTGTATTGGCTTAGCATACATTCTGAATTGTTTAAATCACACAGAAGCATTTGAAAAAGATATTTGTAACTAACATTTAACTTTGTACCATAAATAATTAATTTAAAATTTTGGAGGTATGAACAATTACATAGTATGTTACAATAGTTTGGCAGTATTGTTTTCACATATTGTCCATGTCATATCTCAGCTTGTAGTCAAATCTCCTTCTTGAAATTTTTTGTACATAACACTACAACACAGTACTATCAAAGGCCAGAATTTCAGATTTTTATCTCGTTCTCCACCAGACATATCAAGGCCTGAAAAGTGCGATTTTTGAAATTTTCGACGAATTTCGGAATTTTTTTTCGCAAAGAGAAATCATTTCCCAGATCTGGGACTTGGTGTATGAGTACACGCACTTTTGACCTATTTGTAGAAAAGATTGTGCAAGGTTGACAGTCTTGTTGAACAATTACATAGTTGGTTTACAATAGTTTGGTAGTATTGTTTTCACATATTTTCCATGTCATATCTCAGCTTGTAGTCAAATCTCCTTCTTGAAATTTTTTGTACATAACGCTACTACACGATACTATCATAGGCCAAAATTTCAGATTTTTATCTCGTGCCCCACCAGAGATATCAAAGCCTAAAAAGTGCGATTTTTGAAATTTTTGACGAATTTCGGAATTTTTTTCGCAAAGAGAAATTAACTCCCAGATATGAGACTTGGTGTATGAGTACACGCACTTTTGAATTATTTGTAGAAAAAATTGTGTAAGGCTGACAGTTTCCCTTGCATGAAAATTTTCCTCTCGCAAACGGATAGATTTTGGAAAAAATCTTACACTTTGTGCTAAAATTTCACCTGTAAAAATTTATTTTTCGAAATTTTTCTATCTTTGTATATTTAGCCTATTTTATTCTGAACAAAATGCTGCAAACCCCATTTCAATTGGGAAAATATAATACGAGATATTTACAATTTTGTGTATCCTAGTATCTGAGAAAATCGCTGCACACGATGAAACAAAGATGGCCGCCATGCACAAACAAAAAATAGTAGAATTAAAATAACGGTCATTTTGAACTTCCATCATGTTAGGGTTGTTGTAAAAAAAATTTCAGATTTTTTAAAAATAGTCGAGCGACCAGTGCTGGACCACTTGAAATGGATTGACCCAATAAATGTTTGAATGTAGTATTTTATATTTTCCGTTCTAAAAATAACATATAATTTTGAGAACTTAAAAGAATGAATCACAATACATCAAAATGAAATAAAAGAAAAAATTATATAGAGAAATAATTGTAAACGCTTGTAACTAAATAGAACTAATATTTATATGTATTCCTATTATTTCTGGAAATTTCATTATAGTGTTGTTATCTTTTACATAAAATATTTGAAGATTTAAAAGGTAATTTAGAATACAAATTTTTACATTGAAAATCATAAGTATTATACAAGAAATCAGCTGTAATATGGAATTTCATGAAAAATTGAAAGAAAATGGCATGATGAAGAGATTTTAAAGAAATTCATTATTCAGTTTTTATTA
Organism: Maratus speculifer; assembly: GCA_964019185.1. Taxonomy (NCBI): domain Eukaryota; kingdom Metazoa; phylum Arthropoda; class Arachnida; order Araneae; family Salticidae; genus Maratus; species Maratus speculifer. The sequence goes on along the minus strand of OZ025297.1, from coordinate 19,463,457 downwards.
TTTTAAAAACAACATTTCTGAAATTCCAGCCATAAAATACGATAGCACTAAGTTTACTCAGACTACATAAGTATTATATAGTCGAACTTCGTTAACATGAATCTCAAAGGAATTCAAAATTTTGTTCATGTTAACAGTAATTCATCTTATCAGTATCAAATCTTTGTATTCGTTTTTATAGGGGACTGTGAAACCAGTTCATGTTAAAACTAGTTCGTGTTAAGCGTGTTCATGTTAACGAGGTTCGATTGTAATAAATTTTCACAACAGAATCTGATTTTAAAATACCGAAAAAGAAATGGATTGAAATTTGCAAACTTAATTTAAATCGCATATTTTTCGGATATTTATATTGAAATCATTCCATCAACATTTCCATATCCCATTTAAAAGGTACACTAGAAAACTATCTTTTGAATATCAGCACTAAAGTACATGATAAGAAGTTTTCGAAATAGATCGCAAGTGTAAGCTGCATTTTCTCATTTTATGCTTTGAATATAGCTATCGATTGAACTAAAATACATTTTCTATAGATTACCTGTGAAATCTTCAAAGTCATGCAAGTTCCTTCTGAAAATACACGTTAAAGTATTATGTTTTAATAAAAAATAACTGAAATTGTCATTTTATATTTTCCTTTCCAAAAATTATATATAATTTTTGATAATTCAAAACAATGAATCACAAAACATTAAAACTAAACTAGATATAAAAATATATGAAGAAGGAAATGTAAACGTTTGTAACTAAATAGAACTAATATTTATATGTATTCCTATTATTTCCAGAAATTTCATTGTGTTTCTACCTTTAGCTTAAATTAATTGACGATTTAAAAGATAATTTAGAATACGAAAAAATTTGCATAAAAATCATAAGTAATATATAAGAAATCAGCTAAAATATGGAATTTCATGGATAAATGAAAGAAATTTATATGATGAAGAGATGTTAAAAGAAATTCGTTATTCAGTTTTTAGCTCACAGGCTATCATAGCCTGAGAGCTTATGTGCCCGTCCGTTCTGTATGTATGTGCGTATGTGCGTAACGCGATAACTCATGATAAAAATATCGGATCCACTTGAAATTTTGTATATAGGTATATCCTGATAAGGCGCTTCCCTGATTAGTTTTTGGAGTTCATTCGATATGTATAAGAGGGGGAACGGGGGGCTCATGCCCCCCGTTAGTTGATATAAATGGGATTTTCATGCAGAATTAAGTTTTCAAAATTTAGATTAGGATCATTCTGATGAGGCGATTCCGTGACTGTTATTAGGTGTTCATTGAATAAGTATAAATAGGGGGAACAGGGGTTCTAATCCCCCCCCCGTTAGTTGATATAAATGGGATTTTCATGCAGAATTAAGTTTTCGTTCAAAATTTAGATTAGGATCATTCTGATGAGGCGATTCCGTGGCTGTTATTAAGTGTTCATTGAATAAGTATAAATAGGGGGAACAGGGGTTCTAATGCCCCCCCCCGTTAGTTGATATAAATGGGATTTTCATGCAGAATTAAGTTTTCGTTCAAAATTTAGATTAGGATCATTCTCATGAGGCCATTCCGTGACTGCTATTAGGTGTTCATTGAATAAGTATAAATAGGGGCAACAGGGGTTCTAATGCCTCCCCCCCCTCTTAATTTATATAAATAGGTTTTTCAAGCAGAATTTTCAGATTTCGTTCAAATCTCTGAATCGTTTTGGAAGTTTAATGGTTAAGTATAAAAGAAGGGGATAACTCCTTTTAAATTATATAAATGCTAAATGGGTTTTTATTAAGAATTATCTAATTTGCTCTGAATTTTGGATATAGATTTTTTATATGATAAAGCATGTCTTTGATAGTATAGGAGGTTCAATGATTAAGTATAAAAAAAGAGGAAAGGGGAGAGCTGTTTCCCCTTCTTAATTTTTTTTTCGAACGGAATTAACCCTTGAAAATATAAGGCTTTAATGTACAATTAGTATTTGTAGCCTGTGAGCTCAATGCCATCAGTTTAACTGGGCAGTATTCTTTATTTATCTTTTAACAACATTTCCAAAATTCCAGCCAGAAAATACGATAGCACTAAGTTTACTCAGAGTACATAAACATTATAATAAATTTTCAAACTAGAATTCGTTTTTGAAATACCGAAAAAGAAATGTATGGAAATTTACAAGGTTAGTATAAATCGCACGTTTTACGGATATTTATATTGAAATCATTCCATCAACATTTCCATATCTCATTTAAAAAGTACACTGGAAAACTATCTTTTGAATATCAGCTGTAAAGTATTTCATAAGAAATATGTGAATTGTATCTCAAATGTAAGCTGTTTTTTCTCATTAGTATGCATTGAAGATAGCTATTGAATAAACTGAAATGTATTTTCAATAGAGTATCTGTGAAATATTTAAAATCACATACGTCCCTTTTGAAAATACACGTTAACATATTATTTTTAGTAAAAATTTTCTGAAAAGTGTCATTTTATATTTTTCTTCCCAAAAAGTACATTATAAATTTTGAATATTCGAAAAAATGAATCCCAAAACGATAAAAATAAACTAATAAAAAAAATATGTAGAGAGATAAATAATTGTAAATGCTTGGTACTAATTAGAACTAATATTTATATGTAATGTTATTATATCCGGAAATTTCATTACACGTGTTTTTATCTTTAGTATAAAATACTTGAAGATTTAAAAGAGTATTTAGAATACGAGATATTTACATAAAAATCATAAGTAAAATACAAGAAATCAGCCGAAATATGGTATTTAACCCTTTGACGGTTAAAGCACTTCTATTCATAAAATACTAAAATGATTGAATGACACCGGAATTTAAAAACAAATTTATTTCATAATATATAAATAGTTTTTTTATGTTCTTGGTAAAATTAAAATTTTCATTTAAAAACTCCGGTGTCAGTATGGCATTTCGCAATTCAAATTAAGTGGTATTCTGGGCGCGTATACGCGCTTATAACCACGAAAGGGTTAATGAATAAATGAAAGAAATTGATATGATAAAGAGATTTGTAAAGAAATGTTTTATTCAGTTTGTTATCTTTTTTCACAACAATATGTTTATCCATAAAATATGATAGCACTAAGTTAACTCAGTATTATAATATAAGCATTATAATAAATTTTCAAAATAGAAGCTGTTTTTGAAATACGGAAAAAGAAATGTATTAAAATAGCAAGCTCAATATAAATTGCATATTTTTTTTAATATTTATATTGAAATGATTGCATCAACATTTCCATATAACATAAAAAGAACACTAGAAAACTATTTTTTGAATTTCAGCTATAAAATATATTTTACGAAATTTTTGAAATAGATCGCGAATGTAAGCTGCATTTTCTCATTTTATGCATTGAGATAGAGCTATTGAATGAACGAAAATGCATGTTCTGTAGAATACATGTGAAATCTTCAAAGTAATGTAAGATACTTTTGAAATAATCGTAAACGCATTTTCTTTTATTAAAAATGTGTCAAAGTGTCATTTTATGTTTTTTCTTTTCAAAAATTATGCACAAATTTTGACAATTCAAAACAATAAATCACAGAACATCAAAATTAAACTAAACAAAAAATATATAGAGAAATAATTGTAAACGCTTGTAACTAAATAGTACTAATATTCCTATGTATTTATATTATATACAGAAATTTCATTACACCTGTTTCTATCTTTCGCAAAAAATACTTGACGATTTAAAAGACAATTTAGAATATCTTTTATTTATTTTATAAAAGATATTATATAGTAATATAGTACTAATATTCATATGTATTCATATTATACACAGAAATTTCATTACATCTGTTTCTATCTTTCGCAAAAAATACTTGACGATTTAAAAGGCAATTTAGAATTAAAAAAATTATATAAAAAGTCAAAAGCAAAGCACAAAAAAATCATCTGAAATATGGAATTTCATGAATAAATGAAAGAAATTGTTATAATGAAGTGATTTTAAAAGAATTTTTTTTTCAATTTTTTATCTTTTAACAACAATAATTTCAAAATTCTAGTCATAAAGTACAGTAGCTCTAAAATTATTCAGAGCACATAAGCCTTATAATATATTTTCAAAATGGAATCTGTTTTTGAAATACTGAAAAAGCAAGCTTAATATAAATCGCATGTTTTATGGAGATTAATATTGAAATCATTCCATCAACATTTGCACATCCGATTTAAAAAGTTCACTTGAAAACTATCTTTTGAATATCAGATATAAAGTATATCATTAGATATTTTCGAAATATACCGCAAGTGTAAGCTGTATTTTTCATTTTATGCATTGAGTTTAGCTATCGAATGAACTGATGTGCATTTTGTATAGATAACTTGAAAGTATGAAATCTTGAAAGGTACATAAGTTTTTGTTTAAAATAGATGTTAACATAGTGTGTTTAATTTGAAAAATGTTTGAATGTTTGACGAAATTTTGTGTAGTCTGTTGCAAAAATCATATGTGGCGGAAAGTGGCCTAAAATAATCTTATCGGGCAAAACTATCCACATATGTTTCCATCCAGACAGGATCCTTTGCTTAGAATTAAAAATTTGTCTTTTCCTTTTCTAGTCATAACCCCTAAATTTCATAAAACACCTGTTAAATATAGATTTATTTGTAGTAACGTAAATAGCATTGGTAACGAATTTAATAGCAGATTTGAAGAAATGTTAAAGAAGATTTTGAATATTTCTATAAAATTTAAATATAAAAATAGTCATATATATTGAATTATTTTAAATAGTTATGAAATTAAAAATGAATTATTTAAAAATGACAGACAGAATATTCAAACTTAGGATTTTGAAAACCTTTTCACTAATATTCCTATTACAGGGTTGAAGAATATTTTATTAAAAATTGTTGATTTGATTATGGGTGATACCGATTTGGATCTTAATTTATTTAAATTATTGTATAATTTTTGTTTATATAACAATTATGTTTATACAGACTCGAATATATATTTACAGAATAATGGGATAGGAATGGGTACTAGTTATTTTTCCACGCAGCTAACCTATTTTTTTTTATGAATTTCAGTTTTCTAGTGTAAATAAAGGTGTTAATTTTCTGGCTTTTAGATACATCGACGATTTAATTATTTTCAATTGTGATTGTGATTTTTTGGAAATTTCATCAGATATTTATCCTGATATGTTCGTCTTGAAAAAAAAAATTAAAACATTAACGCTGCAGATTATCTCGATTTAAAAATCCACATTTCAAATAATATACAAATTTCAATATATAATAAGCGGGATAACTTTAGTTTAGAAGTTAATCAGTTGGTTAAGTGGACATTAAAAATTCATAAAAAAGTTTACATAAATATAATCATTGGTCAAGTTTTCCGTTACTACAAACTCTGTTCAAATAAAAATTTATTTTTAATGGAACTTCATCATTTAATTAATATTTTACACTATGAAATTAATTTACCTATAAAATTTATTAATAAATATACAAGTTTTACAGACGGTTTTACAAGGATGTCTGCAGTCATGGGGCAACGACATGGAATGAACATGGATTGATTTTGAAATGCTGGATTTTAAGTTGTTTTGAGTGGCTGTGTCTCTCAGGCTTGGGTAATATAACTTTATTGCTGTTTTAATATATATTACACACAAGTTTAATTTAGCTATATATTTTTTGAATGAATTACATGCTGTTTACTGTGGCGTCGGGTCCGGTGGGGGAGTGTTACGATATCAAATGTTTTTGCACATTTGATTTTTCACATTGTCACACTCTAATCGAAACACACTGCCACTACATGTAATATTTTTTTTTTGCATATTCATTCAGATGTATTGCTGTGTTTTTAAAACTGCTCACCACTGATGAGATTCACAGCTTCTTTATTTTGTTTTCCTTGTTCGAATTTTATCTCCTTTAATGTTTATTTGTTTGACTTCAGTTTTATTATGGCACGGGATTCTGGATCTACCGATACACTTTAACCATTAAGTACATATACATTAGGGTGGATCGAAAAGTATAGGAATTTTTTTTTTTTTTTTAGAAATCACTATCGGCGCGGCTTGCAAAAGTTGCCTTTTATGTATACTAGTTTACAGGGCTTTTTAAATTAAAATACATTCATATCTTCCGGTGCCCCAAGCGCCCCAAAAATATTTAAAAATTGAGTTTTTTATGCTTTCTTTTATATTTTTTTGTTTTATTATTTTTTCTTAACTACTTTTGGCGCGGGGTGCAAAAGCTATCTTTTATCTATCTTAGCTTACATATTTTTTAAAAATAAAATTCATTCATATCTTCCGCACTGTAAAAAAAAAATCAAGAGGTTACTAAAAAATTTTTAGTAAATTTGTATTCCACAGAACTTTTTAGTAACCATTACAAACTTTTTTTTGCAAGCGAAATAAGGATTTCTTTTGTAAACTGAACAAAAAATTTTTTTGTATAACTAACTTAAAAATTTTTAGCATGAGCCACCAAGCAAATTTTAGTAATATCTCCAAAATTATTTTTAATAACCATTACGTGGGCTCGAAGGGCAGGAGCTTCCTTCGAGCTGCATCCAGAGTTCAGGAGCGGAAGATTTTCGGCAAAACCGCAATAGATGGCAGCACCAAACATTGCTACTGCTCCGTCAGCATATTCATAGTCCCTTTATTAACGAGTACTTACAAAGCATACATTCGTGGTGTGTTTGGCAGTAGCCAGTATCGAACCCGGGACCTTTCAGCCTGGAGTCCGTTACTATAACCACTATGCTATCAAGGCCACACCAAGTGAGTTTCAGTAATAGCTATTAAAAATATAAAATTATTAACTCTTATTCGTTGCTAACTTTTTTCTAGTAATTCTTACAGATTTTCTTGTAACCGACTAAGATTACTAAAAATTTTTTAGTAATTACAAGGATCACTAAAGTTTTTTTAGTAGATCGACACTTTTTTTTTTACAGTGCGGTGCCCCAAACGCCCCAAAAATAGTTTAAAATTGAAATTTTCTTGAAAATTTTTATTTTATTTTATTTTATTTTTATTTTATTTTATTTTATTTTACTTTTTGAAATTCATTTGGCACTGGGTTGGAAAGTTGTTATTACAATACTACATAACTCTGCAGTTCCGATATATTTTTTTAATCAAAATCCATTCACATCTTTGATGCACCAATTATAATTAAAAACTGAAATTTTTACAAAAATGTATTAAGAATTATAATTTACGAAAAATACTTACAAATTTTGAAAACAGTTTAATTAATAACGTATAAGGTTATAAATAACATTAATTTTACAATAATAAGCGACATATCAATTTAAAAACCAAAGCATTAAATCATAAAAATTACAGAAATCGAACTTACGCAGAGAAAAGTTTTACATCCTTCAATTTGGAAATTTACATATTTTTAAAGTTTGTAATCTTTTTTGGTATCAAAGTGTTTTATATGGTTTCTTGATTTTATTCTATTCAATATAAAACCGTGTCTCTTTTCTTGTCCAGATACAGTTTCTGATGCCTCAGACACTAGTCGAACGCATCTTTCAACCGCTTGGGTATGGCATGGATATTTGACCATTCATTCGTTTTTACAACTTTTATCATATTCTCAATTTCTTCGCAAGGTACATTCATCAAAAAATGTGGTTCAAAACGTCCAACTCGTTGCCAGTCAATAAGTTCAAAATAATCTTTCGCTTTGAAGTTTATTTGGGGTACTTTGAAAATTCTCCCTTGTGATTTTCTCGTTTTATTTCTAGCATAAATTAGCTTTCGCATTGCTAAAGATCTGATATGCTCTGTGTTATCTGTGAGCATTGACAATAGCAAATTTTCAGAGTGGCAAGAAAAAAAAAACTATTTTGTTGAATAACAGCATCTACGATCTTTCTTAAATTGGGTTCCAAATATCTAGTATATGTGATAAGTTTCCAAATATGACGCGCTCCTTCAGTTATGGATGGCTTTGTTTTGATAGGAAACCATATAGGTGCATATACCTTCATAATATATGTTGTAAGAGTAATGAGATTATCAGAATTATTTTCTGTAGCCACTTACAACCTTAAAATTCTACATGCAGTTGTTAGCCATCTTGAGTGATAAACTGGACCAGGTTTCATTAATGCCAGATCAGAACCACATTCACCACGTGATATTGCTATGTAAATATCATATAAATATTGCTGGTCATTGCTGAGAACTCTTCTATCTATGTTGTCTTCCAAATATAATAAAGTATAAAAAGTTTATTTTATACATTTAATAAAATACGATTAACGATTTCTCATCCTCTCGATCTACGTTTTACGTTAGATAAATTATTCTTTAACTGTTAATTTTACTTGTATTTTTTAGCTCAAAATTTGCATGAAACTCGATTTTCGGCAAATAATTAAAAGTTTTGGGGCATTGGAAGAAATTTATCAAAGTCGAAAATTATTTGGATGCATGCTAATATACTATAAAATGCATCTTTTTTATCCCGCTGATAAAATAATTTAAAATAAATTAAAAAAACAAAAATTATAAATTTTTATAAAATTTCAATTTTTTTACTATTTTGGGGGCGTTTGGGGTCACCGGAAGGTATGGATGGATTTAAAAAAAAAAAAGATTGAACTAATATATATATAAGGCAACTTTCGCAACCTGCGCCAAAAATAATTTTAAAAATATTAAGAAGCGAAAAAAATTATAAAATTTATAAAAATTTCAATTTTTAACTATTTTTGAGGCGTTTGGGGCACCGGAAGATATGAATGGATTTCAATAAAAAAACATATGTGAATTAGTATGCATAAAAGGCAACTTTTGCACCCCGCGCCGATTCGATTATCCGAATTTCGATTTTTCGATCCACCCTAATATACATACATACACACATACATATATATATATAGTACTACTCTGTTATCCCGTCGACCGATTTCGCCAAACAGGCCAAATTATACATATTGCCATAATTTTTATTTTAAATAATAAAAAAACCAAATAATTAGTAGAACATTAACAAAAATAGAAGTAAAAAGTCGAAATAAAAATTCCTTAATGATGTTTTAAAACGTGTATCGTATTTAATGTCATTGAATTAGCATTCACGATCATCCATTATTGGCAATTAATCTTATAATTTGGCAATAGTATTTTAATCGGTGGGATAACAGAGGATTTACAAGCTATGCTTAAATGCTTAAATAAATTATATTCTTACTGTGTTATATTCTTATTTGTGTAAAGTAATTAATCTTAATTGTGTAAAATTATATTCTTAATTGTGTATTATATGTTTAAATAAACTATATGTAACCATACATACATATATATATATATATATATACAAAGAATTATAAACGCTCGTAATTTTTATTGTGAAGAAATTCACAAAAAATCACAGAAATTTTTATTGTGAGTTAATTTATTACTAAACAATAATTTTTATATCGCTTAGTAAAGTTTTGATTGTAGCTGTAAAGTGGTTCGTGTCAGGCATTTATGGTACCTTTGATGTTTATGACAGCCAATTATCTACACGGGGGATATGGAACGGAAGGAGGATGCCCTCCACGCGGGCTTTTCTAGGGAACCATTTGCGCAATAAAATCCAAGGTTCGAAGAAAACAACGAGAGATTCCAAACGAATACGTCGATGGGCGTGATTGGGTTCGACCCCAGCACCTCTCGAGTACCACCTTTGAGAGTAGAACAATTCGGCTACTAGTGGGGCTATGGTATTTGAGTTACTGGTTCCTGTTTGTCTCGATTTGATATATTTCTTCCTAAAGCTTTTGTAATATTTTTTAATCTACTCCAATAAATTCGTGCTCTGTCTGAAATATTCTGTAAATAAATATTGTTACACACTGTAAAATAAAATAATTTTATATATTTCGTAGTCTATCTCTTCGTAGTCTATAGTAGTTTAGTATCTTTAATCATGTCTTTAACGTTAAAAACAATATAAAAAGTCATGTAAAGATCAATTTTACTTAAATTGATGAATACTCAAAAAATATCTTCAAGAGTTTTACATCTAAAACTTAAAATTTATAGTACAGAGTGAGCATAAATTATTGAGCAAGTATATTTTGAAAATTCTATAAAAAAAAAATATATATATATATATTAACTAATCAATTTAATATTTTATTTAGCAGCACACTTCAAACAGTTTTATTTTACACAATTAAGAAGCTGTACATAAGCTCCATATTTCGCACGTAAAATATCGGATTTATATTAATTTAATGCCAAACGTTGCGGAACATCTCAGCTTATTTCTTCAATAATTTCGCTGATTCATCATTTTAGTTCATCCCTCAATATCGTGAAAAGTTGCTTATATCCTGTCCTTGAGAAACCCCCAAAGAAAAAGAAATCTAGGGTGATATGTTGGGTGATCGTGGAAATCAAGGAATTGATACATTTCTAACAATAAATCGGGATATAATTAATATTTCCAGCACACTGTAAAAAAAAATTCAAGAGGTTACTAAAAATTTTTTAGTAAATTTGTATTCCACAGAATTTTTTAGTAACCATTACAAACTTTTTTTTTTTTTGCAAGGGAAACAAGCATTTCTTTTGTAAACTGAACAAAAGAATTTTTTGAATAACTAACTTAAAAATTTTTAGTATGAGCCACCAAGAATATTTTAGTAATAGCTCCGAAATTATTTTTAATAGCCATTACGTGGGCTCGAAGGGCAGGAGCTTCCTTCGAGCTGCATCCAGACTTCTGGAGCGGAAGATTTTCGTGAAACCCGCAATAGATGGCAGCACCAAACAATGCTACTGCTCCGTCAGGATATTCATAATCTCTTTATAAACCAGTACTTACACTGTATACGTTCGGGGCGTATTTGGGCAGTGGCCAGCATCGAACCCGAGACCTTTCAGCCTGGAGTCCATTACTATAACCACTATGCTATCAAGGCCACACCAAGTGAGTTTTAGTAATAGCTATTAAAAATATAAAATTATTTACTCTATTCGTTGCTAACTTTTTTCTAGTAATTCTTACAGATTTTCTTGTAACCAATTACTAAAAATATTTTAGTAATTACAAGGATCACTAAAGTTTTTTTTGTAGATCGACGCTTTTTTTTTTACAGTGCAGGTATTTTTTTTAAAAATTAGTACCCCCATGCGGTGGTGCACCATCATGTGGAAATTAATTTGTGGCTAACAGAACAAACTGTTTAAACTGCTTTCGTATTTCAATAACAGTATTGCTTGACACATTGATTTGTTTTAATTTCATAGAACTTTGGAATGCGCTCAATAATTTACGCTCACCTCATATAACATTATAGTATACTCGTCAATACATTTATTTTAGAACAAAAGATTATCTTCTTTTGAAAGGGGATAGATGTTTGAATATCATACGGTTTTGTATGTAGCGATCTGAAAAATTCTTTCATTTTCTTATGTTTACCATTAAAGTTCGAAATTGCATTTAAATAGAAGAGGAAAAATATGCAAAATATTATATAGAAACCACAAAGATGTGTTTTTTTTTTGTACTAAATATATTTACTAAGAAATTGATAAAGAACCCTTTCATTTTCATTGGCAATGGGAATAACAAAATTATGCATCTGTTCTGTAAATCATCTTCATGATTAAAAAAAAAAATTAGAAATGCTATTTATTACTAATAAATCTTAACTATTTGTATGATATATAACAGTTAAGTAATGATAAATTTAGTTTTCTATATTCTAGTATAATAAATATTTTTTCTATAGAAATAATAATTACATATACACATTTATAAAGAGGATTGAACTTTTCTATAATTTTTTATTTAATAACCCTGATTTTTGTATGTAAAGATGGAATTTTGTAATCGATTTTTGCAATTGATTTCTTCTATGATAGAATCATAAAGATTATGTACAAAGGCGTTTTACCGGTGACAACATTTGAATATTTTTATAATTTGATTATAAATTAATATGTTAGTATTAAAGCAATTTTTCATTAGCTTTCCACAGGTGCATTAGCTTTCCACATTGCTACATTTTCTCTGTAACACCTACAATTGTATGAAAATTGAAAAGACAAAGAATTTAATGATGTGCTACTAAACGCTCGACAACATATTCTAAATCGCTTTGAAACTACAACAATATATTTTTTAAAGAGTAAAAAAAAAAATAAATAAATAAATAAATAAATAAAGCGATTAATTTTTTTGAAAAATACGATTCATCAGTTAATATTTCAACATTAATTAATTTACCACTATGTGTTGAGAAATCAATAAAGAAATCCTAAAAAGTTAGTTTAAATAAAGGTTATAATGAATTTTCCCCTATTTCTGTATCTTAAAAAAAAAGAACTAGATAAAAAATTACATGTTAAAAAAATAAAAAATAAATTAGAAGTAAAACCTTGCTATCTTTTTTTACCAAGCGAACAAAAAATCAATATATTTTTTTCATAACTGAATTGCTTACGTCTGACTAATGTATTGTAAAGTAAATGTTTGGAAAAAAAAACGAACTTGCATTCAAACAATTAGTTCGCGATCTATCTTTAGGCGAGAATTTAAAAAAGAACATTCAATAAAAGAATATTAAGAAATACTTTTATATTTAGTTTTAATGATGTACCAGGAACGCCATTTGTTTTTTTTAATTTTGTAGGTTATAAAGTTTTACAACGATTCATTAACGGAATAATCGATCAATGCAGATGGTATTAAGCAAACTAACTTAATTTCATGAAGTTAATAGAATTTCTCTTTTAAAGAATGTATTCCTGAATACAGTCCTATTTCCAACTGAAATTCAGGTTTGAATTTACTTTACTAATGCATGTCTTTTACAATTGCAACACGTTGAAAATTGCACGTCAAACGTAGCAAGTATAGAAAAGAGTATAGAAAAAAGTTTTAAAACGGAAGCGGCCGAAATATTTTTTGTATCCCTGTAAATACTTCTATTATACATAAAGTAATTTGTAGTAAACCTCACGTATATAACGTATATCAATTTCATAAAATGTGAAATAGTTTAATAGTGTTAAAACGATTTCCAAATAGTGTTTCCTCCTATACCATGTACCATTGTGTAATGGAAAATTTTTGTGTGGCCTTGTAAATTAATAACGAATATTCTTTGCATCACAGATTGTGCAAAAGTTATTTTTTAGTATATACATCACAAATGCATATCAACTCTATTATGATAGAAAAATATAACATCATAAAAATTCACTTGAAACAATTTTTTCCCATTGACCGTAATGCTTTTGATTATCCCTGTAATTAAACTATACACTGAGAAAAAAATATGCCGCGTTCAACTAGAACGAATAGTTAGTAACTTTCTAAATACCTAAACTAGAAATATAGATGTCTAAACTATGCGAGTAGGGTAAACAACTAAGCTGAATAGGCGAAATGACTTGACATTTCTAGTCTCTTCTTTTCTAGGAGACGAAACGACATTGAACAGTTTCAGTAGCGAGAAATTATCGCTTGATTTTAGGAATGATTTCTTAAGAGCCCACAATAGTCACAGAAAAATTACTCAAAAAGACCCGGATGACCATGTAAAGTCTATGGGAGCGTTCTTTTCGAATATCTCGCTCCAATTTTAATATTTTTGCATGATTTTTTTGCACAAGATAGCTGAGGGCGATCCACAACCGGGCTAGTTTTTACTTTTTAAATTTTTGTTTCAGATTTCCTTTAAAAAAATACTTTAACTTTCGAAACCGGTTTAAACCGGTTCTGAAACTGAAACTATTGTAATATAAAAATATATATAACCAAAATCGAAAATGTAAAAACTAGCCCGGTTGTGGATCGCCCTCAGCTATCTTGTGCAAAACAATCATGCAAAAATATTAAAATTGAAGCGAGATATTCGAAAAGAACACTCCCATAGACTTTACATGGTTATCCGGGTCTTTTTGAGTAATTTTTCTGTGACTATTGTGGGCTCTTAAGCTATAATTATAGTTACTGACATGGAACTATTTTTTCTAGAGCCATTACTTAGATTCTATATGCAAGAACCATATTTTTTTCTCAGTGTACATCCGATTTTCATAAAATGAAATGAATCGACAAAATTATAACACAATAATATATTTTAAATTTCAAACGACTCGGTTGGGTAGTTTTTGCTCTGTTATATGCGCACAGACTGAACGATGACTATTGATGCTACATATTTATATACTAATTACGAATGCACATAAAAATTATTTTATTTCAACAAGATTTTTTTTAGAAAATCCATTCCTAATGAATTTTTTTCTAGTTATTCAATGACTCCTCACATCTCTCAATCGCCATCTTTAAAAATGCATTACTTAAAATTAAAAGAAATATATTTTGGAGTTCAGCGTTGCAAAAACTTTCGAATGATATCCCACATTATATAGAAAGAAAAGATTTGATTTCAAGTTTTTTTAATTAGCTTTTTTATATTTTTCGCAAATATATTTGTGAATATTTAGTAATCTGTAAATATGTGGACCAATAGTCTTTATTATCCCCCCCCCCCCAATTTGAACTTTCCACGTTCAAGATTTTATGAGCAAATGGCTGTGACAGACAAACAGGCACAGACGTGATCTTACAATAGTTCCGGTTTTAGGTGCGTTCGTAATTATGTAAATACGTAGCACCTATTGTTGTCGCTCAGTCCGTCCGTCTGTCCGTCCGTCCGTCTGTCTGTCTGTCCGTCTATCTGTCCGTCTGTCCGCATATAACAACGCAAAAACTACCCAACCGAATCGTTTGAAATTTAAAATACATAATTATAACATAATTTTGTCGAGTCATTTCAAATTTTATGAACATCGGATGGATAGATCAATTACAGGGACATTCAAAAGGATTCCGTTACATTACAGTCAATAGGGAAAAAAGTTTTAAATGCATTTTAATCGTTTGAAATTTAAAGTATATAATTATTGCGTAATTTTGTCGAGTCATTTCAAATGTTATGAAAATCGGATGCATAGATCAATTACAGGGACAATCAAAAGGATTCCGTTACATTACGGTCAACGGGGAAAAAGTTTCAAATGCATTTTAATGATATTACACTCATTCGAACGTAATAGAATTGGCATGAATCTATGAAATATATACTAAAATATGCATTCTGTACAATCTGTGATGCAAAGAATTTTTATTATTAAATTACAGGGCCACACAAAAGTATTCCACTATATAATGCTATACGGGGAAACATGGTTTGGTACGTGTTTTAATTATATTCAACTATTTCACATTTTATGAATAAGATATACGTTGCTGAGATGTAATAAAAATTACTTCCTGCATATTTACAGAAACGTAAAGATTTCGACTACTATAATGTATCCGGAGTACGCTCTACTATATCAGCAAGATCTGAATATTTTTAAAACTTCGTTATCGTACGAACGCACCTCATTTGCTACGTTCACGTGCAATTTCCAACTTATTACTTTTAAATCAAGAAATCCTAAGAAATGAGAGAACTTAGTTTATAAAGATTAAACAATTTTAAAATGATGTCAGTTTCAATAAATTTTAATTCTGCTTGTCTTGAGATTAAAGTCTATAAATTTAGTTAAACCTAGTTGTTCCATCGATACAAGATGAACTGAAGATTTACAAAGAAACCGTCTACTTTCATCCATAAAGCTTAAACAATTTCAAATAACGCAATTTTTAATAATTTTTTTTTCTATTCGTGTTTAATTTAAGACCTATAAAATAAAAATAACAAAAAAAAAAAAAAAATTTTCTACAAATTAAGTTGCGTTTTAGTATAAGATGAATCCGAACGATAAAAATGACTCAATTAAAATATAAGCGAAATTGCTAATCAATTATAGTTATGAAACAGTTGAAAAAATGTTTAAAAAAGATTTTGACAAGAAACTCGTACGCTGATTTCTTTGAAAACGTATACAGTCTGTGCGATATTCCCAAGCTTAAAGTTTAATTTTTGAGAACCATCGTGTTCATTCTCACACACACATACATAAAACATTACTAATTATTTTACTATTTATATCAAAAATAAACTCTGGGTTCCTGAAAATGTCAGGAATTTCTAATAGACATACCGTATTTACTCGTGTATAGGGCGCATGCGTGTATAAGGCGCACCCCTACCTTAGAAGTAAAAATGGCGATTTCTAAAAATCTCGTGTATAACGCGCACCATAAATTTGATACGCTAATGAAGAATGACCAAATGAATTTCAGTAAAATAAAAGTCGAAACAAACATTACACCAGACCAGAAAACAATACGAAAATGTATTTGTAGACTTCGGGTTGTAAGAGAATGACGAGAAATATGAATATTGCTAAATATTGCTAATTAGCGTTTAGATAATGTCATTAGTTCTGTTGTATAAAAAACTGCAAGGAATGAAATAAATATTCAGTATTACTTCAATTAAGTTACAGTTTCCCAATTTTAATATCTTCATTGAATAATTTCTTGTTTCATATGTATATCATTCGACTGCATCCAACAGTAAAAAATTATTCCGTGTATAAGGCGCACTTATGAGTTTTGCCCTATTTTTTTTAAAAAAAATGCGCCTTATACACGAGTAAATACGGTACTTACATATACACAATTATGCATGGAATAATTGCAAATATAACGAAAACAGATTAAAGAAAACTATCAAAATATAACAATATATTTAAATATAGAAAACCAACGATTATAAATGCACAAATAAAGTATGAGAAGGTAGCAGCAAATAGCTATTTCGAATCTACTATCGAGATTCTTCATCAGTGCAAAACTCAGCGAGCTAAAAAATAGCAAAACTGAGCAAAGAGACAGGGAGACGCAGGCTTATATACCCGCTATGGGAACAATCCCGCCTATAGAAAAGCACCCAATGAGAAGCAAGCAGCTAAAACAACTGGGAAGACAAGTAGCGACATCTATCGGAGAACAAGCAAAACAAAAACTAAAAAGCAAGTGAAAAAAAAAGTATTAAATTACAGATTTCCAAATACTCGGAAAATAAGGAGTACTAGATAAGTCATTGACTAAGGAGTGAGAATTTTTTAAGATGTGATAAGCTTCCCAAAAATCAAGATCAAGAATGGAAGGACATTTATGGATGATGGTGGCTGAAGAAAAGTTAAACTTATGTTGTGAAGACCAACAATGTTGAGCAATAGAGGAACGTTTAAGCTCTTGATTTTTGACATACCTTTTATGTTCCATTAAACGAAATCTGAGAGCACGTTTAGTCTGACCAATATAAGAAAGACCACATTGGCAAGAAATTTGGTAAATAGCCCAGTTATCTAAGCGATCAATGGGGTGCTTAAGATTTGAAAAAGCAATTTTATTAACAGGAGAAAAAGTAACATTGAATTCGAACCTTTTTAAAATTTTAGCAACTTGATGACTGATTTTGGGGAAAAAAGGCAAAACAACCAAAGCATTGGAGTTCGAATTAAAGTTTTTTCTTTCAGATTGGGTGGATTTTGTCAATTTTCTATGAATCGAATCTATAATATTAGGGGAATAACCTCGATCAACAGCAATAGCTTTTAGATAACTAAGTTCATCACTGAGTAACTGAGGAGTAGAACAAATATTGGAAGCCCGGAAAACGAAAGTTTTAAAAGCCGCAACTTTCTGGTTAGGAGGGTGAGAAGAATATCTGTGAGGTGGAAGACTGACCGCAAAAGGTTTGCGAAAGACAGTAGTCTGAAAATTATTTTCATTGCGAATAACAAGAACATCTAGAAAAGAAATGCAATTGTTCGATTCAGTTTCAAAAGTAAATTGAATGCAAGAATCAATAGAATTCATGACAGAGAGAATATGATTTATATCTGAATTCACCTCAACTAAAGCATAGATATCATCAACGTAACGAACATAGAACGGAAATTTTAAGACTTCAAACAATTTTATTTCAAAGTAATGCATGTACAAATCGCATAAGTCGGACTAAGAGCCCATAGCCGTACTAGATAAGTCATTGACTAAGGAGTGAGAATTTTTTATGATGTGATACACATAGCCAAACCGTCAATCATACGAAATAAATTCCCGTTAAATACAAAAGTATTTTGTACGAGGAGCTCATTGATCTAACTCATGCTTGCTTATTTCAAAATACTTTTGTATTTAACGGGAATTTCTTTCGTATGATTGACGGTTTGGCTATGGGTAATCCTCATAGTCCGACTTTATGCGATTTGTACATGCATTATTTTGAAATAAAATTGTTTCAAGTCTTAAAATTTCGGTTCTATGTTCGTTACGTAGATGATATCTATGCTTTAGTTGAAGTGAATCTAGATATAAATCATATTCTCTCTGTCACGAATTCTATTGATCCTAGCATTCAATTTACTTTTGAAACTGAATCGAACAATCGCCAGGAATTTCAAATAGACATACGTACATATACACAATTATGCATGGAATAATTGCAAATATAACGAAAACAGATTAAAGAAAACTATCAAAATATAACAATATATTCCACAATTGTTTCTTTTGTGATTACAATATTTCCCTTACGCTGTAAGAATACGTAAAGTAAACAGGTCGGAAGTTGCACGTCAAACATAGGAAATGAGGTGTTTCATACTATAACGAAGTTTTAAAAATATTCAGATTTTGCTGCAATAGTATACAGTATACTTCGGATACAGTATAGTATCCGAAATGTTTTGTGTGTCCTTGTAAATACTATGTGCTTTCAATTATATAGGAAGTAGAATGTCATAAACCTCAGCAATGTATATCAATTTCATAAAATGTGAAATACACTCATGTCCATAAATTAAGGATAATGCCAGTTCCAGCAAATAAAGGTACGGAAACAAAACAAACGTGACTTATTCATCAAACCCATTTATTAAACAAAATAAAAAGAACAAAAACGATGGTATATGTACAATAACATTCATAAGATCTACAATTCTTACTCCCTAGAGCAATGGCAAAAAGTACCCCCTTTAAAAAAACTTAACATTATATGGCTGTTATAATGGTTAATAAATTGTATGTCTCCCAGACGATGAAATACAGTCCGCACAATGCCTAGGCATGCTGAGTATCAAATTATCAAGCTGATCTTAGGGAAGACTACTCCACTCAGCAACCAATACTCCCGAAGCTCCGACACACATGTAGGAGGTGGCTGACGGCAACCTGTCGGCCAAGCATATTCCATACATGCTCTATCGGATTCAAGTCAGGCGAAAATACTGGCCAATCCATACGGATGATATCCTCAGCTTAAAGGCATTCATTTACGATGTTTGTTCGGTGAAGACGGGCGTTATCATCCATAAACACAAATTCTGAGTCCATGGCACCTCTAAACAAACGTACATGTTGCTCTAGAATGACGCTCCGATACGTTTGGCCTGTCGTGGTTCTGGTTTGAACATGTAGATCTGTTCTCGAGACCAGTACAATTCCACCCCAAACGAGCAATCCTAAACCACCCTAACGATGTCGTTCAGTGATGTATTGGTGGTAACAGATGCCTGCCGTTCTCCACGTGAAAGTTCGACGCGAATCAGGCTGCAAGCTAAACCTGGACTCGTCGGAAAATATTACACAAGCCCATTGTTACAATGCCCACACTGCATGTTCTCTCCTCCAGGCTAACCACAGACGACAGTGACTTCTCGTGAGTGGAACACATCTAACAGGTCTGCGAGCATATAAACCAATATTTTCCAAACGTCTGTGCACAGTTTCTCTTGAAGTAGTCGTACCCATGGCCGAAGATTGCTGACGAGGCAAATGTGATGCTGTGTTCCACTTATTTCTTTTGGCAGTTACTGTCAAATAACGGTCTTCATTCGTAGTTGTAACTCGGGGACGACCTGCACTGTAACGTCTGCAGACATTTCCATCATCTTGGAATCGTTGCCAAATTCTAAAGGTTTCACTTTGGGCAATACGAAGTTCCTCGAATACTTAAATCTGAGTACACCCACCTTCCAGACGACCGATAATTATACCACGTAAAATATCATCCGCATGTGTCCTCTGTGTCGTTCGGTTTTGGCTCTGAGAGGCTTAGAAAATGCTTGTTAACAGTTTTACTTCTTTGCCACTGTTCCTTATATACGCCTCTGTCACATTTTCGTCATTTTAACACACTATCGGAGACATCTAGTGGCTTTTATCACACTCATCTTCGTATGATATTTCTACAAGTGAAATTTTTACGTTAGAGTTTGATTTCCTTGTGATTCTGAACTATCTTTATGGACATGAGTGTAGTTTAATCGACTTAAAATGCGCTCCAAACAATGCTTTCTGCTATATCATTATGTAATGAACTACTTTAGTGTGGTCCGGTAAATTAATAACAAATATTCTTTGAACCACACACTGTACAGTATGAACATTTTAGTATGTACTTCATAGATGCATGTCAATTATATTATGTTCGAAAGAGTGTAATATCATTAAAATGCACTCTAAACTCTTTTTTTCCAATTGACCGTAATGTAACGGAATATTTTCGATTCTCTCTGTAATTAAATTTTGCATACGATATTCATAAAATTTTAAATGACACGAAAAAAATTATGTACAACAATTATTTATCTTAAATTTCAAAGGATTCGGTTGGGTAGTTTCTGCGTTGTTACATGTGGACAGACGGACAGACTCAACGACGATTGTGCTACGTATTTACATAATTACGAGTACTCCTCAAAGTGGCATATATTTCAATTAGGTAATTTTTATTCGCTTCAGAATAATTGCACTAATAGTCTTTTGAACGTACTTTTTTCAAAATGAATCATTTGACATATGTGTAATTTTTTATCCCTTTGAGCTCTGCCGGATGAATTTTCTATCATTTAATTTTAATTCCGATGTAACACAATGTCACCGGAATGTTTGACCAAATTCATTTGAAAAATGTTTAAGGCATTTTTTTTTCCGTGTATACCATAAAGCGATTTTTTTCTTTGTAAAATATTGGTGCCAATGTGACGGTTGGAATTTTGAAGAAAATTACTCACTAGAGCTCAAAGGATTAATATAAAAAATCTCCAAAATTTACAGCAATGATTTTTAAAATCTGACAAATGAGTAGACAAAATTTCAAAACAATACGAATAATTTAACCGGTAAATTTCAGCATCCATTTATCATAAAGTGACATTTTCTCTCAAGAAAAAAAATGGAAATCATTGGATTTGCCATAGAAAAGCATTATTGCGCAAAATAAAATATTTTATATTTTCCAAACGAATGAACCAAATCTTACAAATAAAAAGAATATTGCCCAGTTAAACTGATGGCATTGAGCTCGCAGGCTACGCATACTAATTGTACATTACAGCCTTGTATTTTCGTTAATTCCGTTCGAAAAAAACATTAAGAAGGGGAAACAGCTCTCCCCTTTCTCCTTTTTTATACTTAATCATTGAACCTCCTAAATTATCAAGGACATGCTTTATCAAATAAAAATCTATATCCAAAATTCAGAGCAAATCGGATAATTCTTAATAAAAACCCATTTAGCATTTATATAATTTAAGAGGAGTTATTCCCCTCTTTTATACTTAACCATTAAACTTCCAAAACTATTCAGAGATTTGAACGAAATCTGAAAATTCTGCTTGAGAAATCCATTTATACAAGTTAAGGGGAGGGGCATTAGAGCTCCCGTTCCCCCTGTTTATACTTATTCAATGAGCACCTAATAACAGCCACGGACTCGCCTCATCAGAATGATCCTATGTCTAAATTTTGAAAGAAAACTGTTAATTCTGCATAAAAATCCCGTTTATATCAATTAAGGGGAGGGGCATGAGCCTCCCGTTGACCCTGTTTATACTTATTCAATGAACACCTAATAACAGCCACGGATTCGCCTCATCAGAATGATCCTATATCTAAATTTTGAAAGAAAACTGTTAATTCTGAATGAAAATCCCGTTTATATCAATTAAGGGGAGGGGCATGAGCCCCCCGTTGACCCTGTTTATACTTATTCAATGAACACCTAATAACAGCCACGGTATCGTTTCATCAGAATGATCCTATATCTAAATTTTGAAGGGAAACTGTTAATTCTGTATGAAAATCCCGTTTGTATCAATTAAGGGGAGGGGCATGAGCCCCCCGTTCCCCTGTTTATACTTATTCAATGAACACCTAATAACAGTCACGGAATCGCCTCATCAGAATGGTCCTATATCTAAATTTTGAACGAAAACTGTTAATTCTGCATGAAAATCCCGTTTCTATCAATTAAAGGGTAGGGCATGAGCCCCCCGTTCCCCCTCTTATACATATCGAATGAACTCCAAAAACTAATCAGGGAAGCGCCTTATCATGATATACCTATATACAAAATTTCAAGTGGATCCGATATTTTTATCATGAGTTATCGCGTTACGCACGAACGTACGTACGAACGTACGAACATCCATACAGAACGGACGGGCACATAAGCTCTCAGGCTATGATAGCCTGTGAGCTAATAAAAAAACGAAATTTTCGATATTGTGAGAATATTTATAGTTTTCTCGAGAAAGTTTCAATTTACACAAAAACGGTATTCTTAAACGTAGATAGAATAAATGGGTATTTCCTATCTTAATTTCTTTCTTTAGGTAAAGTAAATAAAATAAGGCCTGAAATGAAATGAAGTTTTTAAAACTCCTTTTTCTTAGCAAGATTTCTCTCAAAGTACAGAAAGATAAGGCATTCGTATTTAAATCCTGTATGATGCTGTTAAAAGTCAAATGCCTATTGAAAGCTTATACGTAAAGTTTTTTAACACGAGGTGAAGACATTTACATAAAATGTAGAGTCTATAGCATTTATATAAGAGAGGATTTGATATGGTAACTGAACTAAAGTGTTAGAAAGACATTCCGCTCTTAATTTTGTTTGAAAACTACGATTTACTTTCAGAATATATCTCAGATTTTTTTTTCTTTTTTTGCCAATTATATGTTTAGGAACACCTTTCATAGTACACTGTTAAAACTAATGGTGACACATTGCGCCTTTTAAGGGTGAAAGGCTTGTCTCACTGGTGACGCCCCTAAAGGAGCCAAAATAGCACCTTTAATCAGGGTGAAAAGATGGCACCCTTAATCCAGAGTGCCCAATGATAAAACATTAAAAAATATACTAACCGACTTTCGGCCCTCGATGGATTCGAACGCAGAACGTCAGATTATAAGCTCAGAGCCTTATCCACTCCGCCATCAAGCTCACCTTCAAAGTCTTCCTGAAATGTTCATATGTCCTGAAATTCAAAGGTTGCTTTATATAAAAAAGCTCGCCAAAAGTTAGACTGTTAAAACTAATGGTGGCACATTGCACCTTTTAAGGGTGAAAAGCTTGTCTCACTGGTGACACCCCTAAAGGAGCCAAAATAACACCTTTAATTAGGGTGAAAAGATGGCACCCTTAATCCAGAGTGCCCAATAATAAAAAAATTAAGAAATATACAAACCGACTTTTGGCCCTCGACGGATTCGAACTCACATTGTCTGATTACAAGCTCAGCGCTCTAACCATTCGGCCATCAAGTTCATCTTCAATGTCTCCTTGAAATGTTCAAATGTCCTGAAACTCAAAGGTTGCTTTATATAATAAAGCTCGCCAAAAGTTAGCCGAGCGAAGTTCTAAACGAAATATGGATAGCGTATAGCACTGATAGTCATCGTAGGAAAAAATTGCTGTGTTGATCCACCAGTGGTAGCGAGTTGAAGGGCAAGGATACACGTAACAAAGCATGCACAAATGACTAAGGGGTGAAAATCTTCCAACGGCATGCATTGCGCGGCACCCTAATTAGCGTGAAACACCGAACGGCACCCCAAACACATTTTCAAGCCCGCGGGTGTCAAATTGTAACACCTTTTCACTCCTGGGCGCCAAATACAACCGGTTTTCCACTTTTCTTTTTAATAGTGTAGCCATCCGAAGTTCTAAACAAAATTGGGATAGCGTATAGCGGTGATAGTCATCGTAGGAAAAAATTCCTGTGTTGATCCACCAGTGATAGCGAGTTGAAGTGCAAGGATGCACGTTACAGAGCATGCGCAAATGACTAAGGAGTGAAAATCTTCCAACGGCATGCATTGCGCGGCACTCTAATTAGCGTGAAACACCCAATGGCACACCAAACACATTTTCAAGCCCGCTGGTGCCAAGTGATTTAACCTTTTCACCCCTGGGCGTCAAATGCAACCAGTTAGTCACTTTTATTTTTAACAGTGTAATGTGATAGTAAAATACACAAAAGGCTACAAGATATTTTTAAGAGCCATTCTATATAAGGATCACCCAGGCTGGCATTAAATGGTAAACAGATTCATGTGATTCTTTTCCCTCAGTGAGATGACCATTAAAAAAAGTCCAAAATATTATTTCTGTGGAACAACTGGTTTTAATTTAGTGGGTGGTCAAAGGGTCAGTGCCCATCTTGAAAAATTGATATTTTGCGTTTTGCATAGAATTTTTCATAGTATGCATTGAAGTTATCCCACAAAACAAATTGCATGGTTGTATTATATAAGATCTGACCTTTGCTATTCAAGAATAAAACTTATGGGATATGTGTAATGCAATGAGCTAGGGGGCTGCAAAAGTTTTGACATATGTAGCTTTTTATAATAAAATCATCCCATCATTTTTAACTGCTGTATGGTGATATGAAACACAGAAAAGTAGGCTCTTACATCGGCAGACTTACATTCCAAATTTTTATGCCAAATTTCCAAAAAACTTACTTTTGCCTATTTTAAGAGAGGTGTACTAGATATGCATTAAAGTCAGAAACCTGTAAAATAATAATAGAAATGTAAAATGGCCATTCACCTTTCAAAATCACCAAACGTAAACATCATCGGAATAAAGCAGATTTTATAGGGTAATGGATATCGCACTTAGGAAATATGCTCCCCACGGCCACAGCATTCATTCACTGACAAGATTAACAAGTTGGAAATTGCACGTGAAGCGTAGCAAATGAGGTGCGTTCGTACGATAACGAAGTTTTAAAAATATCACTCTCATGTATCTATCACATAAAATTGTAAATAATTACAATTAAAATGCGCACCAAACAATGTTATCCCTATACCATTATGCAATGGAATACTTTTGTGTGGCCTTGTAAATCAATAACAAATATTCTTTGCACCACAGATTATGCAAAATGTATATTATAATATGTAATATAGATGCATATCAATTTTATTACGTTCGAATGAGTGTAACACTATTAAAATGCATTTGAAACATTTTCCCCCATTAACCGTAATGTAACGGAACACTTTTGATTGCCCCTGTAGTTCAACTATTCATCCGATTTTGATAAAATTTGAAATAACTCGACAGAATTTTGTAATAATTATGTATTTAAAATTTCAAACGATTAAAATGCATTTGAAACTTTTTTCCCCATTGGCCTTAATGTAATGGAATCCTTTTGATTGTCCCTGTAATTGATCTATGCATCCGATTTTCATAAAATTTTAAATGACTCGACAAAATTATGTAATAATTATTTATTTTAAATTTCAAACGATTCAGTTGAGTAGTTTTTGTGTTGTTATTTGCGGACAAACGGACAGACAGACGGACGGATTGAACGACAACAATAGGTGCTACGTATTTACATAATTACGAACGCACCTAAAAACAATTTACAAATTTTTTTTAAATGCATATATTTTATTATTTTAACATAAATTGCATTATTTGTTGTATAATAATAAATATTTAAATTTTTTTCCTGTACGAAGTGAAGTGAAAACAAGGGAAAAGAGATCTTAAATGAAGTGAAAAGAAGTGCATGTATATTTTTTTATTTTAACATCAATTGTATTATTTATCTATAACAAATCGTAATTAAAATTAATGAATAAAACTACCTTCATATTTTTTTTATAAAATTGTACGCTTAAGTAAAACCACTTAACGTACGTAAAATTACTTATAATAAACGATCGTTACTATCTAAAATTATAATTTATAGTTCGCCGAAAAAAAAAAAAAAAAAAAAAAAAAAAAAAAAAAAAAACCGCAATAGATATCATTTTCGTTTCTGATGCGTTCATATCTGCATGAATTTGATTTCTTTTGTTCCAAATGTTTGTAAAAAATCTATTTAATGAAAAGATAACTAAAAAAAAAAGTTAATCATGTTTGTAACTTTTTTTTGTTGAAAATTTCTCAGCGTGTACTTTTAACAATGGAATGCAAATTCTCGAAAATGAATTTGACTTCATAGCATTATATTATCAGAACAATAATTACTTTATCGACTTCCAGTTCTGATGAAATTGATTCAAATAAAGTTAATGATTTATTTTCATAACTTTCGAATAAAGTAATGGGAGTTTAAAGCAATTTAAAGTAAAAAGTGGTTAAAACAGAATTATCCAAAATGTTTAAAAAATTTAGTATTGTGATTAATTTTTAATGTTTAAATTTTCTTTTACTTTGAAAGTTCATGTGGAAATCCGATGACGTAGTGTTAGAAACTGATGCGCTGCAGGCCAAGAGTTCTATTTCGTTTTATCATTTCGCGATTGATTAAGTAAGCATCAAGTTTGCTTAGGAACTAAACAACGAGGGTCTCGCGTTAGGCTGACCGCTTGACCGGGACGCATGCTCCATAGCACATGGGGGCCAGGGTAAAGAAATCAGAGATGGTCATTATCGTTTCATATTCTTCATGGATTGTATGGACACAAAATTTATTTTTTCTTTTAAGCTTCATTATTAACACTGAAAAACAATAATGGAATTTTTGAACTTATTATAATTAACATTAATGAATTGAAATACAATACCATCCTTAGATTTTGTAATAAAATAGCACGATTAAGTGGTATCACTCAATGCATTTAATTCATTATAAAAGATTGTTAAAATTTAAAAATAGAGTTTGTTATTCACTGAAAAGAAACACAATGGATATAATTTTGGTTTCTGATGTTCTTTTGTTCAAATTTTTAAAAAGAAATCGATTAAATGAAGAAATATTGATAAAAAATGTAATCGTGCTTGTAGATTTTATTTGTTGAAAATTTCGTACAATGTATTTTTAACAATGTAATGTAAATTTTCGAAATATTATTTATTTGCAGCCATTATAATATTGGTCTCAATGGATGAAATTTATTGAAGTAAAAATAATGATTGCTTTTTATACAATAGAAATAAAATAATGTGAAATAAACGCAATTCAAATAATTTTTTTTACGAACATTATTGTTTCAGATGTTTAAAAACATTTAGCAATTATGATAAATTTTTAATATTTAAATTACGTTTAATTTATAAATTTTTATAATCAACCATGAAAAATAATATTTTGAAGTGTAAATAAAATTTCTCTAAATCCTAATATACACGTAATTGCGAATTTGTATGTATACATACATTTTCAATAATGTGGATATATTTTTTCTTCAGATGAGAAATAAGAGCATTTTTTTTCTTTTCTGATCGGCTGTTTCAATATTGTTAGAATATCAGGAGAATTAAAACAAATATTTTTAGACAAAATACGCTCCAATTTGAAGCAACTTCCTACTGCAGCCTTATTACAGAGGTATTTCTGATTCGTGTGTTGTTTCAAATGTTACGCTAAAAAAGTAGAAGTTTTCCGAACTATGTTCTATTATGAATTTTCTTATTTTACCCAGAATAATAGCTGAAACCAAAAAAGAGTGTTTTCAGCCTTTAAACATCTACTCTAAAAGTTTTTCCTCAGGAAAATACGTCTGCAAATTCCCATTCTTTTTTGTTTCTTAGAAATAGAATAAAATGTTAGAAAAAATAAATATGAATGTTTAAGAGTTCAAAATTCTTAACATTTTCGGAAAATAGTTTTCTGATGAATGTTTCCCTATTCAGTGGAGAAAAAATGCATAAGAGATCTTTTATTCTAACATTTAACGTAGCAGATTATGTTTCTTTAAAGACATCTCATTATAGATATTTTTAATGTATAACTTCAAGATGGTTATTTATTCACAATAATTACTTTCTATAAAGTGATTTTATGTATTTCATATAATTTATATGAAGACGCACGTAAGAAGATTTATTCACGCTTTTTAGAACGATTTTTTTACTCGTCAATTGTCTAAAAAATATGTACTAGGATAAATAAATAAATAAAAAAGTAATACCTTATTAAAAGAAATTCTAAGCGGTTACATCTCAATGCCAATTTTTTTACATTGCTATAAGAGAAATCTTTGCACTAATAAAAAATGTATAAATAAAGAGGGCGCCTTAGACTTTGGAGAAGCGTACAGTTATTTTTAATCGATATAATTTTAAATCTCATTAAATGCTTTCAAATGCTTAGAGTTAAATTTTGAACTCAAATTCTGAATTGTTGGGACTGTTTAAGTAGCGCAAAATTGAACTGCGTTAGAGAGTGGGGGGGTGGGGGTGGGGAAGGAGGTTTAAATTTCAACTCCTGAACATACTTCAGTTTGCGCTTCTTAACCCCTCCCAAAGATTCAGAATTTGAGTTCAAAATTTAAGCTTAAATCTAAGATTTCGAAAAATTTAATAAGCTTTTGAAAACCTTTAATTAGATACAAAAAATTATGGTTAAAATTAGTGGTTGGTTACTCCTAAGTTTAAGACGCCCTCTACCGGAATTTTTTAAAATTTATCTTTAAAATCAGTATCTTTTTTCAAGAAGATACTGACTTAAAGAGTAGTTTTATTTTAAACCGCAAACGAATCGACCAATTTTTCCGTTTTTATAATCATTTGAAATTTGAACTCTCTTCAACATAGTTCAGTTTGTGCTATTTAACCACTCCCAGCTATTCAGATTTTGAGCTTAAAATTTAAGTTTAAGTATAAGCTTACGAAACAATTTAATGAGATGCAAAAACTAGCGGCAAAAAATAGTTGTTCTTTACTTCAAAGTCAAAAGTGCCCTCTATCGGCATTTTTCGAAATTTATCTTTATAAAATATTTTCAAGAAAATACCGACATAAAGAATAGCTTTAGTGACAACCGCAAATCAATTGACCAATTTTTCCGTTTTTTATGTTTATTTGAAATTCTGGACCCTAAAGTTTAATATCTCCTTCGTTCAGAACCCTTAGTTTCCTATTTACGATTGCTCATCTTCATGTGTTCTATCACCCTCTAGCGTATGTACCATGAGTTTAGGGAAACACTGTGTGTGTGTGTGTATATATATATATATATATATTAAATTGCAATAAAGTAAAGGCATCCATATATTTAATAAATATATACAAGTCTTATTACTTCTTTTAAATCCGATTTGTTCCCATTTTGGAAAATTAGAATAATAACATCTTTTGAATGAAAGTATAAAAATAGTAATACTTTAAAAAATAGCTAGAGGAGGCACATATAGAAGTGCAACATTAATGTGTAATATTATAGTGTAATATTATAAGTGTAATGTTATAGAATATAGATGCTACCATAGAATAAGAATGATATGACGAAGTGAAAATGATGATACGCATAATGTAGATGGTTAATATGTAATTATTTATCACAGCTGAAAAGTTGAACCTCTCTTATATTTCGTGGTCGGTGGAATCTGGCAGAAGGTGTTTTAATGAAAGGTGGTATTTTTAAGTATAAAAGTATACTTTTATAAGAATTTGGAGCGAAATTGAAACGGAAAAATGGCGAAAATTATTTATTTATATATATATATATACATATACAATTGAAAAAGGAGACCGCTTTATCATAGCAAACGCGGTAGCGTTTGGTATAATATGTTTAAGAAATAGAAAGTGCAAACAACTTTCTAAAATTTCTGGCGAACCAGTTGAGATACGGCAGTGAATTTTTTTTTAAAGATAGAAATCGACGAGACGAATAAAATGATAGCATTCAAAAAATTACTGCAGCTTAGAATAGTTTTTTATTTAATTAAAAAAAATTAAGGAAAAAAATTCAACTAAGTCTAGCTAACGTTTCCGTGGATGGATTAACTTCGTTTTTGGTTTATTTTAATCCTCATGGTTAAACTTAAGACAAATTTTTTTTCATCTTTGTATGTTTGACGGTTGCTGAGAAAATCGAATTTTTGTCTGAAATTTCCAGCTGAACATAGTCTTTTTCTTACATTTGTTACTTCTTGTAATTGTTGCAAGTAAGTTTAAGTGAACATAAAAATTGCTATGCATGTAACATAAATAAATAGATTAGATAAATCACGTGAAAAAATACTTATTTGTTGTTATTTTCATGTATCATCACTATCTATTTTGACGAGCGAAGTGAAATATTTTTTTTATTTATTAAATTCTCATTTATTTAAGTTAAAAGCCGCCTCTGGCAAAAAGTTTAGTCTCTCTTAAATTTATGCTAGCCATTGTAATATGATACTTTTATTCATAATTTTATTTACTTGCTTATCTGAAGGTCCATATGATGAAATCAACAAATTTAGGCGACCAGGGCAAGATTTTGCGGAAAAGTTCATTATCCTGTTCTGGTTGATGTGTTTGGCGAATAAATCAAAAATGGCGCCGGAAGACCGAATAGCAATTTTTTTTAACCGCTAAAGCGGCGTAACCGTGTTTTTCCATCACGTAATATTTTATTTCAAAAACTGATTTAACACAAGATTGACATTAATACTGTTTTTTTTTAATTGTACAAGACAAAAAGATATGTAAAGTTATTAAGTACAAACGTTCATACCAATATTTTTCACAATTATTATTTTATGAATAATTAGACGTAAATGGAAAAATATACAGGATATTTAGAAGATAAGCGTAAAAATATGGTTTTAAATTTTTATAAACATTTATTTGAGCCTTTGAGACGTAAGGTAAGGGCTTCTCGGTAAGAAATCCGGTTTGGCGCAACACAAGAGCGGTGAGTCGGGCGCTCCATGATGATTCGGACGTGAGAATGTGACAGCTTTTTTTGAAGGTACTTTGAATGATTCTAGGTCAGTTAAATTATTACTTATTTTATGAATGTCTTATTAATATAAATCTGTTTGCCAAAGCTTTACGAAAACTACTTTTGTATATTTAAATCATTTTTTGTACAGTGTATAAGTAAATTTTTTAGTAAGCAGACAGATTTATGTAGCTTTACACTGTAAAAAAAAACTGTAAACTTACTAAACTTTTTCTAGAAATTGGGATTCCTAGAACTTTTCATGTAACGGTAACAGCAAAAATCATGTAACAAAATCAGTCACAGGAATTTTTGCCATTACCGTAACATGAAAAGTTCTAGGAATTCCAGTTTCCAAGAAGAAGTTTCGTAACTTTACAGATTTTTTATAGTGTACATCTGTAGACTTATTGATATTTTTTATAGTGTATAATGATTTCTATTCATAAAAAGGGTATGGGTCGAAAAGGGCAGTTGCTTCTTTCCGAATTTTTAAAATTTATAAAAATATTAAAATTTATAAAAATAATATCTTATTTAAAATATCAAATTTAAATTCTATTTTTCTGACATGATGGTAATAAAATTTGTTGTACGCAAATGATTTAAAGTAAACAGACACCGAGAGAAAAAAGATGACTTTTTTGGATACGATCTTTATCGGTTTTATTGTTAGATTTTTCATTATGTTTCAGATTGCTTCAAACGGGTCTCGGGTTTTGTTTATAAATATTTTAACATTCTTAATAAACGATAAATTTTGTAATAATGAAATATTTATTAGAACTTTTGAATGATAAATGTAAAGGTAAATTTGATTTAAAATTCTTTTAATCAATTGATAGTTTTTTGTCCGTGAATAGCAGCAATTCTATTTTATTTTATTTTATTTATTACCACTCCTTCATTTTTAATAAATTGTACTTTGATATGAATTTTTGAAGCTACCTTGTTACAGTATTTTGGATAGTTGTATTGTTTCAAATGTTATACCAAAAAAGTAGCAATTTTCAAAAATATATTCTTTTATGCATTTCCTTTTTTCATCACAGAATAGGAGAGGAAATCGGAAAGAAATTCTTTTATGCATTTAAACATCCATTAAAAAAGTTTTCTAAAGGGAAATATGTCTGTAATATTCTATACTATTCCGGTTTTTTAAAAAAGGAATAAGATCTAGAAACAGAGGAATGTGAATAGCTTAAGTTTTCAAAATTTTTATTATATACGGAATTTTTTTTTC
This sequence comes from Maratus speculifer, assembly GCA_964019185.1. Lineage (NCBI taxonomy): Eukaryota > Metazoa > Arthropoda > Arachnida > Araneae > Salticidae > Maratus > Maratus speculifer. The sequence goes on along the minus strand of OZ025297.1, from coordinate 19,431,279 downwards.
CATATAAATATTCCTCAAATGTTCCTCAGAAAATTGCAAGAGAAAAAATACTTTTTATTCAGCATGATTGGGCATTGACTTTTCTTCTAAAACGTCATTAAAAATATTTTAATGAATGTCGTGTCTCAAAAAATTCTTATCTCTTAGAAATGAGTTGTCAAATGAACTTTGAAAAGTGCTCTGAACAAGGTAGGGAGTCAGATTAATTTAATGTTATAATCTTCCTGTTAGGTTCCAAAAGTTATATTGCTTAAATTTTTAACACAATCTGTCTGGACAAAATTTAGCATTTAGAAAAATTTCTCGCTTGTTGCAACAAACTTGTTGTAAAAAATGTATGTCCGTATATTTGTTATTGACTGAGATATGCGTAAATGAAAATCGAAAGAGTTATGCGTAATCGAAAATTGACTATTGTGATAATTATTATATATATATATCTATTTCAAAACATAAATTTTTGAGATATTGGAAGATAAAGGAAAATTATAAAATAATTCTTTAAATAAAGGGTAATTGATGCTTGGAAAAATAGTAATAGGAAATCAATAAAAATTGCAGAAAATGTTTTAGAAATTCTCAAAAAATCGCCAGAAAAGTGGTATATATCTATTTTATCTCCTTCTTTTAATTCTGGTAATTTTAAAGGCACACATATGCAGCAATTTGGTAATGTACTAGTTAAAAATAAAGTAAAAAATTCGGCGAAATAGAAAAAAATCAAGCAAACGAACAGCACTCCCCATCCTAAACAACAACAGCACCGAGTTTCTGAAGCAAGCGTCAAAATTCTTTATATATTGTGTGATAGGAAAAGTTATGATTTATAGATGTCAGGATTTTTACCACTCTTTTGGAAAAGGAGTTGTCTTTTTAACTGTAAAAAGTTTCAGATTAAATAAGGCGAAGAATAATTTAAACATTTTTTTTTTTAATTAGTAGTTTTCCATTCAGTGCATCTTCAAATTATACATTACATAGAAACTTTCGCTTGTGACAATCAGGCAGGAATAAGTCGAATGAAATCATTTACGAATATTTCTCGATAATCGACGATAGTTAATAAAATAGCAAAGCTGTTATCTGAAATCTGTCATAAATAGACTCACCAGATCACAGAATTTTCGGTACTTTTCAAAATAGAGGTCTTGGCAGTTTTTTTTAAAGCTCGGTGTAAATCGATTTTCAGATTTTCAGATGTGTGAACAGCCATAAAGAAAATCATGATAAACTTTATTTTTTTCTATAAATGTTTTCAATTGTATAAATTTTTTAATTATATATATATATATATATATTGTTGTTCTTATTTATAGACAATTTACTTCTTCTTTTAAGTAAAAAGAGATAAATAGTTTGTTTATACTTAATAAATTTTATAATTATCGAACAGAAAATATGCATGTAACTGCCCTTTTCTAGCTAAGACCATCTCCTTAATCTTGCCAAGGACCGGATATAGGAAAATCCCCCAATCCTCGCTTCCACATCTGGTTCTATAGCTAAACAATACAGAATAACGCGTCATATACTAAAACTATCTTTGAAAAACTATTGAACTAATTAATGCATATCACATCAAAATTGTTTATTATAATTTTTACGGAAATGAATCTTTGATAAATGTGATCATTCATGTGGTAATGGGGAAATTTAGTTTAGCAAGAAAACGCCTAACTGATTAAAATTTCTCTTTAAGCAATTTATACTTATAGACCGAAACGTACTTGAATACTTTTGTTCTGCCCTGTATTTTACCTAGTGCCATTATTACAAGCCAGTATTTTTCTAAAATTAAGTTCAAACAAAAACATTCTCAAAACTACTTAAATCACATTTTCAGAAATTATTATCCATAGATGAACATGTATACAACTCTTTGTGTGACCCTGTATATCATTTTATCTATATTATACAAACATTTCTCAGTACACTGAAAGCAATCCAACGTAAAAATGCATAACTTATTTAAAACGAACTTTAAATGAATTACGCTGATATTCATAAACCTCTACAAGCTCTTTCGTGTAACCCAGTTTATCAATTATAGCATTTATACGCACCATATAATAAGCGTACATTAACTTAAAAGCGCATACCGTAATTAAAAACGCATTTCATCCATCTAGCAGCAATCATCGATAATATACAGTCTTTCAGATAGAATATACTATTTGAAATCTTTTGTGTGTCCCTGTAAATGCTATGCACTTCATATTATACGTGAAATAATAAACCTCAGGGGCGTATACAGGGTGAGTCATAAATATCGAAACAATAGGCTATCTCCTTAAATATTGCCTCTAGACCCATACTTCCATTTGCAAAAATTCATAAAAAAGGTGAAATTTTTGATGAGATAAGTTGCAACTCCATGGGGGGGTCTATTTGAAAAAATATTAATATTAAATTTTTATACGGACCCGTAGAGCAAAATTACCGATTAGTAAATTATTCCTTATCCATTCCTAAATTGAACAAAAAAAATTTCATCTCCGTATCTAAATATCTGACAGAGATATTAAAATCCAAAATTCGCGACTTACACCACTTTACCATGCCTGTAAACGAAGAAGTTTCGATTTGATTTCAAAGCAAATAAGGGATCGTCTATAAATTATCCGTATTAAATGTCGATTCAAGACCGTGCCGCTTATTTGAACATAACAAAGCAGCGTATTGATTTAAATCAAAACTTGTTTTCAAAATATAAGGATCGTTAGCACTGGAGGTCTGAATGGATCGAAATATCTATGTCCGTACCCAAACCGACCTATAGGGGAAAAATTTCTGCCCGGAATGGAAAAATGTTAAAATCATAATCCGGACCACCCTGGAAAAAAGTTTAAATTATAGCCCGGCTCAGCCGTGAATTTCTACATAGTTTTTTACTTCAGTGTTGTTAAAAATTGTTTCGCGGGGAGGAGTTCTGACCAAGAATACTTATTATAGCTTTTCGTTTTTTATATTTATACTTTTTATTATTAAAGATGCCGCAAAGGCTGTGATACATTTATTTTATCAATGAATCTCTGGTTATATCTAAATGTTTCACTTATATTTTAATATCGCTAATCCATATCCCGTGCGTTGGAGACCTTGAAAAATGTTATACAATAAAACCTTTTAAGACGGAATAACATAGGTAAGAGAAAATACGTAATAGACAAATGCCCTTCGTAGGAGGGTTAAATGGAGTTTATTTTTTCTCAGGTATTATTGTATTCATTTTCCATGGAACAACACATTTTTTGTTTAAGACAGAATTCCGTCATAGGCAGATTTTTTTTTCTCTGGTTTTATTGTGTTTAATTTTCTAGCATTTAAATATAATATTCCTTAAAAAGTAAATTTTAAATTTTTTTTATTTTTAAATAAAAGCGATTTTAAAATTTATGTGGTTTTTGTAAAAATTTTGATTGAACCAAATTTTACTTATTTTATGCACTTATTAAGTCAGTCAGAGACTGTGATTTTAATATGGATTGTTCGAGACCGGGTTTGAAATTTTCGTCCAGGGCAGACCTGGGAAGAAGAAAGCAGACCCCTTCAGTATGAAAAAAACATTAGATCCGGATAGGCGCGAGTCTTTAGGAAAAAAAGTAACATCTCGGTGCTGATCTGACCTGGGCCCAGAATACAGATTTTTTAATAGCCTCTCCAGGACGATAAAAAGTTTGAAGTTATGAGAGCTAAATTTTTAAAAAATACTTAATCTGCATGTTAGAAAAGCAATGCTTTTAAATAACTGATGGGCAGTAAAATAATACATTTCGTTTTTCTGTATAATGAATTTTTTCCCGATTACTTCCTGTCTTTAAATTATTAAAAGTTAAGAATTTTTAAAGAAAAGAAGTACAAACTTGAAACATGTCATTTTTAATTATTTTACATTAGTTTTATTTTAAAAAAATATTGAAAAATTATATCTTTTGAAAATATGATTTTTTTTTAAAGTTATTATTATTTCAATAAATATTTTTAATAGTTCTAAAGTTAATATTGAAAAACAAAGACCACGAAACAAAAAAAAAAAAAAAAAAAAAAAAAAAAAAAAAAAAAAAAAAAAGATTCTAATTTTTAATTAAATGGAAAGAAATTGAAATACGATAATTAATGTTTTGATTTATAACGATTTTTTACTATCCTATTTAAAACAGTACTAACAAACCATGATAAATTTTTATAAATTTTATGATAAATTTTAAGTTGTGATTTTCATAGCAAATTATATGACTAACAATCACAAAAAAAAAAATAAAATCAAAATTCTAACTCAAAAGATATATTTTTACACATTTCCTACAATTGTTAAAGTAACATTTTCTTTTAAATTGCGCGCATTTCAAATTGTGTCTAATCCCTTAAAACCTGATGAATTATTCAAACGGCTATAACTCTGCGAATTTTAAAAATATGAAGATGCAACTTTCTGTGTCTTATTCAGTATTGGATAAGGAAAGTTTTCCTAATTGGAATTTTTATCCTCCGGGAGCCGTATAAAAAGTTAATTTTCGTACTTTTTCAAATAGACCCCCCCATGGAGTTGCAACTTATCTTATAAAAAATTTCACTTTTTTTTATGAATTTTTGCAATTGGAAGTATAGGTCTAGGGGCAATATTTAAAGAGATAGCCTATTGTTTCGATATTTATGACTCACCCTGTATGAATTTTATTATACATGAAATCATTTAACATAATTAAAATATGTCGCAAACAATTCCCTCCTTTATTATTGTGTAATGAAATTCTTTCGGCCCTGTAAATAAATTATAACTACTGTTTTCACTGCATAGTTTATAATGTACATTTTAGTTCACTTTGTTAAATTGCATACAAATTTAAACGTGTTTGACAGAATTGACATCTTTGAAATTCACTTGAAACAGTTTTTTTCCCATAGGCCATAATGTAATGGAAAACGTTTGACTATCCCTGTAAATAAAGTAATCATGGTAGAAACTTAATTTTCAACAGGGTTCGTTCTAGGATAAACTTCAATAACATCCAAAAATTTCATGGCGATACTTGGATATTTGCGAGAGTTAGAGCGTGGACAAACAGCCAGACGGCCAAACACTTTCAACTTTGTTGGAAAGTGTTAAAAGGAACAAATCAAAAAAAAAAAAAAAAAAAAAAAATGTTAATTTGTAGAATTTGCATTTTTTCTTAACCTGCCACAAAGAGATAAATCTTCAAATGCTATATAAATTGAAATCTTTCCGATTGAATAATTTTTAAGTATAATGAATATTCCTTTCGCATATAGATTAAATATTTTTATTTTATAATATTATCGTCCAATAAAATATTTTTCTGTTCTTTTCTGTCTTAAAAAAATAAAATTAGCAAAACTCTTTTTTTTTTAAATTTCAATTATTTTTTTATTAAAGATGTATAAACATTTAAATTATTTCTTGAATTATAATGAACGCCAAATAAATAACCTCCCAAAATGGTAACTTTATCGTCCAAAATAATGGAATTTTCTGTCACACACTACAACTAATCTACATAAAACTATGTGTTTATGTAGAAACGTATGTGTATGTGTGTATGTATGTAGCTTAAAACCTCCCCTATCTACTAATTCAATGTATGTCAAAATAAATTTAGCAGAATTTGAGTAGTCGGAACGAAATTTTCATTTGTATTTTATATACATAAGCAAATAAAGCATGGAATAAAAATTTAATTACAGTTTACTATCGTTAATTCGAAATCGGATAATTCGAATCTTCTCTTAATTTGAACTAAACATGAAGTCCCGAAATTTTTAAAGGCAGAATAACGTTAAATCTTTTCATTAATTCGAACTCATTTTCTCTTGACATCGTTTAATTCGAACTAACGACAATTCCGATTTTTCATTCTTCCTTTCTTTCTCACGGATTTCGGGGAATTTGAATAACTTTCTTTCTTGATTTTTTTTTTTAAATTGTTCCGAACAAGTATACATATAATACGATGCAATTGATATCCACATTCTTAGTGCCCCGTATGTCCACCAGTGACGCTTTAAATTTTTCTTCCATTGTGCTTGTTTCTAATCTTTTAATCAGTTTACGTATTTATCTATTATAATTTAGTATTAAATAATATTCTAAGTATAACAGGCGAATGAATTTTAAAAACACTATAACATTATTTTCTTTGTAATAGTACCATATTAAGCATGTTTTCATTTCATATTTTCTATTAATTCAAACTTCGGGTAATTCGAACATTTCTTGTGGTCCCGACGAGTTCGAATTAACGAGAGCCGAATGTAATAGCATTCAAAATTATGGAAAGAAAAAGCGTAAAACATTCAAAATTGTATACTTAATTGAAAAATATTATCTCAAGAAAAATATGGTTATTTATTTAACATCATGCACTTGCTTCATAAAACGCATCTTAAATATGCAAAGACATTTGAAAATGCAGCTTGTGTTACGTTTAAATGCAGTAAGCTAGATGAAGATATTTCTCTGGTTTGAATACCGTGTGAGTTAAGTGTTATTTCTTTACTCTTGTTTGAATGAAATATAAGTATTCTGACCTTGATGTAAATGTTTTCTTGAAGAGTGAGAAATGAAATTCATAAAGACGTATATATTCATAAAGTTTGTAATTGAAAAATAATTTTTGATTTTGAAACGGAAATTTTTAAATTAAAAATAAATAAATAATAGTTACAAAATAATAATAATAATATTAAAAATAGTAATAATAACCGAAAATTTTCTGTAATTTGCGGTAAATAAAACAAAAATGGCACCAATGTCTTGATTGCCAGTATGATTTCCGTATTTTAACGGAAGTATTTTTACATTGTATGGGATTTTTTTATCGTAAAAAATCTTTCCAATGTATGAAAATATTAATTATTGTTTTCGGGAATGACTCACACACACGATATTCTTAAAAATCGATAGAATCGAAGTGTTTTTTAAATCTTTTTTTCTTACTCTTATAGAGAAAGTAAATAAAAAAATCACTTTGAACTGAAATGGATTTTTTAAAGCTGCCTTTTCTTAGTAAGATTTCTTTTACGGTAAAGAATAAAAAGGCATTCGTATTTAAATTTTGAAAGATGCTCTTAAAAGTCAAATGCCTATGGAAAGCTTTTAGGTAAAGTTTTGTAGTGTGAGTGCAAAAATTTACATAAAATATACATTAGAGAGTTTTTATATAAGAGAAGACTGAATATACTAACTGTACTAAGGTTTCGAAAGAGATTCCGTTCTCAATTTTGCTTAAGCCCTGTGTGACTGTGTTTTTTTCAGAAATAGTTGAGCTTTTTTAAGAAACTAAACAACATGTTTAAAAACGCATTTTGCAATCAAATACCCAAAGGGTTTAAAATGTATTTAAACATATTGTATGTTTTAAGAAAATCAATAGTTTCGTGAGTTTTTTTTTAGTTTTTCACTGAACTGATCTGTTTTCGATTGTTGTAAATGATTGTAATAACTAAAATCAAAGAGTTAAAAGAAAATCTTTCTGCAAGGATAAATTTGAAAAAAATTATCTCAAATTATATTTCAGAATTTTCATATTATTTTTCTTAACACGAAAATTACTATCCATATGTAAATAAAAATGACTCTTGAATCTGATTTTGTAAAACAAAAGTGTCTTATTATTTAAAAATCAGAAAATTAGTCAAAACTTGTCCAAATTCCTACACTATTAATTCTAAAAAAGAAACTTCTTTAATTTTCCTAATTTTTTTAGTTCATTTGCATTACCATACCAACTATGATGATAGCTATGAATGGATGATACATATAATCGAATGATTAACATTAAAGAAATAAAAGAATGGTTGTCAAATGTACCTTTTTCTATAATTTACGAGGATTTTAAAATAAAGTTTATAAGCAGCAGTATTCGAAAAGGGAGAAGTAAGTATTTTTCCGAGAGTAGAAACAGATGGTTCTCGTTATCTTACAGCAGTTATATGGGTAGATAGACTGGTGATTGACGTGGTAAGACGTTTAATAAGGTGATTTCGCTATTGCCACTTTGATAAGAATACGTGAACCCTCTACTGCAAATTTCCTGTCATATTACATTATGGTGCCATCTTCCTGCATGACATTACCAGCCTTATACTGCTCACCAAACTCAAGAATTTCTGCAAAAAATCAAGTGTGAAGTCTGGAGTCACTCCTCTCCACAACCCCCTCCCCTCAAAAAAAAAATGTTTTTATATCCAGTAACTATTTCTTGATGTTGGAGGATAACACATGTCTACAATAGGGATTGTTGAAACAGTGATGTAAAAACGGTTGCAAAGAACTGGCAAGGACAGGATATCTACTGAACTGGGCAAAACAAGTTGGACCTGAGTTCAGATAAATGCCAACCTCTTAATTTCAGTTTCTTTTTTATATATGCTGTTAATGAATAATTTTTTATTGCATTTGTAACTCTTTTTATATATTATCATATTATTTTACTAGGATACCTTGTTCTCAGTATACTCACACATCCCCGGAATTACATCCTTTGATTACATTAGTTTTTACTAACAAAAGACTTTTCTTGTACGTTATAATTTATGAGGGCGGCTCAATAAGTACCCGTGTTTGAAGACAAAGTACGTTCCACAGGGAAGTTGCTGTTATCATCGTGTGCTGCCATCTATAAAACGCCATCTATGAAAATTTCAGACTGATTGATAGGTTAGTTTGGATTTGGCAGCCATTCGAGTAAGACGTGTTTCATGATTTTCGCTAAGATGGATATCGTTCGGTAATCCGCTTTTTGTTTTTGGATGGGAAAAAATGCGAGGAGATAAAAGCAAAGTTGGATGCTGTTTATGGGGACACGTCGTCATCTATGACCACAGGTATATTGGTTCAACGACTTTAAACGTGGGCGAACTTCCGTTTTCGATGAGGAGCGACCAGATGTGGTTACCGAGCAAATCATTGAAAAAGTCCACGACATGATTCTCGCTGATCGATGAACGAAGGTGAACGAAGTAGCAGAGGCCATAAGCGTGTCGACCGGAATGGCAATTCATATTTTACATGACAAGTTGGGGATGAAAAACTTGTCGGCCCGATGGATGCCGCGATCACGATAACGCACCAGCACATTCACCTGGAGTTGTCGCCGCCAAATTGCATGAATAGCTGCCGCATCTCCCCCCCTATTCACCCGATCTGGCTCCCTACGACTTTTACTTGTTCCCTAACATGAAGAAATGGCTCGCGAGAAAAAAATTAACTCAAGCGAGGAAGTCATCACCGAGACAGAGGCGTATTTTGCAGAGTTTGACAAATCCTATTTTTTGGAGGGGTTAGAAAAATGGCCGGAAGGTTGGGAGAAGTGTATCTTTCTAAAAAGGGACTATGTTGAAAAAAAAATTGAAAAAAAAACGGTGTCTTCATTTCTAACAAGGGTACTTATTGAACCGCCCTCGTAACTTTCACATTTTTTGATTCACTTACCAAATATACATACTAAATGTCTTGAAGTCTGTCAACAAGTAGTTGAAATTAGTTTTTTTAGGTTATAAAAAAAGAAACAGGGAATATGACGACATATTCGTTCAGTCATGAAAAATATTTTACTTTTGGTACTCGAAAATGATGTTTTTTTTTATATAATGGCATAATTTTTATCACAGAACCACTATGCCATCTGTGATCAAATAAATTGAATTGTATGTTATAAAAAGACATAATGTATTCTAAGATATGTAAAGCATAATAATAAAATATTCAAAATAAATTTATAATAAGTAACATTATTTTAATCGACAAAAGTATATTTTTAAAGTAAAATTATTGATTATATCATAATTAAAATTGATGAATTGAAATGCAATACCAACTTTAGATTCTGTGATAAATGTGTACGCTTAAGTGATACCACTCAATGATTTTAATCTGTAATAAAAGATCGTTAAACTCTAAAATTATAATTTGTCGTTCTCTGAAAAGAAACACAATGGGTTTTTTCGACGTTCTTTTGTTCCCAATGTTTGGAAAAAGTCTATAAAATGAGAAGATAGCTTAACATAAAACTTAATCATGCTTATAGTTTTTTTAATGGAAAATTTCTCAGTATGAATTTTTAACAATGAAAAGTACATTTTCGAAAATAATCATTTGACTGTATAGCGTTATAATATTAGAACAGTTATTACTTTTTCTCTACTTCCACTGTTGATGAAATTTATTCAAGTAAAATTAATGGTTATTTTTTATACGTTACTAGTATAATAGATTTAGATAAAAACAATTTAATGAAAAAAAGTTTCTCGAGCAAAATTGCTCAAAATGTTTAAGAATATTTGTGAATTATGATAAAGATTTAATGTTTAAAATTTTTTTACATTGTAAGTTTTAAAAATCAAGAGTGAAAAATAATATTTTCAAAAGTTAATTTTAAACTAAATGTTTATATTAATTTTAAATGTAAATAAAATATTAATTCTTTAAATTCTTAAAAAAAAAAAAACCAAGAATTTGTATAGATACATAGGGATATTTTCAACAAAGTGACGATATTTCCCATTATGATGAAAAATTAAAAAATTTTTACTTTCTTGATGAATTGAAATTTTCAGGTCCTTGTGAATAGCAAGATATTTAAAAAATATATTTTTAGAAGTAATACGCTTCAAATAGAAACAACTTCACTGTGCAACGTATTCACATTCATTTCGAATTGCATTATTGTTTTAAATATCTATATTGTAAAGACCAAACGTATCTGTGCGTAACGCATACATCATTTTGCGAATGGCAACAATTTCCCCTGTAATTTCGTTTTTGCAATTTTTGCTACTGCAAATTCTACATTCCTAAACATCGCACATTTTACATTTTTACATCGTCGTACAGATTTAAAAAAATGTACTTTTAAATGCAATTTGTTTGAAAGCTGTATCTCAATTTATTTTTGAGATATTAATTTTTATATAGTTTTTAGTTACCACTTTTGCAATCGTGGCAACAGAATAACTCCATTTTCTCTTAAAATTGAAAAATAAATAAATAAATAAATAAATTGATAAAATAAAAAATAGAAATTAAAATGAGTATACTATTTTTAAAATAACGTCTGTTATAAAATCCAATGAATTTCGATTTTATTCCATTAATAATTTGGATAACTCATGCTTTATAGTATTTTGTTAATTTTAGCTTAAAATAATATTTTTTTGAGAGTTAGAATGACTAATATAAGATGCCTTTTTTCATTTTAACTAATTTTGTAGATTTTTTTTAAAAAATAAATCAATGAAACAGTTATTTCTTAAAAATTTTCTTTTGTCGAATTTCGACGGGTTCCAACCTGTTATACTAAAAAAGAACAAGTTTCCAAAATTATGATCTATGATGTATTTTTTTTCTTCGTAACATAATAGAAGCTGAAAAGAAAGATCATTGGTTTTTGCACTTAAACATCTACTTTTCTAAAAGTTATGCTGAGAAAAATATGCCTGCAGTATCCCATTCTTTTTCCATTTCTCAGAAAAAGAATAAAATGTTTGAGAAAGCGAATATGAGAGCATAAGCATTCAATATTTCTAACATTTTCGGAAAAGAGTATCTTTATAAATGTTTCCTAGATTAAATGCAGAAAAATGTATAAGAGAAAAAATATCTATGTTTTGCTCAAATACTTAACGTAGCAGACTATGTTTATTGAAAAATGTCAGTAAAGTTGCACTTAATGTATAATTCAACAGGTATATTTAATCACAATAATTATTTCCTATTAAAGTAATTTTATGTATTTTATAGAATTTATAAGGAGACTCGTGATATAAAAGTTTCTGATATTTTTTTTTTACAACGATTGTTTTATTCTTAGATTGTTTTAAGAAATATACTGCGAAAAAAAAAGCGTAATATCTTATTAAAAGAAATTTTGAAAGGTTTCTGAGGTTATAACTCAGTGTCGAAATCTTTTCTGCAATTAAAAGTAAAACTTTTGTGCTAATAAAAAATAAGCATTTTATGTTCTCTAGCATTTATCTGCGGTATTAAAATATATATTCATTTATAATTTTCTTGTAAATGTTTTGATATTAATTTTCATGTGCCTTTGTAAGCATAAGATGTTCATTCAACCTTTGAATGGTAATTTCTCAAGAATATATCATTAGAATTTTTGAACTAATAGTTCCTTGTCTTTCTGAATACCACTTTTTTTCTTCTTTTTTTTTAAGAAAAAAGTTTGCCTTAAATATGATTTATTCTCTCGTGGAATCTCATTGCTGAATTACTTTAAATTGTGGCAATGATTCAAGAGTTCAAGTAAAAACATCAATTTTCAACTTAATTTCCTTTTACGCCTTTTCTTTTTTTTGGTACTACTAGGTTATCCCGTCGACCAAAAAAATTTTCGCCAAACTATAAGATTAAATGCCATTAATGGATGATCGCGAATGTCCCATTCAATGACATTAAATACGTTTCACGTGTTTAAAAAGACATTAAGTTATTTTTATTTCGACTTTTTATTAATATTTTTATTAATATTTTACTAATAATTTGTTTTTTCGTTATTTAAAATAAAAATTATGTCAATATGAATAATTTGGCTATTAGTTTGGCAATTTGTATAATTTGGCGAAATTGGTCGACGGGATAACAGAGTAGTATCTTTTTTTTATATATTAGGTTAAGAGATTAATTGAGCCATTTAAAAGAAGTTTCTTGAAAGATTCTATAGCAGCGAACTATATTAGGAGAAAATCTTTTAAAAATGGCAACATGGAAAGAAATTTTTTTGAACTATCATATTTATGTTATTTATTTTGTCACCATTTCATTTTTTATGCATATATAAAACATGCAAACAAAAATTAGGTATCATTCTATGTTTGAAGAGATTTCTGGCATAGTACAATCAGATTTAGTTAAAACATAATATACGGTTAAAAATTGTGGCTAGTTAAAAAACCCTTAAAAATAAAAATATAAAGGAAAAAGTAGAACGTCTTCAAACAAGTCTAATTTTCTCAAACGGTGTCATAGATTTCGGGACCAACTACAACCAAAAAAATAACTGCATTGATTAATTTTAAATTTTTTATATAAACGGATTATTTTTGAAAAAATGATACAGGTTTTTAGTAAAAATCACATTTAAGTATGAATATTTATATTAAATTAAAAATTTCCTTTATAAACAGATCATAAATCAGATAATGACACAGTTTTTTTTAAATCGCATGTAATCGTGTATATTTGTATTAAATTAAAATTTCATTTATTCACAAATGTAAAAAAAAAAATTCTTTTTAAATGCTATTGTCACATTTTAGAAAAAAAAGTGGGCAAGGGATTTTTTAAAAATAAATTTTGAGTTATTAATGTGTGATTTATTAATGTGTGGTTTTTAAACGCAAAAGTAGACTCATATGTAATCATAAAACGCTCATCTATTTTTTAAACAGTAAAATGAGATGTTAATGTTAATTTAAAAAAAACTTAATATTATTATTATAAAGTCGTTAAATTGATATATTTTCTACTTTCTTTCTTTTATATTTGTGCAGATTCATCCTGATATGTATTGAACATTTGTCTATCTATACTAATAAAAGAACAAAACGCTCTGTCTGTCTGTGTGTCTGCGATGGCTAGCAAAATCTACAGCACGGACGAAGCTCAAAATTTTTTTGAGAGTAGCCCAATGTCTTTCCTGATGCACCTGAAGCTCAGAATTTCAAAATTCTATTTATTAACTGAGTAATTAATTAAATTCCAAAGCTCACTCTCATAAAAAATCGCCTTTTTTCGCTTTTTTCCCCTTTCATTTTCTTATGGTTGATTGGTTGCATAAAATTTTCGCAGAAATAATTTAAAAAGCTGGGACAGACCTTTAAAATTCATAGACTGGCAAACAGTCAGTTTAAATGAGGATATTTTTTTTTTAATCACAGCTGCTGTACACCATGGAGAAAAAGATAGGTGGAGGCGAAGTAAACCGAAAAAAGGTTTGCAATATTAAACCATTTATCACTGAAATTTTAATGTCGTAAACAAAAGCACGAGGATATAATTTTGTATTAATAAAACGAATTGAAAGAAATGAATTACAGCTGAAGCATATTTTACGAAGAAATAGTAATTTTTTTTAAATGGTTTTTTTTTCTATTATATTATTTGGGTTAAAGTTAGGTTAAAGTTAAATTGCATTTATGTTATGGTTAGAATAAGGATATGTTACAATAAAGTGAAGGCAAGGTTACATTTCTGTTATATTTGATTTACGGTAGGGTACTGTTAAGTCGCTGTTAGGTTACAGACAGGTTCTGGTTACGGTACAAAAGTTTAAGGTTAGGAATTTATACACAGAGTGAACATTACGCTAGATTTGATTAAAAATAACACTTACTTTTGTTAAATAGCTCTGAAATTATAATACTATATACCAATCTTTTAGCTACCATCGTGTATCGATTTCATTCATGTTATAGTCGGATTTAAGAGTGATATAATTAGTTTGAAATTCAAAATATTTCACTTGGGATTTGTATGTGAAAATAATAATTACTTACGTGACTTAACAGTGAATTTTACGGGTAAATATCAACTTTTTAACACGAAAATCACGCAGTCGTTGGATACATATTCCCTCCCGCGTTTTTCATTGCTCATTTTGAATATTTTTAGAGCTTAATATTAGTTGTTGTTTTTAAAACCGATTTTTCACACAGTCAGTGGCTACGTATTTCAGACAATGCATTTCTGCATGTAACGAGTTAATGATAAAATCATACAAATTTCAAGTTCCTTTAATATTGTTAATACGGACCCGGGCAACGCCGGGCGGGTCAGCTAGTAAAATATATTTTTAAAACTATAATTGTGATCGTTGTTAAAATAAACTAAAAGGAACTTTAGCCTTTGGACGTACAAAAATAAAAATTGAGGAATAACAAATTAATTAAAGCTACGTGCCGACACTTTAATTGTGGTTTTTGCGAAAAAATGTAGATTTTTTTAAAAACATTTTGAAATTCAAGTTCAAACATTGAAGATTACAAAAATCGTCTACTTTTGGTTCAAGAATACTTTGAAGCAGAATTTTAGCCTCAAATATAAACGGAAATGAATTTTTTGAAACCTGAAGTGACCATTTAAAGAGTCACGGAAAGGTAAACAATACATTTTAAAACACAAACATATAATACATAATATGTACACAGATATATAAACACCTACAACTATGGTGGAATTTAAAGTTGTAAACTTTATGCGTGATTTTTTGTGCTGTATAAAAATGTTAATTTTCTGAAAAACAACGTTTTTCATTGCGTGCATTTGCAATAAACATAATTTCTTTAAACCTTTTTAAGATATCGAAATACAATTTTGAAATAAGATTCTGATTACTATTGGTATCCCCACTAAAAATAATCTTAAGACTATCTGAAGAAATCGCCACTTTCTACAGAAATTTGCAGACTTAGCTTCATCTTTAAAATATCTGTAGAATTTTTTAAGATATTCTTAAAAATATCTGCATAATGGGCCAAATAACTTCGGATTTCCCACAGAATTTGGGCCAAAAAGCTATAGATTTTCTTCAGATTTTTTTTAGTGGGGATGTTATGAAGCAAAATGTAGGTTGTAAGTTTATATGTATTAATTTAAGAGCTATTTTTATTGTGAAATGTGCATATTTATCTTAAAAAAATACATTTTGTCTACAAAATTTGGCATATGTTAGTTAATTTATGTGGTATTACAAAATTTTTTGTTTTATAACACAGGTAAGTTATTTGTGAAATGTATGAAATCTATTTCATTTTAAAAGGTTCGCATAATCTTAATTTTTTCTTAAATATGACTAAAAATTGCCCAAATTTTAAAAGATAACTAACATTCCTTTATGAATTTATATGAAGTCACAGCTTTTTCGCTGTTCCAACCAAAATCACACCTGATTCATAAAAATTTCACATTTTTCAAAAACAAATACCCCTAAGGTAGGCAAATATTTTAATGCAATTAACATATATACTATTAATAATGTCAACATTTCTGTTACTATGAACATAACAAATGCCAGCGGTTAATTAGGTATTTTTTGAAAGATTCTCCAACAATATTTTTAAGAAGTACACTCAAATTTCTTAAATATTTATGATAAAGTACTGCAGTTAATTATAAATAATTGAAAAAGCATATCAGCAACTAATCGCAAAAAGTGCATTGCAAAAGTTTGCGCGGGTATACTGGTATAATGATTTTGATGTATTAAAAGTTGAATTTAGGTTAACAGTCTTTGTCAGAAGAAAGCAATAGCCTATCTTAACTAATCAAAGGAATCTTAACTATTATTATTTTTTCTCTCAAGATTTTGGAAAAATTATAAAATTTGTTCTTTTTTCTAACGATTTAAAGCTATTAAACACGAAAGAAAAAAGAAAATAACCTTTCGCAGCGTTGTATATCAACAGCATGTTCAAAAGCTAATGTTATTTACACTGCACTTTAAAAGACGTTTTAATTTATTGCTGCTGTCTTCCAAAACAGCAATTAATATAAATGCTTATAAAATTTTCTGAAGACGTCAATTCGAGTTTATTTTATCTATCTATTATTTTAGAATTTTGAGAGAGTTATTACTAAAATAATCTTCACATTTTTTGTAAAATTATAAAGGTAGAAACATCCAGCAATAAATTTCATAAAGTATATATAGTTAAAATTATTAGAAAGTTGAAAATATTTTTGAGAAATGTGTAATTTTCAGTTCACAAATTGAAAGTTTGAAGAATCACAAATATGAAATATGTGCCTCTTTTAAAAAAATATATTTAAAATTTATATTTAACTTTATATGTAAATTAAAACAACAGCAACGACATTTTTTTTTAATGTTTAACATGATGTAATGTAATACTATGACTTACGTCAGCTATCCTTTCCAAGACTAGCGATGTTAAGTAGAATATGACGTAATTTGAGGTACTTTCTGATAGGCAAAATAGCATAAGTAATAAAAATTCTCCAAAATTTATTGATTACACTACCCAACATCAAAAATGTTTCGGTGGTAAAAATTGTCATTTCCGAAGTATTTTTCTATCTAAACACGAAAATCAACATATAAAGTTGAGATTAGCTCTTGTTTTCAAGATAGAATCGAACTTGAGAAATCTCACTATGTCTGTTTTATGGGAAATCGAATGTTCGGAAGTCTGTACTCCTAGTAGATGTAATTCCCGTCGAATGCATTCTCTGTGTAAAATCTTTTTATGTTCTTTTCCCCCAGCAGGTAGAAGCACCTGCCCTGGGACCGACCGTCTTTTGAACTGGTGAGAGCGTCAGTAGAACGAACAAAGATAACAGTGCACGATTCAAGTTACATTCTCTGTTATTCGCCTTCCAACTAAAAGTAAGCAATTTAATTATATCAACTGCATCACACTAATCGACGGTATCCATCACTCAGTTTGACCTTTTCAATAAAGTTTCAAACCTATATGGCCATTTTGAAGTTTAAGACCAGTAAAAATTGCTGTTTTGAGGCTATATTTCAATTACGATTTCAGACATTTTAATCAAAAGCTTGCAATTTCAGCAGGTGTAGTGGATGTATATTAATACGCTTGGTATCTTTTTTTTCAGAAAAATATGGGCTTTGAAATACAAAAATTAAAAAATAATAATAAATTTGACAATTTAAAATCGAATTACGATTTAAAAACTATATTTTTAATACTTGTTATTTTAGAATTAATCATTCAAACTAAAATTTGAAAATTTCTGCTTTTAGGTAAGAATGGGACGGAAGTGTGTTAATGCCGTCAACAACTTTTGTTACATCTGTGGTGAAATTACTTGTAAAGCCCAGAAGCGAACGATTAGCCCAGTTGTTAAGACAGCTTACTTCCATTATTTCGGTGTGAAGGTAGGTGACCAGGTGTGAAGGTAGGTGAACCATTGGCCCCACATGTTTGTTGAAATTCTTGATCAGTGAAACTCCGAGAGTGGCTGAATGGAAAGAAATGAACAATGAAGTTTGCTGTACCCATTATTTGGTGTGAGACAACAAAACACGTTGACAATTGTTATTTTTGCATGACGCCTGCCATGAATCGAGGTTGGGCAAAAAAGAAGAAGGAATTGGTACAGTATCCCAGTGTTCCATAAACCATTCGGCCCGTTCCTCACTCAGCTAATCTGCCAATTCCTGAACCACTTCAAAATTATGAGATATAAGAGATTGATTCTGTAGAAGAAGAAATCACTAGATCTGGGCTTTCCCATGACCCAGATTTCGAGGCAGTAGATTTGAATGAGCCTCACAGACTAAATCAAACAGAATTAAACGATTTCGTTTTTCATTTCTTCGAGAAGGAATAACATGTTGAT
The DNA here is from genome assembly GCA_964019185.1 of Maratus speculifer. Lineage (NCBI taxonomy): Eukaryota > Metazoa > Arthropoda > Arachnida > Araneae > Salticidae > Maratus > Maratus speculifer. Next base: position 19,412,924 of record OZ025297.1, on the reverse strand, counting down.
TGTACTGATGTTAATGGTTTGATGAATTCCATGAACATAACTCATGATCCACTGAAGTGGTAGTTATGTGTAGCTTAGTTAGTTATGTAGTTAATTAGTAGTAGTGTGTTAGCTCTTCCAAGCTTAGTTTGAAAGCAGTCTTACCACACAACGGGAGCATCATTTCTTCCATACCCATTGGACATTCCGTTCACATTCAGGAAATGTGAAATTACTACTCGAGTTAGTTAAATACCAGGATCATAAATGGCAGATTTGTGGTGGCGTGAAAATAATTGCTTTACTCCTGGGAATGCAATTAGGCTATAATAAGTACTGCTATTTTCTGTGTTTGTGGGATGGTCGAGATAGAAAGTCTCACTACATAAAAGACAAAAGGCCTTCAAGAAATCTAAATCCCGGGAAGTGAAATGTCCAAAATAAGCCTCTAGTTGATCCAAAAAAGATTTCGCTTCTATACCTGCACATTAAGCTGTGATTAATGAAGAACTTCGTGAAAGTCATGAACAAGCATGGAGAAGCTTTCCAGTACCTTAGAACGAAATTTCGAAGACTGAATGAATCAACAAAACAGGGAATGTTAAACAGGGAATCTTTATGGGTCCTCAAATACGCACAATAATGAATAACCTAACTTTTCGTAAAGTTTTGGAAGAGAAAGAGAAAGCATCTTGGGAAGTCTTCAAAGGTGTGGTACGAGGATTTATAGGCAACAGAAAAGCCGAGAACTACCAACAGTTGGTGAAAGAACCCCTACAAAAGTACCATGATCTCGGATGCAACGTGACTCTGAAACTTCATTTCCTCCACTCCCATCTTGATTCCCCCCCCCCCCCCTAAAAACTGTAGAGCTGAAAGCGTTGAGAACGGAGAAAGGTTTCACAAAAGTAGCTCTGTAATGGAACGCAGATATCAGGATCGTTGGGATGAGTCAATGCTGGCCGACTACTGCTGGACTGTTACAAGAGAAGCTCCGATGTTCACATATAAGAGGCGTTTCAAAAGGAAACATATTCAAGAATAGGCTAAAAACAACCACTGCTTTCTGAATATTGTTTGATGAAACATGCCTATTGTATTGTATTTATTACATCGGAATTTTTTTCTTCTTCAATTTGCTTTTAAATAGATTTGTGTGATGTGTGTCTTTCTAAAGTGGACTGTATACTGTATTGCATCTTGAAAACAAGAGCTAATAAAAAAAAATCCTTTACATATTCTTTTTTTTACTAAAATTAGTAAGAATTGACTATTTTGAACCAGGAAACTGAGAAAAATATTTTTTTTCGTTGAGTGGTGTTATATTCAATTGTATTGAGATATTATGTTTCATACATTTAACATTAGCAAAAAATTACTTTATAATACAAGAATTAGGAATAAATCAGTAAGTTGTTAACTTACAATTTATTGTTCTTCCAGTCCCTTCGTTCGAGTCTTTGAGGATGTGAAAATTGAAGGAATGAAGTTTGAACAGACATTTCTTTCTTTCTTTTTTTCTTTCTCTGAAAATCTTTGTAACAGCAATGTAGACTATTTCTAATGTAGTTTATTAAAAACAAATTTCTTTTCTTACTACCACTTGACCCGTTGCTAAAAAGATTTTTTTCATAGAATCGAGAAATTTCAAAGGAGTTCAAAATAGGTCTTAAATATGATTTCTTTTCTAGGCCAGACGACGTAAATGCGGGGTAACGTAGGTCGAGGTCCTACTGTATTTTAATATCTGAGTAAATATTTTAAAAATCGGAGTAGTTATACAACAAAAGTTTAAAAGAAAAGGGTTTTGTCACAAGACACAATTTTTAATAGGTTGGAAGATAGTTGATTATTAAATTTTCCGGTGTTTTCCTGTTTGCTTTGCATGATTCTGCTGGGTCATTTTCATGTTGCTTTTTAGTAGCATGAAAACAAATGAATGATTTAACATTCATAATCAACGGTAAATTTTGCAATTATAAAATATTTATTAAAATTTCTGAATGAGAAAAAAAGTAAATTTAATTAAAAATTATTTTAATCAAAGACAGTTTATGGTCTTTGAATGGGAGGAGTTTTATTTTATTTCATTTTATTTATTATTACTTTTTTCTCATAAAATGTACTTTGGAATAACATTTTAAAGCATCCTCATTACACTGTTATTTAAGATTGCCATATTGTTTCAAATGTTATACTGAAAAAGTAGCAATTTTCAAAACGGTATTCTTTTGTGCAATTTCTTTGTTCATCACAGAATAGAAGACGAAAAGGAAAAAAAAAGATTCTTTTTTGCGTTTAAACGTCCATTTTTCTAAAAGTATTCTAAAGAGAAATGCGTCTGTAATATCCTATTCCATTCTATTTCTTTCTTTCTTTTTTTTTCTTTTTGTATTTTAAAGGAATAAGATCTGTAAACAGATGAATATGAAAAGTTTAAGCATTCAGAAGTTTTAGCATTTCCGGAAGAAAAGTTTTCATATAAATATTCTTGAGATACTAAATTCATAAAATTATAAGAGAAAAACATTTTTATTTAACGTAATGGGTGATTGTTTTTCTTTTAAAATGTCATTAATGCATTTTAATAGACGTGGTATAGCAAAAAATCTTTATCTGCTGTATAAAACCAGCCAGTTTAATTTCAAAAAAACCCTCCAAATGAAATAGGAAATCGGAATATTTCAATGAAATTGTCCTGTTATTAATTTTCATAAGTTATATTTTTAAATTATACGACCTTTAAAGAAAACTTGGGCAATAAGACAAAAAAAAATGTTTTTTTCAACACAAGTTTATTGTAAGAACGACAAAATCATACATTTGTAATTAAATGAGCTATGTGTAATTGAAAATTTACCAATGGTACTGAACCGTATATGTATATTTAGAAATATACATCTATGAGAAATTGCAAAGAAAAAGCAAACATATACAATAATAGTTATAAGAAAGATAGTTGATTCTTGTAAAAAAAACCATTAATGGCAAAAATAAATAAATAAATAAATAAATAAATAGATAAATAAATAAATAGATAAATAAATAAATAAAAATTACAGAACTGGTCTTAGAAAATCTCAGTTTTGGTGTTCAATTAAAATAGACTGAGAGTGTATTAAAATTTTCTTCTTTTTACTTACCCATTAAGCGTAGTATAGGGTAAATCTTGTAATCATTTTAAAAATGGAAAAATGTTTTTTGACGGATTCATACGTTTCATACACTGTAGATTCCAAAAAATATATTTTTAGAAAAAAATTGCGTTCATCTGTCTGAACGTGTGCGTGTTTGCGTGTCTTTAAAATTTCTATCACTGAAGAAATTGAGGTAGAGATTTGAAATTTGGTATATATTTACTATAATGAAATATAACTTATAATTTAGCAACATTTATTCTTATAATTTTGAAAAGCATGATAATAATTTTTTAAATAATTATATTCAAAATTTAGACCGCAACTCAAAATTTGAATAGAAGTAGAGCATAATTATGATGAAATGCTCTTTTTTCGACTTTATATTTACATTTTTGTTCTTTGATATCTTGTGAACACTTAAAATTTTCATACATAAATGTAACTTAGATTTTCGTCTAAAATTGCCCCACCAGTGGCCGAGAGGTTTGGACCTCTCAACTGGTAGACGACAGGTGCTGGGTTCGAACCCAATCGCGGCTGTCGGCCTAACCGTTCGGAGTTTTCTGTGGTTTTCTTCGAACCTTGCGTAAATACGGGTTAGGTTCCCTTAGAAAGATCCCCACGGAGGGCACTCCCCCTGGTCCTATATCCCATTAGCGTAGATAATCGGACGACAAAAATCAACCAACCATCGTCTAAAATTGCTAAAGTGAATATTTCCGTTTTTTCACACAACCATGATAAAATAAACATAGAGATGAGACGCATGCAGAGAGAGAGCAAATGCCATGTATTGAATTCATTATTTTTAGTATTTGGTGTTTATCAAAACACCAAATTATAGGAATTCATGGCAGAAGCTTTGCTATGTATTACTAAACGAACTTCTGATCTCCCCCCCCCCCCACCTCCCCAAAAAATGAGATTTTACGGATTTTCAATAAAAATGAAATTAAAACAGCGAAAGTTCATAATGATTATGAAATTAAGTAACTTTGTTTTTTAATGTTTTACTTAAGCGAATTTTAAGCTCAAAATGGGAAACAGCAAATTATGAAAGAATTAGCTTTTTGAAAAATAGCGAGTTATATACTGAAGAATTATCAAGAAGGATGAAAATCAATAATTTATTATATGTACTAAATGTATAAAGGTGCTATGTAGACAGACATACAAAAAAATAATAATAAATTAGTAATGTCGATACAAATGAATGGCGAAGGATTCGAAGTTAGCTTTTGAATACCGTACGTCTGGACTAGATTTGCATCTAGTAGAAACTATTTGATTACTTAAATGAAGGTTCGCGATACACAAATTACGAAAATAAATCAAACATTACGTACTTAATGTACAGATTGAAATACATTCGAGTTTTAAAAGTTAAATGAAAATAACCCAATTAAAATAAATATAAAGGACCTGGAAAGAAATATAACATTTTGAATTCTATGAAGATGGGCCATACAATACAGTAAAACATTCAAACAAACAACGGGCAAATTTTCGAAAACATATTCAATCATAGCTTGATATAGAAACATATTAAATGGATTTTTATTAACTTCAGATTTATTTTTTTAGACAAATTAAGAGATACTTGTACTTTTTAAGGAAAGCATTGGATTTCATGGCCGTATATAGCTAAGCAACTTTACATATAAAATAAATGAATAAATAAATAAATCACATGCAAAACAATATAAATTGATCTATTTTTTTTCTCGAAAATTTACGAAGCGATTTGAATGTTTTAAAAAACAGTTTTAGCATTAGCTAATCTATAAATGCTCACTCGTCCAAAATTAAGGATAAAAAAGCAAGATTTAATTTAAAAAAAACATAAGTTTATTTTGTTTTTGAAATTCTGTAAACACTATGTTTTTTTTAATTTCTTTCAAAAATTATAATCGTGCAAAATCAATTTGTAGTTTAGATAATGTAGAATTTCTAAAAATAAATAAATAAATAAAAGAAAAAAACCAACCAGCTGAAATAGCTTCAATAATTTTAGAGAAAAGCACATTAAAGTCTAATGCTTACATGTGATTTCGCAACATTAAATAAGATAAAAGGCTATAATAACATAGCTGAGGAAATGTACAATACTTTTTTTGAAGATATATTTTCTGTTATAATGCTCTGAGATCAAGAAAATCTGTTTTTGAAACCCAAATTGCTATAATACTATTTCTTTTCCATTTTAAAAGATTAAGTAAATAACATAACATCTAAGTAAATAACATAATACTTAAGTAAATAACATAACATTTAAGTAAATAACATAACACTAAACTGTATTTCAATAGCATTGTATACAAGTGTATATTTTCTGGTAGAAGGAATGAGAGTTATCAGATATTATGATTTATAAAATGCGATAAGGGGAATAATATGATACATAAAGATATTCTTTTGAAAATATGTCAGCGGTGTACATACAGAAAATATATTTTAGATAACGAATATTTCAGGTTTAGTAGGCTCTTTTGTTATATACATGTATAGCATCTATTGCTGAAAATATTCTTATTGTGTAAGAAAATAATACATTTCTTTTCGATATTAAACTTTTAGATTGTACTAAATCATATTTTGGTCTTTAAAATTTTTATTGGTTCGATATATTCAAGTTAACAACAGCAAAATAATAATAATAATAATAATAATAATAATAATAATAATAATAATAATAATAATAATAATAATAATAGTAATAATAGTAATAATAATAATAATTTTTCAAAACAGTTACCACAACAACAAATACCACACAAAAAATTCGATAAATTTTCACAAAAGATAGAATCTTGATTCGTTTTACGAATAGCAAAGCACTTTCACGGATCCCGAAACAATGCTAATGTTATCAGAAAAGTTTCGAGATTTGTTTTTTATCACGAATGTAGTAAAAAAATGGTTAATTTATTCAAACGATTATAAAAATTCATCGTCCAGAAAACTTTTTCAAAAAATTATCGCGAAAAGTAAAGGGGAAAACAGTAAAAATCACGTAAAAATCTGAAAAAATGATAAAACTGAAAAAATCTCCGAGGAAATATCGGATATCTTTTACGTATATAAAAATATCACGGCAAAGTGCGAAAAAGATGAAATCGCAAAAAATTGCATACAAAATTAACAAAACATTAAAAAATAGCAGGAGTTAAAATTTACTATACTTGGATAAAATATTGAAACCGGAGTCCAATTAATAATATTAAGTAATCATTGAAAAATCCGGGAAAAAATCGAAAAATGGCATCGACATATACCTGCAGACACACAAGTATTTTTACTCCATCTCCCCTTAAACAAATATAAAAAAGATTATTTGCATAAACTCACCAAAATTTATTTACTTCAATGATGGTGAATTCTCAATAAAAATCGTATTATAGCATCGCATAAAAATATTGCGCTTTCATCATTTTAAATATAGACTATGCGATAGTGCAATATAATCCAGAAAATGCTGTGTTTTAAGCCCAAATTACTATAATACATTCTGTTTTATTTCAAGAGCTTAAATAAAAATAACAAAGCAAAACTGTATCTCAGTAAGATCTCCATATTGATAAAAGTATATTTTTCGGTTTTTAAGAAATGGGAGTAATTACAGATCAGGATCTTAAAACCATGTTAAAACGAATAAATTTACGCAAAGAGATTTCCCATATTTAGAGAGAAATCATTAGGGAGAATTTTTTTACAAAAACCTAAGCCATGTATGGTAAACATAAAAATGGGGGTGTTTAAGTAAGGATCGTCTTATATATAAAATATAATGTCAATGAATTGTTTGGTAAACGAATGCATTATTTGGGATTCAAATTTAGGGATATTCTAGCAAGATAAGGAAAGTAGAAAATATCATATCATTATAATACATATGTATTGACTTAAAAAAACTTATAAGTCATGTTTGATGCACAAAATGAGTTTATGAAAATATGATTACGTATTAATGTAAATTAGACATCACTTAATTTTACCATGCGCAGGTGCTTAAAATGTTCACCAAGTACAGCGATGAATATTTATTCGTTGTATGGAATGGGCGAGTAAATCATCCCCATACCCGCAACATTCCATAAATAAAATGAATAATGCTTACTTAACAGGCGATTAAATAATCAATTATAGATGTTAAAAACTGATTTTATTTAAAAATCTTAGTACTTTCAAACTTTTTTCAAACTGGTTCTTCCTCAGAGAATATTTTCTTTTATAAATACAAAATAAAATTTCGTTTTGAAAAATGAACGAGACTCGTGGCTTGAAGATTGAGTTAGTAATATTTTAGGCAAACTGTAATATATATATATATATATATATATATATATATATATATATATATATATATATATATAAATATGTAATGATTCGACGAGATCGATGTTCCATAACAATGTACAAGTTCCAGTGGCACACCATCTATGAGGCAGAACAGATTACTACTACCAAGAATCAACAGTGGGACGAGCTGAGCAGTCGCTCCGGCAATTTGACCAGCAGTGGATGAGTTTATTGGGCTATTTCCCCATAAGAAAGTTCAATCAAGCAGTCTTTAAATTAATTTTATTAGAACTCATAAATAAGTTAAGTTCTTTCATGCAATCACCTTGGCACTCTCATCGAATAACTTCCACTTCACCAACTCCGTGATTAAGCTACATTCCACAATATTAGAATTTTGGGGAGAAAGAAGAAACAGCATCCTAATAATTTTTGAAAGTCAATCGCATTCTCGGGAAACATGACATGGCTTCCGAGTAGTTTTATAAGAAAAAATGCATTCTAATTCAGCGGAGCAATAAAACGCGCGTCTTGATAGTTTAAAGAAAAGGTGCATTCTACTCTCCTGAAAAGCCAAATGAAAAAATCATTTTCACGACAAAACTAGCGCCCTCCTACTCCGCGTCAATCATTTTAAAAATCCAATCAGGATGGACTCGAGCCTCTAACGGACAAAATGATCAATTCTAATTGGCCGTAATAGGCGGTCTATTGGCAAGAACTATATTTTTTCCTCGGAACACTAAGCCCTTTAGCAACGCGTAGTAACACTTGTCACGCGATGCTAAAAAATAAAAAATAAAATTAAAATCGCAGGAATATGCCAGAAAGTAAAAAGCTTACGAAATACTTCCCGCCTTTTTGAGAAGCAAGAAATAATTTATTAATAACTAAAGTAAGAAAAAGAATTTTAGCTGTTACAAGTTACGAAACTAAGATTGAAATATGTTCCACAAATTTAGAATTGAAGCTAAGAGAGAATAAAAAAAAATGGCGCAAATTTTTATTTTTTATTTTATTACAAATCCCCCCTCCCAGAAAGACGGGTGAAAAAGTAGGTCTGAGACCTGCAATTTCACAGAAAGGGAGATGATGCAGACTTAGCTCACGAAGTTGTTGATATAAGTAATAATAATTAGATACTGAATAAAAAAAAAAATTTAAATTAATTTCTCTTTTTTATATAAATATAGAATTCAAATTTAAAAACACCAAGGTGATTCGTGGAATAACTTCAAATTTAAATACAATAAAATAGGCTTCAATACAAATACAAGATATAATCTTGTTTAAAGTACACATCAAAAAGTAATTTGAAAATATAAGCAATTACCCATAGTAATAACATAAAAATGAAACATAAAAATGAAAAACAATAACGTTAAATTCTTTTTTAACAATGTCAAATCTAGAAATCAATTTTTAAAAGTTTGTTTCAAAAATCCTCTTAAAGTCATATTTGGAATGGCATAGTTCATTACCTCATTTCAAGGATGTCTAATTCATTTAACTGTCCAAATTCATCAGCTAACATTATAATATTAGTTCAGTTTTTGTGTGAGTAAGTCCTTGAACATTCATAACAGTTCCATTTTGGAATCTTTGTGAAAATACTTTTATAATTGTATTTTTAATTAATAACACATTTTATAATATAGTAATAATAAAATTTAACAATGTAAATAATAAACAATATAATTAAGAAACATAATAAGGAAAAATATCAATAATAATAAATATCATAAGTGTAAGTAAATCTCATAATGGGTATAAGTAAATCTCTTAATAAGTAATAATAAATATCACAAAAGACATTCTTTAAATACTTAATCTCGTTTATCTCATCTCATATTTTTGGGATGAAATATAGAGAGAAGTGGAATAAAATAAAAAATGCAATCAACTATGAAATCATTTACTTAATCTGGTAATCCGAGTACAGGATTAAGTAGGAATATGTACAAAAAAAATTAAAATATAATATGATAAATTAAAATAAAATAAAGATAAATAAAAATTTTGTTCATGTTTGAGAATGCACGTGACCTTTAAACTACTAAGATTCTTAAAAAGAAATATTAATAAATGATAAAAATAAAAAACAAGATCTATTCATGTCAAATAATTACGCAATAAATATTCTCTCGGTGTGATAAAACATTGCAAGATGCAAGTAGGAAAGAGAAAAAGAAACAAAATTATATTATAATTGACATGTACTTGGACTGGAATGCAGAAGCAAAGAAAGAGAGAAAGAAAAAAAAAATATATTAAAATAAAGTGATAAAAATTTTGTTACTTGGCAAATAATTAATTTAATAATTGATAGATTAAATTTAATATTACAAATAGGTTCAGTTGAAAGGAAAAAAAAAATATTCTAAGTAGAGTAATTCAGTACAGAATAAGAAATTTCCACTTTGTTCGTCTACGCCGGCATAAATAAACAAATATAAAAATTTCCAGACAAGTGACACTCTCGCTGCAGTCAAGAGATATCATTGCCATTCTGTGAGAATTACAGGATATTATCTGAATTAAAATATGAAAAGAAATTTACTGTTTAAGAGAAAAAATTATAAAATGATAAACTAGAGATATAGTTTAAGCTACAGTTTTTACCTGAGTTTGTTGTTGTTGATTAGGGGGTTGTTGCTCATGACTTAATTTAAATTTATCAGGGGAATAATAAGGCCTTAATTTAGATACATGTACTATTTCTGAACTTTTGAACTGGTTTTGCCTATCAATTTCAAAATTTACTTCGGATAATTTGTTAAGAATTTTATAAGGGCCACTAAATACTTGTGACAACTTTCTAGTATTAGGGTACTGAAATTCTTCATAGATAACTAGATCTCCTATTTTAAATTTTGGTTCGATATAATCTTTATCATAATATCTTTTATTTTTTAAATGAAATTCATCAGTTCTTGTTTTAGCAGTTTTAAGTGCTTCATGAACAGGGGGATAATAATTTTGTTGTAAGGGGGAGTCATAGGGTAATTGGCCAAAAAGCAAGTACGCAGGTGGAAATTTGGTAATAGAATGGGGTGTATTATTATATTCATTAATTACCTCAGTTAAAAGCTTAGTCCAGGGAATTTTAGAGGTAGTGGAGTTTACTTTACATTTTAATCTAGTTACTATTGTCTGATTTACTCTTTCACATTTCCCATTCGTTTGTGGATGATGGGCAGTGGTAAAACGTTGTTTAATATTATGATTTCGCAGGAATTTTTTGAATCTTGAAGAAGTAAAAGCAGCATTCCTGTCACTAAGTATTTTTTGAGGGGACTGTACACTTGAAATCTTACTAAAACAGAATAATTGTTGAGGGATTTTGATATTGAAAATTTGTTTCAGACAATTTGTATAAGTTTCTGTAGTGACACTTTTGGAAGGAAATGCCCAAACATATCTTGTGGCATGGTCTATTATAATATGGAGATAATTTTGTAGAATTATAATAATTGAACCCTCCTACAGTATCAACAGACAGACAGTCAAAAGGTTGATCTGTAGTGGGCATAGCTTGTAATAAGCCAAATTTTTTCTGTCTAGGTTTTTTATTTTTCTGGCAAATATCACAGTATTTAACAAAGTTAGTAATGTCTTGGGTCATATCTGGCCAATAATAGTTAGGAGAAATTAAATTTTGCATTTTTTGAACACCAGGGTGACCAAACTGTTCATGAGCAACATTAAGCAATTTTTTTCTTAGGGACATGGGAACTACCACTTTACGAAAACCTTTTCTTTTAACTATAATCAGTCCATTGTCATTAATATAATTTGATACACACACATTTTCTTTTTCTTGCATCTCAATAATCTCTTTAACGTCAAGAAGAAAAGTAAGGGGCTTACAAAAATGAGAAATAGGGTTTCGGGACAACATGTCGGCTTCGACATTTGTAGATCCCTTTAAGTACTCTATTTTGTAATCGAACATACTTAGCTTCAATGACCACCTAAATAATCGACCTCTTAAATGTTTGACATTTTTTAACCAAACAAGAGATGCATGATCAGTATGGATGGTAAATTGTACACCGTGAAAGTAATGATAAAATTTATCTAAAGTATCAATGATAGCAAGACACTCTAGTTCGGTAATGAAATAATTTTTCTCATAACTTCTCAATCCTCTAGAAAAATAAGCAATTGGATGTAAAAAGTTATTATGGTCGGGTTGTTTAAGAACTGCACCTACCGCTACCTGAGAAGCGTCAACAAACATGTGTAGGGGTAATTTTGGGTCATAAATCTTTAAAATTGGTTTAGCAATGAGGGCATCTTTTAATTTTTGAAAAGAGTTTTGACATTCAGTATTCCATTCCCAAATAGTATCTTTCTTAAGTAATTTATTTAGGGGGTGTCTAATTTCAGCATATTTGTCAATAAATTTATGATACACATTTATAGAACCAAGAAATCTTTGTAATTCTTTAGTGTTAGTAGGAGGTTTTAATTTTTTAATCGTTTCTATATTAGTATTAGCTGGAGTTAAAGTTCCATTTTGGATTTCATACCCTAGAAAAGTGATTTGTTTTTGAGCAAAAGTACATTTAGATAATTTTAATTTAATATTTTCTATTCGGCATAAATCAAAAATTTGGATGAGATGCTGTATATGTTCATCTATTGATTTAGAAAAAATAATTATATCATCAAAATAATAACAAGCAAAGTCTATTTTATATTTTGTAAGAATTCATCTAATTGTCCTGTTGAAAATTGGGGGGCCTACCTTTACACCAAAGGGGAGAACATTCCATTCCCAGAGCCCACAATTAGTAGTAAAGGCTAACTTTTCGGAATCGGCTGGGTGAATAGGTATGTGCCAATAGCCTGAGGCTAAATCTAGTGTAGAGAAATATTGGGCACCACTTAATTTGTCTAAAATTTCATCTATTCGGGGTAAAGGTTCAGCGTCATTTTTCATGATAGAATTTAATTTTCGGTAGTCAACACACATTCGGGTTTTTTTACCTTCATCTCGTTTATTTACTAACGTAACTGGAGAAGAGTATGGGCTATAACTTTCTTTAATTAACCCAGCAGCTAATAATGATTGGATTTGCTGAGATATTTCTTTTTCATCAGCAGTGGATGTACGATAAGGCCTCAAAGATATTGGTAGGTCAGATTTAAGATAAATACGCTGAGGTTCAATATTAATTCTCCCTACATCATATTTATTTTTTGCAAAAATATCTAAATAATCCCTTAAAAGTTCCCTTACATTTTTATTTTGAATAGCATTCAGATCCCCCAATAGATTATAATCATCATTATTAGTTCGCGACAAGGATTGAGGAGTTATGGTATTTCCATAATCGGGTTGCACAGTAGTATCATTTTTTATAATATCAAAATGAAGCAATTCTAAGTTATCACTGGATATGTTGACATATGGGTTTAACGAAATATTGTCTTGTAACACCTGGCTTTTTGCACAATCAATTTTCAATTTAAATTTGGCACAATCAGGTAAACCTAAAATAGCATAGTCCAAATCAAGTTGACTTACTAAAAAATTAACATATCTCTTTATATTACCAAATTTAATACATAATCGACAAGATTTATTAATTGTAAGAGTTCCTTGTGCCTGTCAGATAGTAATAGGGGTAACATTATGTAAATTACCATTTAAATATCGAACAAATTTGAGGGGTAAAATTGAGACAGTTGATCCACTATCCACCACACAATACACTTTGTTATTGCCCACATATCCAGGGATAAATAATTGTCAGACATTATTAGTAGGGGGTGGTTGAATATGAGCAGGAGTTTGAGCTTGACAGGAATTTGTGTTAAATATACAACTCCTCTCCCACTGATATGCATTTTCTATGCCTCTGTTTAAACATACTCTGCACGGACGACTAGGGTAATTGTTTTGATAATGAGTTGCAGGCATTCTAGGAGTGAAAAACCTAGGATTAAAATTTTGGGATGGATTGTTTGGAGTAGGTCGAGTCCAATGTCTGGGCTGAGGATTGGGATTGTGCATTGGTCTAGTTTGTTGAAAATTTCTATTGCCGTTATTAGAGGTATGATTTGGAATCGCTGCTAATTGTTTAGCAATGCGAAACCATTCACGAGTATTGGAAGGAGGGTTAACCATCAAACAATTTTGATACTCCGGCTGAAGGCCATCAATTAATCCCTGTATAATTAAATTTTCCTCAAGCTGAAGTTGCCTTCCAATCTCAACTTTCTTTCTAAAATAAGAATCCAAATCACTTAGATCATTTAACTTTAAGGAAGTAAATTCAGAAAATTTTGGAACTCTAACTTGAATGAATTTTTCACTTAAAATCTCGACAATTTCTTCATAAGTAGCACAATCCAAACAATCATTTATATAAGTTTTTAGCGCTTCCCCCTTTAAATATTTTGAAATATTTTGGTGTTTCCACTCATTATCTTTCTTTTCTACCGAACATTCTCGATCAAATAACTGTTTAAACCATTTAAATATATCCATGCCCGACCCAAATTCAAAAGGGACAATATCAAGTTTATTTTCTGACATTTTTTCTTCTTTTACTAATCCTGACCTTAGTAACATGAAAGAAGGATAATTCATATGGAAAATATTTAAATGCTATACTTCAATTATTAAAATTCAATTACTATACTTCAAATACCTCAATAAATAATAATAAAAATAAATAAATAATAAATAAATAAGTAATAAAATAATAAATATCGGGTTTCCATACATGGGAAATAACAAATAATTTTAAAAACAAAAATACTTTTCTTTACGTATGGAAAATAAATTTTGCAACAGGGTATTTTTTTAACAACAAATTAATCCATCTTTCGATTTAAAAAAAAAAAAAGTAACACCTTTAAAACTAAATAAAATTTCTATGAGCAGAAAATTTTAATTAATTATAAATTAAGAACAAATTTATTTTTTAATATCTGTAATAAAAGAGAGAAAAAAAAATCAAGAATTTAAACAAAGAAATTATCATTAAATTTCTTAATCAATAAAACAATAAAATAATAAATAATAACTTACAGACATGTTCGATGTGGCCTTGTTCAAATACCTAATTTTTTATTAAACTAAACAAAAATAAAGAACTTCGTAGATACGACTCACAGGTGTAAATTTCAATTATCTTGTATTACTGATGGAATCTACCGTAGTTTCGCAACCATACAGCAGGTGTTCATTTATTATGAAATGAAAATTTATCAAAATATTTATGCACTTTTACCTAGAAAATACAGTAAATAAATAAATAAAAGAAAATGATGTTGATTGATTTCATGCAGGTGATCTTTTGTAATTTTTATTTTGCATATCTCACAGTTTGGTTGCATATCTCACAGTTGAAAAGTTTCTCACTAGAATGCGAGGTATATTTCACAATTAAAATATTTGTAGATGTAGATACCACACATAATTACAAACAAAACTTTATAAGACGATCTTTTTTCACAGATTGATTCATGTCGGTTCAAGATGAGTAATAAACAAAGGCCGAAGTTCCAGCAATTAGTTTCAAGCTCGGCGAAAATGGCACGTGCACACACAGCGTTGCGAAGAATTCTCTAGAGACGTATGCAGGTTCATTTAAGAAATCCTGCCGGCTAATATGTAATGATTCGACGAGATCGATGTTCCATAACAATGTACAAGTTCCAGTGGCACACCATCTATGAGGCAGAACAGATTACTACTACCAAGAATCAACAGTGGGACGAGCTGAGCAGTCGCTCCGGCAATTTGACCAGCAGTGGATGAGTTTATTGGGCTATTTCCCCATAAGAAAGTTCAATCAAGCAGTCTTTAAATTAATTTTATTAGAACTCATAAATAAGTTAAGTTCTTTCACGCAATCACCTTGGCACTCTCATCGAATAACTTCCACTTCACCAACTCCGTGATTAAGCTACATTCCACAATATTAGAATTTTGGGGAGAAAGAAGAAACAGCATCCTAATAATTTTTGAAAGTCAATCGCATTCTCGGGAAACATGACATGGCTTCCGAGTAGTTTTATAAGAAAAAATGCATTCTAATTCAGCGGAGCAATAAAACGCGCGTCTTGATAGTTTAAAGAAAAGGTGCATTCTACTCTCCTGAAAAGCCAAATGAAAAAATCATTTTCACGACAAAACTAGCGCCCTCCTACTCCGCGTCAATCATTTTAAAAATCCAATCAGGATGGACTCGAGCCTCTAACGGACAAAATGATCAATTCTAATTGGCCGTAATAGGCGGTCTATTGGCAAGAACTATATTTTTTCCTCGGAACACTAAGCCCTTTAGCAACGCGTAGTAACACTTGTCACGCGATGCTAAAAAATAAAAAAATAAAATTAAAATCGCAGGAATATGCCAGAAAGTAAAAAGCTTACGAAATACTTCCCGCCTTTTTGAGAAGCAAGAAATAATTTATTAATAACTAAAGTAAGAAAAAGAATTTTAGCTGTTACAAGTTACGAAACTAAGATTGAAATATGTTCCACAAATTTAGAATTGAAGCTAAGAGAGAATTAAAAAAAAATGGCGCAAATTTTTTTTTTTTTATTACATATATTTGATTGTTGTACCATGAAAGTTTAAAAACGTCATTTTCTTTAATTGTCAGGATTTTATTTTTAGGATGTTAAACCATAAACTGGGTATATTATATGACAGGGCATCATTGCACACTTTATTGCTCTTGCATAGGTCTTATAATATATTCAGTTTATGGTTTAACATCCTAAAAATAAAATCCTGACAATTTAAGAAAATGATGTATTTAAAAATTCATGGTACAACAATCAAATAATTTTTTTTTTTACATTGACAATTCCAAGTTCCTCGGATACTTACATCTGAGTACGGCCACATTCCAGACTGCCGATAATTTTACCACGTAAAATATCATCCACATGTATCCTCTGTGCCATAACTGTTCGGTTATTTGGCACGGTGAGGCTTAGAAAATGTTTGTTAACAGTTTTACTTCTTTGCCACCGTTCCTTATATACGCCTATCTCCTACTTTCGTCATTGTGACTTATTATCGGCGCCATCTGGTGGCTTTCTAAAACTTCCATATTAGTCTTGAAGATGTTTGTAATAATTCTGCAAATGGAATTTTTACTTTAGAGTTTGATTCCTACATGATTTTGAATTATCCTTAATTTATGGACATGAGTGTATATAAACTAATATTAACCCTTCATGATGCGCGCTTGTATGATATGTAAATACTAGCGTGTTTATTTCGAGCATATACTTAAACTTAGAATTATAACAAAGTATCAATGTTCATGTTTGTAATGAAATTTATTTTCTTCGTAGCAGATCTAGCATAACATTTTCTTTCCGTTTTTTCGAAATAACCAATGAATGATGTAGTTTTACATTCTGTTGATTATAGTTTTCGTTCGTATCTGGTAACAGCAGGTATGAGAAACAACTTCGATTTAAGATGCATAGCTCTCTTGTGAGATCATATATTTTGGAAGACCTTGACTCTTGTTAAAAGTTACGAGTTATTCTAAGAGCAGAAATTCATGATAAGTAAGTTATCAGTACATTTTAGTTTTTACTACAAACTTTATCAGAAAACTCAAATTTCGCCAAATCTAAAATTTATTATAGAAATACACTGAAAAGTACTAATATTTTATTAGTTTTCGTAAAGCTAATTACACACCAGATTCAAATGAGGGTAACATATGATATAAATACACAAATACAAAATCACTACATATTAATAGACGTTATAATAAATTATTAAATCGAACTCATATTTATCTCAAAATTTCAGAACTATGTTGGTGTAATACTATATTGTAATAATCATTTTTCGAAGATAATTAAATATAGAGAAATTTTTTTATTCACACTTGAATTTTTGCAGATGTATTTTATCATTATTCGAAATATAGATTCTCAGTATAACTGCATTTATGTTGAGAATTCCATCCATAAATCTGTAATGTCCGAGTATATCATCTGTTTTAAAATTAACCGAAAATGACCTTTCTATAAAGCAGGTTATCTCTCATGTACAGGGTGAGTCATAAATATCAAAACAATAGGCTATCTCCTTAAATATTGCCCCTAGACCCATACTTCCAACTGCAAAAATTCATTAAAAAAAGGTGAAATTTTGAATAAGATAAGTTGCAACTTCATGGGGGGTCCATTTGAAAAATTACGAAAATTAACTTTTTATACGGCCCCCGTAGGATAAACATTCCAATTAGGGAAACTTTCTTTATTCAGTCCTGAGTAATACACAAAAAGTTGCATCTTCATATCTTAAAAATTCGCGGAGTTATAACCGTTTGAATAATTCATCAGGTTTTAAGGGATTAGAAACAAATTGAAATGCGCGCAATTCAAAAGACAAATGTTACTTTAACAGTTTTTTTACATTAACATTTTTTTTCTTCTTTTTTGTGTATGTTAGCCATATAATTTGCTAAGAAAATCACATGCTAAAATTTATCATAAAATTTATAAAAATTTCATATGGTTAGTACTGGTTTCAATACGATAGTTAAAATCGTTATAACTCCAAACATTATTTGCCCCACCAGTGGCCGCGAGGTTCTGACCTCCAAACTGGTAGACAGTAGTTGCTGGGTTCGAACCCAATCTCGACCGCCGGCCTAACCGTTCGAAGTTTTCCGTGGTTTTCTTCGAACGTTGCGTAAATACGGGCTAGGTTCCCTTAGAAAGACCCCCACGGAGGGCAACCCACCCCATCGGGCCTATATCCCATAGCGTAGATAATCGGCCGACAAAAATACATACATACAATACCAAACATTATTTATCGGATTTCAATTTCTTTCTATTTAACTAAAAATGAAAATCTGATATTAGTTTTGTTTCGAGGTTTTTGTTTTTCAATATTTATTTTAGAACTATTAAAAATATTTATTTAAAAAATAATAACTTTTAAAAAATTATATTTTCAAAAGTAAATAATTTTTCATTTTTGTAAAAAACAGTAATGTAAAATAATTAAAAATGACATGTTTCAAGTTTGTATTTTTTTTCTTTAACAATTCTTAACTTTTATTAATTTAAAGACAAGAAATAGTCGGGAAAAAATTTCATTATACAGAAAAACGAAATGTACTGATTTACTGCCCATTAGTTATTTAAAAGAATGCTTTTCTAAGATGCAGATTAAGTCCTTTTTAAAAATTTAGCTCTCACAACTTCAAGCTTTTTATCGTCTTGTAGAGGCTGTTAAAAAATCCGTATTCTGGGCTCAGGTCAGATCAAGACCGAGACGTTACTTTTTTCTGAAGACTTGCCTATCCGGGTCTAATGTATTTTTCATACTGGAGGGGACTGCTTCCTTTTTCCCAGACTTGCACTGGACGAAATTTTTAATCCCAGTCTCGAAAAATCCGTATTAAAATCACAGACCACATACGTACATAAAATAAGTAAAATTTGGTTTAATCAATATTTTTACGAAAACCACAAAAATTTTAAAACCGCTTTTATTTTACAAAACAATAAAGAACTTTAAAATTTATTATTTTTTTAAGAATAGCATATTTAAATGCTAAAAAAATAAAACCAGAGAAAAAAAATCTGCCTATGACGGAATTCTGTCTTAAACAGAAAATGTGTTGATCCATGCAAAATAAATACAATAATACCTGAGAAAAAAATAAACTCCATTTAACCGCCATAGGAAGGGCATTTGTCTATTACGTATTTTTTCTTTCCTATGTGATTCCGTTTTAAAAGGTTTTACTGTATAACATTTTTCAAAGTCTTCAACGCACGGGATATGGATTAGTGATAATAAAGTAACAATAGTAAGTAAGTGATGTAAGTGAAACATTTACATACAATGATAAAATCATTGATCAAATAAATATATCACAGCCTTTGGCACTTCTTTAATAATAAAAATTATAAATATAAAAAACGAAATTCTATATTAAGTATTTTTGGTCAGAACTCCTCCACGCAAAACAATTTTTAACTATACTGAAGTAAAAAACTATGTAGAAATTCACGGCTGAGCCGGCTACGGTTTAAGCTTTTTTCCAGGCTGGTCCGGATTATGATTTTAACATTATTTCATGCCGGGCTGAACTTCTTTCCCTTTGGGTCGGTTTAGGACCGGACCTAAATATTACGATTTATTCAGACCTCCAGTGCTAATGATCAACATGTTTTAGAAACAAGTTTCAATTTTAAATCGATACGCTGCTTTATTATGGCCAAATAAAAGGCACGGTCTTAAGCCGACGTATAATAACGTTACAATTTGTGGACGATCCCTTATTTGCTTTGAAAATAGATGAAAAACACTTCGTTTACAGGCATGGTAAAGTGGTGTAAGTCTCGAATTTTTGAGAATTTTAGATTTTGATATCTCTGTCAGGTTTTCAGATAGGAAGATGAAAATTTTTTTGTTCAATTTAGGAATGGATAAGGAATAATTTCCTAATTGGGAATTTTGCTCTACGGGGGCTGTATAAAAATTTAAATTTCGTATTTTTTCAACTAGACCCCCCCCCCATGGAGTTGCAACTTATATTATCAGAAATTTCACCTTTTTTTTATGAGTTTTTGCAATTGGAAGTATGGGTCTAGAGGCAATATTTAAGGAGATAACCTATTGTTTCGATATTTATGACTCACCCTGTATCTTGTACATATTTACGTCAATAATACAGCTAATTTCGCCTAAAGCTGATATCTCACATATAAATGTATTAAAGGAAAGCATGTTATATTTTCTTTTACACTGTGTTTCATAATGATATGAACACCCAGTAATTTGGTAATATTTAGATAAAATTCATAAAAAATTATCAGAAAACTCCTTTCTCGAGATAAATACAGTAATTTGATATACTACATAGCTTTAAAAGAAATATCAAATTTTAAATTCATTGAAAATATGAATTATCTAAAAAAAAAAAAAAAAAAAAAAAAAAAAAAAAAAACGGTGTTGCAAAATGAAATTAACATTGATCGAAATCATCACTAAACGAGCATGGAAACTGTACAGGAATACTGAATGTCATTCCAAGAAGAAATCGAAAGATGCAAATTAGTTTAGCAGATAAAGATACTTCGTAAGCTAGGAAATTTCCAATTCTGATCGTAAAGTGATTTCTAGAAATATAGGACGTAAAAGCGCTTCAAATAGTTTTGAGAAAGGGAAACTTGTGGCTTTTAAGGATCAAGGATTTTGAGCCAGAGCTATCGCAAAAAAATTTAAAAGATCTCCCAGTCTATTATTAAGTTTTATTCAATTAAAAGAGAGTTATGGAGCAAAGAAGTCTCCGGGAAGAAAAGAAATGCCATTATAAAAAGAAAGAGTAATGGGAAAACAACTTTAGGCGTACTTTCAAGAGATCCATTGATATCAGTGACCTTGTACCTTGCCAAGAGTAGTCAAGAGCTCAAATATAATGAGATACAAAAAAAAAAAAAAAGCTCCAACCACGTATGTTTAAAATGCATCAGCAAAATCCTCTGGATTGGGCAAAAGATGACATGTTCTGGAAGTTAAAATGTGAAAGAGTAACATTTTCCGATGAAAAAAAAAACAATTTGGATGGTCCGGATGGTTTTTCTTATTATTGGCATTATCTCCTCAAGAAACCAGAAATGCTTTCAAAACATTAACAGGGTGGAGGTTCAGTCATGGTTTGGGTTGCATTTGGATTTCATGGTAAGTTCAAAGCTGCGTTTCCCTCTGGTAGAATGTGTGTATCAACCTATCAAGATCTGCTTCAAGAAAACTTATTGCCTTTTGCTGAGGAAATTGGCGGTCCTTTGTGAATGTTCCAACAAGACAATGCATCATTACACATGGCAAATAATACTTGTGAATGGTTTCTTTATAATGGTGTGCATGTAATTCCATGGCTATCTATTTCTCCCAATTTCAATCCAATTGAAAATATGTAGAGTCTGCTGGTTAGAGCTGTTTACTCCAAAGAAAACAGTATGAAAAAATTTCCGAATTAAAAGCTGATATCATTTTCCAATGGATTGAAATCGTCAAAATATATTAAAAAGCTTGGTCCACTTCATGTGTGATCGTTGTTTTACAATAATTGAAAGGTCTGGTGCATACACTAGCTATTAATAATTTTTTTCTAATGTTCATATCATTATGAAACATCTAAAAATAGAAAAATGCTATTTTTTTATGTATAAATATCTGTTGCAATTACATTTTGTTATAAAATAAAACGATTTGCTCGATTTCTAAGATTGATTAGACTTCAGTTTGTTTTGTAACATTTTCTTCTTTTTTATACTTGGTTGTTCATATCTTTTTGAAACCCAGTGTATATATTAAAATTTTTAAATGATGAATTACGTCCGAAAAACGGCAAATTGAAACATAATTCGTGAATTTTAATTTACATTGCTAATACCCTGCCTGGATAATTTACCTCCCTGTTGGTTTTACCTCTTATTTTAACAATGTAAATTAAATTCATGAATCAGATTTCAGATTTACTATTTATCGGACATAATTCATCGTTTAAAATTGCAATACACACTGCCAACAAAAATAAATCTTGATACAAATTGAAAGATGTGAAGTTTCGGACAGATGATTCTTATTGATACAGTCATTAGCAATGTTTCTTTTTTATTTCTGCAGTTTTTACAGTTGGTATTAACACGTTGGTACGTCACGTTTTAAAAAATTATAAGACCTGCCTAAAGTCTTTCTCGATCTTTTAAAATCGATTCTTTGATTTGGTGTACTTCCATATGGTAAATGGTCTTGCCTTTTTTAGGACATACATAGTTTTCAATTATGCTTATAATTCTGAGACTTTGCTTCTTGCAGGAATATTTTGTTGTAATAAAATCAAAACACTATTATTCAACGTTATTCAACGTTTGCAAGCTTTTTACATCAATTATTTGCACCAGAAGTGTCTTTTAGTAGAGAAAATAATTTTAAAATTCCTCTTTTCAAACATCTAACAGAACTATAAAAAATAAAGGAAGAATTCTAAATCATGCTAAATTGATAGGTCTATTCTCCACGTAACCAACGCTTGACAGAAATTCTTACTTACCTCTTCTATTTAACACTGAAAAAAAAAACCCATTGAGACTATGGCTTAAATGTCAAGATATTTTTTTTCCTTTTGCTGCTGTTGTTAAACTCATGTTTTCCGCATGAGTGTGGTTCATGCAGTTTTTTCATGTTGTGTTGCAGTTGCAGGCTTACCAACATAAAAATGAGACGTGCCAGATTGGGTATATCCTAGTAGCTCATTTGGCTGAGCGTTGTTGTGTTTAACCAATGACCCAAGTTCAATCTCTGGCTGGATTATTTTTCACTCAGTTGGTTCTACGCCTTTTTATGAATGTAAATTAAAATTCACGAATTAAATTTCAGATTTACTATATATTCTTTCTTCGCAAAAATATTTTATTTCTTCTAAGGGATATTCGTTTTCTTTATAAATAAATTGCTTTTAAATGCGCTATTTTTTTTACAAAAGCATCTCCTAGTTCGGAATCATGTTGCTGGAAGTTTATCTATGTCGTTGCAAATTTGAGTTGTTTTATTTTGGGAATTGCTGTTCTGACTACCACGTGACAGATCCAGATTTTGACTTCAGACTGGGCAAAGTTCACTTTACTTTTCAAAACCTTGGTGTCTGGAAAATGAATATCAAGACTGCTAGGGAACTAATACTGGAAGTCTTGGTTTAGGGTGATCAATGAAATGGAACGAGTACTGTGTAGCTCTTTGGGCCCATTGTCATTAAAACACAGTTGGGCGCTACAGAGAATGATATTGAAGGAATTGTAAAACCACAAGTTTAACACTACAACCACAGGGTATTTTACTTAAGTTTTATAAAAAGTGTTTCGCACCATAATTTAGACTTTAAACTATTTAACTTACTTAATTAGTCTATTTTTCTGCTGCTTACATTTAACATATCTTATTAAGGAAATTCTGGTTCGAATCAACTATTATCAATCTGGCAGAGGTCATTTTGACCCTTAATGGCGGTTTTAGTGTTAATTGTTTTTTTTTATATTTGAGAGGAATAAAAATTGTCATTAGATGATTCTACAAAAAATCACTTAATTCCATCTTTCTGAAGAATAGGCAATTGTTTTTGAGCCTAAAAAAGTTAATGTTTTGCGGAATGGGAAAGGTATATGAAGAAAGATGGCTGTAGCTCAGTAAAATTAAAACTTTGTGAAAATGGGCACATCTTTAACTTACTTTACTTTACTTCCGTTGTCTAAATGTTGTAGATTAAAAATTTACACTAATATCATGAATGCTACATAAATACTGCTTCACTTTTTAAAAACACCTAGCTTCAACTTTAATTTTATCCTTTCATTAGTTAAAAATGCTTTTCTCAATACTGTTTTTTCAAATTGCCTGTTGCTTTTACAAGCACACTCATTTAATCGAGTTTTCAATAAATATTTCAGTGACGTACTTTCAGAATATTAAACTAGGTTTCTAATATGTTTCATCATCGCATGAGTCTACAAAATATTTATATAAATTTTGTATCAACTCAAACTGGAACTAAGATACTGGTGTTTTGTAGCACTCTAAATTGTCCATGAGCAAACTAGTTTCAGTGATTGAATTAAGCATTCAATTAAAAAAAAATAAAGTTCTATTCTTCGAATTTTCCTTTAAAGCTTAACATTTTAATACAATTATTTATTATTTGTTAGGAAAGCATTACATTTGAGTCTATTTTTGTTAATTATCCATAAGTAAATTTTTGAAAAAAAAATCTATTTAAGGTACTGCTGAGTTACATATAAAAATGATAATTTTTAATTATAAACACAAGGTGGAACTGAATTTTGATGAAAGTAAATGCATATTAAGGAACTGATTCCTTGATTTATAATAAACCTACAATATTAGCTACAGCAAAAAATACATATTCTAACTCTCAAACAAATATTACTTAAAGCCTAAGAAGAAAAAAAATACTATTTCTATAAAACTTAGTTGTCTAAATTGTTAAAATCAAACATTAATATAATGATATAGCAAAATTTAATGAAGATCAGATAAAGATATTAAGATGAAGTTATCAATCGAGGCTCTTATTTTTGGTATAAATGCATATTAAAAAAATCCAACTAACAAGATCTTAAAATTTCACGTGAAATCGAAACACATCATAATTTTCATGTTCTCAAAATTTACATGCACACATTTCAATTTTTATCAATTTTAAAAGAAAATGGCGTATTTTTGTTACCACAATTACAAAATTCGTACTAAAAACTATAAAAAATTAATATGTCAAGAATAAATTGAGATACAGCTTTCAAACAAATTGCATTTAAAAGTACATATTTTTCTCTATACGATGGTGTAAAAATTCAAAAAGTGCTATGTTTAGAAGTATAAAATTTGAAGTACCGAAAATTGCAAAACTGAATTGCATGTGAAAGTGTTGCCATTCGCAAAATGACGTATACTTTACGCACAAATACTTTTGGCCTTTACAATATAAGATATTTTAAAGTATTTGCACTGCAAAATAAAAACTATACAATGATATAACACTTTTATAATGTTTTTAACAGTGTGCAGAGTTAATAATGACTATTTACTATAAAGATTCAAAAAAAAAAAAAAAAACGCCATTCGAGTTCATTGGTAGAAATATCAACAAAATGTGTTAAAACCTCCGCGTGATTACAAATCACAAAAATCAGAGACGTCACGTCTTTAGATGTCTGTTATCACAAATAACGAACACATAACGGTTCATTAAAAGATTGATAGAAAACAACAAATGACAGAAGGATGGTCTAAGTCCTGAGTTACACTATGCATATGTAAAATATATTTTAGTTATATTGGTTGCATTTTTATGTGATTTGGCACCTATAATTTTAAATTTTTTTGTCACGTGATTCTAAAAATTTCAAAACTGGTTTTGAAGATATTCATTTGACCTGGGCAGTAAGTTACGTTATATTTTAAAAATAAAACTTTTAATTGAGAAGCATCTTCATTTACATACTCAATGGTTGCATTTACCGGGTGTCCCAAAAATGACTGATGGATTTTAAAATTCAATAACTTGCAAACGTTGACAGCTATTTAAAAATTTTTTGCAGGAGGGTTATGTATAATGTCAGGAGTTTTTTTACCGTAATTTTTTTATTTTAGTTTGAATCTCAAACAATAGATGGCGCTGACGACGATTGAAGGCCAAGTCGACGCCTCACTCAGCACTGATCACCTGGCCTTCAATCGCCCTCAGCGCCACCTATTGTTTGAAATTCGAACTAAAATAAAAAATTGTGGTAAAAAAAACTCCTGACATTATACAAAACCGTCCTGCAAAAATTTTTTAAATAGCCGTCACCGTTTGCAAGTTATTGAATTTTAAAATCCACCAGTCATTTTTTGGACACCCGGTAAGTACGCATAATAAAAAATTCCTTCTACACAATCATTGATAAATTGTATACATATCTGAAATTTTTTGTGCGTCTCTGTAAATACCACCTGCTCTCTATTATACAGGAAGTAACCTTTAGTAAATCTCAGCAACGTATATAAAATGTGAAATAATTTAATACAATTAAAACGTGCACCAAACAATGTTTCTTCCTGTAACATTATGTAGTGGAATATTTTTTGTCTGACCCTGTAAATTAATAAAAATATTCTTTGCATGATAGATTGTACAGAATGTATATTTTAGTATCTACTTCATAGATGCATATCAATTTTATTATGTTAGAAAGAGCATAACAGTATTTAAAACTATTTTTTCCCATTGGCCGAAATGCAACGGAAAAACTTTGATTATTCCTGTAATTGAACTATGAATCCGATTGTCATAAAATTTGAAATGACTTGACAATATTGTACAACAATTAAATATTTTAATTTTCAAACAATTAGATTTGGCAGTTTATGCGTTGTTATATGCGAACGGACAGACTGAGACTATAGGTGCTATGTATTTATATAATTACAAACGCACCAAAAAACGGACACATTATAAGATCACTCGTGCGTCTGTCTGTCCGTCTATCACAGCCATTTTGCTCGCTAACTGTGAAACATGGAAAGTTCGAATTGGCTGGAGTAATAAAGACTATTGTCAGGTATTAAGGCTGTACGGTTAACTACTCGTACAAATGTCAGATGCCTGGACAGTTTTTTCAATGTAACAGTCATTATGCCATAGAAAATAGTGAGAATGATTTTTTTTAGAAATGAAATCGTTACCTTCATTGGACATCTAAAAATTTTACAGGCTGCTGGTGACAAGATATTTTTCTGTAATTTCTTAAACTATAATCAAGAAAATTGTCCTTTTGCCTTAAAATTTTAAAGCATTAGACTAAAAATAGAAATAATATTAATTTAATTCGTTAGTCAAAGCTGTCAAATAAAATATATTGTTCTTTTTTAAAAGAAAATTTAATACTTTTTATTGCTTGAAAAATTAATATTCCAATGTTGTTTCACACCACCGGAAAAGGAGATAAGCATATTTCACATTTTTAAATTTAAATAATCAATTATTAAAAAAAGGATGATGAAGTAATATTGTATTTTAAATGATATTATGTTGCAAAGACAAGGGCAGACTATGCATGCATAGTTACATTTAATCGTATAAAGAAATTATGGATACAAAATGAAATTAACAAGGAACGCAATTTATCTCTATTTATGACTTTATCAAAATAAAGAATTTAGTTCATAATTTATTTTTTTAATAAACATTTTATTCAATAATTTTCGAGTTTAAGTTTAGTAATAGCGCAATTTCTTTAAAATTTGGTATTTGAGATCATTTATTTTCTGAGTGTTTACGAAAATGAGAGAACTGATTCCTTAATGAAATTTACTTTTTTCAAAGACAACCACTTTTCTTCTTATTTTGAAATCCTTTAAAAAAAAAAAAAAAAAAAAAAAAATAATAATAATAATAATAATAATAATAATAAAAAAAATCTCGGAGAGATGAGACACTTTTAATTAGACTAATGGAATTTGTTAAGGTTACAGGTGATTCTTTAAAATAAATGATTAATGAAAAGTTTAATCTTCATGATTAAAATTGATTTGAAACATTTTTACATTTAATTACTTTTGATTAATTATACACGATTAAACATACTTTCGGGAAAAAATTAAGAAATGAATATAAAAACTTTTGTAACATGAATATTTTTTAAAATTAAAAACATAGAAATATTCACACAACATCTTTATTTTCCATGCCTACATATATTAATAAAAAAGAATATTGTCCAGTTAAACTGATGGCATTGAGCTCACAGGCTACGCATACTAATTGTACATTACAGCCTTGAATTTCGTTAATTCCGTTCGAAAAAAAAAAATTAAGAAGGGGAAACAGCTCTCCCCTTTCTCCTTTTTTATACTTAATCATTGAACCTCCTAAACTATCAAGTACATGCTCTTTCACATTAAAAAACCTATATCCAAAATTCAGAGCAAATCGGATAATTCTTAATAAAAACCCATTTAGCATTTATATAATTTAAAAGGAGTTATTCTCCTCTTTTATACTTAACCATTAAACTTCTAAAACTATTCAGAGATTTGAACGAAATTTGACAATTCTGATTGAAAAATCCATTTATGCAAGTTAAGGGGAGGGGCATTAGAACCCCCGTTCCCCCTGTTTATACTTATTCAATGAACACTTAATGACAGTCACGGAATCGCCTTATCAGAATGATCCTATATCTAAATTTTGAACGAAAACTGTTAATTCTGCATGAAAATCCCGTTTATATCAATTAAGGGGAGGGGCATGAGCCCCCCGTTCCCCCTCTAATACATATCGAATGAACTCCAAAAACTAACCAGGGAAGCGCCTTATCAGGATATACCTATATACAAAATTTCAAGTGGATCCGATATTTTTATCATGAGTTATCGCGTTACGCACGAACGAACATACGAACGTAAATACAGAACGGACGGGCACATAATCTCTCAGGCTATGATAGCCTGTGAGCTAAAAAGCATCTCTATAATAAAAAATTATTATCAAAGTTACAATCTTATTTTTTATTTTTATTTTCTACTTTTCAGTATTTACAGCATTTTGTTGTTACAATTTTACAGTTATTTTATACAGTTTGAAGAGCGTGGTTTAAAGCATTCTTAACTCCATTTGAGTTTCTCACTTACGAACATTGTAACCTTACATTATTTGGTGACGTGTTATCTGTGTCCAGCTGGTGGAAAAATGTCTTGAAATTACTGTATTAGTTTATAATTAATTTCTAAAAATAATAAATTGTTGCATTGTCATTGAACACACAACTGTGTACCTACAGCTCTAACTTTTACGCAGGGGCTCGCTCAGTGTCTACCTGAGAATACATGTAAGCCTGGACAGATGCTGTCATAGCCCCTCCTTTTAAAGGCTAATATACATCGCTTATCCACAGGAAAAGTGACACATCTTGCAAAAATTCATTTTGCGTTTTATTCCAGTAATTTGTCTATCATAAGTGCATACAAAAGGTTTCAAAAGTGTAGTTATACGGGAAATAGTTTTTTACGCAGTATGCCCATTCGTGACCACAGAAGAGGAATGGAATGTGTGGGGAGGTAAAATTATATATCCCTTCTAACACCATCTTATAGCTTCAGTTTTAAAGATTTAGGCTTTTATGTCCGTTTTTATTCCTTCATGCAGAGATAAGTGCTACAATTTCATGTTACTATACAATCTTACAAATATTCTTTTGCCTCTCCTTTGAAATTTACATTGTCGAGATGTGCCACTTTACTTGCGACTAAGCGATATCCAGAAAGGAATAAAAAATTGACTATAAAATTCCATCTTTACATGGAAAAACCAAGTTAAATTAAATAAAAGCGTGAAAAAAAAAGAAATTTTAAAGGATGTAAAATGGAGCAGTGAGAAGTTTATTTTACTTTTTAAAATTTTAGAGATACGTAAGAAAATTTTATAGACACTACCGAAAATAATCAAACTGTTCATCTTTAAAGATTAATAATCTTCTCCCATTCTCCTAATTTTAAAATTTTATATTTTTTGCATATTTTTGATATTGTGAATGCAGTTGGTATGCGCGGCAACGTTTAACATTAGTTATCAACTTACCACTTTTCAGTTCACTTCAATTAACAGATTTAATATAAACTGTCTTTTATATAGTTGTTTAATTAATTTGTTTCCACCAAAGTTTGTAAAAATACCCAATTGAGATTCAAATGAGATATTTGTATCCTTTATAAAATAAGCATTGTTCGTAGGCATAGGCAGTCAATTTCGCTGTTATTTTAATATGTTTTAAAGAATGAGTGTAAGAAATAAATGAACAATTTGTATAGAAAATGACATTTCCGATTAAAGTAACTGAATTTGTTAAGATTTTAAATAGTCCGCTTTCAAAAAATATGCACTGAAAATAATAAGAAAAAAAATGGCAGGATTTTTTTTTTTTTTTTTTTTTTTTTTTTGTGTGTGACATTAAACTGAATTGAATTGTCACAAAAAATACTCTCTTGTACCAAACCACTTTTTGTAAAATATGCCAACTGGCAGTCAAAAAGTAAACAAAATCCATCAAACAAACAAGAAATCTAAAAATTGCATGCTTTTAACATTTATAATGTCAAAAAAAAAAAAAAGTTATGTTTAACTTTTGCTCTCACTGTTAAAAATAATCTACATAAAAATGAGAACTTTTATGTACTTGTTTTTTTCTTTTAATAGAGTTGTTTCAGAAACAAGTACATGCCATTTTCAAATATGAGTGACAATCTGTACTGAAAAGCATGCTTGTGGATGAATATTAATATAATTTCGTGTTATTCTATTCGCATGTTGAAGATATCAATAGAAATTATTTAGTGAACGTATATAACGCCAAGTTGCGCACTTTAAATGTACTAACGCCATCTTGGAGAAATGTGTTATATAGCGTGGAAAAATACATTGGTGAATACGTTCTCATTCAAACCCAAAAACTCGCATTCCAATGTTCTCGCAGGAAAATCTTGCTATGGATTTATAAAAAAGAAAGTGAGGTCTGATGAATTTTTACACGAGCATTGACAGAAAAAAAAGTCGCACAAATGCCGCACTTTTACTATTTTCGTGTAAAATGTACAATATAGCTAAAAACAACAAACTAAGTATTGAAAATCATTAATCAAACCCGTTACACTCTAATTTATACGTTCAGCAAGTTAAAAACTTTTTAATAAAATATGCATCACTATTTTCCCAAACACTATTTTTTAAACGTTATTTTTTATCCGCACACTGTAAAAAAAAAAGTGTCGATCTACTAAAAAAACTTTAGTGATCCTTGTAATTACTAAAAAATTTTTAGTAATCTTAGTCGGTTACAAGAAAATCTGCAAGAATTAGTAGAAAAAAGTTAGCAAGGAATAGAGTTAATAATTTTATATTTTTAATAGCTATTACTAAAACTCACTTGGTAAGGCCTTGATAGCATAGTGGTTATAGTAACGGACTCCAGGCTAAAAGGTCTCGGGTTCGATACTGGCCACTGCCAAATACGCCCCGAATGTATGCAGTGTAAGTACTCGTTAATAAAGGGTCTATGAATATCCTGACGGAGCAGTAGCAATGTTTGGTGCTGCCATCTATTGCGGTTTTGCCGAAAATATTTCGCTCCAGAAGTCTGGATGCAGCACGAAAGAAGCTCCTGCCCTTTGAGCCCACGTAATGGTTATTAAAAATAATTTTGGAGCTATTACTAGAATTTGCTTGGTGGCTCATACTAAAAACTTTTAAGTTATACAAAAAATTCTTCTGTTCATTTTACAAAAGAAATGCTTGTTTCGCTTGCAAAAATAAAGTTTGTAATGGTTACTAAAAAATTCTGTGGAATACAAATTTACTAAAAAATTTTTAGTAACCTCTTGAAATTTTTTTTACAGTGCAGGGTAAGATGCCGCATGAGAAATAAAGGCTAGGCTGTTTTTTTTTTTTTTTTTTTTTTTTTTTTTTTTTAAGTGATGTACCAGTTATACTCTATTCAGGCATTTGTCATGGTAATTTTGCCCGCTCTTCTGTTTCTTTGATTTTGATTTCCATTCGCTCACAATCACCACACTTCCCCTTGCAAGAGTAAAGTGAGCGTGTTTTAATTAACCACCGACTGCATTTGATGAATCCAATCTGTTTTAGATTTTGCTTCTTGATAAGATTTCAGACACTCAGTACATTTAGAGCCAGCAAATTCGAATCCACTAATGCCATTTGATTCTGTAAGAGTCACCAACATCGTCCCTGTCGATGCTTCCTTTTACTGAAATACGTTTATTTATACGTAAATTCTACTGAAAGTATAATAATGAATTTATTGAACAGAAAAAGAAAGATACATTTTGCGGCATCTGTCCAACCTCGATGCGGCATCTGTCTGTACTGGTGGGTACATTGCCGCACTGCCACTTTGTGTCCTGTGAACGACGCTGGAAAAATGCAAGCACATGTGTGATATATATGAGGATTAGTGACGTAGTTAGGATGGGTGACACCCGGGGGTGAAATTTTGTCACCTCCCCAGCCACCCTGGAGTCACACTCTCTCCCTCCGATCCGTCATATTTTTTCAATCACAATTCTATGTTATTATAAGAAATAATTATACCATTACTTATATCTTTTATCATAAAAAAAATTACCGGAGCGTCTCATCTCTCAACCCATAGTACGCTAAGTCAATGTGGTGCCCATATGTAGAAGAAATTTTTTTTCTTTTAAAGTTTGCTTTTGTTACCCCCTCGTTAAATAGGTTGGTTTTTGTATTCTAGTGCATATCTTATTTCGACACAACATTCTGTATAAAATTTCACATTCTCAAAAGAAAAGAAAATTAATTCTATTGGATCGTGCGCTAGAAATTTCTTTTTATATCAAACATCTTTTCCAAAATCTTATAAGATTATGTATATATATTTGTAAATAAAGATTGGGTATCACCCCTTAAAGTATGACACCCGGAGCGGACAGCCCCCCTCTAGCTACGCCACTGATGAGTGTCTAGTCTACAATTACAATCGGTTTTGTGTTGAAATCTATGCTTATTTGGCTTAAAAACTGTAGTAAAATTTTATTAGAATAATTTTAGCAAATTATCACGCAGCTTTGAAGCATAAAAACTGGCATAATATTTAAATGCAAAAATTTCAGATGTAGAAACGCATACAACTGAGCACATGGCACAGAGGTACACAACGAACTTCTTAATTTGGTCTAGAAAATGCTAGTGTCGCCCAAAAAATCTCTGCGACGTCTGTCCACACTTTACCCTATGCGTTTTACAAATTTAAGATTTACGTACTCAGAGCTATTATAAGATCAGAAAGTACTGAACAATTACTACATTTAGCTTATTTTTAAGTATTCAATTTTAACACTGCTGTTTAAATGCTTATAAAATTTGAGACATATTTTTGAATCAAACTACTGGAAGTGTAAGATTATTTTAAATTATATGCAATCAGTTCTTTTTAGATTAAACAACAGTTTTTTAGATTTAACAAGAACATATGAAGTATCTCTTAACAATAATTATAATTTACAACTGAAAATGATGCAAAATGTTTTTGAGAAAGGGAAATTAATACAAAGTAAAAAAAAACTAAATTCGTATTTAATTTTTTTTTTAATGAGAAGTATATTTTTTATCAGATTCATTCTCTTTCTGATTGTAACGAATCCGTATTCTACAAAGAATATATGTCAGCAAACATCTTTTCCGATTGACATTTAACGAAATAGAAATATCTGAAATATTTTGCTTAGCTTAAAATAAGACTTAACATCTTTTCCCAATCTTAAAAAAAGTACATTCCAATCGCTTGTGTCTTTGTAAATATTTTGCCGACAGTGAAAAACAAACTATTTCGAGAAAGATTCAGATAGTTTGACGTTATTAAAGTTAAATTAATTTTTTCGAGACAGTTGGACTTGGTATTGACATGTTTAGAATCCATACATCTGTTCACAGTCCATATACACTGCTCAAAACAATTAAAGGATATTTGAAGTTTTATATAAAATAAAGATATAAACGAAATTTTTTTTGCAAAAATAGAAGAAGAGAATCACAAATGCAAATTTTTCTGGTTTTCAAACTGTGGAGTATGCAAATTTTGAGTTCGACGTCAAAAACGTCGCTTTAGCGGCAGCGAATGAAATTTGACTTTCAACTGGATAAAAGAGAATGAAGACAAGGATGATCGGCGTTCAGTGATTGCTTTGTTTCGATGAGTACGATGTCTCAGCGAAATCATTTGACAGATTCAGAAGCTTGGAGAATTGTTGGTAGGTTAGAAGGGGGCCAAACTCAAACCGAAATAGCGCAAGCCATTGGAGTGTCACAAAGTGTCATTTCCAGGATCTGGAACCGTTTTTTGGAGAGTGGATGTGCAGGCCGAAGACCAGGGCAAGGTCGTAGACGGGCAACAACGCCCAATGAAGATCGGTATTTAGCGTTAACAGCTCGGTGACACCGAAACATGAACGCTACTCTTCTCCAACAACACCTTCGCTCGGCTACAGGCACCACGATTTCAACTCAGACTGTCCGAAACCGGCTCCATGCTGTAGGTCTGTATGCTCGCCGACCGATGGTATGTGTTAGATTAACATCAAGACATCGTCGCGACCGCAGGGAGTGGGCAACCGAGCATGTCAACTGGAGGAGAAATGAATGGAGCAATATTCTGTTTTCTTACGAGTCCCGTTTTTTTCCATCCGGATAATAGGTGTATTTTCATCTGGAGAGACCGTGGCAGTAGGAATAATCCTGCGTTCGTGCACGAAAGTGTTAGATTTGGCGGTGGAGGAGTGTTGGTGTATGGTGGCATCTCCATTCAAGGGCGCACTGACCTCTACATCATTCGAGATTGAGCTCTGACTGGTCGCCGATATAGGGATGAGATCCTCAGACCTATTGTAGTCCCTTACGCTGCAGCAATCGGAAATAACTTCATTTTAATGGACGATAACTGCAGGCCACATCGTGCAAACCTGGTGGAGGATTTCCTTTTCGAGGAAGGAATTGTTCGAATGGAATGGCCAGCGTGTTCTCCAGACATGAATCCAATCGAGCACGTTTGGGACGCTCTAGGAAGACGAGTTTCTGGCCGCCAACAACCCCCACAAACTCTCCAAGAACTGGAAAGAGCTCTTCTGGAAGAGTGGGGCAGAATACCCCAACTCGTCATTAATAGCCTCATTGAGTCCATGCCTCAAAGGTGTTCAACGTTGCTGGCCGCCCGTTGAAACCATACCCCCTACTGAAAATGATTTTCTTTGAAGAAAACACCTTTTCTTATTCTTTTTTCCTCATATGCACAAATTGTGTTTTTTTTCCTTTTGTACACAAATGCGCAATAAAATGCATTTTTCTGCCAAACATGTCTAATTTATTCTCATATAACCTACTATGTCTGTCGACCATGTATCAATCAGCTAAAAAGTTTCCCAGATACAAAATCCACCTAAAACTGCAATATCCTTTAATTGTTTTGAGCAGTGTATTTGTCCACAGTCTGGAGAAAAATTCTTTTGAATTTCAAATTAAAAAGAATAATACAAAATTAAATTTATCATTAAATAGTTGCATTGATCATACAAAGTTTGATTATTTAAGTTTGCAAGAAACTCCTAACTATTTTATCAATTATTAGGAATATTTCTAAGTTTTAATTAAAAAAAATGTTATCTTTAGAAAAAACGGTTACAATAAAATAAATACGACAATATACTTATATAGATTACGAAGTTATAGAAATTAAATGCAGTATTAAATCGGTTTTCTTATGGAAAAAAACAGACTCAATAAATGCAATTTTTCAGAAAAATCAATAACTTTATATTCATTAAAATTAACGTTGTATGATTTTTTAAAGTGTTTTTTTTATAACAATACAAATAAAGAATGCAATTAATGAATGCGTGTTTTAAAGTACTTAATTAAACAAAGATATACTTTTTTATTACTCAATATGTGTTTCAAAGATAAAAACTGAATAATGCTTAGATCTAAAAGTAGAAATATGCATTCGGAAAAAACTGAAATTTAGCATGAGAAAAATCTACTTTACATTTCACAGATCGAACAAAACGAATTTCGTTTAGGTAGTATTATTTTAAGATGAAATCCATTTAAAGATTTACAACATGATCCAGAAAATTTACAGACACATTTGCATCCAATAATGCACTTCTTTAAGAGTTGAGAAGTAATTTTAGATAAATGTAAATCCAAAATAGAAAACTTGAAATATTCATTTTAGTAAAAGGATGATGTTACCGAAAGTTTGATGCATGGATAAATGTAATGTCCTTAAAATTTAAAAGCATTGGCATAGCGTTATATTTGCATGAATACGTGCATTATAACAGCAACGCAAAAGTATGCACTGATTTATTTATTATTATTTTCGTTATACTTTCTGTTTCTTAACTACAAATTTAGAGTATTTCATATCTCACTGCATGATACTAAAATATTAAAATATTTATTATCCCGTAATAATCATCCATAATATATTTTTACTTTTTTTATGTATTTAATAGAATAAAATATTGGATTCTTGATAAAAGTTCGACTTGCGGTTTTCATTGGATTTATACGTTTTAGAAGGCCCTGAACAAGATTTGATGGCTTTTAGAAAATGTCTTCCAGTGAGTTTGTCTGCCAGTCTGTCATTCTGTTTTGTGTTACAGACAGTTCAAGGCAGTAGGACATAGTAAAAGTGATAAGTTATTATATAATGTATCCATATATTTGTTTTTATTTTCGATTTCAAGTTCAAATTTCTTTAAAAAATATATACTTAAATTCATGATTAGATAGTTACTTTGGTTAAGCCAAATTTGATTATTTAACTTTGCGAGAAAATCTTAATTGTTCAGTCATTAACTAGTAATATTTCCATGTTCTAATATCATAAAAAATATTATTTTTAGAAAGAACAATTACAGTGAAAAAAAAAACCAATGCACTTGCATATTTTCTGCAATTGTAGAAACTAAATTCAGTATTAGATTGAATTTTTTACAGAAAGAACCAGATTTAATAATAAAAAAATATCAGAGAAATTAATAATTTTATGTTCAATGAAATTCAACATTATATGCATTTATTTAGGTGTTTTTCTTATAACGATATAAATAACGAATGCAGTGTAGTTAATGTGTGTTTCTAAAGTACTTAATTGAACTAACCCTCATAGCATGCATGTTCACAGTGACGTCACAATGACGTCACTGTGGGTCACTTTGGTCACATCACATCTGTGACGAAAATGCCACCACTCAGTGACGTCACAATGTGACTAAGATGTGACTTTCTAAAAAAATTTTCACAGTTCGTCACAATGTTAATGTCAAAGTAGTCACAAATGACACACTTTTCACAAATTGGTCACATTGCGACGTCGCAAAGTGGTCACAATGTGACGTTACAAAAAAGCTCTAAAACGGCCATAACGGCTTCACATTTTAGTCACTGTGACTTCACATCGACGTCACGTGACGTCACATCGACAATCGATGGTCACAAAGTCACAATGTGCCTTCACAACGACGTTGCAGTGACGTCACCATGTCTTACGGGAAGATATGCTTTTTCATTACTCAATATGTGTTTCACAGATAAAATATGAGTAATGTTTAGATCTAAACGTAGAAATATACGTTCGAGAAATTTTAAATTGAGCATCAGAAAAATCTACATTTCACAGATCAAACAAAACAAGTTTCGTTTAGGTAATATAAAGTGTTTTATTGTTTTAAGATAAAATCCATTTAAAGATTTACAACATAATTCAGAAAATCTGCTGACACATTTGCATTTTAATGTACTCCTTAAAAAGAAGTAATTTTACATAAATGTAAATCCTAAATAGAAAATTTGAAATATTTCTTTTAGTAAAAGGATGATGTTATCGAAAGTTTCATGCATGGATAAATGTAATGTTCTTAAAATTTAAAAGCATTGGCATAGCGTTATATTTGCATGAATACGTGGATTATGACGCAAAATCCTGAGTTTAACTAATTTACTTATGATCATGTTCGGTATATTTCTTAACTACAAATTTAGAGTATTTGATAAAAGTGTAATATTTAAAGCAATTTCTTGTAACAAGATGATATTATTGACCGTATTGGAAAAGATATTGCAAATTCAAAGTGTATGTTTTTTTTCCTTTTTTTTTGTGTGTGTTTTGTTTACTTTCTGCTGTTTTAAAAATGTTTTTTGTAATAATAAATAAGTATAGTTTTTTTATATTAAAAATTAAGGGCTGATTATAAGGGTACTCAAGCACAAAACAAAACTTTGTGCGAATTTTAACATATAAGTTAAAAACTTTAAACATCGTTTTTACGCGCAAATACGTACAAACATGAACTCCCTACCCCCCAAGAAAAAAATCACATAAGGCAGCATCGCAGATATCTGCATCTCCTTCCTCTGTGCAAAAAAAAATTAAATGGATTCAAAGAATTTTTAGGTTATAGCTTCGAGTGATGGCTAAGGAACTAATTGAAAAGGCAAAAGCAAAAGTTTATATATCTTAAAGGACTGATATAACCGACCGGATCATTCATTAAGGAGTTATTCACGTTATATTTCCAATTATCATCCCCGCTCCCAAATCATCAAAAACAGCTTTCAATTCTAGATTTTCCGTTCCTGTAAAATTTGCTCAAATTATGAGTTATTAAATTGTGAAATTAGCTACATTAAGCAGGCTACATCGGTCGTACATTTAGCTTTAATATCATTAAATATATTTTATCTAAATCCCGGACAATCAGTGATTCTGTTCCAGCAAATAAAGAATTTTAAAATGTTGCTGTCTTGCCTTATTTTTCTGAAATTAGTACAGAAATTTCAAGTTTTCTCAATCGGTTTAGATTCAAAGTTTATTTCTCTAGTCTCAAAGATCCGGTTGATGAACATAATAGCTAGCGCATTTACAGAATTTTTTTGCGGTCTCTATTACTTTGGGCAGGAGAAGAGGGCTCTTATATTTACACTGTTAAAACTAAAGGTTGCATATGGCACTCCTAAGGGTGAAACGCTTGTCTCGTCAGCGACACCCCTAAAGTAGCCAGAATTGCACCACTAGGGGTGCCATAAGTCACCCCATGGCACCCCAAGGTACCCACATAGCACCCTACGAGGTGCCATGGAGTGCCCTAGGGCACCTCTAGGGGAGGAATTCTGGCTCCCTTAGGGGTGTCGCTGACGGGACAAGCGTTTTACCCTTAGGAGTGCCATATGCAACCTTTAGCTTTAACAGTGTAAGCTGAAAGAATAGAAGGATTATGTTATGGAAAGCAAAACTATGAGAAATCTGTAATAAGTAAACATTGGTGGAATTCCAACAATCAGTTTAATTATCCAGATGCTGAAATTATTTTTAAAATGTTTGTTACGGCTTCACCATAATCTTGTATATCGCTTCTCCATGGCGCATTCTTTTGTAACGGCTTCACCATAACCTAGGATGCCGCGCGTCTCCTTGGCGCATTCTACTGTACTTTAGGTTTGCCGTTTTGGCAACATTGAAATATCGTTTGTTATTGTTTTGTTTTCGGCGATCTTAGCGGGCCTATGGTGTGTTCGCTAGATCTGTATTCTTTATTCGAAATGTAAATAATGTGTAAATAGTTTGTATATAAAGAAGTTTAAGTATTATTAGTAGTATTAATTGAACCAGCGACCTAATGAGTATTAAATATACTCGCAATATTCGACAGTTCGTAACATTGGTCCGTCGAGCCGGAGGGACTTTCGTTTTTAATTCGAACTTGTTCTCCTTGTTCTATTTGAATTAAAATGGCTTCGTTAGTTATCTTGAATAGGACTAGAGGCTCTTTAAAAGCCAGTTAACAAGATTAGAAAATTCTGTAAATGAAAACACCGATGAATTGTCTAGAATTCAAATTGAAACAAAAATCAAGAATCTTCAAAAACTGTCTACAAACATCGATATACTACGTCGCGATTATTATACAACAGCACCTGAAGATCAGGATTTATCGGAAATTGATGCTTCATTGGTGGAAATGGAAGAGCGAGTAGAACAGCTAGAGGTAAGTTTCAATCAATTATTATATTCTAATAAATTAGAAACTAAAAATTCAGAATTAAAGATAAATTACTGTAAAATTAAACTTCCTGACATACCTCTTCCGCTATTTAGTGGCAAATATGAAGATTGGAATATGTTTAAAATAGAGTTTAATAATATTGTTACGAATAATGAAGAATTGACTGATGTTCAAAAATTACATTATTTGCATTCCGCACTAAGAAATGATGCTAAATTATTAGAAACTCCAGATGATACATTTGATTCGTTATTCAAAACGTTAGAAAATAGATTTGAAAATAAACGAATAGTTGTCAATATACATTTAAAGGCTGTGCTAGATTTTGAAAGAATTTCACATGAATCTTCTAAAGAAATAAGGCGTTTGTTAGATGTTATAAACAAAAATATCAGGGCTCTAAATAATTTAGGATTTGAGAGAAATAACCTTTCTGACATTTTGTTTACAACTATAATTTTAGAAAAACTAGATAAGGAAACGAGAAAACAATTTGAATTGTCAATAAACACCTCTGAAGTTCCTAGTTTTGACAATTTAATGGACTTTTTAGAAAAAAGAAGCCAATCGCTCGAAAGCATAAATAGAAGCAATTTAGCTAGACCAAAAATTTCTAGTGAAATAAAATCAAAATCCCTTTTAGTAAATACAAGTTCTGAAAAACAGTGTATTATTTGTGACTCATTTCATCCCCTATATAAATGTAATAAATTCTTAAATATGAATTTTGGTGAAAGATTTGCTATTGTTAAAAAAAAATAAACTTTGTCTCATATGCTTTAACAAATCACATTTAGCAGCTAACTGTGTTTCGAAACATTTATGTAAACATTGCAAATCCCCTCACAACACTTTATTACATGGAGATAAAGAAATCGGTTCCAGTAATGAAACTCATTTTCAAAAACCAGGTGTTGATCAGACAGTACGTCGCCCAGAATCAAGTCCGACGCCTTCAGTCTCGCAAAATCTTTCTAATTGCTTATTCGCTTCAAATAAAACTGTTATCTTGTCAACTGCAGTTATTGACATAAAAACAAATAAAGGAAATTTTATCCAGGCAAGAACTCTCTTAGATTCTTGTAGCCAAATAAATTGTGTGTCGCTTGAATTTGCAAAGAAATTGGGCATAAAGAAATGAAAGGTTTTTGCTCCAATATCGGGTTTGAATAACACAACCACAACATTAAATTATAAAATTAAAACTGTGATTTCAAATAAAAATAGAGATTTCACAAGGGAACTGAAATTTCTTGTAGTGCCAAAAATTACAGAAATAACCCCACTTACACCTATTCGTATAGAAATTGCTGATATTCCTACAAATATCTCGTTAGCAGATGCTGAATTTTATATCCCTGGGAAGATAGACCTGTTGGTCGGCGCGCAATGTTTCTTTGATTTATTAAAATCTGGTAAAATTCGCAGCTCATCTCAAAATTTGTTATTTCAAGAAACAGTGTTCGGATATGTTGCTAGCGGTGTCGTGAGTAATTCCTTAGATGATTCCCAATATTGCGGTTTATTAACCAATGAAAAAATAGACGAATCCTTAAGAAAATTTTGGGAAATCGAAAATATTAATGATTCTAGTTCTTTACTTAGTACTGAAGAGAAATTTTGCGAAAATCATTTTGAAACAACTCATTATCGAACTTCCAATGGTCAGTATGTTGTTAGCATGCCTATGGAGGATGCTACACTTTTAGAAGAATCTAAAAAACTAGCCGAAAAAAGGCTCGATCAAGTTTGGCACCGATTAGATAGGGATTCGAATTTACAACCTCTCTATTCGGAATTTATGGAAGAATACAAAAACTTAAATCATATGGAATTAGTAGAAGAATCAAAACCCATAAGGAACCTTTATTATATACCACATCATGGGGTCTACAGGCCAGAAAAAAGTACAACACGCTTGCGAGTCGTTTTTAACGCTTCAACACCAACGACATCTGGTTTGTCATTGAATGACATTCTTTT
Organism: Maratus speculifer; assembly: GCA_964019185.1. Taxonomy (NCBI): domain Eukaryota; kingdom Metazoa; phylum Arthropoda; class Arachnida; order Araneae; family Salticidae; genus Maratus; species Maratus speculifer. The sequence continues at coordinate 19,371,346 of OZ025297.1, read as the reverse complement.
GAAAGGCAAAATTCCTCAACAAGAATTATTCGTAATTATGATACGTTTCCGAAAACATCGATATGCATTCACAGCGGATGTAGAAAAAATGTATAGAATGGTATTAATTGACCCAACGAGGCTTTCTTAGAATCTTGTGGAAGGACAATATTAACGCGCCAGTGAAAACTTACAAACTTAATACAGTTACTTATGGAACATCTAATGCTACTTATTAAGCAACTCGTGCTCTTAAACAATTAGCTCTTGATGAGCAACCAAACTTACCTCTAGCATCGTCAGTCGTTTTAAAAGATTTTTATGTAGACGACCTTCTTTCCGGAGAATCGACTCTCGAAAAGGAGAAAATTTTAAAGTCCCAATTGATTGAACTTTTGAAGCGTGGAAATATGAAATTGCACAAATGGTGTGCAAACCACCGAGAATTACTTGAACCTAATACTATGGCTGCCACCGAATATAATTTCGATGATCAAACAGATTGTAGTTCAGTAAAAACTTTGGGTGTTCTCTGGGAACCTTTAAGTGACTGTTTTCTGTATAAATTAAAGATTCATAACAATAAGGAATTTTATAGTAAACGAGATGTTCTCTCTTTGATTTCAAAAATCTTCGACTCACTCGGATTAATTGGCCCTGTAGTAGCAAGGGCTAAGATCTTCATGCAGAAAACGTGGCTAGCTAAGATAGATTGGAATGAGCCACTACCAGATTCCATAGCAAAAGAATGGAGTGATTTTGTCTCCACTCTTGCAGAATTAGAAAATTTAAAAATTCCTAGATTTATTTTTCGTGAAGAGCGCATAGTCGTACATGGCTTCGCAGATGCCTCTTCTTTGGCATATGGAGCCGCCATATACATCCAGTATATACCAACTGAAGGTTCTCCTGATGCACATTTACTCTGTAGCAAGTCTAGAGTATCCCCCATAAAAACAGTGACAATCCCTCGTCTTGAACTGTGCTCATGTCTTCTCTTAGCAAAATTAATGCATAAAGTTGTACCGTCACTTGACATTCCAATAGAAACTGTTCTTCTCTGGAGTGACTCCACAATATCACTGGCATGGATTAGAAAATTTCCCCACCAATTGAAAACATTTGTGAGTAATAGAGTGGCTGCTATACAAGACCTTACGGACTCTTATCAGTGGCAACACGTATCATCGGAAAATAATCCTGCTGACGTCCTATCTCGAGGTCTAGATGCTAAAGAACTGATTAACTGCAAATTTTGGTTTAGTGGACCAAATTTTCTTCGGGACAGAATTCAGTATGCAGAAGATTATCCAGTAAAACTGGAAAACAACACTGACTATGAGTCCGAATTTAGAACTGAAATCAACAGTAACTTTTCACTTAGAACTGAAAACTGTTTTCATAATTGTTTATTCTCTTTAACTAATAATTTTTTGAAATTAATTCGTATTACTAGTTATATTTTTAGGTTTCTAAATAATTGTCCAAAGGGTAAGGAGAAAAAAAGTGGTGCCTTATCTGCAAGTGAATTGAGATTTGGAGAATTTTTTCTGATTAAACAGGTACAGTATTCAGCCTTCTATGAAGAGCTTAAGCATATGAAAAACCAGAGGAGCCTTTCAGGTAACAGTAAACTCAAATTTCTAAATCCTTATATAGATTCCAATAATTTAATTAGAGTTGGAGGTCGTTTAGACAATTCCAGTCTGACCTATGAGAGGAAACACCCTATAGTGTTACCACATGATCATAAAATAAGTGAAATGATTTTTGAATATTTTCATTCCAAATTTTTCCATTTAGGGCCACAATCATTGTTACATCATGTCCGGCAAAAATATTGGGTAATAAATGGGCGATCTTTGGCTCGTAAAATAGTTCACAAATGTGTAACGTGTTTTAAAAACAAACCAATAGGGGCAAATCAAATTATGGGAAATTTGCCAGCCGAACGAGTAAATCCTAGCCCGCCATTTCAAAAATGTTCTGTTGACTTTTGTGGACCCTTTATGATTAAGTATAAAAATCAGAGAAAGGGAATATATAATAAAATTTACGTCGCGATTTTTGTTTGTCTTGCCACAAAGGCAATCCATTTAGATATAGTGACAGATTTAAAATCTGAATCATTTATTGCCACACTGAAACGATTTTTCGCTAGAAGAGGCAAAAGCTCAACCATAATGTCGGATAATGGGACTACTTTTGTAGGTACAAATAAAGAGTTAAAGAAATTACATGCTCTTGTATGCAAACCCAATGAAGCTTTGTCAAATTTTTTGGCTTCCGAGGCTGTCGACTGGAAATTCATCCCTCCTCGTGCACCAAATTTTGGTGGATTATGGGAGGCTGGGGTGAAATCCTTTAAATATCATCTCAAAAGAACTTTGGGCAATTCTCGAGTCACGCTCGAAGAATTTTGGACATTAATCACCGAAATCGAAGGGGTTCTAAATTCTCGTCCCTTAGTACCTTTGTCATCAGATCCAAATGAAATTGAAGTCTTGACCCCTGCCCATTTTTTGGTAGGTCGACCCATAACTTCAATTCCTGAACCGAATTTGACAAAAATTAATGATAATAAATTATCACATTGGCAAAAATTAACAAAAATGACCCAAATTTTATGGAAAATATGGAACACTGAATATTTAGTTAATTTACAGCAACGGAATAGGTGGTATATTGAGAAGGACAACCTAAAAGAAGGGTGTATGGTTATCCTAAAGGAGGACAATTTACCTCCTGGCAAATGGGCATTAGGTCGTGTCATTAAAGTAACATATGGATCTGACAAAAAAGTCAGAGATTTAGATATAAAAACATCAACAGGTATAGTTACGAGGTGTGTCTCTAAAGTTTGCCCACTTCCTTTAGAGAATTGATGAATTCTGTTATTTTGAAAGATTTAAATAATTATATTATAGTTACCATTATTGTATTTGTATTGAACTGTTTATTATGTATAGCAATTTCATTTGAGATTTAAAAATATTTTAATTCTTAGCTTCATAATTTGTGTAGCTTAACTTTATAACATAAGTGTAAATTTACGTGTCTTCGTCTGTATATATTCTTGATTAACTATTATTAACTTGTTGAATTTATCAGATTGCTACATATATTGAGTGTTAATTTGATAACTATCTTGCATACTATTCAAGTGTAATTATTGTTTGTATTATAACTTATCTATTTGCATTTGGTAAACTTATATTAAGTAATACATTAAGTAATAATATTGAAGAAGTACATTGTATTTTATCGAAAATACCGTATTATTGATTGTAGAATTGAAATTTCTATTATTTGCAATTGTTTATTGTTACATTTAGTATTATTGTTGAATGTTGGCACATATCAACGGGGGCCGGTATGTTACGGCTTCACCATAATCTTGTATATCGCGTCTCCATGGCGCATTCTTTTGTAACGGCTTCACCATAACCTAGGATGCCGCGCGTCTCCTTGGCGCATTCTACTGTACTTTAGGTTTGCCGTTTTGGCAACATTGGAATATCGTTTGTTATTGTTTTGTTTTCGGCGATCTTAGCGGGCCTATGGTGTGTTCGCTAGATCTGTATTCTTTATTCGAAATGTAAATAATGTGTAAATAGTTTGTATATAAAGAAGTTTAAGTATTATTAGTAGTATTAATTGAACCAGCGACCTAATGAGTATTAAATATACTCGCAATATTCGACAGTTCGTAACAATGTTCATTAGAAATGGATATAGATTTTTATGAATCTTACTGCATTCATAAACATACTTATTCCATAGTTGTATGATATGACCAACATCCCTTTTTTCAGCTATTTCCGATCAGTTACGTAATTTATTTAAGATATAAGAAATATTGTTTTCTACTTTTCAATCAGATCATTAGCCAGTATTCGGGGCTATAACAGAGTGGTTCTTTGAACCATTTCAATCCCCTTTTTTGCTTGCCTTCAGGAAGGGGATAAATATATTCCCGAAACAGTTCTATGTGATTTTCTTGGGTCCATGGTACGAATTCCTGAGTTAAAACGTTGTTTAAAGTGTTTAAATTATGTATTAAGGGTATTCTTCCTTACTAAAAGTTCTAAACAAGATTTTAATAACTTGATTGTGCTTCAAAGATTTAAAAATTTTAACTTGTGTAAAAAAAAAAAAAATGGAATACTAGAAAAACATTTATGTATTTTTTATTTCTTGGATGTAACGTATTAATCAACAAAAACTTATATTTGAATGAATTTTTATTTCCATGAAGTAGGCCATATTAAAACAAACAATGAATTACATTTGAATATTGATAAATTGTAATCGAAATATGCATAAAAAAAACAATTTTCGACCGTAAATATATAAAGGAAAGCTCTGAAGTTCGTTTAGAGGATCAGATGTGTAATTAAGCACAGTTCTTGCAAAACTATTTAAATTATGTTTATAAGAGATCCTACTTACTACACAACTTTTGCCCAGTTTTTTGACACATGTTATGTGTAATGTTGCAGCAGTTATACTAGTTTAGTTTTTATACCATTATATCAGTTAAATTAGTCCATAAATTTAAAGGCAGTAAGTTTTTCGCAATTTTATGGAGTAAATTTACATAAATTTCTTATTAAATATTCGAAGGAAAACAGGATGGAAATGCATAAAATACAAGGGCTGTATGATAAGTAACTGGACTTAAAAAAAACAACACATTTTTATGTCAAAAAAGTACTTTATTGTTCAACATAATCTCCCTTTAGTTCAATTCATTCAGCCCAATGTCTCAGACCCCTATTTTTTTAGTCCCCTCTAAAAAACGATTTCTTCAATCCTTCAAAATAGGCGTTTGTTTCAGCAATTTCCTCATCATTAGAGACATTTTTTTCTACCGAGCTATTTTTTATAATTTGGAAACATAAAATAACCGCCAAAGGCTAAATCTTGCTAATGTAGTGCATTCGAATTAGTTTATATCCATAATTCATAGACTTTTGCCATGGCTATCACACAGGTGTACATGGGTGAATTGTCCTGATAAAAGATAATTTTTTTTCTTTGACAAATGCGTGCGTTTTTCTTTCATGAAATCGTTGAAACTATCCAGCAAATTGACATAATATTTTCCAGTAATAGCTTTGTCTTTTTTAATGTAATCGACGATGATTATGCTGAATTCGTCCCTAAACACACTTATGACAGTGTTTGCAGATAAAGCCATCTTATCCTTTTTGGCCCAGATTGGTCACAAGAGCGGATCCAGTCCTCCTTTTAGAGGGGGGTCACGGCTCCTTTTTTTTGAAGGGGGGGGGGTGACGTCTCTTAATAACCAATTTTTATATTGAAGATTGTCCCCACATCCAAAATAGCTAAATTTTTGATACTTTTGGGAAGTTAATTTCATTCGTTACAAAAAAGTTGCCTAAATATTCGCAAAAATATAAATAAATACATTTTATTCAGATGCAAAAAAATTGAGCATTTTATGCAAATTTTTAGGATTTGACAGTTACAAAACGTCATCACGAGGAAGCAATTGTCTGTCACGGCTTGAAAATCAGTTTTAAATTCTACAGTTTACAGAGATTTCGCGAAAGATTCTTTGCCTTTATTGAAATATGGAAAACGTTAATGAGTTATTCTCTACAATACTACAAATTTGACCAGGCAGTCTGACTTGAATGTTATGGTACATACATAGGTAAATTTTCATAAAAATTGGATAAATTGCTAGTAATTGGTCAATTGTTGAAGATTTTAATAGCAGCAGAAATCATTATAAAATTTTAAACAAAAGTACATATTCCCCATTCACTTTATCATTAACTCATAACAATAAATGTGAGGGAATGACGAGTGAGGGAATGATGAAATTAAGATGTTTATACTAATTGTCATGAAAAATGCAAAATTATGGAAAAAAAACAAACTGATTCCTTAAAAAAGAACACATAATATATAATGTATGATAAAATTAAAAATTTTGAAAATTGCTAAAAATTTAGCATTTTGTGTGAGGGAATGACTGCTAATAAAAATACTCCCCGATTTTCTGAGTGAAAAAAGTTTCTAGGAAATTAACAAAAACTTACACCACCAATTTATGTTGCTGGACTGACAAGTACTCAAATTAGCTTCCTCTCTATGAAGAATGCTAGACTGCTGCTCATTTTTAGTGATATGATATTTGCGATAATAGCAAGGTGTGAGGGAATGATGGTCTAACATGGGGAGACATATAATTGATTGAGTAGACTACATAATTATAGTAAAAAATAATATTTTTATTATTTTTTGTAAGGCACCAATTAAGAACTTTATTTTGCTTAGGGTGTTTTTAATTATTTTTACTTCTGAATGGAAAAAATCAGGCAGTAAAGTATGGTAGTATGGGTAGGGGAGAGGTGAGGGAATGATATTTGCATGATATACCTTACATTTTTAAATATTAAATTTGTTTATTTTTAAATTTTACGCCCTGCCCCTAATAAACAAACTTTAGAACTTCTAATAAAAGTATAAATAAATAATAATAAAATGAAATTTAGAGCATTTATATGGCTGGGAAACACTTTTTGCACTATTGTAGAGAATAACCCTAATCACATTTGCTCTGAATAAATGCATCTAAGATTAAAACATAGTTCATTGTTATGTCATAAATTACCTACTTTGGGATTAATTACAGTGTTAAAAGAGTCAGAAAGATTCAGATTGTTAAGCAAAGGATAAATTTGGAAAAAATCAATATATATTCACTTTTAAGATTACCTTTAATAATTTCCTTCGCTCAGAGGGGGGAGGAAGTCATGACCCCCGTGACCTCCACCTTGGATCCGCGACTGGTTGGACATGAAAAATCCGCTATTCGAATTGTTCTCTGATATCTTCGAACGAACTCTGATATACTGTGACGAATTCATGTTATGATCCGGTTTTAGGTTTATTTTTGTCGTCCTATTAACTGCGCTAGGCATATAGGACCGGGTGGAGTGCCCTTCGTGGGGGTCTTTCTAAGGGAACCTAACCCGTATTTACGCAAGGTTTGAAGAAAACCACGAAAACTCCGAACGGTTAGGCCGACAGCCGCGACTGGGTTCGAACCCAGCACTTGCCGTCTACCAGTTGAGAGGTCTGTACCTCTCGGCCATTGGTGGGGCCATGTTATGATCCGACTCCAAAAATCATTTGAATTTCGCTTTAACTCCCCCAAAAATTCTTTTGAAGTTAACACACGAGTGTTTTTAATGTCACTAGGAAGCATTTTCGGCAGCCATTTTGCAGGAACTTTTTCCATATAAAAATTAGTTGTTAAAATGTTTTATATCCATTCAACTGAGATGGCCACTGTCTGAGCAATTTCAGGCACTTTCAGTGACGTCGTAAGCTCAATTGCATAACCTGGACATTCTTCGTAAAAAATGCTTATACGGCCTCGTTTGAATTCAACTGTCCAATATTTTATGGTTGATAACGAAGGTGCAGAGTCCCCATAAACTTTTAGAGACACTCTTTAATCTTATAAATTGTTTTCAAAGACAGCTTTTTCATCACTGCTCAATATAATTTTTTTTTTCATTGTTAAAATATCACTAAACTTGCTCTATTCAAATTGCTTCCATTCACAAACTAAACTACTTAGTGAGTTGCCAAGTTGCCAAGTTTGATGCGAAAGTTGTGTTTACTAAAGAATTTTTTTTAAAAAAAAAAATAATAAGTAGCCATATTAATTCTACAATAATGATATAGTTTCGAGTAAAATTTAAAATTTTTAGGCTTTAATGGAGTTTGTAATTATACAAAAAAAGATTTATTTAAAATGAAAACAATTATACGCTGTAAAATAAACATAAACAAAGATCTAAGCTTAAGATAATTATTGTTTAAATCTTGAGGATATTTTTTTATGATTATTTAAGGGACAAAAAATAATATGACATATGGATATCAACTTCTGCAATATATCATAAAAAATATAATGTTTTGTCAGAAATTCATATGAAAAACATCAAAAGATTAAAAAAAATGAAAATGTAAAATCGACTTTTTTCAAATGACAATTTAATATAGGAACAGAATTTCATAGCAAAATAATAAATCGATTATTTTCGAATGATACTTTAATATGCGAATAGAATTTTGAGAATATATTTTATTAAATTATTTAAATACAAATTTATTGTTTATATTATGAATTAACTGTAAAATTATATAAAACTTTTATAATGATATAATCGTATCAAGAATTTATAAATACCATTCTCAGAAAATAAAATAATTGTGCAAATAAATAATTTTTTTTTCTGGCCTGTAGATTTTGTATAACACAATTGTTTAAAACAAATGAAATGATCTCGAATAGATAAATCGTTGAAATTTTTATCAGAAACTAAAGGAAATCTGCGTGTTTTATCGTTGTGATATAGTATACATAGTTTTTTAATTATTTCACAAATTCAAATCCCTGACTTTTAATTTTAAATCGAAATTAACCAAAATCCCTTTAAAATACAGCAAAACAGTTCATATCTGATTCAGCCATGTTTAGAATGTAAAGAACGATATTCTTAATGAATTGTTAATTGAAGGAAAAATAGATATCTATTACTTTTCTCATACGAAATTATCTAGAAGTCACAATAAAGTATGATTTTTCCTTTTTTATAATCGTGATAATTTTCATATAAAATATATTGTATTTCTTATTCAAAAGTTTTGTTGAAATGGTTTCTCGGTTAACAGATTGTTATTTATTGACACATAACTGCATCTTTTTGTCTGTACCATTATTCAAAATATAAAAAAATATTTATTTTAAATTTCTCTCTTTATTTATCTCTCAACGTCTTTTAACATGATTTTGCACATAATGGCTCCACCTGAGTGCATTCTGGTAGCAAAATATTAAGTTCGTATGAATTTATATTTTATAATGCTTAACAAAGAGTTTCTACATCATTATTATTTGACCCTTAAGGACATGGAAAAGTATACAATACACGTTGAGAATTACAATGAAAATCAAGTTTATCCCAGTTTATTGTGTTACGAGAAAGCTTTGTACAAAACGCCATTGTTATGTAGCAGCTATTAAATGATAGCGTTTCTGTAAACTATAAAGACAATGATTTAAACAAACATTGTGAAATAAGTAAGAGCTATGGAATTAAAAGATTTTTGATCATAATCTCATAATTTTGCATTCAGTATAAGTAATATGATTAAAAAGTTGTGCGGTTATTCAGTTGTATAGGTACGGAAATAATTTAAGAAACACTAAAAATATGTACAAAAATAAATACACATTACTAAATGGTACACTTATAAAAAGAATACATATAAAATACACTTAAAAAATTTTAAACTTTTCATAAATTCTGCAAACGTCGACAGGAAACAATAGAAAGACTGTCTATAACTACAATGCATAAATACTATGAATACTACGCAGTTATTTTTTATTAAATAAATACACATTTCTTACTGTTGTATCCTGATAACATTCGCAGAAGCGAATGAAACTTTGATAAATTTTTAAGTGTATTTTAAATATATTCTTTTTATAAGTGCACAATTTAGTAATCTGTATTTATTTTAGTAAGGTGGTCTGGTGTAATAACGCCAGGTCGGGTAATAACACCAAGTGTTAATATTATGCATAATTATGAAATAATCTGGTAAATGACACCCATGTGCTCTGCGCAGAAGGGTTTTGAGTCATATAAATCGCAAAACACAGCTTCAAGTTAATTTGTTTCATTTTTGGATCTTATTGTTTTTATAAGCAACTAAAATTAACGCTTGATCTAAAATTTTCGAGATACGTTTTGTGATGTGAAGACTATTTTTTTTTTAAATTCGGAAATACTTTGTTAATTACATAAATTTGTAGTACATTTCATGGACTTTCAAAATGTTGAAGGTTTTGGATATCTTCTCGAGATAATTTATAATTTAAAATGCACAGCACAATAACTATAACGGGGTAATAACGCCAATATTTGGCATTAATACCCCGGTTGATTCCCTACAGTGGCCGAACTACATCCTAAATACTGATTCAAATAAACACAGTTAAAACTGTGCAGTGCTTCTAATAATTCTATTTAGGCGGTCCTTTTTAAGCAAAAAGAAGCTCACGGTCTGATATTCTTTTCCCTCATCCTCCCCCCCCCCACACCACGCCTTTATTTTTCTTACACTTTCACAAAAAATTGAACATTTTCAATAGCTTAGAATGCAATTTGTCAATTTCTAAGTTTGTAGAGTTTGTATTTTTAGAATCGGGCAATCTACATGCAATTATTCCATCTTATTTCATAGTTTTGTTTGCATGGCGTTATTACCCATATAGGTGGGTAATAACGCTGAATAGTATTGGTCAAGAGATCACGCCATTACATTTTATGAATATATATCTGTTAAATTATTTTTTTATATAGATAGTCAATAAATTGCTGTATCAAATCATATATTTGTTTGAAAAATATACGGCTCTAAAACTGAGCCGTGAAAATTGGTAGAACCTTTACGTGGCGTTATTACTCCTGGGTACCTTATATATTTTTAGTATAATTTATGATGGAATTGTCCAATTCATAATTAATTTTAAAAAATATGTTTATTCTTAAGTTGCAAGATCAAAAAATGACATATCGTATAACAAAAATTCATTCATAGGCGATACGATAACTCATCATATGAGGTTATTGTGCCTAAATGAGACGCGGTTTCCCAAAGATTTGTCACACTTAGGGTATATTTGGCTTTTTATTAAATAAATACATATTTTATTTGGCAGCAAATTATTGAATACTTTACTTTTTGTTGAAAACTAAATTGCTTCCTTAAATTTTATAATTGTTGTACAATTGTGGTATTGTCGCATTTAGGTCATTTTGTCGCAATTGCGGCAGTTAAAACTTAAATGAGACGTTTATATTCCTGGATGCGATAAACATTTTATGCGTGACAATTCATCTAAAATGTTATTTAAAAACTATTCTGAAAAATAAATGGCAGTATTGTGGATTGGCGACGCGACTATATTATGATGGCATGCTTCTATGCCAGAATATTCTGTATGAAGTCTAGTTCCTAAAGTCTTCTAGCAGAACGTTTATAAACGAATGTCTTGAATTGAAGAAACTATGCAGACATGAATTGGATTGTTATAGAGAATGGATATGGATACAAGTATTATTGTTGCTTTGAATTTTAAAGCAGGCGAAGGAACTTTGACAGGTATCTCTGTCACATTTTTGTTTTTTAGGTGCGTTCGTAATTATGTAAATACGTAGCACCTATAGTGGTCGTTCAGTCCGTCCGTCTCTCCGTCCGTCTGTCTGTCCGTCGGTCCGCATATAACAACGCAAAAACTACCCAACCGAATCGTTTGAAATTTAAAATACATAATTGTTGCATAATGTTGTCTCGTCTTTTCAAATTTTATGAAAATCGGATGCATAGATCAATTACAGGGACAATCAAAAGTTTTCCGTTACCTTACGGTCAATGGGAAAAAAATGTTTCAAATGCATTTTTGGTGTTACACTCATTCGAACTTAATAAAATTTATATGCAACTATAAAGTATACATCATAATATACATTTTACATAAATTTTGGTGCAAAGAACATTTGTTATTGATTTATAAGGCCACACAAAAGTATTCCATAACATAATGGTATAGGGAGAATATTGTATGATGAGCGTTTTAATTGTAATTCACTATTTACAATTTTATGAGATTGATATATGAGAGTAATATTTTTAAAACTTCGCTATCGTACGAACGCACCCCATTTGCTAAGCTTCACGTGCAATTTCCAACTTGTTCTTATAGGTCAGGGGGTATAATTGTCAGTTCTGCATTCATACGAATTTAATTTTAATGTTATTTTAGCTGCAGATTTTTTTCGCTTAGATATTTTTAAAGTTTGTTTTAAAATTACATTCGTTAATTTCTTGTTTATAAGTTGTTTTTTAATTCATTTTTATTTCTTATATTTAATTTGATTGGGAATTATGTTTAAAATTTTTTTTTGTTTTATGAATGCAGAATAGGCGGGTTATCCAGAAACCTGCAAGAATTAAACAATAAAAAAAGAGGAGAAGGGTTAGTGTCCTGCATCTGAAGAAGAACAGACGTCATTATTCCTTGTGTTTTATATTTATTTATTTTTTAATTTTTCATAATTAAATGTTATATATTTGGATATACACTTTTTCTTTTGTAAATTAAAAATTGTAATTTTTTGTAAATTTAATGTTTTTTGTAAATTTAAAATTGTATTTGTGTTTGTTTACTAATGAAACATGATTTGTTGTATATATTATGAGCTGCTTCTAGAGCCAGTAGTGCTACAATTTTCCTTATATATATATATATATATATATATATAATAAAATTATGCATTTTTGAACATCATAGACGGCTCCTTAAAACAGCATTTTGAAGGTTTTTAAACGTAAGTTGAAAATTACTTGAAAGAAAAATTAGAAATTTTGGATTCGCATAAAGAAGAGCATTACAAATATATATTCATAAAAAAATTTAGGTTGCAATTCATATTTTTTTCCGAATACTAATTTCATAATTCATATCATGAGATTTTTTAATTAAAAAAAAAATAATGTATTTATGTTTGGAATTTTTTTATAACTACAACCACATAAGAAATTTCACCATTATAATTATGAATTCAGGGGATAACTATAAAATTATGGAAATACACATTTTCAGTGTTTATAAATAATAAAATTAATTATAGTTAATTTTGTTTTTAGTTATAGTGTGAACCGAATATTTAAAATAGTTTCTAGAAATTGTGTTCCTACGAAAAAAGAACAAAATTTAGCCCGTTTTTAATTTGCAGACGCCCCCCTAAACAACATTTAAATATACCACTTAAAAATAGAATTGATTTTTCAATTGTTTAGTGCAGAGTTAGTTGAGGATGTTATCTTTTCCCCCCACGTCTGTATTATCGACTTGTAATGCATAGATAGAAAATTTTAATGATATGCTTCTGTCATGCAATGCGAAGGAGCAGTACAAAACCAATAAACGTCAAATTGTTAAAAACAGACTAATTTAATTGGTTTTAATCACAGAAATACCATGAGATTCGAGACTAGTTTGTGTTGAGTGGGTCTCTAACATACAATTTCCTTAATTTTAGAAGTTAATGAAAAACGCGGTATCGACCAAAGCTTCGTTGCTATTTTGCAAAGTCCAAACTTTACTTCATTTCGAAGTGCCCTTAGCACAATGCCAACTTTAAACTTTGAAAAATGATTTTATTTTATCTGCACTAAAATGAGATAAGATTGTTTCTACTCTGACTTTAATTTTATGAAAGGCCAGATGAAATTTAAATATGTACCACTTTTATTTATGTGCCAAATTAAGTTCATCATAAACATGTTGCTGTTTATGATGAACTTATATAGTACACGATGGAACAGACTATTCCATCTTGTGTTGCAATTGCAGTTTTACCAACATATCTGAGTGAGAGATGCTAAGTTGCGTATCGTCCTCGTAGTCTAAATGGTACAGCACTTGGAGTGCTATTCCAAGTGATCCTGGTTCGATTCTGGGCTTCGACATTTTTCACTGCGTATCTTCTACGCTTTGTTAGTAATGTTATAAATCACGTATTAAATACCTTGATCATACTTTTCTTGTATATACAGCTACACCCGACCGACGTTGCATAGTTTTCTACCAAGTCTTATTTTTCTTTTAACAAAGATTTTCTTTTAATAATACAGTTAAGAATTCATATAATTTATTGAACGGATTCTGTTGAGCACGAGAAATACTCACATTTGACTTTGTATTTAAAATTAGATTAGAGAAGTAGAATTTTATTAAATAAATTCTTATCTGAAATTAAAAGTGCAAAGTAAATCTACTGTCACCTATTAAGATTAATTTACAAAGATATTTTTAGAAAACTATTTATTTCAAAGTCACCTAATGTTCTATATTTAAAATTAATTAAAGTGATAAATAGGAACTTGTTTGAAGATCAGCGATGAATTTCTTTCTTAATGATTACAAAATCTTACTCATACTGAAATTTTGCAACAAATTATATCTTCATAGAAAATGATTATTAATTGATTAATTTAATTACATTGTGTCGAATTATAGCTTTCACGAAAATGAACCACGTAACAATACACGACATCTTTATACTACCCTGTTTATTATTTCTGGCTTTAAACTAGGTGAGATGCATTGATTTCTTTAAAATTTTTGTTCTTATTTTCTATTAAAGAGACAGAATTTTAATTGAGAATGCAACTTACATACACTATCTACCAAAAAGTATTTGTACACTTTCAGTTTTTGACATTTTGTCAAATATTTAAAAATATACAGGTCGGATTCTTCTGGAACTTCAGAAATATAAAGATTATGTTTCACTTTATATTTATTTACATTCATTTGTTAAGCGGGTAATTAGAAGGCCGGCAAAAAAACAAAGAATAATAGAAATATTTCCGATTGCCATGTACATGAAAATGCACGAAACGACTTATCGCTTTAGAATACAAATATATGAATACAGTAGAATATGTACACTAATTTTTGTGAGAATAGCATGTATATTTATGGCGATAGAGCGATTTTTTTGAAAAATTCTAAAAATTCTGGTATGTTTTTTGCTTATATCATGCTGGGTTTTTGACCAAATTTAACGCAAATTTCAGAAAAATTGGCAAAATGCAGTAGAAAAAATGTAGCGCAATTGGAATATAAATATATTAAATATTTTATGAAATATGAGTAGTTGTATAAAATAATTTTTATCTGCGCATGCGCGAACTAGAAAAACATTTTTTTTACATCATTTAATAGTCAATTCTATGGAGTGACTTATAAAAAAAATCCAATCAAATATCGTGAAAATTCAAAAAGATATCATTATTTTAGTGAGATGTTTTTACTCTGCTCTCTAAAAACGGCTAAATCTTAAGGGATTCTCCACAAATTGACATTTTTTAATAACTGACTTTAAAAAAAAAACTAGTATTGAATTAATACAATATCTAATACAATATTGCTGCTAATAAGTACTTGACAATTGTGATAGAAAAGAAAAAGAGCTTTATTCACATTCAGGGCCAAAACTAAGAGAGGGTTGGGGGAAAAGGGCATGTGCCCCGGGCGCTAGGATGATAGTGTCCCAAATGTACATTTTGTTTGGCGATTTTTTCCATGTCTATGTTTAGCATGATATTGTCAAAATAGTCCCATTCAAAGCATTTCTCCTATACCAAAGCATAGAAGAATCTAATGATGATGGCATAAAGATCCCGCATAAAGCAGATTTTATTTTTTTTTTCGTTTTGATTCGGTTTCACGATTTTAAGGTATCATTTTTTTTTAAACAAAGCAGACTACTTTAATCAATATTACATATTTTAAGTTTTAAAATAAGTCGGCTATTAATAAATTAGAAAATTTTTCTTTGCAAATACTTTTGCAGATGCTTTGCAAAGAAGAAAAGGGAGGGGGGGGGAGTTCTTCAAAATTCATTGAAATATAAATATATTAAATATTTTCTAAAATGTTCTATGTCATGCAATATTTTCAACCAAATATAAAGCCACATTCAGAAAAATTCACAAAATGTAGTAGAAAGAATAAGGTGCTATTGAAATATAAATATATTAAAAGTTTTCTAAAATATGAGTATTTGTATGAAATATTTTTTAATCAGCGTATGCGTGAACGATAAAATTTATCATTTTACATAATTTAATATTCAACTCTATGGAGCTACCCATAAAAAAATCCGATCGAATTTCGTGGAAATTCAGAAAGTTATTGTGGATAGGAGTGAACTGATTTTCAATTGGTCTCTGAAAGCAGTTGAATGACGTCAGATTTTACGCAAATTGCCAAATCTCCATTTACGTTTTTTACTGGTGATTTACTTCTTTTCTTAGATAATTACCAGAACGAACCTATTTCAGGATAAAAATAATTATAAAAAATCGAAGCATTTGTGTCAAATCTACCCATTGATACATAATTGATAATGGCTCTTATGCAAATGCCGATATCTGCGATCCTGAAATACGTCAAGTTCTCCACTGTTAAATGTGGTGTCGAAAACAACACTGACATCAATCGCATGCATGATGCCAAGAAGAACAGAGCTGTCTGATTTTGAGAAAGGTGTGATCATCGGGTACCACCGAAATGGCCGATCTTTAATCGACATATCTAGCGAGCTTAATTACCCCAAAACGACTGTGGCTTATGTGATTAGAAAATGGAAGCAGAATGGTGATTGTCAGAATGTGGCCAGAGTAGGCAGACCGACGAAACTGGGAGATAGAGACCGACGGGTTCTGTCTAGAGAAATTCGGAAGAACCGCAACCAACCAATGTTACACATACGCCAAGAATTTCAACAAGCTTCAGGATGTGTTGTTTCCATGAATACCATCCGTAAGGAAGCTCATCTGCTTAATTTTTATGGCCGTGCTGCCGCCCATAAGCCTTTAATCACCAAGTCCAACCGCGCAGCTCGGTTAAGTTGGTGCAAAACACGCCAGCAATGGACTGTACAGCAATGGAAACAGGTTCTCTGGAGTGATGAATCAAGGTTCACCCTCTACCGTTCTGATGGTAGGGTCTGGGTCTGGCGTCTGCCTGGAGAACGCCTCCTACCAGAATGTATTGTGCCCACAGTTAAATTTGGCGGAGGGGGAATTATGTTCTGGGGTTGTTTTTCCTGGTTCGGACTAGGACCCTTGGTCCCAATTCATGGTAAGCTCAATGCCGATGCCTACTGTGATATACTGGACGACAGTGTACTTCCTACGTTGTGGCAATACTATGGATTGGACCCATGTTATTTCCAGGATGACAACGCAAGCTGCCATGTAGCGAGGTCCAGCATGGATTGGTATGTTGATAATGGAGTGCATCGACTCGAGTGGCCTGCCCAGAGCCCAGACCTGAACCCAATAGAGAACCTCTGGGACGAGTTGGATCGTTGAATTAAGGCGGGTGACACACGCCCAAAATCAGTAAAAGAGCTTACCTGCCTTGTGCAAACAGAGTGGAATAAAATACCATTACATGTAATACAAGGACTAGTTGAGAGCATGCCCAGGAGAGTCGCAGCTGTAATTGCCTCTCGAGGAGGATCTACAAATTATTAAATGTGAACAGGGCCAAAACCAGTCTTTTTTTCCCGAGGCAAACGTGGATTTTGAAGGTACCCCTTTCCCCCTCCTTCGCAAAGCATATTTACAAAGAAAATTTCTCCAATTTATTAATAGCCGACTTATTTTAAAACTTAAAATATGTAACATAAAATAACGTATTCTGCTTTATTAAAATACTCCAAATTGATACTTTAAACCGAATAAAAATAAATCTACTTTCAACAGGATCTTTAAGGCCCTTGTCCCTGTCCGCGAAGACACTGCTGAGCTAATGCTATTCCTGTGGGGAGGCATTTTTCTAATAACTCTTTCGCATTTTGAAATTTTCAATTTTTTTTTTTTTTTTTTTTTTTTTTGCATTGGATAGCGGAAGTCCCTCTCAAAATCGCTCCTTGACTACTTTTTCGATTTGAGTCATAGATATTTTTTATAAAGTTAGTTTTACTTTCAGAACCGCTTTTGGAAGTGAAAGAAACATTATAAAAATATCTACGCCAAAATTGAAAAAGTAATCACGGAGCGATCTTGAAAAGGACTTTCGCTATCTAATGCAAAACATATTATTTAAAAATGTCCAAATGCAAAAGAGTTAGAAAAATGCATCCCCATAGGAATAGCATTAGCTCGTGAGCATCTTCGCGGGTAGGGGCAGGGACCTTAAGCCATCATCATTAGATTTTTTTATGCTTTAACATAGCCCAGGTATAATAATTTTAACAATATTATGCTAAACATAGCCATGAAAAAAATCGCCAAACGAAAGATACATTTGGAACACTTTCATCCTAGCGCCTGGAGCACATGCCCTTCTCCCCCCCCCCTCTCTTAGTTTTGGCCCTGAATGCGAATAAAGTTCTTTTTCTTTTCTATCACAATTGTCAAGTACTTATTAGCAACAATATTGTATTAGATATTGTATTAATTCAATACTAGTTTTTTTTAAAGTCAGTTATTAAAAAATGTCAATTTGTGGAGAATCCCTTAAGATTCAGCCGTTTTTAGAGAGCAGAGTAAAAACATCTCACTAAAATAATGATATCTTTTTAAATTTTCACGATATTTGATTGGATTTTTTTTATAAGTCACTCCATAGAATTGACTATTAAATGACGTAAAATAAATGTTTTTCTAGTTCGCGCATGCGCAGATAAAAATTATTTTATACAACTACTCATATTTCATAAAATATTTAATATATTTATATTCCAATTGCGCTACATTTTTTCTACTGCATTTTGCCAATTTTTCTGAAATTTGCGTTAAATTTGGTCAAAAACCCAGCATGATATAAACAAAAAACATACCAGAATTTTTAGAATTTTTCAAAAAAATCGCTCTATCGCCATAAATATACATGCTATTCTCACAAAAATTAGTGTACATATTCTACTGTATTCATATATTTGTATTCTAAAGCGATAAGTCGTTTCGTGCATTTTCATGTACAGGGCAATCCCAAATATTTCTATTATTCTTTGTTTTTTTGCCGGGCCCCTAATTACCCGCTTAACAAATGAATGTAAATAAATATAAAGTGAAACATAATCTTTATATTTCTGAAGTTCCAGAAGAATCCGACCAGTATATTTTAAAATATTTGACAAAATGTCAAAAACTGAAAGTGTACAAATACTTTTTGGTAGATAGTGTATTCCAATGTTTGCTGTTAAATGAATCATATTGTTTCCTTTAGAAAAAGCAGTTAAAATACATCTGTAAATTGTATTTTTCTCTTAATTAGGTAGCTTTCATTACAAAAAGTAAAGCTACCTATTGCAGCCGTCCGGAGGAAAGCACTTCCGGAATTTTTTTGTATTTTTTCCCCAATCATGACCCCCAGACCCCAAAACCACCCTCCTTTCAAATGTTGACATATATATACACTATATTGCCATTGATTATGGGACACTTGCGATTTTAGACATTTTGCTAAGTATCTAGAAAAATACATGAGGTATCATCTCGAAACTCTTAGTGTATAAATATAATAAAATACATCATACATCTCCGTGAAGATGTTTTACCGAAACGCCATAGGGGACCGTCAACAAATTAAAAAAGAATGAATATCTTTTGAATAACCCTGTCAAAACTAATGTAGCAAAAGCGCTCAAACTCTAGATTATAATTGAATGCCTTATTGTAATACACTGTGTTCATTTTTATGCAAATAGCATGCACACTCGCAGAGTAATTAAGATTTTTATAAAAATAGTCCCAAATTTTTCCAAGTTTTTCCATTATAATTTTCAGAGTTCTTAATATAAAATAATATTTTTTTCAGAAAATATGACAAACAACATTGCACACAGTACCCTGTAATCAGAATAAAAAAAAAAATAAAAATTGTATGAAAAATGAGTAGGTTTACTATATAATTTTTTACTGCGCATGCGTCAAAGATATCAAAATTTCATTTGCATATTATGTTAGCTAAATGTATAGAGCAACTTTTGTAAAAGTCTCAAAATCATAGCTTGACAATTCTGAAAGTAATCGTCTATAGAAAAAGGACAAAATCCGTTGTTTCCAAAATGAAGCAAAAAAATGAGGGATTTTATCCAAATGCAGTAGTACATCCCATATTGTGTATTCTATATTGACACTAATCAATGAATATATAGTCCGAGTGCTACGCGACAAAAATAAGGTGAAAACTGCAAATCGTGATAAGAATATACCGCTTGGTGAGTATGTACTTTATGATAATACAATGCATATTAGAGGGGAGGCATCTCGTAAAGTCGTCTGAATTCAAGATGGCGGCTGTTATTCAAAATAGCGTCCTTTTCTAAAGATGCTTAATATAAACGTGCATTTCATAGAGATTTCGATGTTTTTAAAGTCAAGTTTTTGTTTTTAACACTATTCAACATTATTTAAAAGAGAGTATGAATTCTATTTATCTGTCTGTTTGTCTGTCTGTCCGCATGTCCTTCCATGCTCTAGCTCGCTTAAATGTTCTCAGATTGCCATGTATATTTTATATATTTTATTAAGGTTATAATAACATGTTCGTAGTAAGTGTATAAAAGTGTATAGCTTTTATAGTTTATTTACAGGGCGCTAAAAAAATACATTACAATATTGTGTAGTGGCCAAATCGTTTGCAATGTTTCTTAATGATGTTATATTCTTTAAAACACATTAAAATTCATATACATCAATGTTAATACTACAATGAGCTACCAAATACTTATTATATAATAAGGTGTACATAGTATTTATCGCTTATTTACTGCACCACACCAAAACAAGAAAATATACGTTTGTAATTTGCATATAAATCTTATAACGATCACCATATAATTCAAGTGTTATTAATGAAAGTGTTAGGCGGGATAAAACCTTTGTAAAAAGGATATCCCGAATAGTCAGTATTTATCTTATATTAATAAAATGCATGTAAGAAATAAAGGTATCACATAAATTTATAGGAATTCAAAATGGCGACTATTATTTAAAATCTTTTGCAGTTATATTCCTCTGCATCTTACAAGGCTATTTATTATGTTAATTTCCACATTTTATAACTCAATAATCTTTCTAATACTAGAAATATACCTAAAATGAAAATAGGTCATTAATTAAAGTATTTTTGTCATTTACAGTAAATTTAAATGAATGAATATATAATAAAAATACTCTTTTATTAATAGATTACTTATACAGTATATTAAAAAATGAATGTTACATATGAAGCTGTAGAATATAGAAACTTCACTCGGTGTCATCATATATCTCACATTCGTGTTTGCAATTGCAAAATAATGCAAGAAAGTCCAACCTTTCTACACCAAAATTTACCTTAAAGATTTTACACATACACTTTATTAAATCTTCACAAGAGTATAAAATCACTGGAACTCCGACCATCTATTTTTCTATGATAAAATATCCAAGCACCATTCCCATTTGTTTGGAGAGATTGCATGTATTTCCCGATGATCTTCTTTTCCCCAAATGTCTCCAGCTTGGAAAACACTGCGTAAAATATATTTTTGAAGTGCACTATATTGGTTGGTGGAAAATTGTCAGAAACAATTCTTGTCTTGCATTATTGATACTTATAGTCTGGCTTGTTGAACAGCACAACAATACTACGAACTTTTCTAAAACATTTAAAATACTTTCAAGAATGGAAGTTTGTGGTTTTCATTGGTATGAAAAGGCAGCAGTAGCTTCTTGAAAGAGAATGAGCGTTTTCCAATTTGATTTTTTAGTTTTTCCTGTGAAACCCATATTGCTGTCGCATCCTGTGAAAGCATTAAATCCTAGTAAAGTCGTTGACTTTTCTCTTCCAATTGCTGCTATGGTATGAACAAGAATAAATCTGTATTTCTTCCCTGTTCCAAATGCAATCCGAACAGTTTCTAAGCCTCTATTTGAAAGTATATAAAAAAAATGGAATCACAAAAACTAATACATCAGTGTTTACAGAGCGTACAATATTATTTTTCAGTCCTTTTTCAACCATGTCTTTGAGATGTAGTATTATTCTTTAATCTTGTTTTTTCGTGACCAGGGCAAGTCGTTGCAATTAAGGAACTTACGGCAGTAAGACTGCCTTTAACTTCTTCTCCTGGAGTGGTTATAACTTTTGTGTTTTTGTATGGTGCTAGTGCTCCAAGGATATTAAAAAGCTCTTCTTTGTTAATTGAATTTTTTAAGAAATCGTGCCAATTTATAGATAATCTAACATGTGGTTGCACTTGTCATCTCGGCCCTTGAACCGATCTTCTGTCTAGTTTCTCCTTTAAAGCTTAGTATATTACAGGGCTGTCCAACCTTTCAGTAAGCGGGGGCGCATTTCAGCTCTTGGCAGTCAGTGAAGGGCGCCATTTTTCACTCGACATAAAATATGCAGCATTATTATCACAATATCAGTATAAACAGAAGTCTTAACATAATGCAAATGTTTCTCACAGTGTTAGAAAAAAGTCCCTACGGTTCTGGGGTTACATGTATTAAATTTCGAATTTAACATTTTTATATGAGAAGTCTATCTTTAAGTTTCAAAAATCAAGAAGAAAAAAATAAGCTCATTTATTCCTCTTATGGAACAGCCAAATGGGTCTGTGTGGCAATAGCAAAAAGTAAAAAAATGATCATTTATGAACTTGTGTTATCAAAGAGGAAGAAAAAAGCGAGAAATATTTATTTTTCCGTTACTTCTTAAGTATTAAAAAGGGCTATTTCCAAATTTAACCACCGTAATAAAACTTTATAAACAATAACTACAAATTATGAAAATATGCATGATTAAAATTTTAAAGTTTGTTTCTGGTTTTTAAACCTTTCAAGGTCGATGGTTCATTTTGGGACCACTTCATTTTAATTCATAAATACCACATTGGCTGAAAAATATTGGAATGAAAATTTCCCTTGTATTAAGAACGTGAACAAAGGCTTTCCTTATTTTACAATAAAATTATTTTTAAATTCTAGCGCCATTTCTTCATTGCAACCTTTTACAAATAGAAGTACAGTAGAACCCCGCTAATTCGGACCCCGTTAATCCGGATCTCCGTATAATTCGGATCGGTTTGGTCAGTCTTTTTTTTCAAGTTTGAGAAGCGATTGGCTAATTTCCATAGCATTAATTTGTTTCATCGTCGTATTCTGAATAAAAAAACTTTTTCTGAAATCTTTTTGGAAGAATTGAGCAAAGTGAACTTTTTTACTGTCTGTAGATATTCAATAAGTTTAACATAAAGATGATTTGTTTAAGTATGTTTAAGTATGTTTAAGTATGTTTAAGTATGTTTGTGTAAGTATTTGTTAAGTATGTTTTGTTTTATTTCATTTTTTTCTAATTCTCCGGATAATCTGGATTTTCGATAATCCGTAATGGGTCCGGTCCCAATTAATCCGAATTATCGGGGTTTTACTGTACTTTGCTTCTGAAAGGGTTATTGCATTTTCACAGATTTTGAAAATATCTCTGATGCAAATATCAATTATTTTAAAGAAAGAATCCTTTATAGTTGATTTTTACTACTCAAAAGAAGATCTTCAAAAGGGCGCCAATAGATTCTTCAAAGGGTGCCATAGCGCCCGAGGGCTCCGCGTTGGACAGCCCTGGTATATTATATCTAACCCAAATCAAATCTATTCTTTGACATTTAAAACTATCAATGTCTTTACGTAAGTAAGGATAAAACGTTTTAATTTAGTAATCATTAAATGTCTTTAAAGTCTGTTGAGGCTTTAAAATGTTAGTAAGAAATGGCCCATCATACATTAAAGCATCACATGTTATAAGTTGCATTCCAACCAAAGAAAATAATCATATAACATTTTGCAATTCGTTCCTACCTGATAAAGTTTAAAAAAGCATACTATAATTTAAAAGCACATAGACAACATTCTGTTTATAGACAGAATTGTAAACGTATACTTTTTTAGATCTTGTAAATCAACTATAAATTCTATGCTCACCATATTGTACAGTAAGTATCTTGTACTACACTTCACTGATGTATGTTAATTACAATATGTTTCAAATAATTTAACATCATTAAAACACACAAAAAAGGATTTTTGCAAATGAACCATAATGTAAGGGCATTATTTTGAGTGTGCCTGTAAACGAACTATAAATGCTAGACACTTAATTTTCAAAGTAGAAGATTTTGCAGTATACCACGTCTTTAATTACACATAGAGATAACACATACATAAATTACACGGATATCTGAATAAATTTAAGCAAAAAGAGTAAGGTCAGAAAATTCGTAAATATTTTCAGTGCCCTGTAAATGGACTATAAAAGCTATACACTTTACTTTTTACCCCGAACATGTTATTATAAACTTCATAAAACATATAAAATATACATGGTAATCTGAGTAAATTTAAGCGAGCTAGAGCATGGAAGGACATGCGGACAGACAGACAAACAGACAGATATACCGAATCATACACTCTTTTAAATAATGTTGAATAGTGTTAAAAACGAAAACTTGACTTTAAAAACATCGAAATCGACATGAAATGCACATTTATATTAAGTATATTCAGAAAATGACGCCATTTTGTATAACAGCCGCCATCTTGAATTCCGACGACTTTGCGAGATGCCTCCCCCTCCAATCTGCATTGTATTATCATAAAGTACATACTCACCAAGCGGTATATTCTTATCACGATTTGCAGTTTTCTGATGCGTAGCACCCGAACTAATATGGATACAACCCCTCTTGTTTTTGCTTCATTTTGAGAATAACGGATTTTCGACTTATTCAATTGACGATTATTGTCAGAATTTTCAAGTTATGATTTTGTGACTTTCACAAAAGTTGCTCTATATATTTAACTAACATAATATGGAAATGAAATTTTGATATCGTTGACGCATGCGCAGTAAAAAATTATTTAGTAAACCAACTCATTTTTTATACAATTTTCATTATTTTTTAATTCTGATTACAGGGTTCTGTGTGCAATATGGTTTGTCATATTTTCTGAAAAAAATAATATTTTATATTAAGAACTCTGAAAATTATAAGGAAAAAACTTGGAAAAATTTGGGATCATTTTTATAAAAACCTTAATTACTCTGCGAGTATGCATGCTATTTGCATAAAAATGAACAAGGCTTATTACAATAAAGCATTCAATCACAATCTAGAGTTTGAGCGCTTTTGCTACATTAGTTTTGACAGGGTTATTCAAAAGATATTCATTCTTTTTTAATTTGTTGACGGTCCCCTTTAGAGTTTCGGGAAAAAATTTTCACGGAGATGTATGACTTATACTATTATATTTAAACACTAAGAGTTTTGAGATGATTCCTCATGAATTTTTCTAGATATTTAGTAAAATGTCTAAAATAGCAAGTGTCCCATAATCAATGGCAATATAGTGTATATATATATATCTGATTTTTGTCATGCGATAACTATCGTATTTATGAACCGATTTGAATGAAACTTGCTATGTACATAGTACATGCAAATGTCTCAACCGAGTTCGTTGGCCAGCATCATCAGCTATTTTGTTTCAAAATGGTGGCCATTTTAAATAAAAAAAAATTTAAAATTTAAAATTAAGTGCGAAAAAATTAAAAGTTGAAAAATATTTTTCTTTTGCGTGTTAGAACTTAAAACAACGATTCCAGAACACTTTATTTTTTGTCTATATCTTAAAAAATGAATGAGTTATAGCACTTTGAATTTTTCTTATGGCTGACATATTGAAACGATCTGATTTTTGTCACGTGATAACACGCGTATTTATGAACGGACTTGAATGAAACTTGGTATGTACATAGTACATACAAATGTCTCAACCGAGTTCGTCGGCCAGCATCATCCGCCATTTTGTTACAAAATGGCGGCCATTTTAAATTTTAAAAAAAATTTAAAATTTAAAATTAAGTGCGATAAAATTAAAAGTTGAAAAATATTTTTCTTTTACGTGTTAGAACCTAAAACAACGATTCCAGAACACTTTTTATTTTGTCTATATCTTAAAAAATGATTGAGTTAAAGCACTTTGAATTTTTCTTATGACTACGCTTCATAAATACGCGTGGATAACACGCGTATTTATGAATAGATTTGGATGTAACTTGGTGTGTACATAGTATATACTGAGGCCTGAATCGAGTTCGATACTCAGTTCCATCCGCCATTTTATTTCAAAATGGCGGCCATTTAAAATTTTTTATAAATTTTAAAATTTAAAATTAGGTACAAGAAAGTAAGAAATTGAAAAAGGTTTTTCCTTCATTTGACCTTGATACAAAGATTCAGAGCATTTTTTGTTTCGTCTGTATCTTACAAAATGGCTGAGTTATCGCATATATATATTAATCGATTTCACTATGAGTGTGCATGTGCACCTGAATTAAGATTTCGACCAAGCTCATAATCAGATTCTACTAATATAACTTAATTTAAAATAAATAAATATATATATAAGTATATGAAAGCTACTTCTTCCTCCCGCACTGCCGGAAGGACTATTTTAAAATTCTTATAAATAAAAAATTATTTTCACGTCTCAATATTATATTATAAATGCCAAAGTACTAACTGTAAATTTTTAAAAAAATTAAGCAATAAACTCCTCTATTGCTCCTTAAATGCCATAATATAAAAGAGATATTTTAATAGGAGAAAACAGTTTAATTTGAAAACTTTCAAACTTTAATTCATTTATACTTTAAATTAATTAACTTAAAAAATAGTACATTAGAGTGCCATTTGATAAATATCCTACTTAATGATGACATAACCGTACTCTTATATCATTTTGTACCATATTAAACCCCCACATAAAATGATAATTAATTAATTAGTTTAATTATATTATATCGAATTATGTCTTTTCACGCAAATTAGCCACTAAAACAAAAGAGGAAATCTTTTGATCACCTAACTCATTAGATTGAGTTTTGGGACTCATTTCTCGTTCATATTTCGCTCTAATAAAGCATAATTTTAATATGTAATAACTTTGATTTAGTGGTTTCAATAAATTAACACTTTTGTTTAGGAGAAATATTAAAAAAAATATTAATGTTTAAAAACTATCTTAGATTTAAGCATTTTGTTTTTGTGTAATATTTTTTAATAGATTAATGACATTTATAAAGATTTTTTTTATATAGATTTATAAACATGTGACAATCACGTTCTTGCATACTCCATTGCTGCTATTTCCTATTTCTCCGAACATCTAAAAGTCTTCTGAAAGTTGAGTAATAATTATTTTAAATATTTACTTATATGTAAAATTCATAGAATTGCTCGAAAAACGTTTTTTCAATTACGTTAATTACATTTGATAAAACTTTTGGGTATTGTATACTATCTGATAAAATGATATTCTCTTATCCTATAGCATACGTAAAACAATATGATTCTGAGATATTTTTTTAATTACCACATAAAAAACATTATTTATGTTTGTATTTTGATTCTCCAATGTTTATGAAATATAGTTTTATAAATAAGTAAAATAATTTTGTGAACAATAGCTTCCAAAAGTTGAACCAGAAAAAGTCTTTTATTTACTTCCGAACAATTTAATATAAACGAATGAAATGTTCTGAAAAAGTTTCTCTAAATACAGTCGAGTTCCAATAATCCGAATTGATCGCGACGAACAACAATTCGGGTTAGTGAAAAATTGGATTATGCAGACTTCAATATAAAATTGATTAAAAAATTAATTTTTATGTATATACGTATGAAAAATATAGAGATTAAATATTTTTTTTTAAATTAAAGCAATAATCTCATTTATTACTCCTTAATGCTACAGTATAATAAAGATAATTTAAATGAAAAAAAGTGTTTAATTTAAAACTTTTCAAACATTAATTCATTCTACTTTAAATTAATAAACTTAAAAAAATACTACATTAGAATATCATTTGATAAATAACCTACTTAACGACGAACAAACCATATTCTTACTTTATTTTGTACCACATTAAACCCCCTGGTAAAATGAAAATTGATTAATTAGTTTAATTACATTACATCGAATTGTGTCTTTTCACGCAAATTAGCCATTAAAACAAAAGAGGAAATCTTTTGACCACCCAACTCATTAGATTGGGTTTTGGGATTCATTTTTCTTTCGTATTTTGTGCTAATAAAGTAGAATTTTAATAAGAATGTAGTATATTTTATGTAGTATATTCTGCGCTTTTATTTAACTACCTCTTTTTGTTTAGGAGAAATATTAAAAAATAATAATATTTAAAAATTAACTTAGATTTAAGAGTTTAGTTTTTCAAATAATTTTTAAATTATATTGAAGAAATTTATTACGATTAATTCTCTGCAATGCAGATTTATAAACATTTGACAATAACGTTGTTCCATACTTCATCCCAACGACCTCATGTGTCTCCGAACATTTAAAAACCTTCTAAAAATTTACTAAAAATTATTTTTAATATTTATTACATCTGGATTTTACAGAATTGCTCTTAAAACATTTACGTTAAATATATTTGATGCAATTTTGGGATATTGTATACAATCTGCAAAAATGATATTTGCTTATCCCATAGCACACATAAAACAATGTGATTCTAAAATATTTTTTTCAATTATCGCATAAAAAACATTACTTATATTTGCATTTTGATTCTTGAATGCTTATGGAATAAACCAGATTTATAAATAAAAAAAATAATTTTCTGATCACCAAGAGTTAAAGCGGAAAAAGTATTTTATTTACTTGCGAACAATTTTCATGCTAGCAAGAAATTTTTTGAAAATTTTTTTCTTGATACAGTTGAGTTCAGATAATCCGAGGTGAACGGGATTGACACGAACTCAGAATGTGCGGATTATGAAATAGACAGAATTTAAATTAAGAATACAACGTGCATAATTGAATGAGAGCTTATAAATAAATCAAACTTTTCTTTAAAAAAAAAAAAAAAAAAAAAAAAAAAAAAAACAGTAAAAATGCATTTTCAAATTTTATTTATTTTTTTTTTTAGAATTCTTATAAATAGAAAAATATTTTCAGGACTCGATAGTGTAATATAAATAATAAAGTATTAACTGCAGATTTTTTTTTCAAAATTAAAGCAATAAATTCATTTATTACTTCTTAATGCAGTCATATAATAGAGACATTTTAAATGGAGAAAATTGTTCAAATTAAAACCTTTTTAACTTTTAATTCATTCTACTTTAAATTAATTAACCTACAAAATACTTCAGTGGAATATCATTAGATAAATAACCTACTTAATGATGATAAAACCGTACTCTTATTTCATTTTGTACCATATTAAACCCTCAGTTAAAATGATAATTTATTAATTAGTTAAGTTACTTTATATCTAATTATGTCTTTTCACACAAATTATCCATGAAATAAAAGAAGATTTTTGATCACCTAACTCATTAGATTTGATTTTGGGATTGATTTTTCTTTCATATTTTGTGCTAATATAGCAGAAGTTAATTGAGAATGTCGTACATTTGATTTAGTGGTCTTATTTACTTAACATATTTTTTTAGGAGAAATATTTTAATAAAATTAATATTTAAATATTAGCTTAGATTTAAGGGTTTAGATTTTCAAATATTTTTTTTATTACATTGATGAAATTTATAACGTTTGATTCTCTGTTACAATGAGAGCCTTTAAATTAATCATATTTTTTCTTGTAGAAAAAAATAGCTAAAATATGTCTGTAAATTTTACTTTTATTTTACTCCTAAAATTTTTATACATTGAAATTAATAATAAGTTTTTTCACGTCTCGATACTATACTATAAATCTCAAAGTACTAATTATAGATTTTTTAAAGATTAAAGCAATAAACTCATTTATTACTTTTTTAATACTGTAATATAATAGAAATATTTTAAATGAAGAAAACTGTTTAATTTGAAGACTGTCAAACTTTTATTCATTCTACTTTAAATAACTTAAAAAATACTATATTAGAATATCATTCTGTAAATAATTTATGTAAGGATGACAAATCCGTAATCTTGTTTCCTTTTGTACTACATTAAACCACCAGGTAAAATGATAATTAATTGAATAGTTTAATTACATTATATCGAGTTAAGTTTTTTATGCAAATTAGCCGTAAAAGAATACTTTAAATGGAAAAAACGGCTCAATTTGAAACCTTTTAAACTTTAATTTACTCTACTTTAAATTAATTAACATAAAAAACACTATATTAGAATATCAATTGATAAATACCTACTTAATGATGACAAAGCAATTCTCTTATTTCGTTTTGTATCTTATTAAACCCACAGGTAAAATGATAAATTATATCGAATTCCGTCTTTTCACGCAAATTAGCCGTTAAACAAAAGAGGAAATCCTCTGATCGCCTAATTCATTAGACTGGGTTTGGGCTTACATTTTCTTTCATATTTTGCGCTAATAAAGTATTAATTAAGAATGTAGCATATTTGATTTAGCGGTCTATTAAATTAGAAAATAGGAAGGAAATAGGAGAAATATTTAAAAAAAAAAGTTTAAAAATTAACTTAGATTTAAGAATTTAGTTTTTCAAATAAGTTTTTAGCTCACCGGCTATCATAGCCTGAGAGTTTATGTGCCCGTCCGTTCTGTAAGTACGTTCGTACGTTCGTGCGTAACGCCATAACTCATTATAAAAATATCGGATCCACTTGAAATTTTGTGTATAGTTATAGCCTGATAAGGCGCTTCCCTGATTAGTTTTTGGAGTTCATTTGATATGTAAAAGAGGGGGAACGGGGGCTCATGAACCTCCCCTTAATTGATATAAACGAGATTTTCATGCAGAATGAACAGTTCTCGTTCAAAATTTAGATATAGGATCATTGTGATGAGGCGATTCCGTGACAGTTATTAGGTGTTCATTAAATAAGTATAAACAGGGGGAACGGGGGGCTTATGCCCTCCCCCCTTAATTCCCTTAATTGATGTAAACGGGATTTTCATGCAGAATTAACAGTTTTCGTTCAAAATTTAGATATAGGGTCATTCTGATGAGGCGATACTGTGGCTGTTATTAGATGTTCATTGAATAAGTATAAACAGGGGGAACGGGGGGCTCATGCCCCTCCCCTTAATTGATATAAACGGTATCTTCATGCAGAATTAACAGTTTTCGTTCAAAATTTAGATATAGGATCATTCTGATGAGGCGAGTCCGTGGCTGTTATTAGGTGTTCATTGAATAAGTGTAAACAGGGGGAACGGGGGTTCTAATGCCCCTTCCCTTAACTTGTATAAATGGATTTTTCAATCGGAATTGTCAGATTTCGTTCAATTGTTTGAATAGTTTTGGAAGTTTAATGGTTAAGTATAAAAGAGGGGAATAACTCCTCTTAAATTATAAAAATGCTAAATGGGTTTTTACTAAGAATTATTCGATTTGCTCTGAATTTTGGATATAGATTTTTTAATATGATAAAGCATGTACTTGATAGTTTAGGAGGTTCAATGATTAAGTATAAAAAAGGAGAAAGGGGAGAGCTGTTTCCCCTTCTTAATTTTTTTTCGAACGGAATTAACGAAAATACAAGGCTGTAATGTACAATTACTATGCGTAGTCTGTGAGCTCAATGCCATCAGTTTAACTGGGCAATATTCTTTTTATTTTTCATTTATTTTCGGAAATGCATGAAATAGCACGTTCAGAAACATTTCTTGTTTTTTTTTTCCAGACACAATGCATTTTTTAGAAAATAGTTCAAAATGGACGTTTAGAACCGAATTTCCACGCGAAAGAAGAATAATCACTCGAACTGGGGTGAAAAATATGTTTGTCACGTGATCGAAATTTCTTATCACCCAATAGGTAGTTTATTAATTAAAAAAAAAATGGTTTGATTCCAAATTGTTTTCTTCGTCAGGCTTTTCAATTTCATACTATTCCGTTAAAAATTGAATTTGAAATGTCAAAACGTTTTGCGCTTGCTGAGCAGAGCATTTAAAAACAATACAAATTCATTTTTTAACGGAAAGAGATAAAACTGCAAGGCCTGACCATGGAAGCGATTTCGAATCGAAGTGAATTTTCCATTTTTTGATCAATGCTTTATTCATCTCATGACAAGAACTTTTTCTCTCTTCGTTGACAGGTTTTTTTTTCGCTCGTGCTGAAAGTCGGTTCAAAAGGCACAATTTGACACTAGTTTTTGAAAAATATATCGTGTTTGCGAAAAAATGGGAAATTGGGTGCGATTAAAGTTTCTGAACAACAATACTTGCTAGTTTCATGAATTTCGGAGCAAAATCAAAGTAAAACTTATGTTATAAAGTTGCCACTTTTAATTTGAGAACAGCTCTAAGGCTGTTCTGAACGGACTTTTTTAAACGACTGCTTTCTCGGAAAATGCGTGAAACTAGCAACTTGTTGCTCAGAAATTATCTAATCGCACTCATTTTTCTAGTGTTTTTTTTTCATGGGGAAAGGGGCAAACGCAATGGATCTTTCAGAAAAAGCCGTGAAAGTGGGCGTTTTAAACCGCATTTTCCGACGAAACCAGAAAAACCAGTCTTACAAAGGGAGAAAAACGATAGATGATAAAGCATGTCCTTCATAGTTTAGGAGGTCCAATGATTAAGTATAATAAATAAAAAGAATATTGCCCAGTTAAACTGATGGCATTGAGCTCACAGGCTACGCATACTAATTGTACATTACAGCCTTATATTTTCAAGGGCTAATTCCGTTCGAAAAAAAAAATTAAGAAGAGGAAACAGCTCTCCCCTTTCCCCTTTTTTATACTTAATCATTGAACCTCCTAAACTATCAAGGACATGCTTTATCATATAAAAAATCTACATTCAGAGCAAATAGGATAATTCTTAATAAAAACCCATTTAGCAGTTAGATAATTTAAGAGGAGTTATCCCCCTCTTTTATACTTAACCATTAAACTTCCAAAACTATTCAGAGATTTGAACAAAATCTAACAATTCTGCTTGAAAAACCCATTTATAAAAATTAAGGGGAGGGCATTAGAACCCCTGTTCCCCTGTTTATACTTATTCAATTAACACCTAATAACAGTCACGGAATCACCTCATCAGAATGATCCTATATCTAAATTTTGAACGAAAACTGTTAATTCTGCATGAAAATCCCGTTCATATCAATTAAGGGGAGGGGCATGAGCTCCCCCCTTCCCCCTGTTTATACTTATTCAATGAACACCTAATAACAGCCACGGTATCGCTTCATCAGAATGATCCTATATCTAAATTTTGAACGAAAACTGTTAATTCTGCATGAAAATCCCGTTTATATCAATTAAGGAGAGGGGCATAAGCCCCCCGTTCCCCTTCTTATACATATCGAATGAACTCCAAAAACTAATCAGGGAAGCGCCTTATGAGTATATACTTTTATACAAAATTTCAAGTGGATCCGATGTTTTTATCATGAGTTATGGCGTTACGCACGAACGTACGTACGAACGTACATACAGAACGGACGGGCACATAAGCTCTCAGGCTATGATAACCTGTGAGCTAAAAAGGGGAGGGGGAAAGCGGGAAAGCGGAAAGGGGAAAGCGGTTTCCCCTTCTTAATTTTTTTACGAACGAAATTAACCCTTGAAAATATAAGGCTGTAATGTACAATTAGTATGCGTAGCCTGTGAGCTCAATGCCATCAATTTAACTGGGCAATATTCTTTTTATTCTTATTAAAATAATAAAGCCACTTTATTATCACCTATTAATATTAATTTATAACGATACAAGTTGTTGTCCGCGGATTCGCTCGTGTTAAATACAGCAAACTATGTAATCGACCTTTTAAACATTCATAGAATTATTGAGGGAAAAGTGGAAAATAAATTTTACTTATTATTTTTTATGTATATTTACTTTAAACCAAAAACAGCAAAACCAATTCACGAAACAAAACGAAATCCAAAACCAAAGCGATTGTCTTATTCCTTAAAAAACCAGGAATATTATAAATCTTAACTAAACGAATTAATCCAATCCGAAAAACAACAACGGTAAAACCGAATCCGAAATCGAGTTTGTTTTCGGAAATCGGAAAACCAAACCAAGACAATAAATCAATGTGAATCAATCATTAAATAATAGAGTATAGGTACCGTATTCACTATGGCGTGATGCGCGGGCCGATGCCCGCACTTAAGTACAGATAATCTCGTTTTAGAAACCTATAAGCGCCATCTATCGGAATCCATGAGTAACACTTTAGCTCTCTACTTTGAAGTTGCGGAATGCTCCATACAACCCCCCCCCCCCCCATTTTAGTGAAGTGGTGGGTTAGAAAGAGACGAAAAGCAGCTTATGTCACTCTCCATCCCTTCAAATATTTCACTTACAGAAATCACGTCAATTCGTCGCTCTGTTTTGCCGTGAAAGACGGATAAACAGACACACACATAAATTTTCCCATTTATAATATTAGTATGGATTTTTAGGAAAATATTTATTTCAAAAATTGCTTAATCATCTATGTTAGTCTATATTAACGTCAAAAATAGGATCTTATTTGAAATTTAGCTATAAATATTTTTCTTAATCATTAAAAAGCCTAATTAATATTAAAATTTTGTATAAAATTGTATCTTTAGAGAAAATGATAATTAATAGAGTAATTTAATTACATTTTTTCGAATTATAGTTTTTCACAAAAATTAGACGAGAAACAATACACGACAACTTTATATTACCCTGGCATTATTTCTGGTTTATAATTTAGGTGAGATGTATTCATTTCTCTATAATTTTTGTTCGTATTTTCAGTTAAAGACACAGAATTGTAATTAAAAATGCAACGTTTTTGAATGAGAGCTTTTGAATGAATCATATATTCTTTATCAAAAAAAGAAAACCTTTAAAATGTATCGATTAATTTTTCGTTTGTTTTTCTCTTAAAATTCTTATAAATACAAAATTATTTTCCCGTCTCGGTATAACAACGTAAATGTCCAAGTACTAATTATAGAATTTTAAAAAAATAAGGAATAAACTCATTTATTACTCCTTAATGCTACAATATAAGAGAGATATCTTATATGGAAAAAACTGTTCAAACTGAAACCTTTTAAACTGTTAATTCATTCTACTTTAAATTAATTAATTAAAAAAATACTACATTTGAATACCGTTTGATAAATAACTTACTTAATGATGACAAAACCATTCTCTTATTTCATTTTTTACAACACTAAACCCCCAGGTAAAATGATAATTAATTGATTAGTTTAATTATATTATATGGAATTATGTCTTTTTCACGCAAATTAGCCGTAAAACAAAAGAGGAAATCTTTTGATTTCTTAACTCATTAGATTGGGTTTTGGGATTCATTTTTCAATGTATCTGTAAATTTTACCTTTCTCTTCCTTTTAAAATTACAATAAATAGAAAATTACTTTCATGTCTCGATATTGTAATATAAATGTTGAAATACTAAATGTAGATATTTTTAAAATTATAGCACCAAACTGATTTATTACTTCTTAATGCTATAATATAGTAGAGAGAATTTAAGTGGAGGAAACTGTTTTTTGAAATCTTTTAAACTTTTAATTCATCCTACTTTAAATTAATTAACTTAAAAAATATTATATCTGAATATCGTTTGATTAATAACTTACTTAATAATGATATTTCATATTATAAAAACATTAAACCCCCAGGTAAAATAATAATGAATTGGTTAGTTTGATTACATTAGATCGAATTATGTTTTTTTTTTCGAAAATTAATCGTAAAGCAAAAGAGAAATTTTTTTGATCACTTAACTAATTAGATTGGGTCTTCTTTCATATTTTGCACTAATAAAGCACAATTTTAATTGAGAATGTAGCATATTTGATTTATCGGTCTTATTTATTTGATACTTTTGTGTAGAAGAAATAGATTTAAAAATAATTTTCAAAAATTAATTTAGATTTAAGAATTTAGCTTTTCAAATAATTTTTGCATTATATTGATTAAATTTATAACGATTACTTCTCTAATCTGTAGTTTTATAAGCATCAGCTAATAACGTTCTTGCATATTCCATCCATATGACCTCCTGTTTCATAGAAAATTAAAAAACCTCCTGAATATTGAATAATAATTGTTTTAAATATTTACTTATATCTAAATTTTATACAATTGTTCGCAAAATGTTTTATTTATTACGTTAAATATATTTGATTTACTTTTTTAATTTATAAACTAGCTGCATAAATGATATTCTCTTATCTTATAACATATGTAAAACAATATGAATGATTCTGACTAGGGAACTGCAAGAAGTGTAAGTCACCGATTTTGACAAAAGTTGTATCGTTGGAAAGATCTCATCGAGAGCAGTAAAAAACTCAATGGGACTACCCGTCGCAAATCAGCCGTTTTCGAGATATCCGACAATTTATGTCACGTAACTAGTGCATACTTAAAGGGATACCGCAAAAAAATTTAGTCTCGATTTTAGCGAATGTGGTATCGTTAAAAAGATATCATCATGAGGGAGAAAAAACTCAATAGAACTACCCGTTCTATTGAGTCGGAATGGATGGTCGGTCGGTTTTGTTGGAATGAGCCGTTTTCGAAATATCCTATAATTAAATGT
This sequence comes from Maratus speculifer, assembly GCA_964019185.1. NCBI lineage: Eukaryota > Metazoa > Arthropoda > Arachnida > Araneae > Salticidae > Maratus > Maratus speculifer. The sequence continues at coordinate 19,335,119 of OZ025297.1, read as the reverse complement.
CATGTAGGTAATGCATTAGCTAGTGGACATTTAATGGGGGACCGCAAAAAATTGTTTTCTCGATTTTCATGAAAATGGTGTCGTTGCAAAGATATCATTGTGAGAAGTAAAAAACTCAATGGAACTACCCATCTGAAATGAGCCGTTTCCGAAATATCCGACAATTTATGTCACTTAATGCAGTTTCCCAGCAGTGCGCATTAAAAATGTGACACAAATTGTAGGATATCTCGAAAACGTCATTTTCGACGGGTGATTCGACTGAGTTTTTTAATCCTCGCGATGATATCTTTTCAATGATACCACTTTCGTTAAAATCGAGAATAAAATTTTTTGCAGTCCTCCATTAAGTGTGCATTAGCTACGTGACATATATTGTCGGATATCTCGAAAACGGCTGATTTGCGACGGGTAGTTTCATTGAGTTTTTTACTGCTCACGATGAGATCTTTCCAACGATACCACTTTCATCAAAATCGGTGACTTACACATCTTGCAGTTACCTAGTGAGATATTCTTCAACTGTTGCACAAACAACATTACTTATGTTTCTTTTGAGATTCTCGTAATTTTTTGGAATACTCCAGTTTAATAAATAAATTAAATAATTTTGTGAACAATAGCATGCAAAAATTAAAGTAAAATGCCTTTTATCTAACTTGCGAAGAATTTAATATAAAAGCAAGAAATTTTTTGAAAACGTTTGTCTTGATACAGTTGAATTCGGATTGTTCAAATTGAATGGGACTGACAAGTCAGATTACTGAAAACTCGGATTATGCGAATTATGAAATACGTGGAATTTTAATTAAGAATGGAACGTACATATTTGAATGAGAGATTGTAAATGAATCATATCGTTTCTTTAAAGAAAAAAAAAACTCCACTTAAAATACATCTGTAAATTTTACTTTTCTCTTACTTCTAAAATTCTGATAAATAGAAAATTATTTTTACTTCTCGATATTGTAATATAAACGCTGAAATACTGGCTGCTGATTTTTTTTTTGAAAATTATACTATCAAACTCATTTATTACTTCTTAATGATGTAATATATTAGAGATATTTTAAATGGAGAAAACCGATTAATTTGAAACTTGTCAAACTTTAGTTTATTCTACTTAAAATGATTTAGCTTAAAAAATGCTACTATAGAATATCATTGGATAAATAACTGACTTAATGATGACGAAACCATACTTTTATTAGCTCACAGGCTATCAAAGCCTGAGAGCTTATGTGCTCGCCCGTTCTGTATGTATGTATGTACGTGCGTACGTGCGTACGTAACGCAATAACTCATGATAAAAATATCCGATTTACATGCAATTTTGGATTTAGGCTTATTATGATAATACGCTTCCCTAATTAGTTTTGATAGTTAATTCGATAAGTATAAGAAGGGGTACGGGGGCTATTGCCCCTCCCTTTAATTTATATAAAGTTTAATTTATATAAAGTAAATTTATATAAGAGTTTTTCCTGCAGAATTAGTAGATTTCGTTCAAATCTTACATGTAGGATCATTCTAATGAGGTGCCTTCATGATTAATATTGGGTGTTCATTGGATAAGTTTAAAGAGGCGGAATGGGGGGAGGTAATCCCCCGTCTTAATTTAGGTTTTTCACACAAAATGTATCTATTTGCTTCAAAATTTGTATAGAGGTTTATTCTGAAATGGTGCTTCCATGATTTGTTTTTGGAATTCACTGGATAAGTATAAATGGAGGATAGGGGAAACTACCCCTCATAATTTATGTAAATGGTTTTTTTTATACAGAATTAACTGATTTGTTTCAATTTTTGTATACAGGTTCATAGTAGTAAAAAGCTTCGCTCATTTGTTATGGTATTCTTTTGTTAATTATAAAGGAGGGTACGGGCGATTATCTCACCCTTAAATTTGCTAAATAGAGTTTTATGCAGAGTTATCCGATTTGCTTTAAATTTTGGATGTAGGTTCCTTCTGATAAGTTGATTTTTTGAACAGTTTTGGAGGTTTAATGATTAATTATAAAGGAAAGAACGGGGGGGGGGGGGGAGTTTCTTAAATTACATAAATGGGTTTTTATGCAGAATTATTCGACTTGCTTCGAATTTTGAATGCAGGTTTATTATATGATAAGGCGTATCCCTGATTAGTTTTGGGGCTTCAATGATAAGTATCAGGAAAGCAAATTTGGGGGGGAGGTACTTACTTCCTTATTTTTTTCGAAGGGCATTATTATATAAGGCTGTATATACAATTAGTCTGCATAGCCTGTGAGCTCTATGCCATCAGTTTAACTGAGCATCATTCTTTTTATTTCATTTTGTGCAACACTAAAACCCTAGATAAAATGACAATTAATTGATTAGTTTATTTACATTACGTCGAAATGTGGCTTTTTTACGCAAATTATCTGTAAAACAAAAGAGGTAAACTTTTGATGACCTAACTCATTGGATTGGGATTTGGGTCTTATTTTTCTGTCATATTCTAATAAAGCAGAATTTTAATTAAGAATGAAGGATATATTATTTAGCGGTCTTATTTAATTACCACTTTTGTTTAGTTAATATATAGATTTTCACCAAATTTCAGTTTCAGTTACTGCATGATAAAGAATTGATCCTAATTAGTTTTTTGATGTACATCATCCAACAAGTGGCGCTGTTATGCAGATTTAAAAAAAAAAAAAAGATTTTGATATAGATTTATCTCAGAAACTAATGCACGGATTTTCATCGAATTTCAGGTTCGGTTATAAGTATACATAAGTTGTTGCGGACTTGGATTTTGTGTAAACTACCTAGCCGGTGGCTCTATTGAGCTGCATTTTTCAGGAAGTATTCACATGCATAACATGACAAAAAGTTTTGGAATTGCCACACCTGACTAGTTGCTCTTATTTTTAATTAAATAGAGTTTATTAAGAATTCAGTACAAGTTGGCAACTATGCTATCTCGGATTAAGAGACATTCAGAATTACAGGACTAGGATTAGTGAGAGTCTTCTGTATTAATTAAAATAATACAACGTAAAAAAAGGTAACTTAAGAAAAGTTATAAACATCATAGATCAAAATTGATTAAAACATGATGCCTAATTCCTCTGAAAGGAAAAATATGGAATGTGGTCCACACGCATAACTATGCAAGTTTTAAAATTGTCACGGATGAACTTGAAAATTTCCTTTTAACTATAACTTTTTTTTGAAATTTTGTTTCGTTTATTGCTCTAGTACTCACAATAATTTTAGAAGCTTCTGAATAAGACATTTAAAATTAGAATAGTCTTGCATATAAAATACAGAAACAGTATCCAATCAGGTAATAAAGTTTTTTACTTATATTTTATCAAGTGGACTCGGAGAGCTATGCAACAATATCTATCACAGCAGTTCACGATTAATTAATGTTTTCAGACGAATTGACAAGTATAAAACGCATTATCACATTTAGAGATGATTTAAGTTTTAATTACCGCAAATGCAACAAAAATCATCTGAATGTCCCAGCTGTAAATCGTGGAATTATACTACTGATATTTACCTCATTTCTGCCAAACAAGTCAGCTTTTAATTAAAAACACAGTATTCTATAACTTTTAGTGTAATAAAATATATTTTTATTTAATAAAATATCATGTATAGATCTTAGCACTACGGGAACTCTTTTCATTCAGGCAAAATAACCTTATATGTTAATATTGCACCTGTGCAATTGACACTTTCCCAGTATAAATTAAGATCTTGTGCAAATTTAAGAATAATTGCAGCATGTTTTTGATAATATTGAGATATTCACATTCCTATCAAAGAGATTACTCTTGAGATAATAAAAAAAAAACTAATTCTAAAATTTTTCATTGAAAAAAATTACGAAAACTAATAAAATATACAGCAAGAATATTTCAGAATATTTCAATCAATCTTTTTTTTCCCAAAATATATCTGATAATTTTACCATAAAACTATGATTAATGATTTGTTGAAAATAAATTATTAAACATATGTTTGAAATAAATAAGTTGATTGCTAAACAATTCTGTTTTTCCATTTTAAAAGTAAAGTTAGAATGGCTTAAAAAAATCTATTTATTTTCTGAAATTTTCAATTTACACTTGCATGCCGCAAGAAAAAAATTATTCTTGATAAACACATGAAAAAGGGAAGAAAAAATATTTTTTAATAAGAAAAAACTTGCATAGCTTTAAAATCAAATGACTTGTATTTGATCTTAAAATCTTTTAAATCTGTAGATACGTTCTTAAATTTTTAAATTGAAAATTTATTTCCAATTCAATGAAAGTTTAATTATCACATGTTATTTAGAATTATTGTTTGTGTTTTAATTTTTTTTTTGTTAATGTCAAAAGAATTTTTTTTATATGAAAGTCGTTTCATATAAAAAATCGTCGGAGGAAAATCTTTATTGTTTTGTGCTTTAAAGTTTTAAAATGATTTCATAATAAACTGAAGGGCAAATATCAGCAAAAAATTATTCATTGATTTAAATGTGATTAAATATTGCATCAAAATATCAAAATTTTCAATATTATTTCCTTACAATAACGCATCCTAACTTTTATCAAAAGAGGATAACCAATATTTAATAAAAAACATTTATTAATTTTTTATTAAAACTATTACAAAAATACAGACAAGTTAAGCTAATAGTTAGAAAACACATAAAAATTATTTTAAAAATAAATAATTAAACGTTTTGATTTTATTTAAAGCTCCTCATCAGTAATATAAATGACACAAAATCACGAGTTGTGTAACATAATTTAACCGATAGTTCAACTTAAAAAAAAATATTTTTATGTTTTTCTAATTATTAACTTGCCTGTATATTTGCAATTGTTTTTAATGTGTTATGAACAGACGTAATATCTTTTTTTACTTAGAACTTTTTTCCATTGTTAAAAGAAAAAATGTCAAAACTGATAAAATGTGAAGTAATACTTTTCAAAAATAATCCAACTAACTTTGATTCTCTTTTCCAGAAGATTCTTTAAGCTTAAAATGAAAGCATGATTAATGATGTGTTAAAACTTATTAAACTTAAGTAGATGAAAAATATGTTTGGAATAATTATGCATCCTCTAAAAAAAAGTCTTTCAAATGTAATAGATTTCTGTAAGATTTCTGTTTAGGGATTCTTATTTTGCATATAAAGTCAATGTAGATAACTACATAAGAAAAATGGACGTTTGTATTTTTTTTCATTATTTAAAGTATTCAATTTATCAAGTTTAAGTTACAAAAATGTATTCTTGCTAATCTCCCAACATGAAATAAAAAATGAACCTTTAATCTGTAAAAAAAACTTGCATAGCTTTGAAAATGACTTTATTTAGCTATCGGTAACTTTTTTAAAGTTATACAAATATACCTAGTTTTTTTTTCTTAAGAAAATCTTAGATTTAATTTCTATTTTAGGATAAAAATAATAAGCCCTGTTTAGTGAGGATATTTTTTTATGTTTTAATTTATTTTAGGCATACGCATATTAAATTGTTAAATAATTATCTTTTATACTACGTATTTTAAGGATATTTCAATTTTAAGCGAAAGGCAAAAATTAAGGAGAAATTTTACATTCTGTTGTATTATACTGCCATAGAAAAGAAAATATACTCCCATACAAACTTTGCCACAAGTCATAGTATAAACTTTACAGTACCAATTTATTATTTGTAACTAAATCATACAATTCTATAGTTATACAGTAAAACCTCGAAATAAGGGACACCCATTGGACCGGAACTTTTGTCCCTTAAATAGAGGTGTCCCTTATTCAGAGTTTTGATTGTTATTTTTAATTAATCGTGGAGAAGGATATAAAAATAAAAAATCATTAAAGGTGAAGTTTAAATATACCCGAAGTGTATGAATTATGTTAATAAGACACAAAAGGAAAAGAGAAATAATAAATTTAAATTTTCAATTGATTACTAAATCATTAAATTAATTGTAGAATTATTGATTTTTATTTTATATGCCAATTCTGTATACAAGCAAAAAGTATTAAAACATTTAAAAGAATTTTACTTGAAGTAATCAATCAAAAGTAATTGTTTTGAAGATTTAATTTTTTTGTCAGTAACGTTTCAAGTATTTATTTACTATAATTATAAATTTTAGTTCAGCATTATCAGCAGTATTTACAAAAAAAAAAAAAAAAAAAAAAAAAAGAATTTAATTCTTTTGCTTGTTTTATGGCAACAAATCTCTCAACTGCTGTGCTCAGCTAGCGAAAAACGTTTTAACACTTTTTTTTTTTTTTTTTTTTTTTTTTTTTTTTTTTTTTTTTTACGGAAAGGTATAAAACTGAAATGTCTATCTGTGAAAACGATTTGGAATCGAAGCGTGTTTTCACTTTTTTGGTAAATAAATTACCTATTGAGTTATAAGCAATTTTGATCATATGGCAAATACATTTTTTACCCTTTCTCAGTAGTTATTCTTCTTTTGCGTGGAGATTTGGCTGAAACTGCAGAGACAATATTTTCAGTAATATCTGTTGCGTTTGAAAAAAACCCTAGAAAAAACCCTTTTTTTACATAGTTTCTGAACAACAATGCCTGCTAGTTTCAGATACTTCCGAATAAAAATAAATTAAAACTTATGTCAGAAAAATTACCCTTTTGGATTTGAAAACAGCCTAAAAGTATCTGCAAAGTTATTTATTTCATAATTTTCTTTTGTTCTCCACTTTTAGAATCATCCTCAAAATTTTCCGCATTATTTTCATATGCGATAAACGCACTGATATCAAATGATAATTGTTTGTAAATAAATGCTCGTCAATTGTATCGTATGCCTGTATCCACTTGACTATTTGTCTGTGTCAGGTTCTGAGACCACACCTGCTACAGATTGGAATTTCCGTTATTTCTCTATCTTAATCTTTTGTGTATTGTATGGCTGTGTACTAGAATTTCCAAGGTGACATTCTTTCTTTGTTGAAGGGAGAATCGACAGGTAATCCTGTACAGGTGGTGTTGGTAGAAAGAAGAGATTGCTGAGAGGCGTGTTCATCCGTCAGTGAGGTATGTGGAGGATGAGCAGATAAGCAACATGCCACTAATCAAGAAAGGAAGGTAGGAGGTGTCCAATGAATGAGCTCCAAAGGGGGTTTATATTGGGGAAAACAGTGATTTGAGAAGAGCAAGTCTTATCTCAGATTAGATCAGCTCGTTCCTGGGTCTCGTACCTGGAGGTGTGTGTAGGACCGAGGTCCTGATAGAGTGCGCTCTGTGTTGTAGAGCGGGGCAGTGCGTAGCTGGAGAGCAAGGGACACAGACGTCCAGGTGTTTAGTGCTCTGGGCCTAGAAGTGCAGGCCGAGTATACCTGTGTTGGGAGATTCAATGTCGATCTCCGATAAAGTGAATCTAACGTGCATTGAGTGTGAGGTGGAAGGTGTAATTTGAATGGTACACTGTAAAATTTTTTTGTAAAATTCCAGTAGATGTACCGTAAATTTTACGGTACTTCTACCATTTTCACTCTTTACGGTATGAATACCGTATTTCTAAGGTATATTAAGTGTAAAAAACAGTTTTTGTACTGTTTCGATTAAAAACGGTATTTACACAGTAAAATTATTATTTTTCCGTAAAAACTCGGTATTTATACCGTAAAATAATTATTTTTCAATAAGGAAAACGACATTGTAAAAATTTTCGTAGCATTTCAATAGATGTGCCTAAATTTTACGGTACGTCTACTGTTATCATTCTTTACTGTATGAGTACCGTATTTCTAAGATATATTAGGCATTAAAAAAAACATTTTCTGTGCTATTTCGATTATAAACAGTATTTATACCATAAAATGACCAATTTCTGTGCTATTTCAATTATAAACGGTATTTATACCATAAAATGATTGTTTTTCAGTAAAAAGGCGATATTTATACTGAAAAAAATTATATTTCAGTAAGGGAAAATATGGTATCCTCGCCTCGGTGTACGGCATTTTCTCAAGCGATGTTCTTGTTGTTGCAAGGTAAATGCGCGCAGGTCTGAGGAGATGGGGGGGGGGGAGTGCAGCCGTTAACTTGTTTTGGAGTCCAAAAATCTCAAAGGGTCACAACTCCTGCAATACACACTGTTTATTATAATTTTTATGGATACCATAATGTAACAATAAAAAAAGAGAAAGGACTGTATTTACTTTTGTTAAATAGTATTAACGAAGAATAGATAATTATTAGAATATATAATTATTATCTTTAACTACAAGAAAATAAATAATGTAATTTATGAAAGATGACTAAAGTAGTCTACAAAGTAGACGAGGCTTTATTAAAGATTCACATGCATTTTTTGTGTCTTGCGTGTCTGTGTAAGGGGGGGAGGACTGATTCTGGGCCCGTCACGGTTCTCGACGGCCTGAATAGATGTTGTCTTTCTAGTTGGAACTTTTAATCTATCATACTGAATGATGCCAATTCCATCCTTAATTTTTATTGGAGAATTATACAATTCATAGAAGTGAAATTCTAAGATTTTAAACTAATTTAATTAATCACTTATTCATTGTCATGCAATTGGAATTGTAATATTATGTACGATTGAATATATATACCAGTGATATTCTTATATGTTAAAAGGGTTTGTTCACCATTGTGTATGCTCTTTGTGTTTCATTCAGTTGGATCCTCATACCGGACGTGCAGGACAAAGAAGTATGTAACATTTTAACTATTTTTAAGTGAAAGTAACTATTATGCATGTATTTTTATTACATTTTTAACTTACATTAGTTCTTAATAAACTTCTTCTTTACTGTTATATATTTGTCTTATTAATTTATTTTGGGTTTAAAAATTATGACATTAATAATTAATATTTTTTTAGGTATGACAAATAACAAATTTTTCAGCTAAAAATTATTTGAAATTAAAAGTTCTTTCAAAAAGAATCTAATAATACAATGTGAAAAATTTCCGTCGTGGAATTTCAAAGTGGAGTCTATTCATGAAGTAAAATAAAGAGAAGCACCGAAATATGGTACTGCTTATTTTTTGAAAACTCCAAGCTGGGCAACACGAAGCGTTTTACCTTTTTCTTTTCCCTTATTCAGCGACACACTAGTAACACGCATGTTCACGTTCTCTACAATTCTAATGTATCGAACGTCGCCTCTCTCAAATAATGAAGATCGGCGGCTAGTAAGTTGTCTGTTAAAAAAAAAAAAAAAAAAAAAAAAAAAAAAAGATATGGTATAACGTATCGTGTGTGCTCAGATGGTGAAATTTTGGGGCCTATAAAGACCCATCCCCCGCAAATCCCCACGTTCAAAATTTAGACAAAATTATCATAAAACTAGAAAAAAATACATCCTTATCAGAAAAAAAATAAAATACCCAACAGTCAGTTGGCTTAGATTTACGCTTAAACCACCAGTAAAACTGCAAACACCAGTCCTCTTTCCTCTACCAACCTCATAAATAACTAAAATTCAAAAATCTTTTTCGCTTACGTTGTTAGAATTTTATCGAACTCAGACCCCAATCTCGATGAGCTCAGGAATTTCGTAATTAACAATTTTGTTAATCTAATCCTTAAAAAGGTGGTGAAGTTCAAAAACTCTAAAAATCGCAAATCAAAATTTTAGAACCTATCTCACTCGACGCTCTTTCGCCATACGCCTCAGTATTGAATTCAGACACTTTTCTCCTGGAGGGACTTCTGTGGCCCCGGGGGGAGGGGGAATGAAACCTTTTTCCCCAGTGAAAACACAAGAACTCTATTTTTCCGGGGGGGGACATTTCATTGCACTGGGGGGGGGGGGTTCCCTCTGGGGCACCCCATTAATTCAACACTGATATGGCAAGACTGTTATTTTTGTTAAAAGAAAGGTCTCTCATTCGGTAACTCAATCTCTCCCCTCCAAATTTTGGAAAATTAAACACTAAAAACCATTTAGACAGTTTAAGTTAATTCACTGTCTCATCCATATGTCTTCAAACCTTGGACAATCCCCCTTCCCCCGATCTCCCTTCAGTCCGGCTTGGATAAATTATTCAGAGTAGATGTTGAATGATATTTTCAGGTTACTTCAGTGGTCATCAGTGGAATTTTGATGCAAACACTACCACTGATGTTTTTAAAAGAAATAGTCGATGCCTCCTACCCGATTCAGTATGATCCATCGGATGGATCAGTTGGATTTGATCATCGGACGCATGATCATCCCCCCTATCAGTGTTACCTTGCTCAGTTAAAGATGTCTGTAAAATAATGATTCCCTATTCCCTGATTTTGCACTCACTTTACCATATTTCAAGAAAATTATAGAAACGCGGTTAATTTACAAAAATTCCATTCGACCAGTAAGGGGCTAAGTGCAAATATAACGTTATTTATTTTTTGGTAATTTTGGACCCTTTCCCTCCCTTTAAATATCATACGTTACTTCCATCAAACTCCCTGGCCCGGTAATGATATCGTTATCAAAGTGTAAAATTTTTTTTTAGAATTTAGTTCTTTTGTTTTGATTAACATACAAAACGGGTTAAATTTATTTTTCGCAAACTTTATTGATTCAATTGAAGATAATTTAATAAAATATCGCTTTATTCAAATAAAAATAGTTAACAAAATAAAAAAAAAGATAATGTACTATTTTGAACAAAATACCACGTTACAGTGAAAAAGAGATAATTATAATTGGGTCAAAAATGATATCGATATCAAAAGGCAAATCCCCCCCCCCCCTTTCCCTAGAGATATCTTACGATATCATGTGCCAGACCCTCCCTCCCCCCTAAAAGAATAATGTTATATATGCACAGCACCTAATAAAAAAAGTTAATATATCATTCTTGTTTCTAGTAAAACCAACGTAAATATTGACTGAGCAAAACATTTTCTTTGAAAATGTCTGATTATAGGCAAGATAATACAGAACGTGAAAGTTTGCTTTCGGCCGAAGTAATGGTGTCAGATTTTCGAGGCAAAAGCCTTTTTTACGGGTAGCAGCATAAGTTTCGTATTTACCAACCAACCAACAAATCTAATGGCGTCAGTTTGTTGATTTCGGGCAATGAGAACTTGAGATCCAGTTATTCATATTTAAGTAAGTATCAACTGTATTTCTTATTTTTCTTTAACTTACATAATTAGATAACTAATTTGAACTATACATGTTTTAAATTGTTTTTTCTTAAAAGTATGTTATTCATTTCTTTGGCTAAGTTATATAAAAATTGGAAAATAAATTACTTTGTTTTTGAAATGTGCGTGTTGGATTAAATTGCGTTAAAAATAGCAAACTGACATCTATAAAATTTTGAATATTTTCTGTTCAATATTTCAACTATTTCCTTTTAAATTTAATCATTTTTACTAGAATATTTGCGTAATATTAGTAATTTACATTTATCTTATTCAAAAGAAGGAATTCGACTTATTTCATTCCTCCTTTTGCTAGACTGTCCCACGCCCCTCCACTATTGTTTTTATGTTAAACTGCTTATATAAACAACAGTGCTGCTTTTAAGTTTAGTTAAAATTATGGATAATGTATAATATTAGGTTTTCTAAAGATGGGAACTATTACAGCTACAGGTAAACGAGTCCTTAATATACAGCAAATATTAAAATTACAGTAAGCAAATTTATTTTTTAATAAACAATTTTTTTATACAAATCTAAGTTTATGCTGAAAAGCAACTTTTTTCAAATGAAGATTTGGTTGTCATTGCTCCATCTCAGTGGCTTAGCTAGGATAGGTGATACCCAGAGCGGATGTAAATTGTGTTACCGCCAGCCACCATGGTGTCACCCCCCCCCCCCCCTACACACCGATCCGTTATATTTTTTCATTCACAATTGTACGCTATTATAACAAATGGCCATATCATTTCTCATTTACCTTTTGCCCTGCATTGAGAAAAAAAAAACAAACAGAGGGGCGAATTTTTACTTAACCCATAATCCGCTTAAATCAATGTGGTGTCTGTATGTCGAAGAAAATTCTTTCTTTTAAAGTTTGCTTTTGTTATCCACTCGTTCAATAGATTAGATTTTTGTTCTCTGGTGCAAATATTTAAACACACCAGTCTGCATAAAATTTCAACTTCTTTTAGAAAAGAAAATTAACTCTATTTCGTCGTACGCTAGAAATTTAATTTTATTTCAGAATTCTTTTTCCAAATGGTGTAAGATTATACATATTTATTTTCAAATAAATATTGGGTGACACCCGGGTTGGACCGCCCACCCCCTGCCCCCCACTATCTACGCCACTGCCTCCATCTAGTATTGTGATTGATGTTTTGAATAATACGTAATGAGGAAAAATTTCTGTCCCATTCTATCCCATTCTCCATTACTAACTAATATTGCAATAAATATTAGTACTATTTATTACTAATATTAGAACTAGTACTAACTAATATATCCCGTACTTGAATAACATTAATTAATTAAAGTTTGAAAACATAGTATATTAACACACGAAAAAAATCATAAAAACCTGATTTAAATAAAAAGAATCTGATTTAAACAAAGATATACATATATATTTTTTAAACTATGATTGTTTTGCTCCTTAGTTGCTATTTAAAAGCATGCATATTCCATTCATAATACTAATTTTGAAAATAGTGAGAAAATGGTGTTTATATTAAGACTTTTTTTGGTTTTAAATGTTTATAAAAAAAGACTTGTGCATTGATTGCTCTTAACCCGGGAGAACACGCCCTTACCCAGTGTTTGAATGGTTTTAACTTTGTCACCAATAAAATCAAAATATAACAACTACTTTATTTAGACGGAAACAATTCATACAAATTTTGTGATAAAATAAGTTGAAGATTACTTTTAAAAAATTAGTGGTTACAATTGTAAAAACCATACGCACTCAGGGTCTTTTAGGCCCTGCGCACGTCCTTCCGAGTTAAAATTAGAGTCATCGTCCTGTTTAATTTTATAGAACACAGTAAAAAGAGAGGGGGGGGGAGGAAATTAAGTCAATGTAAATCAATAAACCAGTTGATATGGCCCTTTTAAAATTCAGCTGGCATATTTGCAAATCTGATTTAAAAAATTCACTGGCAACTCATATATATGTGTTATTACAGTATTTATGTTTTCACTAGTGAGAAACTGGCTTATTTATTAAATTTTAAGTCAATTAAATGTCATTAAAACTAGTGTTTGATTAAATAGTCGATTCGGTATTTTGTGATTCCGCATGTTATACGATTATAAGTGTCATTAAACTTATTAAAAAATAATTAAAAATGTGTAGCCTATAATTCAAATACTTCGCTGAATAAATGCGAATTACGGCGTTTCTTGATCCCTCCCCCTCCTCTCTAGAAAAAGAAAAGCACCCAGTTAAAGTCAAATTTCTGGAGTGATACTTTTTTTAGCTCACAGGCTATCATAACCTGAGAGCTTATGTGCCCGTCCGTTCTGTATGTTCGTTCGTGCGTAACGCGATAACTCGTGATAAAAATATCCGATTCACTTGAAATTTTGTATGTAGGTATATCCTGACAAGGCGCTTCCCTAATTAGTTTTTGGAGTTCATTCGATATGTATAAGAGGGGGAACGGGGGGCCCATGCCCCTCCCCTTAGTTGATATAAATGGGATTTTCATGCAGAATTAAGTGTTCGTTAAAAATTTAGATTAGGATCATTCTGATGAGGCGATTCCGTGACTGCTATTAGGTGTTCATTGAATAAGTATAAATAGGGGGAACAGGGGTTCTAATGCCCCCCCCCTTAATTTATATAAATGAGTTTTTCAACCAGAATTTTTAGATTTCGTTCAAATCTCTGAATAGTTTTGGAAGTTTAATGGTTAAGTATAGAAGAGGGGGATAACTCCTTTTAAATTATATAAATGCTAAATGGGTTTTATTAAGAATTATCTCATTTGTTCTGAATTTTGGATATAGATTTTTTTATATGATAAAGCATGTCTTTGATAGTATAGGAGGTTCAATGATTAAGTATAAAAAAGAGGAAAGGGGAGAGCTGTTTCCCCTTCTTAATTTTTTTCCGAACGGAATTAACCCTTGAAAATATAAGGCTTTAATGTACAATTAGTATTTGTAGCCTGTGAGCTCAATGCCATCAGTTTAACTGGGCAGTATTCTTTATTTTAATTTGTCTCTTTTGCACACAGAGTTTATTGAATCGGATTTAAGTCTTTGTGTTAAAAATTTACTTTCTGGTGAACTTTTTTATAATTTGGATGGTAAAAATAATGATGAAATGTCTGATTTTGTGAAAGAGCCTATTATTCAATGAATTTTTTTTAAAATAGGCCCCAAATTTCGCTTTGATTGTGCCTGATTACGTAAGTTTAAATTCAAAATTTACAGTTTTACATATTTAGATTTTAGATCATTGGTGTAAAAATCTAGGCACCAGCGGGGGGCAATCACTCACCACGGAGTAAAATTTAATAGCATTCTAGCAAGAAATTTATACAAATTATTAGATGATACAAGTCGAAAAAAATTAGTAGTGAGAGCATAGGAGCAACTGGCGCAAAGACTTTTGCACCCCTGTCTTAAAACAAAGAGGTGTACCTATCAATCCATATTTTATCACATGTTCTCAATATTAGAAGTTTTACGGGAAGTGTAAATTATAATTATCATCTATTTGAGATCTTCGAAATCAGCCTGCGTAATTTTTGTGATAAAATATTTATAACAGTAAAAATCATTGATTTACAGTATAACTATTTAGTTTCTTACACGTCAAAACCTTGTGTGATTTCTTTGTTTTTCAAATTGATTACTTAGAGAATTATAAGAATATAGTTATTATATTTTCGGGTTTTTATTTAAACATTTACTTTTTGATATTGAGTAATTTTAATATGACGGAAAAGCTAGGGGTCTTCCTCTGGTATTTTATTTATTTATTTATTTTCGTAGTCATTATCGTCCAAACTCTTCAAAAATTTTTGGAATTAAAACATGTTTTCACAGTTTTTGACAAGCAATCCAGAAAAAATATTGATATATATTAATAAAATGGCTGGTATAAAGACTTTTTTTCATTTGGTATATTTAAATCGTTAAGAAATAATATATGTGTTTTTTCAATAACAGAAAATTTGGAATGGAGAAGGAATATGGCTACCCAATTTCATTTTTGAAGTATAATGGAGGAGTAGACTTGGAACTAACCCTTGGAACTTGGATACCCAGTACCAAAAAAAAATTCTCGATTGTCTGCGGCAGATACTACAGAGGCAGAAAATAATCCATAAGTAAAATGTTTTGCAATTGCAGCGTTAATTAAACATTTACTTTTAACGATTTTACGCGTTTTATTCAGTTCTGTAAATAACTAACTCACATTTTTGCATTCAGTAATAAAGTGTTAAATGTAACTTAAAACAAAAGAAATGTTTGATGAAAAAATAATCTACAAAGAAGAAAAGAAAATCTGTAACACCCGTCTCCATTCTTTACCTTTCTGCTTTAAGGCTTGCAATATGAATAGTGATTGCAAAAAATAGTGGATATGACTGAGTATCAGCATTTTTTATTGCACAGTCTTGATCATAGTTTATTTTAATTTTTGAAAAACAAATAAAATCGAACACAAAGTCGATATTTGATTTTTTTTTTTTAAATCAAAGGCTTGATACATTTCTTGTAATATTTCAAACCCATAATGGTAATAATAATATAATGACTATTAGTTATTACAATAGCATAATTTTATTTGTAGGTGCATTTAACTCACACATAATCTAGCTAAAATAGCGTCTCGGTATTATCATTGTTAAACGCATGCTTTTTACTTATTTCTAGTTAGAATTTTTTAACCACTCTTCCATTCTCCAAATAAACAGAGTTTTTTAATTGACTTCTTTTTCATACCCTGCCCTTCATTATAATTACAGATTCACTGTCGCGAGATGCCACACGCGGCTAATTTTATGCTGCGACCTGTAACTTTCGCTGCTTAAGCGGGTGCGGGAAACAAAAATATTCAAATTTTACTAAACAGTTTTATTACATTAAAAATTCTGCTTAAAATTACGTTTAAAACCTTGTTTCTGTTTTAACTGTAACAAGAAATATTATTTTTTTCTTTTTGGTTTCTTTTTAAAATCTAGTTTTCAAAGCAATCGTTCTCATAAAAATGACTTTCTGTGAAAATGCCTTTTTTTCTTCATGAGTTTTTTCACCATTTCTTGTATTTAAATTACTTTAACCCAATAGCGGTTAAAAAAAATCTTGTTTAAGTTTGGAACAAATCTTTTTCAATTGTTTTATATGAATTTTGCTTCAGCAAATTAAAAAATATATATATTTAATTTTAAAAATATGATTTTAAAAAATTACATTTTTTTTTACATTTTTTACTTTAAATATTTTTTAATTTTATTCAAATTAATGCTTTTAAAATTCCTAAATCAGAATTAAAGCTTATATATTTCTGTTTATATAAATGAAAAGAAATTCTACAAATAATATTTCGAGTTATAACGATTTTAAATTACCCCACTTTTTAATAACTATTAAATTAAAAAAAAAAAAAAATTATGAGAAATTATGTCACGTGCTTTTGTTTCAAAGTGATATGGTAAACAATCAGAAAAAATTTCAAAATTTTAACTGAATAAATAACAATTACTTGATAATGTGTGCATTGTTGAGAGAATGTATTAAATTAAGGATTTCATTTCCGACAATTCCATTTCTGTTTAAACACATAGCCTACACTAAGCTCAGTAAGAAATTTTCAATCTAAATATTAATTCTATGGTATTGTTATTTACAGACCTCTTGCCCCCCCCCCCCACACTTTTAATATTTTTAAATAATTTTTTTTCACACAGGGTGCAATACGTAAATTTTATTGTGCATTTCTACTTTTTCAATTGTTTGTTACAGTTTTAGGTAGCTTTCATTAGAAAAAGCAAAAAGCTATCTATATTGCAACCGTCCGGAGAAAAGCACTTCCGGAAAATTTTGGTATATTTTCATCGATCATGACCCCCAGACCCCAAAACCACCCTCCGTTCAAATGTTGACATATATATATATATATACAGGGTGTATCTAAACTATTGGGCAAAACTTTAAGAGGTGATAGTACACATCAAGACAAACAATATTGAATAGGGGGGGGGGAAACAATATTGAATAGGGGGGGTTAAGGGACCCAAACGTCTTCTGAAGGAGATAGGTGCCATTAAAGTTTAGGAACTAAAATTTCAAATAAGCATAAAAAACGGAAAAATTTGTCCATTGATTTGCGGTTTTCACTAAAACTACTCTTTGTTTCAGTATTTTCTTTAGAATAAGTTGTAAAGATAAATTTCAAAAAATGCTAATAGAGGGTGCTTTAGACTTTGGAGTAACAAACAATTATTTTTTGCCGTTATTTTTGCATCTCATTAAATGTTTTCGGAAGCTTAGAGTTAAACTTAAATTTTGAGCTCAAAATCTGAATAGTTGTGAGTGCTTAAGTAGCTCAAACTGAACTGTGTTTAGAGGTTCAAATTTCAAATGATTATAAAAAACGGAAAATATGTCGATTCGTTTGTGGTTTTTGCTAAAACTACTCTTTAAATCAGTCTTTTCTTAAAAAAAATTATAAAGATAAATTTCAAAAAATGCCGATAGAGGGTGCTTTAGACTTTTGAGCAACGAACAAGTATTTTTTGCGGTTATTTTTTGCATCTCATTAAATTTTTTTAAAAGCTTAGACATAAACTTGAATTTTGAGCACAAAATCTGAATCACTGGGAGTGGTTAAGTAGCGCAAACTGAACTGAGTTGAAGTGGAGGGCAAGTTCAAATATCAAATGATTATAAAAAAAAGAAAAAATTGGTTGATTCCTTAGCGGTTTTCCTTTAGAGAAAACCGCAAGCAATTTTCTTCAGTATTTCCGTGAGTATTTTCTTAAAAATAAATTTAAAAAAATTTCGTTACAGGGCCTTTGAACTTAAGAGTAACCGACAGCTATGTTTGACCGTTATTTTTTGTATCTAATTAAATACTTGCAAAAGCTTAGACTTAAATTTTGAGCTCGAATTCTGAATCATTGGGAGGGGTTAAGAAGTGCAAATTGAACTGTGTTCAGGAGTTGAAATTTACCCCCCTCCCACCTCAAACACAGTTCATTTTTGCGCTACCTAATTACTCCCACCGATTCAGAATTCGAGCTCCAAATTTAAGTCTAAGATTTTGCACAAAAGATTACAGACATTAGATACAAAAGATAGATAGGATACAAAGATACAATTAGATACAAAAATTAACGGTTAAAAATAGCTGTTGGTTACTCTTAAGTTTAAAGCGCCTTCTAACAAAATTTTTTGAAAGTTATTTTAAAAATTCATTTTCAAATAAACATTTACATATTACATACACATTGACATAAAGAATAGTTTTAGCGAAAACCGCAAACGGATCGACCAATTTTTTCCTTTTTTTATATAATCATTTGAAATTTGAACCTGCCCCTCCCCTTGAACTCAATTCAGTTTGCGCTACTTAACCACTCCCAGTGATTCACATTTTGTGCTCAAAATTCAAGTTTATGTCTAAGCTTCTAAAAAAAATTAATGAGATGCAAAAAAAAAAACCCGTAAAAAATAGTTGTTCGTTACTCCAAAGTCTAAAGCGCCCTCTATCGACATTTTTTTAAATTTATCTTTCTAATTTATTTTCGAGGAAATACTGATTTAAAGAGTAGTTTTAGCGAAAACCGCAAACGAATCGACCAATTTTTCCGTTTTTAGGTGCGTTCGTAATTATATAATACGTAGCACCTATAGTTGTCGTTCAGTCCGTCCGTCTGTCCGTCCGTCCGTCTGTCCGTCCGTCCGTCTGTCCGCATATAACAACGCAAAAACTACCCAACCGAATCGTTTGAAATTTAAAATACATAAATATTAGATATTTTTGTCGAGTCATTTCAAATTTTATGAGAATCGGATGGATAGATCAATTACAGGGACGATCAAAAGTATTCCATTACATTACGGTCAATGGGGAAAAAAGTTTCAAATGCA
Source organism: Maratus speculifer (assembly GCA_964019185.1). Lineage (NCBI taxonomy): Eukaryota > Metazoa > Arthropoda > Arachnida > Araneae > Salticidae > Maratus > Maratus speculifer. The sequence continues at coordinate 19,316,102 of OZ025297.1, read as the reverse complement.
TTTTAATCGTTTGAAATTTAAAATACGCAATTATTACATAATTCTGTCGTGTTATTTCAAATTTTTTGATAATCGTGTGCATAGATCAATTACAGGGGCAATCAAAAGTATTCAATTACATTATGGTCAATGGGGAAAAAGTTTCAAATATATTCTATACGTTTGAAATTTAAAATACATAATTATTACATAATTTTTTCGAGTTATTTCAAATTTTATGAAACTCGGACGAATAGATCAATTACAGGGACAATCAAAAGTATTCCATTACATTACAGTCAATGGGAAAAAATGTTTCAAATGCATTTTAATCGTTTGAAATTTAAAATACGCAATTATTACATAATTCTGTCGAGTTATTTCAAATTTTTTGATTATCGTGTGCATAGATCAATTACAGGGACAATCAAAAGTATTCAATTACATTATGGTCAATGGGGAAAAAGTTTCAAATATATTCTATACGTTTGAAATTTAAAATACATAATTATTGCATAATATTTTCGAGTTATTACAAATTTTATGAAAATCGGATGCATAGATCAATTACAGGGACAATCAAAAGTATTCCATTACATTACGGTCAATGGGGAAAAATGTTTCAAATGCATTTTAATCGTGTTACACTCATGCGAACTTAATAAAATTTATATGCAACTATAAAGTACATATTATACTATACATCTTACATAATTTGTGGTGCAAAGAACATTTGTTATTGATTTACAAGGCCACACAAAAGTATTCCATTACATAATGGTATAGGGAGAACATTGTTTGATGAGCGTTTTAATTGTAGTTCACTATTTACAATGTTATGAGATTGATATATGAACGTAATATTTTTAAAACTTCGTTATCGTTCGAACGCACCTAATTTGCTACGCTTCACGTGCAATTTCCAACTTGTTTATAATCATTTGATATTCGACCTCTAAACACAGTTCAGTTTGCGCTACTTAACCACTCCCAACTATTCATATTTTGAGCTCAAAATTTAAGTTTAAGTCTAAGCTTCCGAAAACATTTAATGAGATGCGAAAAATAACGGTAAAAAATAATTGTTCGTTACTCCAAAGTCTAAAGCGCCCCCTATCGGCCTTTTTTAAAAATTTTCTTTACAATTTATTTTGATGAAAATACTGACATAAAGAATAGTTTTAGTGAAAACCGCAAATCAATCGACAAATTTTTCCGTTTTTTATGTTTATTTGAAATTTTGGACCCTAAACTTTAACGGCGCTTATCTCTTTCGGAAGACATTTGGGACCCTTAGTTTGTCTTGATGTGTACTATCACCCCTTAAAGTTTTGCCCAATAGTTTCGATACACCCTGTATATATATATGATTTTTGTCACGCTGTAACTATCGTATTTATGAACCGATTTGAATGAAACTTGATATGTACATAGTACATAGAAATGGCTCGACCGAGTTCGTTGGGCAGCATCAGATGCCATCTTGTTTCAAAATGGTGTCCATTTAAGTTTATCAAAAATCTTTTAAATGTATAATGATGTACAAAGAAAAATTTAGAAATTGAGGAACGATTCTTTCTAAAGTGTTTGATATTAATAATGAATAACGGAATACTTTTTACTTTGTCTTTACCTTAAAAAGCGCGTGAGATATAGCAGTTTGGATTTTTAATGTGGATGACATTTTTTTTTAATCAATTTGCCAGCGACAGCCCTTGTATATATTAATCGATTTCGATGTGAGTGTGCGCTTGTACATGAATTAAGATTTCGACCAAGCTCATTGGATTATTTTATCCATTATATTGTTTTAAAATGGCATATACTTCATGATATCGTGGTATTTGGAGACCCTATAAATCGCTTAAAATAAAACCAGCTTCAATAAAATATGACTAATTTATAAAAATTCCCATTAATATTCAATATTGCCAAAAACGAGTATTCAATCTTATATAATCGGACTTCACTAAATTGAGCTTCGTATGTTTGAATAACATAACTTAATTTAAAATAAATAAATAAATAAATAAGGTATATGAAAGCTACCTTTTCCTCCCGGCACTGCCGGAAGGACTTTTTTATGTGCAGATGCTTCTACTTTGAAAGCAGTTCTGAAAATAAAACTATTTTCGCCTTAAGAAATGGTTACAAAAGTTGAAAAAGTACAAACACACAACAATATATCTATATATTTAAAACACCTGGCTGTTTTTTTAGTCATCAGCCCTGAGTTTTCTACTGGCCCGATTTTGATAATTATTTTTTAAAATGAAAGCTGTTCATGTGTAGATGTGCCCATTCTGGCTAATTTTTAATTTATTTCCATTTTTATATTTTATTTTTAATTTTAAAAGCTTTTTCGCGACATTTCCTCAAAACAGTGGCAACAGGTTAAGCTTTTCTCACTATAATAGAAATTTATTTTTCTTTATTACTTTCCACCAATCAGGAGAATGCAACTGATGTCATATAAGAAAAAAGAAAGAAAAAGAATAAAACCTGTGATTTGCCGGTAATACGATCTTTCTATTTTACATAATATCAAAAATTAATTACAATCATTTCGTTGTATTAAGTTATTATTTAAAATAAAAATAAATAAAACGTTTTCAACTTTTCAATAACAAACACAAAATTTTTATTCTTTTTAATAACAAAGATATCGTTTTTCTTTTCGTTGTCATGGCAATAAAACTAATTATGACAAGTTCATGGAGACTACAAACTAATAAATTAAATTTATTGCAAGTGCTGTAAATATGTATTGGGTTGGTTATGCAGTTTTAGTAACTCCCTGTTTCTGTAATAATTAAAATGTTTTGTTGATATCACAAATACGAGGTGGAATCCGTCGAAATACTACGAAAGAAAATATTTAAAAAAGAACTGTTTCATTGACTTATAATAAATATAGAAAATTAGTTACAGTAAAAAATACATTTTATATTGGTCAGTCTAACTCTCAAACAATATTATTTTAAGCTAATATTAATAAAATATTATAAAATACAATTATCCAAATTATTAAACGAAATATAACCTAAATTCACTGGATTTTTTAACAGACTTTTTAAAATAGTATACGCATTTCCATTTTTTTTTTCAATTTTAAGGGAAAACGAAGTGATTTTGTTGCCACAATTACAAAATTGGTACTAAATAAAGAACAAAACAAAGCATAGTTCAAAACTGCATTAAGTTTTCGACTCTTTGGTCATAATTTAAAATATTTAAATATTGTTAAAATATTCGCGATTAAGATTAGAAGAATCTGAATTTTCGGAATTTTTGCTTAAAATATGTAATGGAGAAATTCTTGCATGAATGAAGAATTCTCTGGAGACTCAAATAAAGTATGTTTACCACCGTCTATTATAGCAGAAAATGACATCGTATCCCAAATTTTTCGAAAAGGATTTTCATTTTCAGATAGTATCACCAAATTGGCTAAAGTTTCAATTCCAGCCCGGAAAAACGATCATTGCAGTGAAATTAACCATAAAGTTATTAACCTTATACCTTGCACATCCAGAACATACATGAGTAGAAATAACTTAATAACTGAAAATGAAAATGAAATCTTCCAATTTCCAACGGAATTTTTAAATAGCTTAGAATTAAGTGGATTGCCTCCAAACATTCTCACATTAAAAATCGAAGCAATTCTAATATTACTAAGAAATTTAAGTCCACACGAAAGTCTTTTAAAAGGGATTAGGTAAATTGTACGAAACATGTACGATAATTTTTTGGATCTAGCAGTTACTACTGGCGAGGGAGTTGCAAAAAAAGTTTTGATTCCTAGAATGGATTTAATGCCATCAGATACAACTCTTCCCTTTTCATTTAGAATGTTTTGATTATTCGTGTTGCGTTTTGCATGACAATTAATAAAGCACAAGTGCAAACAATGAATTCTGTTGATATTTATTTACCTGAGCCAGTATTTAACCACGGCATATGTTGCGATGTCTCGAGTACGTTCATTTAAAAATTTGAAAGTGCAAACAGTTCCAAAAAGCAACACAACAACTAATGTCGTATGTAAAGAAATACTTTAACTCGAAAAGAAAAGTTAAATCTTAACTCAAAAAGAAAATAAAAAACCTATCATTGAACCAATATGAAAACTGATTTTCTATTTATTATAGATAAAACTGAATAAAATTTATATTTTCTTCTAAGTACACTTTTCTTTTATGTCATTCATTTTTATTATTCATAAGCTTTAAATGTAAAATACTTATCTCATATATATTTTTTTTTCCGTCGAATTTCGACGGGTGCAGCTAGTATCAATTTAAAATTTCACATCCAAAAAAAAAAAAAAAAAAATAATAATAAAGTAAAAATAAAAATACTAAAATACAAGTTAGAAAATTCTAAGAAATTTTCCCGTGAATTTAACATTAAATATTGGCATTTAGCCACGGGACTGGTGTAGGTTCTTAAGAGTCATGGGAAGTACCACACTAGTCATGGGAAGAAACGAACACACTAATGTAAATTCTATGGGAGCGTTATTTTATAATATTTAACATGGATATAAATATTGTTTAGTAATTTCTGTGTAGGATAACTGAGGGCGAGGTACCTGCGGTAGTTTTTAATTTTTAGATCTTAGTTTTAGACTTTTTTTTTAGTTTTCCTTCATTTACAGAACTGGTTTGGAAATTGAAACTACCCAAATATATATAAAAAATCTATAACTAAAATAGGAAAATGAAAAGTAGCCCAGTAGATCATCTATTGCATGTATATATATATATATATTAAAATCAAAGCGAGGAAATTGAAAATAACGCTTTCATAGGATTAATATTAGCATTCTTGTTCCTTCTTGTGAATATTGAAATAACCTCTTAAGGTGATTTTGTGAAACCATTTCTACAAATTACTTTTGTATTTTTTTCGATAATATATTTTAATGCTTATGCCCATGTTGAATGAATCTTTTTCTTTAAGGTACTTGATGTTGGTCTACCCTGTGTGTGGTACAAACTACAAATAATCGATTTGCGGATAATCAAAATGCAGCAAGTGGGCAAAACTATTGGAATTTTTATATAAATGTAAATGACACACTATGTAGAAAAAAATAAATTGTATACATAAATATTATAACAATGCATCATGATATAGTGTATTAATGTAATTTAATCGTTGTAATAAATATCTTTTTATATTTTAATTGCTTGTTTTAAATATGTCTGAATCATAATGATATTCATTTATTTTGTAAATGTTCTAAAATATTTATATTTGTAATTTTAATATGATTCTCAAACCCTCTCCTTAACAATGCAAAGTTTTTATACAATTTTAAACTTATTTTTAAGCATGAATGTATAAATTTAGTCTTGACTATTTAAATATTTGGAAGGAAAATACATTTTTCATTTTTTATTAATTTTTTTTTCGCGTTATAGGCAATTTTGCCCACGACAACTAGTTTTTACTTTTCTTGATTTGAAAGGAGAATTAAAGTTTGTTATTAAGATTAAAAGCTATAAATTACATATCAATATAGAATAATATAATAGCACATTTCCATAAAAAAAAAATTAAAAAGTGGTGATTTGCTAGACAGTGACATTCTTAAACTTTTAAATGAATGTAAGAAATTTTAGATTTGTATGTTGAGAAAATAAAAATAAAAATCCCAATTTCCAAGTAAGTTACAAGAATATTAATGTATATGTATAATTTGACCACTTTTATTAATTTTACTTTATTTTTTGAAAGTGCATGTGATTTGTATTCTCTTCACGCCCTTCTGATCCTTTAGTTTTTATAATTATGTCTGTGAAACAACAAAAGAAGCGTGAGATAATTTTTCGGCAGTCAGTACTCTTGAATTATTTGTTAATATTTAATAAAATTTAATAAATTGTTACTATTTAATAAAAATAATATAAGATCAATTAATTATTTTCAGTTTTAATAATTTATAGAAATGTAAGAAAGTAATTTAATATTAGCATTTTATTTTATCAGAGATCATCTCACATTATCATAGCGGTCACAAATGTAAACACTTTTTTGTGATTTTTATTTTTAATTCTCTAAGTGCATACTACTTTTACAGCATCTTTATACCTCTATTTTAAAATAATAATTTTCGGTGTATATTTAAATCTGAAATGTGACAGCAGTAACTATTTTAAAATAGTGGTATGAAAAATAAATGTAGAAAAGGTGTAGTAATTGGCAGCTATGTAAGTATAATTCAAATTCATTGTTTTTAGTTACATTTTACCATAATTTTTTTTGAACAATTGTACGTAATGACAAAAAACAAAAAGAAAAAAATATTTCTTAAGAAATACAGAAAATTTAATATTTATGAAAAATAATATATATATATATATATATATATGTATTGTTTTTTACCAGCATGCATATCATTGCACAACTTGATGATCTACAAATGGTTTTATTAACATTTTTATCAAAATATTTAAATGTATCCTCACATATCTAATATTTGTCGCCAAAATAAGAGTGAGACTTGTGCTTACCATGTATATTCGTCGATTCTGATTACAGAATAACACATAAGAATATCCCATGTTTGACAGGATAATATAAAACAAAAAAGGACTGTAAAGAGAAACTTGTTTGTTTTAAAATATGCAATTGGTATGACAAGAGTTTAAAATGACTATGTTTTAGAAATGATGCTTGGTAAATGTTATCCATTATAAGCAATATAAATTTCTAGACAATATCTGAAATATATCATCCCCTAACATATTATGTCTTGTGGAAGCGGCTACCTCTGCTTGAAACAATCTTGAGACAAGATCTACATTCATTCTCACCTCAAGAGAGTAGAAGTAGCAATTCTCAAACAAGACGATGCGTTCGTGATGATAGATTCCAGACATCGTCTTGAAATCTATATTGCTCGCAATGGAAGACACTTTCCAGAAGTCATTCATGAAAAATAGTCATTTTAAACTCTCGTCATATCTATTCTATATTTTTAACAAATAAGTTTCTCATTAGAGTCGTTTTTTTTTTAACCTGTCAAATGTGGGAGGTTTTTTTGGATCATCCTGTATTTTTACGGTATATATACCGTATATTTCATTTACGGTACACATACTGATTACAAATGTTTTTACGGTACATATACCGCACATTTAATTTACGGTATATATGTTGTATAAATATTTTTTACGGTACATATGTCGTACATTTAATTTACGGTATCTGTGCTGTAAAAATATTTTTTACGGTACATATACCTTACATTTAATTTACGGTATATATGCTGTAACGATATTTTTTTAAGGTACATGTACTTTAAATACTTTACGGTACATATACCGTCCAGTTAAATTACTGTACATATACTTTAAATATTTTACGGTACATATACCACAAAATATTTAAATTTATGTTCAGTTAAATTACGGTACATGTACTTTAAGTATTTTACGGTATATATACCGTCCAGTAAAATTACGGTAAAAGGAAGTGTCACAAAGTTGACGGTATAACCACCGTGATTCGAGACCAAAATTTTTTACAGTGTACACAGCCAATCTTTACTGTATTTAATTTAATGTTGAACCGGATCACCTATATCCGAGTTGTAATTGTGTATAATTGTAAATAGCGTATTTAGTGTGTACATATATTCTAAATAAACTGTTAATTCAGTTAATTGACAGCGTCAGTGTTCATTTACTCAATCCTCACAGTGGGTGACCGATATCACCTAGTAATATCGGTGGTGGCAGCTATAACTACCACGGACTTTCTTCAAAGTTGCGCGGGCTGAGAGGAACGTCCGACAGTCTGTTTGATAGATTCACAAAATTCTGTGTTTTCATTTTCATCACAGACTACTTCATTATATGAAATGAAAAATCCAATCCTATTAATCTCATTTTCAACTGTTCCTTAAATCCAGTGTCTCTTATTAAGAGGTAAATACATTACATGTCCTATACCAAGGGACTGGTAACAGAAGTTTTGTCTTTTAAATAGAGGTGTCCCTTATTCGGAGTATCCTTTATTTAGAGGTTTCACTGTATTTCGATTAGGGAATCACCCCCAATTACTATTTGTACCAAATTTAAAATTTGTATCAAAAACACCTACTTTTGAGAGTGTTTTTTTTTAATTTTACCTTTGGGTACTAAACGAGATGTCATTCGGTCAAAAAGTTTAAGGGGACACAGCAGCTTTAAACTTTCAAAAAATGAGTTTTCTATTTTGCTTTATTCTCAAATTTTTGTAAAAAAAGTCTGTACAATATGCAAAAAACCCCCTCAAAAATCTGCATTATTTTCTGAAATATAATCATTTTTATAATTACCGTATTTTCGGGTGTATAGCCCGCACCCTGTGTATAACCCGCACCCCTAAATCGAGCAGTGCAGTAAAAAAATTTCGTGTATAACCCGCGGAGATGCATCGGTGTATAGTCCGCGGGCTATACACCATTTACGAACGTATATTTCGACCAGGGTTCGAAATTAGAAGCTATTAGTCATAATTTTTAACACAAATTTACCAAATTTTTTCGTGATGCATAATATCTACAGTAATTGGGCTAAAAAATTAAGATTATCAGTACCTAATTTTCGGAAGAAACGCCGCGGCGTTTACGTGTTTTAAGACAAAATTTCAAGCGATGAGGCGTTTACGCGCATTTTTTTCAAAGAAGCGTGATATTTAAAAAAAAATTCCGAAAATAAAAAAAAAATCGGTAATAAATTCAAAATTTCGGACATAAAATGTATACGTATCTAAAGTCATTGGTTCCCAAAAGGATCGAATCCTCGGAATCGATCCGAAATGCACCAACTCCGAAAAGGAACGATTCCTCGGGCTCTATCTGAAATGAAACGACTCCGGAAAAGTTCGATTCCTTGAACTCCTTCCGAAATGAAACGACTCTGTAAAGGAACGATTCCTCGGAATCTTTTCGAAAAAATAAACGACTGCTCTGAATCGTTCCGAAATGATATAAATCACGCACTTTTTGTTGTTCTTTGCAACAGGGTCGGTAGATTATTTTTTTGAAAAATAAACTAAAAATGATCTTAAATTCAGAATTGTCGAGATTGGAAGGGTTCCGGATTTTGGATTTTGTACTCTACAAACACAATGGCTATTACACATCTATCAGTGCAATACTTGGCGATAGTTGCGACAGTTCTTCCATATCCAGAAATAACTGTATTTAAGCAGTAAAAAAAAGACTTTACAAACATGGAAGAACTCTCTAAATTTCAAGGCATAGCGAAACAAATTTACAAATTTCGATGTTTTTTTTTCAAATTTTTTAAGGTTTAAAAAATGTAGAAAAAATATCACGATTTCCGATTTTTTAAAAAATATCTTTGTATAACCCGCACCGTGTATAAGCCGCAGCGGCATTTTGGGAGGTTTTTTCTTGTATAAGCCGCGGACTATACACCCGAAAATACGGTAATATAATTTTTCTCATCCGTTAAAAGTTAATTTTAATAACTTTGTTTTGTATCACTCCTGTAGCTTTATAGAATAAATTTACATTCTTTTCTTTTTTACAAATTTAAACATTAACACGTTATGCACCAAGAGTGATAATTAAAAAGATTTACAAAAACACATAATTAAGTGAGTTTTGACCATGGTCAATCCTTGCTCACGTTGACTGGGTCAAACCTCCCCACATAACCATTTTGTAATGAGAAGCACATAGTTATTTTAAACCTTATTTATTGTGCAAACCTGATTCCTCGAATTAAAATTCAATGTGTGTACATTAATTAAAACCTGTTTATTTTAATTCCAATGCCATACTTTATATGAAAAACTTTTACAAATTATTTCTAAAAAAATATCTTTTATGTTTAAAACATATCACAACTGATTCTGTCGATACCTATTTCAATTATCTGCATGAAACGAAGGTTGTTGTTTGATCATTTCATTAGCTTTGATTGCCATCTAACAATAAAAGTATAAAACACATTTAAATATAAAAATGGACGGGTGGATCAAGCCTCCCATCCCGAGTCTCCCCTGTGCATTTTAGGTAAAAAGGTAAAAAAAACAAAAAAAAAACAAACATTGCATGTTATTTATGTTTTGGTACTTTAAAATGGAAGATTTTTTGATCGTTTAGATAAACTCAAAGGTCATGCGACCAATCAAGAACTATACATACTTAATATTCGGAAATGCTGACAGTAAGTTAATTTTTAATCATTCTAAATCAGATCTCCATGCGGATAGTTTTTAATCGTATTTCAAAAACAACTTAACATTATTGAGCTGCATTTTTTTAAATATTTTGTTTGAAGTTTCTAGAAATTGATTTTTCTTAAAAATTGACATGGCACAATTAAAATTATTCTCAAAAAATGTATTTTTATAACATTTTAAAAATAAATATGATATGTAACATAATTTTTTTAAAATTAAAAATCGTGAAACAAGCGGCTGATATTTTCTGCTCTCGAATCTAGCCTAGTAGTACTGGAAAATGCTGCATGTGATCCCAATCACATCCCTGGCCTAACTGCTCACAGTTTTTTGTAGTTTTCTGCGAATCTTGGTTTACTTTGCATGAATACCAGTTAGCTTCAATTTGAAAAATCGGTGCGAATGCAGTTTACTCTCCTTCTTGGCGCAATTTTCAAAAATCGCCAAATTGGCGCGTTTTTGCGTCTTGTCTCCCGGAGCTTCTTGCTCCAAGGCTCGCCACACACCACAGAGACATGCGTCGAAAATCGTGCAACATGACGCAGTCAAACCGGTTTTTTCTTTGATATCAGGGTGAAATTGTCTCATGTCGCACGTTTTTTCGTTTAATGTTTCACTAGTGTGTGGCGGGCCCAAGAGACACTACGCAAAAACGCACTTTCCAAGATGGCGGCAATCAAAATAAACAAAAAGCACATAAAATACAAATCTAAAGAAAAAAAGTTAAAAGGAGAATTTTTACTTACCCGGAGCCGCTGTTTTGCTCCGGATTAAATTGCTCCGGATATTCCTGTTTTGCTCCGGATTGACTGGTCAATCATATACTTTTTCCCGCAAACTTTCAACAGCGTAAAGTATCCATTTGAATACTTTACTTCCTCATTCAAACAATCAACAACATTCTTTCTGAAATCAACAACTTCCATAGTAGTTACTGAACAGTACCTAACTAAATATAAAAAGAGGAAAATGCAAAAAAATAAACTCACTCGTTGAATGCAAAACGCAACTTCAAAAAACAATGCTACTGGAAGCAATTTCTAAGCGGGAATAACGATATTCAAAAATTTAAACGCTTTCTTTCAAGTTCTCCTCTTTCGTCCAATCAGGAAACGGCTTAGAAATCGGTAGAATACGTAAACCGGAGCACTCCTTAAGGTTGCCATATTGAAGATCCGAGAGGAGAAAATGAAAATACAGGGTTGCCATATCGAAACATTTATCGCTAAAAAAAAGTCGCCTTGGCGAAGGAGAGTAAACTGCATTTCACCCGAAAAATCCTCACTGAGGGCATCGCCCTTCGGGACAGTATCCCTCAAGTAGATAAGTGTCCCTCTTAAATAACACACACTTTTATCAGAAATCAATTTCTAGACAGTTCAAATAATGAAATCCAAAATTACAAATTATTTCGTCAAGTAGATTTTGAGTTATGCTTTATATGCTTCATCAAGTATTAAAATCTATTAAAAATGATATTACACATTAGATGTTCCAAATTTTAATCCTGCATAATTCTTAAACTATTTCACAAAACAGTTTTTATTTTGTACCCGAAAGTAAAATATACTAGTAAGATACAAAAATGATGCCAAAATTAGTCTTCAGTATTGGAACTTCAAAGTTTATTATGACATCTGGATGTAGACGAGTCCCTATGCAAAATATAAATATAATCAGTCGGTGTTATTACTAATCAATTTGTTCTCGTGATACATTTATATGATTTGTGACAAAGTTTACAGGAATTGGTATTTTTTTCCAAAATTGGATATAAATTTTGCTCCAGTTTAACAATAATTAATAAAATGTATATTTTTGTGGATACATCCTAGCTCTTAAAAAGCAGATTTATCTCCAGTTAATAAAAATTAATTCTTTATTCTTTCATTTTAAAAAATCTTTCAAAATTAAAAAACCTCAATCAACATTTTTTTTAGAATAATTCGATTTACTTTCTTTCCCTAAAGAAAAGTCATTACGTTACAATAAATCTCAATTAATAATCTCTCAAAAACTATTAAATTGTTATTTTTAACACATGAAAATATTGACGGAACAATAATTCGAAATATGCCGTTGATTTTCAAAATATATTCCAAAGAATAATTATTCATCATACTTAAAAAAAGATCATTAGTAAGTATCAGATTTTTCTAGAAATTTAGTTCATGAATTTAGTTTATGCATTTTTAAAACAAACAAATTTTTTATAAGAGAAAGTTTTTTTTTTGTGTTTTTTATGTAAAATGTTTAATTTATCACTGAATGTTGTGGAAATGTATCTGATATGGCTACATTCATGTACACACACACACACACAAAGATAAATTTAAAATATAGACTTATTTTTAGAGTTTATCTTTTTAAATAATATCTTATTTATACCTTATTTTTAGATTAAAAAGCCAATTAACACATTTATGTAGCATTTTTATAAATATTTTTACAAAAATGCTAAATAGGAAAAATGCATTTTTAATTTTAATTTTTAAAAGTTTTCAATTTTATTTCCAATATAAAGGTTATTAAAAAATATGGAGTATAATACCTAAAAATGTATGCAAATGTTGCATCTTTATAAAATTATTTTGTAATAAAATCTTAATTTGTATCCCTTGAACAAAAACTACAAAACCAATATAAATGAAAAAAATAGGCCATATGTTTAGTATTAAATTTTGAAAAATTTAACTAAAGAACACGTAGAAAGAATTTGGTATGTAGCAAATTCTAATTTATGAAAAAATAACGAAAAATAATGTTATCAATTTAATTTAAATGCTTTAAGTGATAAATTAAAATAACATAAAAAGATTATAGCTTGACATGTTTCATTGCTCTTACGGCAACATTTTCAAAAGCAAATAAAATGATAAGAAGGAATTTCCCGAAATAAACAGAAAAAACACAAATCACGTGAACATGAGCATATAAAAATAAACTGGAAATAAAATGAATAAAAATAATTGTGAGCGTGACATACTACAAATTATTGTCTTAAAAACCTTTGAAGCATTTCTTTCCATATTTTAGGTAGTTCCATGGAGGCAAATTCATTGCAAATATTGTCTTTACGTATGATTTCTATTGATTCTCTTATGATTGACGGAAAATATGATCTAGAAGGGTATATTATTCTGCTATTTTTAAAATCTATTTGTAATGGTTCTTTGCTGTATTTATTCTATATTATTATATACTATTATTATTATTTTTATTCATTTTATTTCCAGTTTATTTTTATATGCTCATGTTCACGTGATTTGTGTTTTTTCTGTTTATTTCGGGAAATTCCTTTTTATCATTTTATTTGCTTTTGAAAATGTTGCCGTAAGAGCAATGAAACATGTCAAGCTATAATCTTTTTATGTTATTTTAATTTATCACTTAAAGCATTTAAATTAAATTGATATTTTAAAGTGATGTTTATATTATGAAATAATGTTATTTTAAAAATAAAGGTATTATATGAGACAATCCCTCATAGAATGAAATGAAATGTACTCTAATTAAGCTTGAGAATCTAAGATTGTGACAGAATGCTTAGTTGCCCTTTCGTAAGGCTATGACTATGGACTAGTGAGTTTTGAAAATTAGTGTAAAATTGTAGTACAATGAATTCGTTGCGTATAATTTATCTGATATTTAAACAAGTTTAGCGAAATGAAAACATATTGATTGTATGTGAATCTGTTTTGCATGGTTATATTTGAAATACGTTAATAAGGTAACTTGTTAATTAAGGTATATTTGTTTAAAATTTGTAATATTTGTTGTAAGGTGTATTTGTATACTTAATAAAGGTATATTTGTTTAATAGCTATTTATAGTGCAGTAGGGGATGAAATCAATAGAGTTGGAAGCTTTCTGAAGTTGTTAATTTGAGTTGTATTTGAAATTTGGCCATATATAATTTTAGGCAAAGTTTCCGAATACTGATTTCAGTATAATTTTAAGGATAAATAATGGCCTGGTAGAAACAATATATTTTGTAACACTATTTAATTTTAAGAAAAAAAGTGAAAGCTTTGGATGTTTTGATTTATTTTCCTTTTGATTTCGCATATTAAAAATAATAATATGTGATACTCTGTCAAACAAACTTGCTAAAATTATGTTTTTTACATTAAAAATTAGTACAATTATTTAAATTATTGACTATAAATACATTAAATATTGCTATACAGTGCTTTGTGGCCTATAGTTTCCAGTTTTTAAAATAATAGGTGTTTAAAAAGTGACAGATTGAAATTAAAAAAACAATAATTCATTATGGACAATAACGCAGAATTTAACAGAGAAACGCCAACATTTACAAGCAGATTATAAAAAATATGCTTAATTTTATGAAAGACTAAGAGAAGAGAAAAACCATATCTAAAATGTATAAAATTCAAAGCTCTTAACGAGACTACAAAATACTCCAAAATTTGTTCTGAAGGAAGCAAGAAAGTCAATTTAGTAGATAATTTCACTATAAATGAAACCCCATGGATTTCATAGCATTCGTTATTCGAAATGGAAAGGCCAAACTTTTACCAAAAGAGTTAACCCAAGATTAAAATAAAACACTAGCCGGATAATAGCTTGATTTTAATGCATGGTTGAATAGCACGATAGAACTCGTTCACCTGAGCACATGAAGCCTTTAAAATCCATTGATTCCAATTCCTACCTCACTATATATGTATAGTTGCTAAACAACCACATTGATGTATTTAACATATTATTGCAAAAAGAACTGCTGAAATTACATTCAAAGAAAACCATATGTACTGTGGAAAAACTGATTGATAGGTAAGTGACACATGAATTTTTGATTTCATTACAAAATCTGGTCAAATTTAGTTCACTCCAGTACACTTATAAAATAGTATCTAGATACACTGTCATAATCTCACATCTTGAAGACAAATTGGAATCTAAGTATTCAATTCAATATACACGATTGCTTTTGTTATTCACAGGTACATGAAATGCAAACTTGAAGCTTCTTTGTATGATGTTCAGATAATTTAAAAACATTAACCTATCATGCAAAAATGTTTATGCCTTTATATCTTATGTTATACTTCAGGGGGTGCGTGCTTTTTATTTTGTGTGCCTGATAGCTTTCTTCATGAGTTTCTTTTGCATTGTTTATCTATTTTATTTTTTCTTCACCTATTTTTTGTATGATAAATATTGGTCGACTTTTCCATGTGTCATACTGTGATAAAGATATGCACAAAAAATGTATTTACAATTGCAGAACATTGATGTAAAAGCATATCATAAAATATTCTTTAATTAGATTTTGAAAATATAATTCTCACAACTCAAATATTTTATTTATTGCTATGTACATTGTTTCACATTTTTTTGCAATGTATAACCCAGCTTACTAGTAAACCTCTATGTATCTTTCTTTCAGATAAAGTTATGTTCAGTGAAAGTGCAATTCAGTTTCAGGCTGTGAATCATAATTTTACTCGCATATGTACTTAATATGTAAACTTAATATGTTATTATCCAGTTTGCGGATTATTCGTACCATGGATTTCAGAAGGATTAAACTAGGAAGGAATTACTGTACTTTAGAATTAAAACTTTTAACCAAGCATGCTTTCTAATTTCATTTAAATAACTGAAGTAGAAAATTCAACAATAATTTGTTTTTAAACAGTTTAAAGTAAATATAATTAATAATTTGTTTAATTATTCTCTGACTGTTAAATAAAAGAATTGCCATAACGTTATTAAAAGGAATGCAATTAATGTTCTATTGATGTTCGATTTACCTAAAAGTCGAACATTTGATTTGCTGAATAGCTCAGCCGATTACTAAAAAGGCATTTATATTAAAAAATAATTTTAATTGATATATTTTAAATAACATACCGCTAGGTTTATATTTAAAGGTTACACATTAAGGAAATTTAAAAGTTTATTAGATGTATTATAAAATTTTATTTAAAATGTCATATATAATTTTAATAATCATTTGAACTTTCTTAATATTGCACTACATGAAAAGTAAACTCATTAAAAAATTAATTAAATTTATTAATTTGAATTTAATATATATTATAAAACCGATTTAATTATGTATAAAAACATTTCATATTTATTTACTTAGTGTTACTATTATCCAGTGTCATTTAATTTTCTACTGATTTTATATGTTATGAATACGGTTCTTATTAATGAACCGAAACATGTCAACTCTTTAATTTAATTTTTATTTGTGACACCTTCTAAGTAAATAAATATGAAATGTTTTTATACATGAATGAAAAAAAGGTGAAGTGGTATTGTTTTAGTTTTTGAAAAAAGAAAGCTAACAACAGTTTTAACATCGATTTAATTATGTTGAGCATAACACATTAAAGAAATTTAAATATTCATGTTTGTTTTACTTACTTAATTATTTAATTTCTAAAATACAGTTATAAAAGTACATTAAAGTTGCATAACAAAACACATTTCCAATAACATTTATTAAAAAATAATTTAATGTTGTAATTAAAAAAAAAAAAAAAAAAAAAAAAAAAAATTTTTTTTTTTTTTTCTACAAATGTCGATTGTAACAGAAGTAATTTTTCCATTTTTCAGTGAAAAAAGTCCGAACCAGAATTCGAACCAGGGATGTATTGGCTGAAGCCGCCAATGCTCCTCCAACTGAGCCATCCCGGACACGAACACTGGAGCACTATTTCACCCAATTAACCTCAATGATCATTTTATTTGGTCTGATATTCTGGATCAGCTCAACAGAATAAATCGAAGGTCAATACATGGAACTGTAGAAAATTGCTACATACGAAATTACATGGGGAAATGGAAAAGGGTTGAATAGCGATTGAATAATCGTGTTTAAAATTAATCAAAAGTCGATTACACTTTTTTAATATATGAGAGGCTAACAACCATAGCAGATCAAATCCATTTTGAAAATAAACGGCCAAATTCGGGTATAACTCGTATAAAAATGATTCCGTGTAGTAGATATATTAATTGGTAACAGTATCATTATAAAAAATAGTTGCCGAAAGAATAATAAGGACAAGTAAAAACTATACGACATATAGGTTTGGGGATAGATGTATATGCCGGAAAAAAATAAATGAAAAAATACGAAAGTTCAGAAAGATATCAAGATTAAATAATATAAAATATATCTATTTTGAATAACTGTTTTATTATTATTATTTTAATCTGTTTATGATCCACCTTATTCAGTGCCGAAAATAAAAAGTAGTGCATATTTAAACTTCTTTTGGCATTTCATAAACCCAAATACAGCAGAGTAATAATATTTTACTTTTTAAAATATACCTAAAATAGAAACCCTATTCAAAGTTTAAACTTATAATTGTGCTAATCGTGCTTTGAAAGAATGTTTCTAAAATTGCAAAAGCAGTATTGATCCATTCCGCATTTTCCCAGATAGATTTTTAATTAACCTTTAAAGATATAGGTAGTGTATAGTGTAAAAAAAAAAATCTGTAAACTTATTAAACTTTTTCTAGGAAACTAAATTCCTGTAACTTTTTGTATAACGGCAACTGAAAAACCATGCAAATGGATCTGCTACATGAATTTGTATTGTTACTGTTACATAAAAAATTCTAGAAATCGTAGATTTCTAGAAAAAGTTTAGTAACGTTACAGATTTTTTTTTACAGTGTACGGAAAGAGTCACTGCAACCTAGTCAGGAATACCATAATTATTATGTGATTATTTCAAAATTAAACTAAGCTGTTTTAAGTAGACTGACATTTATTGCTTTTATATTATATTAATGGGAATTGTATTATGTCATTAAAATTTGTTATCTAGTTATTAAAAGCCGATGCACATAAAGTACGTCGCCCGTGTTTTTATGTAAGTTCAAACGTCCGTGTCTTTCAGGATTCATATATTGGCTAATTACTGACAATATTTTGGAAAATTATTATCAAATATAATTTTATACTTCTACACTGTAAAAAAAAAGGGTCGATCTACTAAAAAAACTTTAGTGATCCTTGTAATTACTAAAAAATTTTTAGTAATCTTAGTCGGTTACAAGAAAATCTGTAAGAATTACTAGAAAAAAGTTAGCTACGAAGAGAGTTAATAGTTTTATATTTTTAATAACTATTACTAAAACTCACTTGGCGTGGCCTTGATAGCGTAGTGGTTATAGTAACGGACTCCAGACTAAAAGGTCCCGGGTTCGATAATGCGTCCCGAATGTATGTAGTGTAAGTACTTGTTAGTAAAGGGATTATGAAAATCTTGTCGGAGCAGTTAGCAATGTTTGGTGCTGCCATCTATGGCAGTTTTGACGACAATCTTCCGCTTCAGAAGTCTGGATGCAGCTCGAAGGAACCTCCTGCCCGTCGGGTGCATCTAATGTTTATTAAAAATAATTTTGGAGCTATTACTAAAATTTGCTTGGTGGCTCATACTAAAAATTTTTAAGTTAGTTATACAAAAAATTCTTTTGTTCAGTTTACAAAAGAAATGCTTGTTTTACTTGCAAAAAAGTTTGTAATAGTTACTAAAAAATTCTGTGGAATACAAATTTACTAAAAAAATTTAGTAACCTCTTGAATTTTTTTACAGTGTACGGTGGTAGGTACCTTTCGAGCACTTGACTTCTTTGCTGGACTCAAAGATATATTCAAATTGCAACTGAAATTTGTGTGTAACGGAAAAATGCGATATTCTCCAAAATTGTATCACCTAGGATAATTGATATAGATCTCCTGTATTGTTTAAATTAGCTGTTTTTTTTAACCTTTAGTTTCAGTAAATGCGCAATTTGTGAGGTGGAGAAATATATTTCTGCATTGCCTTTTCGACAAAATCTCGAAAATACAATATCTAAAATTGAAAAAATATATTTTTGAGTTTGGCGTTACGAATGATTTCATACGATATACAAAGTAAATGCTTATTTTAACGTAGTTAATCAGCCCTACTATACTTTTCCAAATATATTTGGACTGCATTAGGGTCTATACATTAAAAAAATACATGTTTGTGAATGGTTACTAATCTCTAAATATGTAGTTCTATAGCTTATACAACTTCAGCCAATTTGAAATTTTTATTTTCCATGGTTTACGAGTAGTATAGCCGTGACAGACAGACAGCCAAATAAAGGAGACCGATTTTACTTTTTTTCTACGGGACATTGAAAAATGAAACGGACCATTTCGAAAGCGTATAAAATCTGTTTTATCTACTCGCACAGTAAACCAAAACTGTTTTCACATACTTTATCATATGTGTCATCTGTTTACAGTTTATTGTGGCAATAAATAAAATAGACCTTACGCATCTTCTAAATGAACTATCTCACTTTTTTTTTCAAAATGGAATTATTCACTATACACACTGCTGGCAAGAGCTAATAAATATTGCTTTACCAATTGTAATAATTTGGGAAATTCAATAGAATTTGATTTCCACCAGTTTAGTGGATATTATTTTTTATCATGGAGTGATTTATCAAAATAACTCTTGGTTTCCTGTTCATCAATTGTAAATGGATGAAATTTGTTAACTGTTTTGTTTTTGCTTGTAGTTAAAATGCTTATAATGCAATACTAAAATATGGTTTTTAACTTATTATGAACATATTTTCTTGTTTCTGACATATTTGTAATTGTTTCACATTCAGTAGCCTCATTATTTGAGATAGCAATCATACGTAGAATCAGACGAAATTTTAGCTTGAGATTAGATTGAAATGAGATTGTCTTTTCAGCTTTAGCAAAAAATGCAAGTTTAAGTGTAGGATCTAGCAAAGTTGCAATTCAGAAACATTCATTATCATGAATGTGTTTAAAGCACGCATTCGTGTCTTGAGTCAAACAATCTTTAAATGTTTTAACACGAAAAAAATACTTCCGTTCTCCAGGCTTTGACAAATAAACTTTGAGAGTCTCCACCATTGGAAGAACATCTGATATTAGTGATGTTCATGAACTAATTTTTAATGTTTGCTTATTCAAAAGGTCTCAAAAAGCTTAAACACTTCTCTAAGAGCATCCATTAATATGAATTAAAATTAGTGAGTCCTCCTAATTGTGTGACATATAAAGAAATTCATATTTTTTTTCATGTGACCGTTGAGCATGTAAAATGTACTAGCCCAACCTTTTGTTAAGTCTTGAATCTTTTTTTTTTGTTTAAGAGAACCTTCTCCAATTTCTCAAAATATATTCTAGGCAAGTGTGAATGATAAGATGAATCACAATTCTTTTAATTTTTGAAATTATATCACTAAAAAAGTTTGTAAAGTCATTATATTTCATACTACTAAGTGTAAAGTCTGTAGAAAGCATGGCACACTACTTAAATTAGTTAATTACATCTCTTTAATAATATTAGAACCATTATCCCACAAAATAAAAATTAATTATTCACTTTGATAGCATTAATTGTTGAATTTTATATCGTTCTGCTAATACCATAAGTACAGTAGGATCCTGGATATTGTTTTATGCTCACAACAGCATCTTATTACAATAAAATCATTAATTTAGTCATGCAAACATCATTAAAACAAACAATAAAATTATGATTTTTATAGAAACTTTCTCTTTTAAAATATGTTATTATTGATATATTTATTTATATTGATATATTTGTTTAGTTTTAATAAAATGTTTAAAACTGATTTAGATTTTGTTTCTAGTTAATTTTAAAAGTGATTATTTTAATAAGAACTGTCTGAACGATACATAAGACTATGGTTTATATAAGAATTTATGAATTAATATTCGATTTTAACTTGCCCGAATATTTGATACTTGGTTATTTCACTAAACCATTATTCGTTGCATCACTAGTTTTTGTAATCTCTGAATTCATTTTCGATTCAATTCAAAATTTTTATAATACATTCTAGAAAGAAATTAATTTAATTGAAATTTAAAAAATTTTTGTTTTAATGCTTACTTTAAACTTGCTTAGAGGAGAGGTAATTATAATTATTAAAGATTTTGGCATAGTCTAACATTTAAATTATGATTACATTATTTAATTTATTACGAGATACGGGAAACTTTTTTTTTCAGAGGTAGAAAAAGGATATACGGAAACATGAATAAATCCATGTTAATATAAATAAGCAGATTCTAATGTTTAATTATTTAGAGCAATATATTTAAGGCCACTAAAAATTTCAATATCATAGAAAAATGCAAAATATCGTTAGAAACAAACACTTTTATTCTATGATAAAAGATTGTAATTTGACAGTTTTTCATCAGTATGGGTAATTATTATTCATGTGTGAAAATATAGTTATTTTAAAATAATATTTTCTTCCAATGCCAAGAACAGATAGTTAATGATTAATGTACATTAAAATTTTTAATAAGCGTATTTTCACATTTTATGCTATAAAAAAAATCTCATGACTTATATATTATAAAAAATAACTTATACACATGAACGAATATAAGTGAATTGAAACATAGTGAATTATTTGATAACTGCTCATTACAATTTCATGCAATTGAGACTGTTACTTAAAAATAGCGAAACCAGCACAAAAAATGTATTGGTAAGACAAAGTTAATGTAGATTGTTTTATTTAAACTTATAAAAGAGAAATATAATTCTAATCAATATAGAAACATCAGAATCCACATTCATAGAGTAAAGGAAAAGAACAGAGACGATGTGTGGTGCTGAAAATGACGATACACACAACCACGTGCTTTGGAAAAAAGAATAAATACTTAAACGTAAATAGATTATCATAAGTTAGAGAAAAAAATCTACGGATGATGTAAAATAATTTGGTCTTTGCTCAACAGACTTGCTTAGTTTGTGCACAATGATGACTTTTAAATTTCAGTGATGACCCGACATAAAATTGCAAAATGTTTTTACGGCATACTGCATTTCTATTTTTTCTCCTCATTTTACGATCTGCACTTATACTTTACGCATGATACGCACATTGAGTTACTTAATAAATTCAAATTTCTACTAGAAGTGGTAAATTGTATTGTAGACACTTTCTTAATAAATTTTTAGCTTTTATGGATTTGTATATCTCCTATAATGTAACGCATTCACAAAACTTCTAAAAATATAAATTTTGCATTGGTTGACTTAATGATAAAAAAGAAAAAAAAAAACATTTAAGTTACAGTAAAACCTCTAAATAACGGACACTTAGAGAGCGCGGAAACTGTCCGCTATTAGGAAAATCTCAGACATTCAAAAATCGCTGAGAAATGCTTAAGTGACTTTTATATGTCCTAAAGAGTTTATTATATGATTAATCAGAAATTAAATGTTTTTTTAAGCTATAAAATTAAAATAATATTGAATATACCTTAACCACCTTTTTATTGCATTCTTACGAAAAAAACCTGTTGCAAAAGTTTGCTTTCGCTTGCGATTATGTATAATTTGTTTTTCAAAATGAAGTTTTAACTCTGTCAGTAATTTCAATCCTTCTGAGTCATCATTATAGAGAACCGAGGGGGTAAATTGTACTTTTTGACCTGAAAAGCGTAAAATATCAAATCTACCTAGAGGATATTTCAATGCTCCGGGTGTGTATGGGAGGAGGGGACATCCCCTGAATTAAATACTGAACGTGGGGGGGATGATTTTCCAGAGCCCATCCACTACATTTATCTCTGATCACAAAATTTATGATAAATTAAGCTTTTACCTCGTCAAAAATAAGTTTTCATTTTTTGTCGCAAAATTACGCGATTCAGAATGTCCGTTATTCCATATTCAAATGTTAAGCATACACAAATTTAGGTTTTAGGAGTGGGGATTGGAAAAACTGTCCGTTAAATAGAGGTGTCCGCTATTCGGGAGTGTCCGTTATGGAGGTTTTACTGTATAAATCTTTTGTAATAAAAGCCTTTGTAACGTAGGGGAGAGTGGTACATATTGAGAATATAGTGAAAAAGCAGTCACTTTGTCACATAATTTCACTTTGTTACAATTCACTTTGTCACAATCTAGCTAATACTCACACATAATTACTTCATCTTATGGAACTCGTGGGTGTAGTTTTGGCACTGTCCGACAAAATAGTAAATAGCTCTTTATTTTATGGAGGTTAAAGTTACATAAATGTCAGTTTTAGAGTTTATTTCCTTCATTACAGCATATATCTGTAGCTTCCGGTAATAACCAGGTAAGGCACATTTTAATATTTTGATTAATTAACGTTTAAAGTTTTCAAATGTCTTCTTATCATTACTTTTATAAAATAGATTAGAACTTAATTTTCACTACATTCAATTAGTTTATAAGAACCTTGGTTCTTTGCCAAAAAAGTTATATAAAAAGGGTTTTTATTAATTGAAAACCAATTTAAAATGTTTTCAATTTTTAAATGAAAATTTATAGTCGCCTTATGATGGGAAGTATTCGATTTTTATTTTTCATTACTATGGCAGATGAAAGTACTCTTTTAAAGCTACATTATCCCAATTTTTTCAAAAATGAGCCTTACCTGGTTATTACCGGAAGTCACAGATATTTACTTGATGAAGCCTAGTTATATCTAATAACAGACTATTTTGACAAAACGCACAAACCTTTTAAAGCGGCAAAAGTGATGAAAGAGATCTAGCATCCATTTTGTTGCAACGTAACGAAATATATAGTGAGTTACACAGTTGTGGTACACAGTGAGGCGTGTCTCACTGTTATTATGATGTTAAAAAGTTATTTATTAATAAGAGAAATTTTCGCTCTCGTGTGTGTGTGTATGCGATGGCTAGGGGAATATACTAAACGAACTAGGCTGAAAATTTGCATGAGTATCTGCTATTGGGAATTTGAGACTTATATTTTTAATATTTTGAAAATCTAGAAATATTAATTAATTAGAAATTATCAAAGACATCTCAAATTGACAAAATGCTTATCTAGACAACAGATATACTTCACGTAAAAAGAGAAAGGAAACTTGGAGTTCATAAGATTACTTTCTAAGTATTCAAAAATACACTAGACGGCTGAAATCGAATCGTAATCAGATAACACATCTGATGAAGATACACACAATGGTTCTAGACGATTTTTATGACAACAATGAATCATTTAGATTTCAGGCACTCGAACGGAAGAATATCGTCCGTGATTATGTTTTTGTGTGGTTTCCAAATATTGTATTCTATGAAGGAAAACTTTTAACCTGATTATTAAGATGATGGTTTTAAAGGTTTTATCTTCGGAAGAGTGTGAAAGCCACAGGGTTCTTGCCTCATGTTCCAGATATGACATCTGTTAACCGCTTCACTGATTTTTCTGTATGTTATACGGTCAACATGTTTTTGCTAGTCATGTTTAACCCGTGCGTGGTACTGACAAATGATTTCAGATAGTAATGCATTGTTATCACTAGTAAATTTAATTGTAAATTTTGTATTATTTAATACAGGCCTTTCTATGATTCAATTATGGAAAAAAATTGTTTTGGAAAACCGGTGATAAAACTTTAAAAATTCTGTAAAAAATGCAAAAATGTGCATTATTTGAAAGTTTAAAAAAATACATATTGATCAGTTCAGATGTTAGTTAATCAGATATTTCAATATTACTATCAGAACTACAATTTACGGTAACAAAGCAATCATTAACATATAACCGGTTTCGGATTTCCTTTGGAAATTCGAATGTACATTGAGCTACACACTGCTTATGACTTATAAAAGTAAATTTCAGGGTGGCGAGTGTTTAGATATAAACACAGTCAATATAGATGAAAAATACCAGTATTTTGTTAAAGATAAATTCAGTTTATGTAATCTATTTATATTATTCGAAGAATTTTCTGTAAGAAATTACTGGTAGTTTTCTCTTGTCTTTACTGTGTTTTTCCCTGTTTTCCCTGACTACTCGCCCGCCTGAATATATTGTCTCATTGTGTACCACAAGTTGTACTTAGTGAGACAATTTCGGATACGACGTTATCATGGTTTTGTGCTTTTATAAATAACTTTTTAAAAACCACTTATACATTAATTATGTTGTATTTGTTTTGCTTTTAGTTGTAGGCAAAAATTATTTCAAAAGAATAAAAATAGTCGTCAAACGTTAAGAAATATTTTTCGTATAGCTGTGTACTATCCTTTATTACACTAGTTTACAGTACATCTGTTGCGGAAAAAATTTTAGCTGTTGCTGACTACATATGATATGCTATTTTCAAAAATATAATTAGAATATTTTAATCAGCTCTAGTTTCTGAGTTTCAGCTATGTAGGTATTATACAGAAAAAAACATGTATTTACTAAGAAAAACTTTACTAAAAAAATTAATTATTCATTGAGTTCTAAAAAACTTTATGCTCATATTGCATCCCATATTTTTAAATTGTAGCAGAAGGTTTTCTAAAAGTTCAATATAATTTTCAAATTTAACGCCGTAATTTTGTATACCTTTCACGATAAAAACTCATTTCAATATCTGAAGAAAGCAAATTTATTTCTTTTAGTCTTGATGCTAACAATTCTGAAATTTGTTTAGAAAGATTTAAATCTCTTACAAGATCATATAACTCATTTTAGGAAAAGCATTTTGGCTCATTTGACATACCTTCAAAATTAGCATCATTTTGTGATGAGCTTCGACCTTCAATGTCCTGTTCTGATGGTTGAGATATATTTTTAGGCTCTGAAGAGTCAGGCGAATGCTGCACTTGACGTTGAACACAACTAGTACTTGGGTACTGCCATTTAGCTCGATTTTTTTTGTTTACGTTCACGCTACAAAAATAACAGTCTTCAAGATGATTTCGTGATTTTCGCCAAATAGTCGGTGTTTCAAATTTAAAGGAACTTTTTTTTACCACTTTTCTATAATTTTAAATATTCCACACACGATTTACAAACAGAATTGGGAGCCCAAGACTTCTCATTTTTATCCAAGAGCATTCCAAAATACTCACAATAGGTATTTTTCACCAACTCTGATATAACCTTTCTACAATTGTTAAACACATATTCTACGCATATATAGCAAAAATGATCTCGATTGTTTAAACAACGTCTCCTTGAACTATGCATGACGCAAAAACTTGAGAAATTAATCTTAACATAGTAAAATAGGCCTGTTATCGATTAATATATATGCTTAAAAGATAAAAATTAAAAACAATGTAACTCGAGCTGCTCCAAAAAATTTTCCGTTAGATTTGATAAAAACAAGTCATAATTGAACATTATCAACCACAAAATTCGCGGCAACTGACAAAAAGTTTAATTTTGTAAACTAGTGTTATATATATTTCTTTTCACATTAGTTTTATGTACCATTGTATATAAATTTTGAAAAGACATAATAATATGACATGTATATTGATATCGTAAAGCACGCCGTGTAGTAAATTTGCGTACAAGTAAGGAAAACTTTGATACCAGCTGAAGCACAAATCTGAATGAAAAATAAAAGCTGTATATAAACGTATATACAGTAACCACCTATTAATAAAATCATATTCATTCAGAGTCAAATTGATTTTAATAAGCGGCTGATTTTTATATCTGGAGAACATTCCCGAAACCAAAAACGAAGGTGGTACCCCGCAGATTCGAAAAGAAATTGTAAAATGTGACATCAAATGACATCAACAAATAGGATTAACTATTTTTTGTTTAAAATTAGTTAATTATTCATTAAAAATTAATAACTACCATACACATAAAATTAATACATAATTGCTACACATAAAATAAATTTAGTTACGCATTATTATTTATATTATTGGGATTTATGAAAAACTGTTCAATGGCGTTTTATTTGGTGGGAACAATCAAATGTTCAATGTTTATAGCAAGAGAGTAATATTGATAGTAAAGTTCTTGTTCCATAATCTCTAGTATCTCTAGTATCTTCTCTAGTATTTTTCTTGATATATGAAGATATTTGCGAGCATCAGCAGTAGTGGGTGAAAAATCTGGCTCTTCGTCTATGTCTGAATCTTCATCTTCACTAGCTGGTCTGCTTGAAACTTGCGAAGACAAGAGCTGCTCCACTATTTCTGTGTTAAATATTTCACTGGAGTTTAGGAGATTTTCGTCAATTTCAACATATTGAAGAAAATGCTTGTCAAATCCTTCCTTACCTTCAAAGATGGCAGTAATTTCTTTTAACGCTTCTGAAGTAAATACGCAAATCAAAAACAGTTATTTATGGTATTTTTTGTCACTTTGTCCCAAGATGGAAAATATAAAATTTAATTGAAGATTAAACTAGTTCTTTTTGCTTGCATGTATCTACTATGTTTTGATGTTGAAGAATGTTTTTGAGTTTATTAACCGGCGATGCTGATTTTATTAAGCGATAGTTTAAGCAGAAGTTTTTATTAATTTGGTTCCGGTCCTCAGGTCTGGATAAAATTAAGCGGCTGATTTTATTAACCAGTGATTTTATTAAGCGGCGGGTACTGTATCCCAATTTTAGTTTGTAATGAATAATTTTATAATTTTTCGTTTATATACCAATCATCAGATATATTTTTTCTGTATATATATATATATATATATATATATAAATTTTACAATTTTTGATATAAAGAAATATGTTTTTATAAAAATATGCTATTGCTTGATATATATATATAACTTTTTGGACTAATAACTTAAAAATACATTCATGAGTTTGCAAATAATTAACAATATCACAAGTAAACTGTAAAATTAAAGCTATTTACGTAAACTAAACTAACTATTTATTATATAATATTAAAATCTTCAGCTGAATATCATTCAATTATGCTCAGGTCTCTATGATACTCCACTAACTGAAAAAAATAATAAACTTTTCTGTCTTTAATACCCGTAAAGCATGCTGACGTCACTGCGACGTCGTCGTGAAGTCACATTGAGACTTTGTGACCATCGATTGTCGATGTGACGTCACGTGACGTCGATGTAAAGTCACAGTGACTAAAATGTGAAGTCATTATGGCCGTTTTAGAGCTCTTTTGTGACGTTTCACAAAGTGGTCACAATGTGACTAATTTGTGAAAAACGTTCATTTGGGACTAATTTGACATTAACATTGTGACGAAACTGTGACGAAAGTAACGATATTTAAATTGCCAGAAACATGTTTTTAAAAATAAATAACATGTTTTGAAGAATATTTACATGGCTGCCAACTACTACGCCTATTTACAGTCACATAAACATATTAGAAACAGAAATTTTAGTAAATAATTAAGAATATGTACTGTAACGCATAACACTGAATATATTTGGTATACATTTTACAAAAACATTTTTGTGGTTCGAAACATGATTATAAGATTTAAATAGGCGTAGAAGTTGGCAGCTCTGTATTTAGAATTTTCTGAAAATTTTTAATAAAGTAACATTTTAGTCACAATGTGAGTCACTGAGTGGTGGCATTTTGGTCACAGATGTTATGTGACCAAATTGACTCACAGTGACGTCATTGTGACGTCACTGTGACCATGCATGCTATGAGGGTATATACAGGTCTGTTTTTAGATAAATGTATACCAAAAAATATAAAACTATAAAAACTTTTATAGTTTTATAAAACTTTTTATACTAACATTTGAAAAACTATACTCATGTATTTAGATATAACATACAATATGGTATGTTAAAGTGAAAACTGAAGCTATTAATCTAAACTAATCTCATTATCGATTAATTATAGCTGAAAGTTTAACACAATATCATTCAATTATGTATGGGTTATAAACTTTTTTATGATATTTGAGCAACTGCTACGGCTATTGATGTATCACTGAGTAATAAAAGTTGTCGCAAAAAATAAAAGTTTATTCAAATGCAAAAGATACTAGAACCATCTGTATTATTGATTATTTAATGTAATTTCAACACAACACTCGAAAAATCCATATACACAAAATTTCATATGATATTCTGACAAATATAAACATGCTTATATTATTAGAATAGCGTTGTTTGATCAAACAGATTTGTCATTTAAGTATTACTCAATAATTTCACAAGAATCTCATTAAGCACGTCAACTTGCCTGTTATATGTTTGTGAAATATCACCTTTAAATGATATTAAGGGCTAATCAATAAATTTTATACAATATCTTCTCTTTTATTGATAATGTTCTAGTTTCGAAAATTCATATTATTGAATAATTTATGTCAGGCGTGTTTGAGGCATTTTAGTCATCTGGAAGAATGTTCTTAAAATTACTAATATATTCAAAATGTAAATGGTGAAAACTGAACATAGTTAAACTTGTTTTGGATTTCAAGTCATTTAGAAATTTGAATTTTGAAATATATTTGTCAATGCGTAAAATTCCGATTGGTGAGTTGTGGGGGAAAATACAATAACAGATACAAAATCGTTTTCAAAGCAAATTGACATGAAAATAAATGTAATATTTACCCTATTTTAGTATTAATAAAATGTTGTATTCGAAATCATTTAATTAAGCTAAGTATACAAAGGGTTTATTTTTAAATATATTTATTTTTGAACGATGATAAGAGATTTGACCTTCTCTAAAAATCAAGACATATCTGGACATATTTGGAGACATCAAAATTCCATGTTAAATGACATGATAAAACTAGTCCTTGGGGGCCATCGTAATACTTACCCATCATTGATATTCATACCATAACATATAAAAATAAAACACGTGGAAATTATTTATAAAATGCATTGCAATTCCCAAACAAAATTTAAACGCATATTTAAATATTTTCAATATACATAGTAATGCTCAATTAATGAATGGCTGATGAGCCCACTTCGACAATTACATAGAACTCCAAACTACATAAGTAGTACTGAATTACGTAAGAGAAACATCCTTAAAAATCTGAAAATAATAATCAGATGAACTAACAGTTTAAAGCGTCGGATTTAGCGTCTCGATTCCAATTAAAATATATTTTTGATTTGAAATTTGAATGAAATACAGGGTCATGAAAAGTCGAAGTATTAGTCGAAAATAGGATTACAAATATCTCAGCAACTAATTATCCGATCGAATTCGTTCTTTATGCAAGTATTTTTTATTTTATTGTCTTATACATCCTTTCCTTAAATTAAAAAAAAGAGAAAAATTTTATATACCTTTCATTTGAACGCATTTTTTGAGAGTCCGAAAAAATATTTTCGGATAAACGAGGTAACTGATATTAAATTGGTTACCTCCTATTCTTACATACTAAGTACATAGAAAATTTCAAGTCTCTATCACAATTTGTTCGGGAGATAGAGCGTTTGCAGGCAGACAGGCACACAGACGGACGGACGGCAATTTTTTTTTTCTAAAAATGTGCTTTTTGGAATCTCCAGTACCTGAAATGTGTAAAGTCTTCAAAAGAGTTTTTTTTTTAATTTCAAAACGATTGCAAGACTTACCCTATACTACGTATGATGGGTAAGTAAAAATATGCAACTGTTGTTTAAACATATTTTTTCTTACAAAATACACATGGAGATTGCGACGAACGGAGAAAAATAGAAGTACATAACTTGTTACAACAAATATTAACATTCACTATATGCATATATATATATATATATATATATATATATATATATATATATATATATATATATATATATATATTACTAAATACTATTTATCTTGTACATATAATAGAAAAAAAGTGTTTTCGAAAGCTTAACATTTAAAAAAAGATGTTGTTCTGTTCTCTGTAAAAATTAGCATACACCTTTTTTAACCTATGAATATTTCTTTTAAAAATATTTTTCCTATGAACAAGAGCAAGTATTTACGATGCAAAAATTAAAAATTAGATTATCATAAACTACTGTAGAGGGGAATTTTCTCAGAAAAAAATTTTCTCAAAAGAAAATAAGTAAAATCACTTTGATGGGTTTTTTTATTTGCTTTAAATATGTTTAAATTAAGAGAAGTATCTTTATAAGTTTTCTTATTTATAAAAATGTTAGTAAATGTTGTAATGCCACATAACTTTTTTTTTCCAGCAGAAGCATTTTATTACAAGTTATTAAAAAGAAAACAGCGTCATTAAAGAAAAAAAAAACAGAATTTTTTTATTATTTGACATTAATTACTTTTTTAAAGTTACACTTATAAATATTTTGTTAACTGCCCAGCTGGTTTATATAAGGCTAATATAAGAGACTTATAAAGTTGAAACCGGTGTTAATCAATTGAAGTGAAAAAACTTCTTTAAAACACCATAAAATAAATTAAATTGCGCAAGGCCTTTCGAAAGAACTTAGTCTTTTTTCGTCAGGCACGAAAAGACATGGGTCTTAAGAGAATATTGTTTTTTGAACTTTTGGCAATATTAAGAATTCTACTGTTCTAAATGACAACACTAAACACTGTGTTATTCCTTCTGCACCCATTTGTGCTCGTTTTTATGCTTTACCTAAAGTTCACAAAACCATTATTCCCTTAAGACCCTTAGTAGACGCACGTCTTTTCGTGCCTGACGAAAAAAGACTAATTTCTTTCAAAAGGCTTTTGTACAATTTAATTTATTTTATGGTGTTTTCCCACTTCAATAAGAGACTTGGTTTTTTATATGTCTAGCAAATCAGTGGTTATAGTATTCGTTTGAGAGTTGCTTTCCTTGAAATGATATTCTAATTGGTAAATGCAGCTAAAAGGATGCCATCTATCCTGCATCCTTAATTAAAACGGAAGGATTAAAATTTGTCCGCTATATTGCTAGGAACATAAATACATGTGTGTAGAAAAGGAAACACAGTTGTTTTAGAGTTCCAAAACTAAATAGACTACAAGATAAACGGATGATGTTATTTATTTGTTTCAAACGGACTGCATGATAAATGGACAATGTGAAAAGAGCGTTTCTATTTTTACGTTGTCTATTTAAATTCTTAAGAAACGCCCATAGTCGTCTATGAATTGTGCTAACATACAGGCTAATACATCGAATAGCTGAAGAGTTGGAAAATTCAAATATAGGAGAGAGTTGTACAAAACCGGGTAGTGTAGATTCCTCCTTGAATAGAATTTTTAGATATCGGGTAACACCAGGAATTTATTTTCAAAAGTCATTACACTCTAAAAAAAGTTGTAAATTTACACACAAAAATGTGTAAATCGATTTCTCTATATGGGTACATTTGTGTGTAAATTTCCAAAATACACGCCTAATGTGTAAATTTCAAAATAGACGTTTCAGTGTGTAATTTGATGATAACACTGTGTAAAAGTCATGAAATACCCACATTAATGTGTAAATTGCGCAAGAATACACATATATATCTAAGTAATATTCTTACTCATTTATCTGTGTAATCTTCTGTGATTACACGTATAAATGTGTATTATGCAAAAAACTCACATTAATATGTTATTGTAATTTACACATTTCTTTGCGTAATATGTAAAATACGCATATTCGATGGAGGTTCAATAACTATTGTGTCTAGTGCATATAAAATATCTGTACTGCAATTGGTTGATGTATAATATCGAAGTCTAATGTCTTAATTCATTTTTTGTTTAGTTTCAGAACCGTAGCTGCAATATTCATGTAGTTTTGAATGGAGGAGTGAAATGGGGGGGGGATTGCAGTTGAAAGCCTGATTTTTAGCTTATGGGGCTAGATTTGTGACAGTGGATGAGATAAAAGTACTTTTGTTTGGACTCGGGATCATAGTGATGTACCCACTTATCAGGATAATCTGTATCCCTCTGTAGGTTATCTAAATATATTTATCGGAGAGTCAAAACTGACTTCTCATATCGCAACCTATATACGCGAAGAGCCTCAACCTCTTTCTCTAAATAAACACCAACTACACAAACCCAGGTCTACGCCAGAAGTGCCTTTCTCTCTCCACGATACTCCTCCACAAACAGCCAATGGAAATTCTCCTCTCTCAACAGAGACCCCTTATCCTGCCATTCACTACGTAGTAGATGGGCAGATTCTTTTGTTTCACTTGCCTGATATATGCATTTTTGAAGAGAAACAGGAACTGATATTCAGGGATACAATGGGATTTGTCCATAACAAGAGATTATAACTATAAAAGCTGGCATTAACTTCAAGATAAGTAAAATTGTTACCTTAAAACTTCAAGTACAGAGAAAATGATACGAATGCAATAAATAAGTAAAAAAATAGTATCAGATAACAGTAATCCTATATTGTTATCTGCTCTTTGTTGTTCGAAATCTGACACTCTGTAAAAAAAATATTTCCAAGTTTGCGTAAGGTAAAATAAATTACTATTACTACTCAATATAATTATTTTAAAAAAGTATAAAGTACGAAATTAAAGTATTCGAGAATGATAGTAAGTGTGATACTTTTTTAATACTTGAGAAAAGAACTTCCCGTTTATCCCCTTAAAAAAGATTAAAATAGACAATTGAATACAGCTTTTCAATCTAAGAAACATGTAATAATATATTTAATTACCTTTTTAATAAAGTTGTTAACACGAATAAAAAGAGAGCATTTTTAAAAGTACTTTATAATATTGAATTTGATATAAATGTTTATGTTTTATCATCTTCATCATCATCATCACTTTTATTATTATTATTATAACTATTGCTAGCTGACCTGCCTGGTGTTACTTGGGTCAATGACAACCAAAATGCATAAAAAAACCATAATATTTATGCAAATGAAAAAAAAACAATTCTAAAAGCACAAAACTATTCTAAAAACTCAAAAAATCCTTAAAGATTGCTCCAAAAATCGCATTAAAAAATCGATGAAATTTAAAAATCGTAGCAGACAAAATTTAGTAAATTAGGCTAAAAGTTTGAAACAATTTTCTTTTTATTAATGTGAAAAAATAGCCGCAAAATGCGAAAAAAATCCCACTAAAAATCGCACTAAAAATTTGTTAAATATTCAAAAATCGCTGCAAGAATCCTGAATAAGCTTTATTGAAAAGGGAATTAAATTTACTATATTGGGTTAAAAGAATGAAACCGTCTTCCTTTCACTAATGTTGAAAAATCACTTCGAAACATAACAAGAATGCTAAAAATCGGCTAAAAAATTAAATAAAAAAAATCTAACCAAAAAATCGGAAATCGGGCTTCGAACTGCAAAACTTCATATGCTCAGGTCCCTTCCCTCTAAATTTTGTAACTCTACGTGCCGCGATCTTTTCAGAACAGCGCTGATACACGCACAGACTTCTCCCTTTATTATTACAGATTATTATTATTATTATTATCATTATCATCTTTATTATCATGATTATTATTCATTTCTTATCATTGTTATCATTATTATTATTAATATTTTTATTACATTTAAATATTAATAATAAAGAATTTGGAAACATTTTAAACAATCTAACAATCTGAAATTGCCAATTGAGCTTAAATTATTAACCATAGTTCTATTTCTTATCAAACTAATAATTATAAACTATAATGTAACACTTGAAACTACTGTAAAATTGCTATTCAAGATTCAATTATAAAATTTTGAAATATCATAAAACAATTAAAGGACTCTATAATATAAAACTTAATAATATATTTTATTTTCATCAAAGAATGCTATTAAATTTTCACGGAAATGAAAATTTTTATAAAATAATAAGTTTAAACTATATTTTTTCAGTGTATTATTATTATTTTTTTTTAAAGGGAAAACATTTTTCTTCTGAGTAATATTGCTTCTTGTTTTGTAAAGAATGTATGTCAGCAAATACCTTTTACAATCAATATTTCACAAGCTTGAAATATTTGAAACAGTTTTGCTTACTTTAAAAGAAGGCTGAAGTTCTTTTCTTTATCTTGTTGAAAAATACACTACAATCGTTTTTTGGTCTTTGTAAATATTTCCTAGATAGTGGAAAGCAGAGTATGTCGATAAGGACTGTCAAGTTTGATGTTATTAAAGTGTATGTTGTAAAACATTTGTGTCCGTTTGCCATGATTATTATTATGAATTATTTAAAAGGAATTTATGTATACTTGTCAATGGTCTGAAAAGATACAATCTTATAATTTTAAAAATAATTTTTATGCAACATTAAATTTTAAAACTTTTGATCAATTTGTCAACTTTCTTACACAAATTTTAAATATTTTATTCCCGGGAAAATTCTAAATCGTTTAATTTTCTTATCAGCGTTACTGCCAAAATGACAATTCAGGACTTAATGAGAAGACAGGAAAAGTTTTATATATCTGTCTGTATGTTTGTCTCACGTTAGACGTCGCAAAAATAATCTTAATAAAATGCCATCTGCAAAATATGCTAGTGAGGTACACCGAATTATTTGTATAGCTTTTAAAAAAATATGGACTGTTTGTTTGTTCATAAAAAATTATTACTAAATGTTATGAACAAGAAAGATGAATTTTTGAAGTTCATTTTAATTATGTTTCATAACCTCAAATATAAAGAAATTATATGATTAGCAATCACTTTTATCAGTTGCGTTATACGTTTGCTCGAATGGTGAAATTAGAAGAGTAATGCCATTTAAAACTGGATTAATTTTTAACATCGTATTTGAAATAGATTACATTACATAAAACAATCTGAATATGCATTAAAATTCATAACCATATTTTTTAAGACACTTTGTACAATTTTATATTAGATATGCATTCTGTGTGAAAAGTATTCGAAATCGTAATTAGCACACACACACACAAAATATTCACACAATTTATTTTGTAGTTGCCAAAGAAATCTATAATATCCAATACAACTATATTACGTTTGACCCAATCTTATATAGATTTTTAGTAGACTAACGAATAGCCTCTGCTCCCTCAATAAGTTTTTTAGTATGGCCTCAATAAACTCAAAAAATCTTTCTCGAAGTAAATACTTTAGTTCGTGAAAAGAAAAAGTCACACGTCCCACATCATTTGAGTACGATTCTTAGTCGATGATATTCGTTTTGTTTTAGGGCAAAAATCCATGCATAACCATAAATTTGTGCGACGCTTCATTATCATGGTGCAAAATCTACACGAAATGTCTGTGATTTTCAAGATGTTCGGCGCGAGATATAGTGTTTAAAACTCAAAAGTTTTGTAAAGTATTTGTTCAACTAGTTGTTCCATTGAAGAAATTTGCAGAGCTGTCAAACTCACACATACGCACAATAAATAAATAAAAAGATACAGCCTCTGTCAATTTACTAAGTTACAAATATTGTAAAAAATCTGCTTTATGGATAGGTACACTGTTAAAAATCTGCAGCATTTTATCCAGGCATTTGACCGTTTTCTACAAAAAAAAGTAAAACAACCGTATTTTTAAGTTATTCTGAACTTATTATTACCAATTTTATGGTCAGAATAGAGTTAAATTACGGTTATGTTACTGGTTTTTCAGAAAACGGTGAAATGACTGTACAAAATGCTACAAGATTTTTAACAGTGTATAATGGTATCAGTATACAGGAAAAATAGCGTTGGGAAACAACCTAAAATAACATTTTGTAAGCGTCGTTTTAATGAAAGTTCCGGTTACATTTTTACATAGAATATTCAACACATGTTCGGCTGTCATGCTGCTGTCCTGTAAGAACAGTCTATACATCTAACTGATTTATTTTATAATAAAATCTCCTTATTCAATTTGGTCTATAGTTTCCCTTATATGTCTATAATGATACAAATGTAGCGTATCATTTCTTAAGCATTTGCATAATCAATGGC
Source organism: Maratus speculifer (assembly GCA_964019185.1). Lineage (NCBI taxonomy): Eukaryota > Metazoa > Arthropoda > Arachnida > Araneae > Salticidae > Maratus > Maratus speculifer. The sequence goes on along the minus strand of OZ025297.1, from coordinate 19,279,263 downwards.
ATGCCTTTCAAATACTTTACTCAGTTTGTGTTTCCTAGATAAATACAGAATAATACTTACAGTGGAGGTCAAAAGTTTCCGGTCAGCAAAAATTTTTCAGTTAATTTTTAAATATACCCACATGTAGAAAAATCTCAAAGTGATATTTATACATTTTATTGACATAATAGTTAGGAACTTAGACGAACATGTAAATATCAATAAATTTAACTGACAAAATTAAGTATAAAAGAAAACGCATGTTCTCAAAAGTTTCCGGCTACCTTTACAAGTTTTTAAAAAAGTGGTATTGTGATAGAAAATTACAGTCATCAACAAAATTTACAATTAGAATTTTATCGTATTACTATTTTATTAGCTTTAGTAATAATTAGTGCGGCGCAGCAACGTGACATTCATACAACCAACGGTTAAAGATCTTCTATGGTACGTTTTTCCCACATTTCTTGCAATTTTGACTAAATTTCGGCTGGTTTGGAACATTCATAGTTCCGCAGACTTTTATCAACTTCTTTTCAAAGATTTTCTATTGGATTCATGTTGGGCGTTTGGGCTTATCATTTCAAAAACAAAAAATTTTGTGTGAAAACCATTGTTTATCGAGGTTTGCATACATTATTTATGTCAGTATCTTGTTAAGAAAAATAGTTGCGACCAAATTTTTTTCTCTAATAAGGCAAAAAATAGTTTTTCAAGATATCCTTATACATTGCATCATTCACCTGGCTGTGGATTTCAAATAACGGACCGACACTTTTTGAAGAAAATACTCCCCACAGCATAATGTGTCCTCCACCGTACTTCATTATATGAATAACATAGGTCGAATCATATCTTTTGTTGTTAGGTCATCGGACGTTGTGCCTGCCATCACTTCCAAAACTGCTTCGAATTCCATTGATGGAAAAATAGTACTTTTGTCCAGTTTTCACTTGACCAGATGTTGTGTTTTTTTGGAAAACGACAGTCGGTACGTTTATATTTTTTTACCTACGAAACATTTTTTAACACAGACTCTTTCATAAAGTTCTGTGTCATGTCAGCATCTTGACACGGTAGACCGACATATTTCAACAATATTTTCATTCCGGAAATCGCAGTATATTGCAACGGAATTTTCATGGGGGTCATCAATTGTTTTTCTGCTGATAATTTTGTCCACAAGAATAGTAATTTTCCGGTTTCTCCCTGACCTCTGGAAGCCCTGAAGGCCATGACAATCTTTACATAATTTTGAAATATCGGTTACAGTTGATTTTAACGATCGATAACTTTGCCGCAATATCTCGAGAAGTTTGGCCTTTTAGTGACTAACTAATCGCTCATTTATGAACAATAATTGTTGAACTTTTCAATTTTGAATTCAGTCTATGCTATACACGTTGATTCATACATAAACACAACCAAAAAACATTTTACCGATAGAAAAAACTAAAGAATGATAAGTGGTCGGAAACTTTTGCACACGCGAACTTCGATTTTTATCCCTTTGCATGAAGCATCTTCAGTATCCAATCAAAATGATCACGTGGCCAGAGGTCATTCACATATTACTAACTTTTGAAGCAATATTGCTTTTTCTTTGCTGAAACATTTTGGTAAATAAATCGAAGAAACTAACTGACTTTTGACCGCCTCTGACTAAACTTTTGACCGCCACTGTATATCGAAATACAGGAGAGAAGGTCCAATAATTTTGAAATGGAAATTATACTTTACGCTTATCGAGATGCAATGAAAGTAGCTTCGTTTATGGAATATAAAACTTCGATCTGAAATCAATTTATAACATTCACGGCATCATTCAAGAGAATTTGTAATACATTTGTACTCAGTATCTTATTCATTAATAGAAAGTTTAGATATATTTTTGCATATAAGTTAATGTAAAGTATGAGATGTGAAATATTTATTTCAATAAAAGGGCCATGCTGTGTTAAAATAAAATGCTTAATTTTGTAATATTCTCGAAAATTAAACGTACAAGCGTCGTGTCTACTCTATTATTGTGTCATAATGCAGACTCAGATGAACACTGTATTATGTCAAAATGCGCTGAATACAATGTTTCATGATCGTCTATTCGTTACCTTTTCCTTTCCTTGATTTTATTTTATACTAGTTGACCCGCCCGGCGTTGCCCGGATCCGTAAATATAATATTAAACGAACTTGAAATTTGTATGATTTTCTCTTTAACTCGAAATATATTGAAATACATTGTCTGAAATACGTGGCCACTGACTGTGTGAGAAATTGGTTAAAAAAAAACTTATATTTAGCTGTATAAATGCTCAAAATGACTGCAATGGAAAACGCGGGAGGGAATATGTGTGTAGCGATTGCGGGATTTTCGTGTTAAAGTGTTGATAAATATCCGTAAAAATCACTGCTAAGTCATGTAACTAATTATTTTTTTCACATAGAAATATCAAGTGAAATATTTTGAATTTCAAACTAATTGTATGACTCTCTAATCCGCCTATACCGTGAATGAAATCGATACTTGAATTATTATCTAAAAGTATATAATATTATAAACATAGCTGTCAACTTTCAACTAATCTTCCGTAATACCTGCATTAGTTTGATCCAGGTTAACTTCAATTAGAACCAAAACAATTATTTCATGAATCTTTATTTATTTACTTTCAGTTTTTTAAGTAGCACTCATTTCATTCCATTTCTTAAAAAAAAAAAAAAAAAAAAAAAAATCTGGTTCGAAATTCATTAAACCAGGATCAAATTAACACACATATTACGGGAGATTAATGTAAGGTAGGCACCTATGTATAAAATGTAATCCAAATGTACATAATATTATAATTTCAGAGACACTGTAAAACAAAAAAATTGAATATTTTTAATCAAAGCATGCGTAATGTTCACACTGTGGTCAAAATCCTAACCGTAACTAATTGTACTGTAACCATAACCTGCCTGTAAACTAACTGCTACTTAACCGTAACCTAATCGTAACTTAAGCATAATATAAATGTAACCTCTAGCCTTTAAGTAGAAGGAAAGCAGAAAAGATAGGCTTTTTCCAACAGAACTTAGCCCCAAAGTATTGCCCGGTGCATGGCGTGGCGCTAGTAATGCTGGACTGACTTTCGATCACATGACCTGTTGTCTGCCGGTCTCTCGACTACTCTGCTAGCGGGACATAGGGGGCGCCTGATTTCATCTTCTCCAAACCGCCGGACTTGGAAAGATTCTAGGGGCAAAAGTGGAAGCGCCATCTTTGTTCTCCTTCTACTATTTCTATCTTCATGACCTTTATATTATAGCAACTTTATCCGTAATCTAACCATAACCTAACTGCAACTTAACCTTAACCTAACTGTAACTTAACCGAAATCAAACTGTAACCTAACCGGAAATTAAATATAACTTAAGACTAACCGTAAACGTAATTGCAACCCATCCAGACAAAATTGCAATCCGAACCCAACTTAAAAATTCAGTATGAAAAAATATTAGAATCTGACCCAATGCAAATTTGAACCGAACAAAAATATTCAAATGAACCATAACCCGATCAAATTACGACAAAATAATTTCTGTATACATGTTATTTGAGCCGAACATAAAAATTTAACTTGAAAAACCCCGAAATCTGAACCGAGTCAATTCCGAAAGGGACAAAGTTATTTCAAATAACTATATCCGGATCTGAACAGGACAAAATAATTTCCATGGACATAAACCTAATCCGAAACAAAAAATTTCATTCGAAAAAAAATCTTAATTTAGAAAAAATTGTTTTCTCATGGTCTATCACATCTATCACGTTTTATCATGGTCTATCATGGTGTATCACAAAATTTCATTGGTCTATCACGTCCGGAAATTTGGTTCAAAAAGCCAAGTTTGACAACATCATTTTAATAATCGTCTGGTTTTATCGAGCAACCGAAATATATTAAATAAAAATAATTTGTTTTGCTATTTGATAATTTATTATGGTGTATTAATCGTCTGCCAATTCGAACAATTGTACGCATAACAGCCATTTTATTTTCGTTTTAAAAGCAATTTAAAGCCATAAAAATTTTTTAATTAAATAGAATACATTTAAATTTAAACAATGATTAAAAAAATAACTCCTAGGAAAGCCACGTATATATTTTTTTACTGCAACATTAACCACACGTACATTCTAATGTACGAAGTGCCAACATTCTGACGTACAACAGCTGTGATCAAAATCCTGAATTAAACTGGATGTTTGCTGGTCTATGAATTTTAAAGGTCTTTGAAAAAAACATTCAAAAGTACACCATAACATCATGGTCTATGGGAAAAAGTCGCAGTGATATAAAATGTTGCACTTATAATGTTCGTTTAGTCTGTACGTCTGTTCTTATGTAACAGCGCAAATATACCCAACTGAATGGTATGAGTTTGAATTTATATAATGTCTAGGTTAATTTCGTCGAGGTCATTTCAAATTTTATGAAAATTGAATCGTAACCAAAAAGGTAATAATAAAATAATTCTTCATTGCACTAAATATTATTATACGTATATTTAATTCAATGATATACCATGATAGATAATGATTTAAGATATACCATGGTGATTACGTCCTATTTAAAATGAAGTCTTATTATTTTCTTATTAATGAATTTAAGATATCTAATCATAACGAATTTTGTATTCATGAATTTTGCAACATCTGTCGCAACAAGATTTGAATATTTATAAAACTAGTTATAATACAAAAACACATTATTCACCACGCTTAACGAGCAATTTCCATTTTGTTTTTATATAATAAAACCATTAAATATTGAACACCATGGAACCACGGAATTTGTTTAATTTTCTGATTTTCTGTGGGTTAATTGTAATAATGTGTTTGGGACAGAAAATGTATTTTCTAAATAAAGATGCAATAGCTATTTAGAAGGGTTCATTATGGAGAGATTAGCGTATGGAAAATATTTCAAAATGTTTTCTAGTCAAACTATTATTAAATTAATTTAGTTTTTTCATTTAGAGATAAAACAAATATCAACAAAATAAAATGAAAGTATCGTTTCGACCTGTGCTTTAAAAAACCATAAGATTAAAAAATGCCTATTTTCGTTTATTAAGGATATTCTATGAAATACTAAAGAAACCGAATTAACCCTAGAAAATTTTCTGCAGACGTTTATCGAGTATTCTTTCCATCAATTCAATCAAGTATTCCAGTTGGAGTTTTATTGCAATTACAAAGTTCTGAAATTCAAATGGATTGTTCGTACATAGAATTAAATTCGGCTTCTTGTTCATTTACTAACCCCCTTTGTGGAATTCACTTTGCAGTTAATGTTTCAAGTTACAATCTGCATCAGTCTCTTAATAGTTTAAGTAAATTAACGTTTTATTACTAACTGCATTTATTAGTTAGAAGACACAATTCACAGCAGAAATAGTATAGAATATGGTGTATTCAAAATCTTTTGATGTATAATACATTTTGATTTGAATAGTTTTTCAAGTTTAATTGCATTTTTAAAAATGCATGTAAGTATTTTTTTTAAATATATTGATTTAAAAGCCTTACAAAAATGGTTTTTATAATTCTATAAAAAATCTTTTATAGAAGGGGTTATTACGGCTCGTTTTTCTATAAAGTAGTTTAAAAGCTATAGAAATATCTGTAGAAGTTCAATAGAAATGTCAGTAGAGTAGAAATTTCTATGAAACTTGTATTTCTCTTTTCTTTCTATAAACATTTTTATTAAACTTCTACGGATAGCTACTATAGCTGTTACAATAGCTTATAGAAAATCGAACCATAATTTTATAGGATTCTATAAAGCTTTTTCTATAGAATTCTAAAAGACATTTTTGTACCTGAAATTACAAGTTAAAAACATTGTTAAAAATTTATAAAATTTACAAATTTTCTATTGAACATTTCAGTGTCTGATATAATATCAGTATGAAGACGACTTCCTAAGTCAATTTTAAAACCTATATTAAAAGAAGACATAATTTCCAGTCGGATGGTTATTTCGATTATTTCTGGGACAATTGGGTGTTACAGTTGGGACAATTTTTTTCCACTACACTGTTAAAAATCTTATCCTAGTTTGAACCAAATTTTGGTGCTCAATAGCTGCTGCTTCAAGATAGTGAAATCTTGAACCAATATTTAGAGCTCATTTTGAAGCATAGTTCCAATAGTTGGAACGAGGTTGAAATAGGAAGCTACAAATGCTGGTGCAAAATTTCATCATCCTGTGGTGGCAGCTACTGAACACCAAAATTTGGTTCAAACTAGAGAAAATTTTTTAACAGTGTATACACAGTGTTAGATTTTTTAACTAAATCTTCATATTAGAATAAAATAATTAACAAATGGATTGGGGACCTTTTCTGTACGCTATAGGTTTTGCCTATTAAGATCAAAGGGTTTTTTTTATTTGAAAATCATTAATTGTTATTTCAGATTTTAAATATTTTTCAATTTTGATCTCAAGGCAAAATATAGCGAAACATTATCATTAAAAATATATATACATACTATCAGAACAACCTGGCTTCGCCTGTGTCAATTATATGAGGCCCCCCCCCCAGGAGAAAGTAAATAAATTAAAACAATGCGGTAATCACAGTAACTGAGATTTGTGTATTCTCGAACGCAAATCGTTAAAAGGCAATCAATCAGAAAACAAAATATTATTTTCTAGCAATCAAAATAAAATCCCTGCGTTTTAATATGAAAATTCGCGTCCTCTTTAGTGTGTGTAACAGAAAAATACACAATTTCTCTGACAATAGGAAAACAAATCCACCAAAGGACGTAGCATTTAGTAAAATTTTGGTTTGTATGGCCTCTATCTACGTAGATAAAAATATGCATGTGAGTAACACTGACATTATACTGATGATGGCAACGACCTAACACATAAATTTTACCTTTTCTGAAAATTATCTTAACATTTGAACATTACACAATTTTGTTATTTACATTGTCGAATAGAAAAAAAAGTTCTTGCAAATAAAATTTGTTCGGAAATTCTATCTGAATTTTCTCATTTTAAGCGATTTTAAATTGTTTTTAAACATGGATATTTTTAAATGTGCATGCAACCCAATTACGAAAGATTTAACTTTTGTTCGTAATGCCGCATTAAAAAGAAAAGACACGTTTATTATTAACTTTGGTATCATACTGTTAGTGGCAAAATCCTAACCTAGCCACAAATTTAGATTTTACTACAATTTAACCTCAAAACATTTCAAATTTGATTGCTCAATGTCTAATAGAATAGAAAAATATATTTCTGTAGCATTTTTTTGAAAACCTTTCAGATTTTTTATTCATTTTAAATTAATTTTCAAGCTTGGATATTTCTAAATTTGAGTGCAACCCAATTACGGAAGATATATCCGTTTGTTATGAATGTAAGTTTGTAAAATAAAGACATATCTATGAGTAACGCTAGAATCATATCGATGGCCGCTATAAAGTAACCCATAAGTTTTCCTTTTATTACAATTTCCTTTCTGAACTTCGCACATTCAATTATTTCAACATCTAATAGAAAACAATATATATTTTCAGTAATTTGTTTGAAAATTGCATCTTAGCTTATATATTTTAAATGTAGTTTTAAGTAAAATTCAAGCTTATTTTTTTAAATATATTGCAGCTCAGTTAAAAAAAGAGCAAATTAAGTGCTTAAAAACGTTGAAAATAGCAGTTCGATATTTTTTGCAAGGGTATTTAAGATTAAGATTCATATTGATTTAAAATGGAAGATCAAACTGATTGATATCTTTCCTTTATTTCAAGATTTGTTCGTAGAAAACAACCACCATAATAATCGAAATATGTTTCACAGTTAGAAAAAATTGATACATACTGAAAATATTTACTTAAATTAACGCTAGAGACATTAATAACACTAGAATCATATTGTTGGTGGCAACAAAGTAACCCATAAATTTTGCTTTTACTACAATTTGATTTCTAAACATTGCACATTTGAATATTTTAACGTCTAATAGAAAACAATATGCACTCTCAAAAAAACTTCCGTCTTTTCACAGAAAAAGTACTGGCAGCACTGCTGCCAGAAATTGTCTGTATATTGACGACTATCTGTTTATTTTTTCTCCGTCAAAAGAGGAAAAATATCCGTCTTTTGAAAAGAGTCTGGAAAAGATTAACACGCCAGCGGTGAGGGTCGAACTCACGACCCCAGCATTACAAGGCCAACGCTCATCCTCAGCGCCACGATTCCTCAGGAGAAAAGTGTTTAGAAGTAGAAGCGTTTATTTCTTATGGGTGTGATTTGGTTTATTTTGTTAAAAAGCTTTTAATTTTGAAGTTAATTTCGGGAAGATTTCATCTTTAATGAAACTGCGGCTGGGGTTTTTATACGTTTATATTAATATAGTATAAAAATGTGAATTTTAATTATATTTGCGTAGATTGCTAGAAGAAAAATATGGATGTTCTATGACAAGAGTTTTTTGAAAAATATCAATTTTTTTTTCTTTTTACATTTTATTTTTTAATTAAAATATCTTTTAAATGTGTTCACTTAAAGTACATTTTAAATGGGAATATTTATTATATAAATAATTTAGTAAATTCAACTTTATTCAACTTATCCAAGTTTGAATATGAATAACAAATTGTGAGAATTTTTGGATGACTGAAGAAAGTAATTGTTATTTATTTTTAAATACGAAAACATTTGTGTCTTTTTAAACTAAATTAGACATTTTAATCTATAGAATATTTTGCTTTTCATTTTAAAAATAAATTCGAATTTATTACTAACAGACCCAATACGCATGCGTGCAAGAAATAAACATAATCTCTCCCTCATTTTCCGACGTTCGGAATGAATTCACAGATCAAATATGTTTTCTGGGAATACGGTAATTATTTGTGAAAAAATAACGATAACTTAGTGTATATTAACGAATTTTTCTGACACTGTGTATTATTAGTAATTTGTTTGAAAAACTTATCTCATTTTACAGAATTTTTATGTATTTTAAAGTAATTTTCAAGCCTATTTTTTTTAAAATATGCTTGCAGCTCCGTTACAAAAGAGTAAATTAATTGCTGAAAAATATTATAAATAGTAAATATTTGTCGGAAGGGAATATAAGGTAAATTTCATATTACTTGAAAATAGAAGGTCAAATTCATTGATATGTTCTTTTAATTCAAGATTCGTTCGGTGTAACTGACAACCGTGGTGAGCGAAATGTGCTATTCAGATTAAGAAAAATGCTATATAGCGAAAACAATTACGATAAATTGATAGCTAAAACAAAAATACCAAAAAATGTTTTTTAAAATCGCTGTCGGGAAATCTGAAAAATATACTATAGGTTGAAAATATATTTTGTTTCAAAATAAAACTTTGTTGTTTATGTTTTATTAACGGGCAGTATATCAGGCAACTTTAACGCTGGTATCCGAAGATTCATTGCCGATAATTTTAAAATAGATATTCATATTTCCATACAAAAAATCCAAATCCATAGCCATTAAGGTAATAATGACATAAATTCCCAAAAGCGTTAGACAATATGTTAGTTGTGGAATTTCGTTCAAGAAGGGAAGGTTAATTATAAAAAATTCTAAAAATCGTATTCCATATAAATCGTATAATGTTATGACTGCATTTAAAGTATTAAAACATTTATCTAAATGATATAATTAAAGATAATATTTTACAAAGAAATAGGAAATGAATTGTAGCCACTGGTTTTTAATTTTGTTTTAAATCTTATTTATGAAATCGAACTTATAAGGATTATTTATATTATAGACAACCAAACGATTTTTTATTATTATTATATTTTTCTTCAACTCTTTTCTTGAAATTGATAACACGCAGGTATTTAACTTCAAACAAAGCTTAACTTCCTTTACACATGTTTCATTAATTTTTTTTACACACACATATATACAGGGGTTGGACAAAAATATGGAAACACCTTTAAAAAAACACATTTCCTTGCCTAATATGGTGTAGTGTATCCGTTGTTATTCAAAACAGCTTGCAGTCTTTTGGAAATGGATAAATACAGTTTCTCTATGTATGCCAAGAGAATATTGTACCATTCTTCCTGCAAAACAGTGGCAAGTTCAGACAACGATGTTGGCGGTCCATAGTGAGAACGCACTTTCCGCTCCAATGTAAACCACAAAGGTTCGATAATATTCAGGTCTGGTGACTGTGGTGGTCAGAGGATATGCGACAATTCATCCTCGTGCTCAGAAAACCAGTCCTGGACAATGTGAGCTGTGCGAACGGGGGTGTTGTCGTCTTGGAAGATACCATCACCATTGGGGAACAAAGTTTGTACTATTGGATGGACTTGATCGGCCAAAATGTTCAAATAAGTCAGAGCGGTAATACGCCTTGACAGAGTTATCACGGGGCCAGAAGAGAACCACGATATGGCTGCCCAAACCATCACCGAGCCCCTGCCATGTTTTACTCTTGGCAACAAGCAGTCTGTATTATAGGCTTGAGATAACGTTCTCTAGACGTAAACTCTGCCAGAAGTGGGAAACAATGTGAAAGAAGACTCATTAGACCATATTACTATCTTCAACTGCTCTATAGTCCAAGCTTTATGACTTAAACACCACTTTTCCTGTTACGGGTATTACCATCACTGATGAATGGCTTTTCACTTGCAGCACGGCCAGCAATTCCCTATTTATAAAGCTCCCTTCTAATTGTTTTGGTAATCACAGGGTTTGGTAACACGACATTCATTTCAGCAGTAACTTTTGCAGCTGCGGTTTTCTTATTTTTCGCGATAATCCTCCTTAATGATCGTCTGTCACGATCACTCAGCACACACTTTCGTCCGCGCTGTGATTTAGCGGATGAGGTTTTTCCACATTTCAAATATGCGGAATAATTCTTCGACACAATACCTCTTGAAACACTGAAAACCTCGGCTACCTTGCTTACGGAAGCATCCACCATACGCTCGCCAACAATTTGGTCAGGTTCGAAGTCTGTTAACTCTGACGTAATGCAATGACAACCTCACATAACAGTGCTCGAACAATGACTGAACGGTGCAGCGATTTTACGAAGTTGTATAGATGGCGCCAGTAGGCGAAAACGCGAGCTCCATCTACATTGTTCATTAAAATCAATCTTTCTTTTCAAACATGCATTTCAAAGGGTGTTTCCATATTTTTGTCCAACCCCTGTATATAACTATGTGAAAAATGTTCATTTTAAGTTTAGAATAACAACGATTTCAAAAATGAAACAATATAGCGAGACATTTGAATTTTTGTGGTTAAGTGTAAACAAAATACACGCGTTATATCTATTTTTTATGCTGTTGTGTCATTTTTTAGAGAAGGCAACCAGGAAATATATGTTGAATTTTAATTTAAAAATAAATATTTTTTTAATGTCAAGTTATGGAAGGTGCTAGAAAAAACTTGTACATAGTAATCTGATTTTTTAAAGTTGACAGCGACAGTTGCAATATTTCAATACGTACAGTGGTGGTCAAAAGTTTCCGGCCAGCAAATGTTTTTTGTTAATTTGTAAGTATAAGCATATGAACAGGAATCTCAAACTGATACTCATACATTTTATTGACATAATAGTTAGGAACGTATTCTAACTCAGCTAAAATTTCAAAAAAATGCAAGAAGTGTGAAAAAAACGTTCCAGAGACGTATTTTAACAGTACGTGTGACTAATACGTATTAGCCACACGTTCGCTAATTTATTTCCGAAGATTTTCTGTTGGATTAATCTCGGGCGTTTGGGTTGGCTATTTCAAAAGCGGTGAATTTTTGAGCTAATGCCATTGCTTGTTGAGTTTGCATACATTTATTAAATCATTATCATGTAAAAAAAATAGTTGAGACCATAATTTTTTCTTCAATAAGGCAGCAAATAGTCTTGCAAGATATCCTTATACATTGCATCCTTCATCTTTCCAAGGATTTCAAATAACGGATCAACACTTTTTGAATAAATTACTCCACACATTATAATGTATGTTCCACCATGCTTCATTGTAAGAAAACATGTGTCGAATCATATCGTTTATAGTTAGGTCATCGGACGTAGTGCCTGCCGTTACTCCAAAAAAAGTTTGAAATTAGATTGATAGAAAGATTTTTTCTAGTTTTCACTTGACCAGACTTTGTGTTCCATAGACAATGTCAGCCAGGTACGTTGGTATTTCTTTTTACATCTGAAAAATTTTTAACACCGACTCTTTCATAAAATCATGCATCACGTCAGCATCTTGATACGGCTGACTAACTTGTTTCAGCAATATTTTCATTCCGTAAATCTCGGTATATTGCAACGGCATTTTTATGCGAGTCATCAACTGTTTTTCCCCTGATGATTCCTTTCTCAAAATAGTCATTTTCCGATGTCTTCCGAACGTCGGAAAGTCCTGAATCCCATGGCCATCTTCATGTAATTTTAAAATATCATTTACAGTCTGTTTTACCGACCGATAGCTTTGCCACAATATCTCCAGAAAATTGGCCCTTTAGCGCCAACCTGATCACTCATTGATGAACAATAATTGTTAAACTTTTCATTTTTATATTTAAACTATACTATTCACTTTGATTCGCTCACAAACGCAACAAAAACACTTCACTGATAGAAAAAAAAAAACCAAGGAATGATGAGTGGCCGGAAACTTTTGCACACATGAATTTCGAATTCTGCCCCTTACCATGAAGTGTTTTCAGTATCCAATCAAAATGATCACGTGGTTAGAGGACATTCACATATTCCTAACTTTTGAAACAAGTTTTTATATATATAGATAAAAAATAGATACAAAATGTATGTAAATACTGCACCTGTGCAATTGACATTTATCCAATATAAATGAAAATATTGCACAAACCTATGAATAATTACAACATATTTTTGATAACTTTGAAATAATTCTATTCTTATCTAAGAGCTTAGAGATAATCTCGAGATAATTAAAAATAACTGTAAAATTTTCCATTTAAAAAATCCCGAAAACTACTAAAATGTAAATAAAGAATATTTAAGACTATTTCAATTAACTTTATTTTTCTGAAAAAAAAAAAATACGTGTGGCACTCGGGGACTGCCGCGGTAAAGTTATTGCATAGCATTTTTTATCAACTTATGCAAAAATACCGCGTCAATGTCTGCCGAAGTCTACCGAAGGATACCGTGCCGAAGTCTGACGAACTGAAACGACGTTAGCCGGAGTGTTAGGATTTTTTCTCGTTACGGAATTTTTAGATTAGGTCGCCGCGCTCAAAGCCCGCGATAAAAGCTATGCAATAGCTTAATAAATTACCAAACAAAATTTGGTCGCGCTACGAAAATTAGATCGCGAGTTATAAGCATTTTAAATTTTTCTACCCTCACCGTGGGGTGTCTCCTGTCACCAAAAATTAACAGTCTCATAATAAATTACCAAACAAAATTTGGCCGCGCTACGAAAATTAGATCATAAGAAACATAAGTTTGAGACTTGATATCCTAATATCTGAAAAATACCGCGTCAATGTCTGCCGAAGTCTACCGAAGGATACCGTGCCGAAATTTGCCGAACTGAAACGACGTTAGCCGAAGTGTTAGGTTTTTTCGTTACGGAAGTGTTAGGTTTTCTCGTTACGGAATTTTTAGATTCGGTCTCTGCGCTCAAAGCCCGCGATAAGAGCTATGCAATAGCTTAAAAAAAATAAACAAATAAATAAACTCATGTTTTCAATGAAGGAAACCAGTATTAATAAACTGTTGAAAACTATTAAATACATAACAAGTGTTTGGAATAATTGTCCATCATACTTAGAAAAAATTCACTGATGTGTAATAAATTTGTCTAAAATTTTGTAAACATAGATTCCCATAAATTTTTTTTAATGTATTTTCTTAAATAAAAAATTTAATTTACCATTGCATGCTGTCGAAACGATAATTATTCTTGTTGAAGGCTTAGGGAAACACATAAGCAACTTAAGAAAAAAAATATCTTTTGATGAAAAAAGCAAAACAAAACATGTGTATCTTTAAAATCAAATTATTTGCATTTTCCCCCAAAATATTTTATATCTATGGACACTTTATTTATAGACTCTTAACATTTTTAGCCAAAATTTTATTTTTATTTTAGGGAAAAATGAGTTATTACATATACAACCCTTGGCAAAAAGTTTCCGATCATTACATCAACACTACCATCTTTTGTAAGAAAAGATTATTTATTCTCACTGCATAAAAATGAAATGACTATTAGCGATAATACATTTCTGTTACATATAATGAACAAAAATATGCAATAAAGAAAAATCACCATTCATCAATTTATAAACAGAAAAATTGTGATTGAAATTTAAGCACCAAAGAAAAAATTATCCGATCAAGCTTTGATTCGGAAAAAAATAACCGATCACTGTAATTATATATTTCGTAAATCCACTTTTATTTCGGATAACAGTCGAAATTGTTAGTGGATTGGACTCATTAAGTGTAAGGGTAAAGTAATGAGTGTAAAGATTTTTACACTCATTGGGAGCAACTTCACCCCAGCATTCCCTTATAGCTTTACGTAAGTTCTATGGCATTTGTAATTCAAAGAAAATCGATTTTTCTTTTTAATATTTTTTACATATTTTCGATGGGATTAAGATCCGGACTATTGGACGGTCACGTCTTGGTTTGAATTGGTATATTATAGGGATGCACCGAATAGTGATTTTGGCCGAATACCGAATGCCGAATATTCGGGCGACAGGTGAACCGAATACCGAATATTCGGCTGGCCGAATAGTAATTGTTGGGCCGAATACCGAATATTCGGCCAACCAAATAGTTAACTATTCGGCCGAATACCGAATATTTGGCTTTCCAAATACTTTTTATATTTCAAAGTTTAAAGGTATTAAAATATTACTTTTTAAAACAATTTTACATCTTTATATATAAAAATCTTCTGTGCGTGTGTATGTAATTGAACTCCTCCTAAACGACTGGACCGATTTTGATGAAATTTTGTGTGTGCGTTCCAGTAGATTCGAGAATGGTTTAGATTCACATTTCTTCGAAATTGATTCAGTACTTTTTTAGTAATTAGGCAAAAACTAATAGTTAGTGATTTTTCGCTAATTAAAAGTGCTATATATATTAAAGAAAGTCAGGATTTCGTATTAATAATAGCACAAAATGATCTACCGAACCAAAAATCTTTAAAATTGGGTTAAAAATACTTCTTATAACATCGAGTGCCGCTTAAAATGGATTTTCGAAAATTCCACCCCTAAGATGAGTAGAAAAAAGAACGAACTTTTAAAAAATTCCATAAAAATCGGCTTTTGTAGTTATTTTTCAACTGATAACATATTTTAGTGCATTTTTTCATTCTGAATCGTATAATACTTAGCAAATTCGTTTAAATCCAGTAGTTCGTGAGATAATTCACATTTTCCTAATTTGGCGATGTCTTTGGCGCAAAAATTTGAAATTTTCAATGCTCATCTTTATATATAAAAATCTTTTGTGCGTGTGTATGTAATTGAACTCCTCCTAAACGACTGGACCGATTTTGATGAAATTTTGTGTGTGCGTTCCAGTAGATTCGATAATGGTTTAGATTTACATTTCGTCGAAATTGATTCAGTACTTTTTTAGTAATTAGGCAAAAGCTAATAAGTGATTTTTCGCTAATTAAAAGTGCTATATATATTAAAGAAAGTCAGGATTTCGTATTAATAATAGCACAAAATGATCTACCGAACCAAAAATCTTTAAAATTGGGTTAAAAATACTTCTTATAACATCAAGTGCCGCTTAAAATGGATTTTCGAAAATTCCACCCCTAAGATGAGTAGAAAAAAGAACGAACTTTTAAAAAATTCCATAAAAATCGGCTTTTGTAGTTATTTTTCAACTGATAACATATTTTAGTGCATTTTTTCATTCTGAATCGTATGATACTTAGCAAATTCGTTTAAATCCAGTAGTTTGTTGTTTGTGAGATAATTCACATTTTCTTAATTTGGCGATGTCTTTGGCGCAAAAACTTGAAATTTTCAATGCTCATCTTTATATATAAAAATCTTCTGTGCGTGTGTATGTAATTGAACTCCTCCTAAACGACTGGACCGATTTTGATGAAATTTTGTGTGTGCGTTCCAGTAGATTCGAGAATGGTTTAGATTCACATTTCTTCTAAATTGATTCTGTACTTTTTTAGTAATTAGGCAAAAACTAATAGTTAGTGATTTTTCGCTAATTAAAAGTGTTGAATAAGTTCGATGAGTAGAGTGCGGACGGAATTTCCGAGCAGTCTAAGGCGCCAGATTTAAGCTGAGCTTCTTGAAGAAAGAGATCGCGTGTTCGAACCCCACTCGTGACAAACGTGTATGCTTTACAATAATATTTCCTGTAGTATAATTTTGATTAACCGACTTCAGAAAATCGTTAACTTTTAACTAAAAAGAGAAAAATAAGCTTTTCTATCAAAATTGAGCCGACTTCAAAAAATACTGAAGAGTGAAAAATAATTTCCTTACATAATTGTAATAAGAAATTAAATTAAGAGCGCAGTGTATATCGTGCGTATTACCATATTTACGTACATTTATTTGATTTTCTGGAGTCGGTGGCAAGAAGGACAACGCCTGTCGGTGACAGGACAACGTCTGTCGGGTCCGCTAGTAATATTTAATAAAAGAAACTTACATTCTGATAAACAAGGGTGTTTTATAAGAAAATTTAGTAATGAAAAAAAGTCTGCCTTTAGTTATTTAAGAAGCACAATTATGAGACTTTTTGAATTAATAAAATTTTAAATTTCATGGTTTCTTCTACGAATTAAAACAAACATTTTAAAATCAAAGAGAAATAATGAAAACATGGATGAAGTAAAACTTTACAGTCTCTAATTGTCCTTTTTCAATAACTCAAGGCAGATTTTTTTCAATATAAAGTACAAATACTTTCAACTTAATTCTGAATAAAGGAATATCTAGCTCATAGTTCTTTTCATATGAATGATGGCATTTTCCACCCTTCCCATCATATCATATTTTACAGAAATCAAAGCATGCAAGTTGAAAATACAGTACGGTATCTTATTTATTGTTAATGCAACAAACGAAAACATAAGTTTGATCTAAAGTGAGATGAAATACAATGTATTTATGAGTCAATAAGTTGATTATGATTTCATGAACAAAAATTGCCTTGATAACTATTAGTTTTAGTATTAAAAAAAAAATCTGCTCAATAATCTTACTCAAAAGTTTTTCTTTCTTGTTTAAGGTCTTCTATTTGGGAAAAGCAAGAAACAGAATATTTACTAAACAAAATTTAGGAACTTGCATTCGCACATCATTTATTCTTAAGGAGAATCCTAATAAATCACCATTTTAATTCTTCTCATGGTTAATTTTCTTAAGTTATACTTTATAAACAACAAATAAATAATGTAAAAACATTCTATTTTATTTAAATATGACTTTCTTTAGTTATTTTAAATATATTTATAAATTGACAGTTAAAAGTTGAAATTGTGAAAAGTTTTTAAAAATGTGTTTTAAAAGGTTTCATTGAATATATAAGATTTGGCCGAATACTTTGATATTCGGCTAAACCGAATATTCGGCAGGCCGAATAGTTTGATATTCGGCCAAGCCGAATATTCGGCTGAACCGAATGTTTTGATATTCAGCCTAACCGAATATTCGGTAACATGGCCGAATAGGCCGAATACCGAATAGATACCGAATATTCGGTGCATCCCTAGATATTACCTACATTTTGTAGAAATTTCTTCATTGATTTGGTGCGTTGGGGAGCTAATTGTCATCTTGAAATAAGAAGTCATTTTGATTTCCGAACTATTGATCGATGCTGGGAATAAAAAAATCCACTAAAATGTCAATGTAAACTTCAAAGCTTACTGTACATAACACAATACGCAACTTGCCGACGCCTTGTGATGTAATACAACTCCAAACTGCAAATGTAAGTGAAAATTTAGTCTTCGTATTGATACATTTATCATTGAACTTTTCACCAACTCTCCTCCAAACAAATGTTCCACAGTCATCACTTTTACCGATAGATATGCGAAATTCATTGCTAAAATAACTTTATTTCATGTATCAAATGACTAGTGCACATGTTTTTTTACACCATTCCAGGCGCTCCTTTCTATGCTTCTTTATCATGTAAGATTTTGTTTTCATTTTACAAGATTTAAATCTTGCTACATTTAGATGATTACGTACTGCGGTCACATGCCTTTATGTTATACTGAGACCATTCGGAATCAAGTTGTTTTGAGGTTGCTTGCCGCTTTCTTTTCGATATTTTCACAAGTTTTTTTTTTCCTTTCTAGGTATTGACATTCGTGGTCGTTTACTTCTAGTTAAATTTTCCACGCTATTAGTCAATTGATATTTTTTCCAAATGTCGCATACTGTACTTTGAGCACAATTTCATAAATCAGTCATTTTTCATTGTGAATTTACTTCTTCTAATAATTAAATCATGCGGATTTTTAAATCGCGAGACAGGTTTTTCACACAAGTCATTTTCCAGCACTTCAGAGCTGCTTTTGATTTCGCAATTGGAAGATTTCTTCTTTTAAATAGGATTCATATATCATACGCATGCGCAGGCATTCTAATCTATCTTCAATATGCAAATTTCAATCTTTTTTCCTCAGTGATCGATTACTATTTTCCAACTTCGATCTTGATCGGATATTTTTTTCCTCACGAGGAAACATTTTTGCCTGCATTATAATTATAAATTATATGATTGCAATATTGAATTCACTTTTTATTTATATTTTATTATTCTTTCTTTTATTTGGCATATTGCAAAACGTTCCTATGCTCTTGAATCGCGAAGTATACGCTTCGAAATACAAAACTCATAAACTTGATAACAGTGATCAGAAACTTTTTGCCAAGGGTTGTATATATAATTTTTGTTTGCGTTTTAACTTCTTTTCATTAATGCAGCAGGGATTTTTTTTATGTGAAAGCCCATTATTTTTATTATTTTGTATTTTAAATTCTTAAAATGCTTTAATTTTAATTTATTTGTAAAAATTAAAAACAAGTTATACATTATTTTAAAGGTCATAAAATATTGCATTCAAATATCACTAATTTCAAAATTTTATCCATTCATAAATATGTACCAACTCTTGTCAAAAGAGAATAATCTCAAATTAATAAGAAAATTATTTCTGTAACTTTCCACCATTAAAATAAAATGAAAATGGATAAAACGTAATGTTTTACAAATGTAATTTTAGAAATAATACAGTCGAACCCCGTTATAACGAACTTCAAGGGACCGAAGTTTTTGTTCGCTATATCCGGTTGTTCGCTATATCCGAACCTTTAAAAAATGTTAGAGCTTACAAAATATGTATATAATTACCTGATAACTATATGTTCAATAATCACTTATTAAAAAAAAAACGTAAATTCATTAAGATATGATCATTAATGAATTAAATTGACTAAAATTGATAATATTAAACTGGCACAATACTTAATAAATTAACTAAAAAGGAAGACAAATAGAAATACAGTAAAGCGCCGATAATCTAAACATTCGAGACCAACCCTAGTTCGGATAAATGTTGGGATAAATCAGCAGACAATTTAAAGACTGATCCTGACTATACTAAAATCTGACTACACTTTATCCAGACTTAGGATGAGTAACACTAATTATTGGCGCTTTAAAAATTGTTTTATTTTTATTTTGTTTGTTTACTGTTTTTTTTTTTTTAATTTCCCTTTTTTTCATCATCTTGTGAACTCCAGAGAGTATAATTTAAGGAAAAAAGCTTTTGATTATTGCTTGCTTTTTAAATGTTCTTTTCAATGCTGCCATGTCTCGAATTATTCTTAAATACATTAGTTAAATAAGTTAGCTTAAATGCTTTGCATATTTGCTATGACAGGAGAATAAAAAAAAAAAAAAAATCGAGTGGTCGTGATCACAGCTGTAGGATGGATACCATAAAAGAGAAAGAATGCAGGTCTTACTTCTCTTTAATAAATAGACATAGTTAATTTGCACCATGTTTTACTAGCCGGTATGCATTTTCTTATAAAATTCGAGTCGAAATTTTTTTTTTCACATCAGCAGAAAAGAAAAAAGAGAAAAAAAAAATCATGGTCGCCTAGAAAAACAGTTCGTTATAACCGATCCTTAAAATTCCGGAGGTTCGCTATAAAAGGCTTAAAATAGCATTAAATATAATAGGTAAACAGCGGGACCAAAATTTTCGTTCGTTATATCCGGGCGTTTGTTATAAACCGGGTTCGCTATAATGGGGCTCGACTGTACAATTAACATTGCTTCTCCAGTGAAAAAGGTCCTTAAAACTTGAGATGAAAACTTGATCAATGATCTGTTAAAAATTATTGCGCTTAGCACATAAAAAACATACTTCTAATAATTCTACATCGTGTTTTTAGAAAAAAGTCTTTGAAGAGTAACAGATTTATCGAAGAGTTTTGTTTAGAAATTCTGATTTTACAATTTTTTTAAAATGTAGTTTATTATTCAAGAAAAAAAAATCGAAATTTGTCCTTTTTTTCGTTACTCAAAAAATTTAAATTTATCAAACATGTTACATAAATGTATTCTTGATAATCACCCAATACAAAATGAATAGTAAATATTTAATCTGTAAAATAAAATTGTATAGCTTGAAAATCCCGAATTTACATATTGATAAAAAACCGTTTTAAATTACAGAAATTTACTGGTGCTTCTTTCTTAAAAACAAAAACTAAAATTCTACATAAATAAGCACTATTTTTGAGAATGTTTGCTTATGCTTTAATTTATATTCATTATTCCTAAGTTTATTAAATTGTTAAATAATTATCTTCTTTCGCTACTAAATTTTAAGTATATTTTAGTTTTAAGTAAAAGGGAAAAAATATGGAGAAGTTATACAATCTGTACTAATATACAGCAATAAAAAATATATATATACTATCATGAAAAAATCTGTCAGAAATGATCGCCTAAACACGTTATCGATTAGTAATAGCATGTAATATACAATTATGCACATAAATGTCACTTAGGGAATGATTTAAAAATAGAAATTGTACCAAATTAAAAATTTGCAGCAGAAATACCCCCATTATTTACATCATGTTGGGTTTTTTTAAATTTTACCTTCAGGTACTAAAAGAGATGTTGTTTCAAATATATTAAAAATTATGGATGCTTAAAATTCGGAATTCCTGACGTTAAATTAATTTATAATCATTGTAAAACAAATTGTAATGCTGGTAGTTTTTGAATAACAAATAAAAAACAACTTGATGGTATTCAGGTGCAAATTTTCAATACTTTATTTGAATCTTCTAGAATTTGATTTGCGTTAAAAATTCGCGTGTCAAATGTTAAAACTAGTAATATTCTTTTAAATGTATTTTTTGTTTCATTTTAAAAACAAATATGATATGTAAGACAATTTTTTAAAATCTGAAATCGATATCCAGAGGCTTCAAATAAGCAAATTCACAATTACAGCTTATTCCTTCAAGTAGGTTTTGAATTATAGGTTACATGCTTCTTCAAGTATTCAAACCTAAAAAAATGAAAGACACATTAGATGTTCCAAATTTTAATCATAGTTCTTAGTTTGCATAGTTCTTAAACTACTTCGCAAAATAGCTATTCAAAAAATCTATTTCATACTTGAAGCAATAATGTGTTTAAAAAAAAAATAAAAAAAGATACTAAAATTAGTGGTTAAAAAGTTAAAAGTTTGGTATTACGTCTGCATGTAGACAATCTATATCCAAAATATAAGCATAATTATCATCGTTATTACTAATCGATTGGGTTCCATCATATATTTATAAGATGATTTGTGATAGCGTTTGTAAGAATTGGTAAAATTCTTTTCAAGATTGCACATAAACAATGCACCAGTTTAACAAAGATTGCATTATCATATTCTTTTTTTGATACAAATTTGCTCATATAATCTTAAATTTAACTTCAGATAATAAAAAGTAATTCAGAAATCATCCATTTAAAAAAAAATCTTTCATATTGAAAAAAATCTTAAGCAACAATTCTTTTTCAGAATAATCCGATTACTTTTGTGTTTCCTTCAAGAAAAGTCATTAATCTTAACATAAAATCCTGATTAGGGATCTGTTAAAAGCTATTAAATTTAAGCATATGAAAACATGTTTGGAATAATAATTCGCAATAATTAATAATGTGTCATTGATGAGCAATAGAATTTCCTAAAAGTTCCATTAAACGATTTTGCTTTTACATTTAAAAATAAATAGAGATAAATATTTTTTTCCCTTTGCACAAAAAGTCGATTTGTCATTTCGTGTTAAAAAAAATGTGTACGTAAAAATAAATATGTTAGTAATTACCTAAAGGATAAAAAAGCACTTTTGATAAAGGACAAATAAATAATTAAACCCTTATTCGTAAAAAAAAAGAAAAAAAAATATTGGTATAACACATAAATTAACTGATTTGCATTTTCATAAAAAAATACAATTCTAGAAATATACTCAGTTTCTACTTTTAAAAATGAATTCTACTGCTAATGCAGGAGAAAAAAATAGCACAAGTATTTTAGATTTTTTTTTTTTTTTTTTGCATTTTAATTACTTTTGATTAACACCAGTCAATGTTTAAAGTAAAAATCATTAATTACTATTACTATATTTCTTCAAGTTTTGATAAATATTTAAATTGTAATCTCTAAAAAAACATAAAGAAAATTGATACAGTCTGCATAAATATACATAAATATTGCATCAATTTAAAAATAATACTAAAATTATTGGCTTGAATTTATAAATTCATTTTATTATAAAAAAACTCATTGTTAATAAAAAATAAATTTCAAATCTTACAATGTGAGATAAAAGAAAAAAAAATTGAATGCTGATAAAATGTAAATCAAGTTTTTGTTTAAAGAATAATCAAATTAACTTTGTGCCTTCTTTCAAGAATACACTTTAAACTTACGATAAAAAGTTGATTAATGTTC
Organism: Maratus speculifer; assembly: GCA_964019185.1. NCBI lineage: Eukaryota > Metazoa > Arthropoda > Arachnida > Araneae > Salticidae > Maratus > Maratus speculifer. The sequence continues at coordinate 19,256,203 of OZ025297.1, read as the reverse complement.
TGTTAAAAAACGACTAAACTAAAGCACATAAAAGCAGGTTTGAAATAATTATTTATCATACTTAATGAAAGATCATTGATAAGTAATAGATTTTTCTAGTTCTGTTTATCCACTTTGCTTTTACATTTTAAACTTTTTTAGGCTTGCATATTCTATAGGATATACATCTTTACATTTTTTTTCACATATATAAATAATTTAAAAAAAAGATAAATTAGTGTAAATGAACACAGTAAAAAATGAAGACCCAAATTGGGTTGAAAGATTTCTGGGTATAGGTAATTTTCCTGAAATGGTACAGTAAGGATTCCAAAATGGTAGAGTATTGTTCCCAAAATAGATAACCCAAAATGGTTCAAAACAGAGCAGATCTTTATTAACATTAAATTAATTTAAAATTTCTGAGGTATAATGTGTATACTATCTAAGATATTTTAATTGTTTTAATGTCATTAAAACTCAGACTTATTTAAAACGATTTTGTGCTACAAACTGAACTTTCCAAATTGGAACATTTCTGTACCCAAAAATCTTTTAACCCAATTTGGGTCTTCATTTTTTACTGTGAAACTTAACAGAAAGTGGAGCTAAACAAAATAGCAATTTATTTTTCATAGCGCTTCAGTTAGTGAGCTACGTGATACATAAAAACTGTGTGCAGCAGAAATGTTCGAAATGTACAAATTTGAAAGCTTAAATAATTTTTCTGTGCCTTAAGATACCATTTGTAGAATTCATTAGCATTAAAAAATTATTAAATATATATTTATTTTATGTTTTGCAATGTTTTTGCAATACAAAAAGTAAAATTAAATTAAAAAAAATCCCTGTCGGCTTGGCCTATAGGCGGAGGTAGATTTCGAAGAGTGCTCATTTCAAAAACAAAAAATAAAATATGATTAGAGATAAACCCAGTTTAACAATTTTCTTTGGCCGCTTTTGAAAAATATTTAATTTATTTTTATGTAAGAACTGGTTTTTATCAAAATCATCTTAAGCGAAATTCGGCTCAAATGCCCATTTTGACAACATATTTTGAAATATATTCTGACTTTATAATTAAAAGATTGACCAATACGCAAATTATATAGTTCCTAAATAACAAAAAACTGTCAATTGAATGCTTTTGAGAGCAAAATCGAATTTAAAAATGCGTCATAAAATAACCAATTTGTTATTTGAATACATCCTCAATTCTTAAATCAGGATCGCTTTGGGAAATTTTGTGCGAAGTGCTCACTTTGAAAGCTTTAAATATATATACATTTAACCTTTATGAAAAAACTGACCAATACGGCATATTACACAGTTCCTAAATAACAAATAACAATCAATGGAAAGCGTTTGAAAGCAAAATTGAATTTAAAAATCAGTCATAAAATAACCAATTTGTTATTTTAATACATCCTCAAATCTTAAATCATGATCGCTTTGGGAAATTTTGTGCGAAATGCCTACTTTGACTGCTTTTTAAAGATATATATTTAGCCTTTATCAAAAAATCGACAAATTCTCACATTATATAGTTCCTAAATAATAAAAAACTGTCAATTGAATGCGTTTGAGAGCAAAATTGAATTTAAAAATGAGTCATAAAATAAACAATTTGTTATTTGAATACATCCTCAATTCTTTAATCATGATGGATTTGGGAAATTTTGTGCAAAGTGCCCATTTTGGCAGCCTTTTTTGAAATATATTCTGCCTTTATCAAAAAACTGGCCAATCCGTCACATTATATAGTTCCTATATAAGAGGACCTGCGTTTGAGAACAAAATTGGATTTAAAAATGACTCAGAAAAAACGCAATTTGTTATACTTCCTCAATTTTTCAATCACTATTACTTAGGGAAATTCTGTTCAAAATGCCCTTTTAGGCAGCCTTTTTTGAAATATATTCTACCTTTATCAAAACACTGGCCAATATATCACATTATATACTTCCTAAATAAGAGGATCTGCCATTTGGATGCGTTTAAAATCAAAAATGAATTTAAAAATGAGTCAGAATATAAGCAGTTTGGATTTGAGATTTTTTTCTCAAACTCCTATTTTTGTTTAATTTATTTTTGATATAAGAATTGGTCCTATGAAAAACTTGTTAATATGAAAGTTGTAGATATTATTGAGAAGATGTAAAATAAATATAATTAGACTTTATTGCTTAAGAATTGAGTAAGTTATGGATTTTTTCTTTTTCCTTCCCCCTTTTTCTTTTCGTTTTTAATTTTTTTCATCGGTAAAAATTGGTCCTATCAAAAACTTGTAAATACAAAAGTTTTAGATAATGATGAGTACATTTCTAAAAAATTTAGTTGGATTTGATATCTTGAGAATTGACTTGATTGCTTAAGAATTGAGTAAGTTATGGATTTTTTCTTTTTCCTTCCCCCTTTTTCTTTTCGTTTTTAATTTTTTTCATCGGTAAAAATTGGTCTTATCAAAAACTTGTAAATACAAAGGTTTTAGATAATGATGAGTACATTTCTAAAAAATTTAGTTGGATTTGATATCTTGAGAATTGACGAAGTTATGAATTTTTTTCTCCCAAAAACCCTGTTTTTTTCGCCCCTTGAGCCCACTTTTAACTTTATCAAAAATCTGTCAAGCATAAACTTTTAGCCCATTTTTTAGAAGTAATATAAACTTTAAACGGATTCGATATCTATTTTAATTTGGAAGTTATCGCGTTTTTTCGGTTTTCACAACCCCCCCTATTTCCACCCCCTTGTTCCGATTTTGCCCCTTAACGAACTCGACCGAGATTTTATGCCCCTTGATTTTATGTAAAAATTTGATGAAAATCTGAGCATAATTATGGAAGTTATCGTGTCTAGAAGAAAGTGAAATATATATATATATATATACGTATATATATATATATATATATATAAACTTTTTTACTGATGGTAGTTTTGGGGTCTAGAAGTCATGATCGGTGTAGATTTGCAAATTTTTTTCAGAAATTCCAACATGGGAGAGAATGCAATAGGTAGTATTTCATACAAAATCTACCTGATATTTCATACGAAATCTACCTAAAAAATTGCGATTTCCTCAATATATCTATCTTAAGAAGTAATTCATGGATCTTCATCAAACTTCAGATTCAGTTAGATCTTCATATAATTTGGTGGTGTTTGTATTTTAACATGATTCGCCGACCAGGTGACGTGGCTATGCTGAATTTTGTACGATTTCCTCAATAACACTGCATCAAGAACTAATGCATGAATTTTGATCAAACTTTAGATTCAATATATCTTTATAAATATTGGTGCTTATTATATTTTAGGGTAAATCGGCCAACATAAGGCGCTTCTATGGTGAATTTGGCATGAATTTTGCAATAGCTACATCTCAAAAGCTAATGTACTAGTTTTCATCTAACTTAGGATTCAGTTAGATATTGAGACAAGTTTCTGCTGATTAAGTTTTGGCGCCAATCGATCAATATGCGACGCTGTTAACTTTATTTTTGCAGGATTTACATGACTTTAGAGATAATCAAAGCTGAAGAAATAAGAAAGAAAAATCAAGAAAAGGGAATTTAATATCATTATAAACCTCATGATGGGTATAAATTGACATTCACGTTTGGCATTGTGAAAGCGAATTTGAAGTATTAACATGTATGTGATAGAAAAAAGTTTTGGGATTGCCACATTCGACTAATTTATTTTGGAATCAGCCAATGAAAAAAAAAATCAATACATGTTCTTTTGCAATGCTGCTATCTATTGATAAATACAATAAGTTATATAGTAAACTGTATAATTATATAATAAATTATATAATAAATGTATAAAAAATTCGTCTTATTCCATAAGCTACAATCTTATTTATGTTTTCTATAATGATAAGAATTTTGTATAGTATTTCTTAAATTTGAATAATAAAAGATATGATTTTGATGCCTTCTATTCAGTTTGTATTTCATATCTAAATCGCGTGTCATACTTATTTTTAAATGCAGGAGAACATATTTAGCAAAGTTGAAATTCAGCATCATGAAAATGTACTTTATGAATCCACCGAAAAGATCTTCGTTTATTGAATGTAAGTGCTCGATGTAAAATCCATTTTTAAGATTCAGTGTGTAATCCAGGAAACTTTCTGACAAATGTTTATTCAATGGAGGAAAGTTTAAAGAATTAGAAAGTTCAAAAGCAATGTTACATTAAAGTAAATGCAAAGTATGAGATTTGAAATACGTATTTCAATAAAAGAATCATGTTGTGTTAAAATGTAATATGTATTTACAGGGTGTCCAGCAAATAACACCCTGATTTCAAAATTAAATTTCTCAAAAACAAAGATAAATGCGGTAAACGGTTTTTTCATTAGGAAAGCTGAAAAATCTTATACAGAAATTTCAAACAGTGAATATTTTGAAAAAATTGCGTTCTGATTGCATAGAAGGCTTTGATTTGACATTTTTCTTGTTTTAGATTGCCTGCAGAGAAATAATTTTTCAGCTTACAGTGCAATATTTTAAAGATTTTTCGAAGTAAATTTTTAGAATTTCGAAATTTCAAAAATTTAATTTAAAAAAACTATGAAATATGGCACTTTAAGACGAAAAACACATTCTCTGGCAGCAATCTAAAGCAAGAAAAATGTCAAATCAAAGCATTCTTTGCAATCAGAAGACAATCTTTTCAGAATATTTACCGTTCGAAACATTTGTATAAGATTTTTACAGCTTACCTGATAAACAAACCGTTTACTGCATAATTCTATTGATCTTTGTTTTTGAGAAATTTAATTTTGAAATCAAGGTGTTATTTGCTGGACACCCTGTATGTTATTCTTTCAAATATTGAACATACAGACGCCGTGTCAAAATAAATACTGTACCATAATGCTGTATTCGTACAAAATCCCACATTATGCTGAAAAATGCTAAATAAAATTAATTTTTGTAAGCATCTATTTCTCCCATTTCTAAACTGTAAATTAAAAATAGTTTATAATGTACCGTGATAAATTATATATATATATATTTTTAGTTATTCTTTAGTAATAATTCCATAATATATTTTTAATCGTCTTTTATCCGTAAATGTGTTATTTAAAAATGTTAGACATGTTAAAAAAAATAATATAAGAACGCAAATAATAGGTTATGATGCGTTTCAGGTTTAAAAGCGTAATAATATGAGAATAATGAAACGGTTTTTTTAAACACAAAATTACAGTATCCCAATAGTAGATTAAGGGGTTTTATTTCGTTATCAAAACAATTTTATGATAGTTTTATGATAGACGCATAGATTATGTAGTTAGTTATTGCCCTAAAGTTGGTATACAGCAAGTTGACAGTTAGATTGTACTTCGTGATGGAATGCTAGCTAATATTTGATACTGTCATTAAGTATATAAGTATCAATATCATAATGTTAAATCCCAATTAAATTCTATGTAATTCTTAAGCATTCATAATTATTTCCATCAACTTTACAACATGCATCGAGCCTGTTCGAAACATTTTGATATACCGTTTAGAAGAAATTACAATTTGCATTAATGTTTTTAATTCATCTATTACAAATCCTTTCGTTTCGTCAATTTGCATCAACTTGTGTCTTTTGCAATAAATGGTCAGAAATGCCGAATGAAAAATATGAAAAGCGATATGAAATGTAATATTAAGGGAAATAAAAAATATTTGAGCGCCATCTGCACTTACTGGCCTTTTCAGTTTCCCAAAAATATTTAAACCCCCAACACAAACTTCTGAAAACACATAAAATATTTAATAACTTAAGATATCCAACTACACGGTGAAAGAATTGATATATAAAAGGTTTGAATTGAAATTGGTGAAAGAATTTAGTGTCAAGAGAATTTAATAGTAAAAGAATTATAATTCTGCATTATTCTTAAAGTAGTCTTATTTATAATTATTTAGGTTTAGAAGAATTTTTTTGAATAAAGAATCGTAATGTCGTCGTTAATAAAAAAGAAAGTAAAAAATAAAAATAATATTGCCCAGTTAAACTGATGGCATTGTGCTCACAAGCTACGCATACTACTTGTACATTACAGCCTTATATTTTCAAGGGTTAATTCTGTTCGAAAAACACATTAAGAAAGGGAAACAGCTCTCTCCTTTCTTCTTTTTTATACTTAATCATTGAACTTCCTAATCTATCAAGGACAAGCTTTATCATAAAAAAATCTAAATCCAAAATTCAGAGCAAATCGGATAATTCTTAATAAAAACCCATTTAGCATTTATATAATTTAAGAGGAGTTATTCCCCTCTTTTATACTTAACCATTAAACTTCCAAAACTATTCAGAGATTTGAAAGAAATCTGACAATTCTGCTTGAAAAATCCATTTATACAAGTTGAGGGGAGGGGCATTAGAACCCCCGTTCCCCCTGTTTATACTTATTCAATGAACACCTAATAACAACCACGGACTCGCCTCATCAGAATGATCCTATATCTAAATTTTGAACGAAAACTGTTAATTCTGTATGAAAATCCCGTTTATATCAATTAAGGGGAGGGGCATGAGCCCCCCATTCCCCCTCTTATACATATCGAATGAACTCCAAAACTAATCAGGGAAGCGCCTTGTCAGGATATACCTACATACAAAATTTCAAGTGGATCGGATATTTTTATCATGAGTTATCGCGTTACGCACGAACGTACATACAGAACGGACGGGCACATAAGCTCTTAGGCTATGATAGCCTGTGAGCTAAAAAATACAAAATGGGCAGACGAAAATTATCAGGTATGAACAAAACCGAATCTTAAGAAAGGCAGCATATGAAAGATCGTCTTTTAAAGCAAAATAAACGAGGTCTGATTATCGAGCCCACCGATTACGGAATATGCAACAATCACGATTAGGTTTTGAAGCCCATGATTATTTTAATATATAGAATTTATTTATATGTCTTAAATTTTAGACTTTGAAAAAAAAAACATTTTCTAAATGTGTGTTGTCATGTGTTAAATTACACATTTTTTAAAGCAAATGGTTATTTGTTTACACCAAATAGGTGTTACTTAATGTAGTGTACCTTCCATAATTTTGCATTCTTCTCAAATGAAATAGCTGAAAAAATATCCTCTTTAAATTTCTCAATTGGTGACTATTTGTATGTTAAAATTAAATATGATTTTTCTGAAAATAATTTTGCTTGGGCGCATTCACAAGGTAAAATATTTAGCTTAGCCGTATAAACGATTTGTTATACTTAACAAAGAATTTTAACATCATTATTGTTTTATTCTTTAACGCAAGTAAAAATGAACAATGCACATTGAGAAATATAATGAAAACCAGCATTAATCCCGTTTCGCTATTGTGTTCCTAACACGCATTGTGCGGAAATTAATTATTGTGCAGCAAAATATAAAGGTGCAGTCTAAACAACTGTATCTGAAGTAAATTAAAGCTACATAAGTCTTTTGATTGTATTTTCAAAATTATAAATGCTTTACAAAATTCATAGCACGTTATGTTATAATAGTTGCATAGTTATTTATAAATGTTGTAAAAAAATGCTTACTGTAAGTTTTCAGGTATACACAATGAATACGATATACAGGTTATTTATTCTTAAAGTTAATTACTAATTTATAAACAATTAGTTTTAGAGACATATTTCTAGTATTTGTCAACTTCTTTACTTTTTGGAAGTATGCTGTAACATATGCTCATAATGTATGCTTTGTAACATAATAAAATGATATATGAAATATGTACTAAAATATACATTTTGTACAATATGTGGTGAAAAGAATATTTATTATTAATTCACACAACCACACAAAAGTATTCCATTACATAATATTATAGGAGGGGATGTTGTATGAAAAACATTTTAATTAAATTAAAATTGTTAACATTTTATGAAAGTTACATGCGTTGCTAAGGTTTACTTCAAGTTACGCCATGTATATTAAAAACGAGGTAGCTTTTACGCGAATTTTTTTTTCCAAGCACTTTCGTCGTTCCAAGTCCAAGCTCGCACTCTGATTGGTTGTTACTCTCGGCACTGTTTTCACGTAACTTGGTGATAATCATACTTGGCGTAGCGATAGATGCTTCCGTCAAGTTTGATTTCCTTCCGAACCGAGTACAAAGTAAAAAGTTGTGTGTAAAAACTTTTAAAGAGCACAGCGTTCAGTAAGACACTTTCCATCCAATCCAATGCTGCAAAAGAAAAGTTACTTTGCTACTCAGTTCGGAAGGAAATCAAACTCGACGGAAGCATCTATCGCTACGCCAAGTATGATTATCGCCAAGTTACATGAAAACATTGCCGAGAGCAACAACCAATCAGAGTGCGAGCTTGGGCTTGGAACGACGAAGTTGCTTGGAAAAAATAATTACGCAGCTTTTACAGGTATTTAAATTTTCTTTTATATAAATAATATTAAAATTAATCTTTGTTCACAATTTGTTGTCCATTGAAGTGAAAGAGTATCATGGTCAGGATTCTGAAATACTGGTGTTCTTAAAACATTAAAGTGGGTATTAAGGTTGATTTCGAATTTTTGAAAATGAATAATAAATTTATCATGTTCAAATAACTTCATCAACATTTGTGTAGAAAAAAGACACAAACAAAACCATACCTGTAATATGCTTTTAAAATGCAGTATGATGTGCAATTTTTCACAATTAAGAGAAAATATAATATATATTAGAAGAAAAAATAATCTATGTATTATTGTATTTCAATTTAATGTTTAATGAATTATTGTACTCGACTCGAAAAAATACCAGACAGTTTTTAAATGCAAACTTAATTCAATGTAAAACAGCAAAAACATTTTTGAGCAATTTTGAAACATTTTTAAATTGAAGATATTTAAATTCATTTATATGTCAATTTAATATGTTTTTATTCTTTAATCGGAATTATTCGCTATTCAGTAGTGGAAGTATGCAGGCGTTCGTAAAAAAAGAAAAATAATTCAAAAACTTGTCTATATCTGTTTGATTAATAACATTCCGTGAAATTTTATGGAAACCGAATGAACCCAGGAAATTTATCGCTGACATTTACAGAATTTACAGATCTTTCCAGGAACTCAGTAGAAGAATTCTTGTTCAAGTTTTAATTTAATTATAAAGTTCTAAAGTTTAAATCAGATAGTTTGTATCCAGAATTAAATTCGGCTTCACATCCATTTTTGAGTAATTTCCTTCATGCAATTATCTTTGTTCTTCCTATTACAGATTACAGTCTACATCAGTCACTTAATAGTTTAAGGAAATTAACAGTTCAATGTAACTGGATTTATTACTTAGAGGACACAATTCACAACAGAATTGTTATAGAATAAAATGGATTCAGGATCTTTTGATTTACAATATCTTTTCATCTATCTAAATATCATGAGTTTAAATATTTTTCAAAAAAAAATATATATATGCAATTATTTAAAAAAATGTATTGGATTAAAAAAAATTCACGTGTCCCCTGTCACACTTTTCGTTTATACACTATATTGCCATTGATTATGGGACACTTGCGATTTTAGACATTTTACTAAATATCTAGAAAAATACATGAGGAATCATCTCAAAACTCTTAGTGTATAAATATAATAGTATACGTCATACATCTCCGTGAAACTTTTTTACCGAAACGCCATAGGGGACCGTCAACAAATTAAAAAAGAATGAATATCTTTTGAATAACCCTGTCAAAACTAATGTAGCAAAAGCGCTCAAACTCTAGATTATGATTGAATGCCTTATTTTAATACACTGTGTTCATTTTTATGCAAATAGCATGCGCACTCGCAGAGTAATTAAGGTTTTTATAAAAATGGTCCCAAATTTTTCCAAGTTTTTCCATTATAATTTTCAGAGTTCTTAATATAAAATAATATTTTTTTCAGAAAATATGACAAACAACATTGCACACAGTACCCTGTAATCAGAATTAAAAAATAATAAAAATTGTATGAAAAATGAGTAGGTTTACTATTTAATTTTTTACTGCGCATGCGTCAAAGATATCAAAATTTCATTTACATATTATGTTAGCTAAATGTATAGAGCAACTTTTGTAAAAGTCTCAAAATCATAGCTAGCTTGAAAATTCTGAAAGTAATCGTCTATAGAAAAAGGACAAAATCCGTTGTTTCCAAAATGAAGCAAAAAAATGAGGGATTTTATCCAAATGCAGTAGTACATCCCATATTGTGTATTCTATATTGACACTAATCAAAGAATATATGGATACAATCCCTCTTGTTTTTGCTTCATTTTGAGAATAACGGATTTTCGACTTTTTCAATTGTCGATTATTGTCAGAATTTTCAAGTTATGGTTTTGTGACTTTCATAAAAGTTGCTCTATACATTTAGCTAACATAATATGCAAATGAAATTTTGATATCGTTGACGCATGCGCAGTAAAAAATTATTTAGTAAACCAATTCATTTTTTATACAATTTTCATTATTTTTTAATTCTGATTACAGGGTACTGTGTGCAATGTTGTTTGTCATATTTTGTGAAAAAAATAATATTTTATATTAAGAACTCTGAAAATTATAAGGAAAAAACTTGGAAAAATTTGGGATCATTTTTATAAAAACCTTAATTACTCTGCGAGTATGCATGCTATTTGCATAAAAATGAACAAGGCTTATTACAATAAGGCATTCAATCACAATCTAGAGTTTGAGCGCTTTTGCTACATTAGTTTTGACAGGGTTATTCAAAAGATATTCATTATTTTTTAATTTGTTGACGGTCCCCTTTGGAGTTTCGGGAAAAAATCTTCACGGAGATGTATGACTTATACTATTATATTTATAAAGAGGTTCGAGATGATTCCTCATGTATTTTTCTAGATATTTAGTAAAATGTCTAAAATCGCAAGTGTCCCATAATCAATGGCAATATAGTGTATTTCATTTATTTAATTATATTTCAGAAGTGTTAGGTTTGGTTTGGTTTGGTTTATTTTATGGCAGACGTTTATCAACACGTGGGATATAGGACCGAAAGAGAGGGGTGCCCTCTGAGGGGGTCTTTGTAAGGGAATCAAACCGGTATTTACGCAAGAAAATTCAAGAAGTGCTAGGAAATATATTTAAATGTACTTTAGATTTTATATTCTGTTGAAATCGTAACTGTATTAGCCTATTTAAAAGAATTATGTAATACAGCAATTTAGAGAGATAATAGAGAACATTTAGTAGCGATTTATTTTTATAAAATAAAATCATTAAACATTGATCATCTTGGAAACACGGAATTTGTTTACTTTGCGGAGCCATTTGTTATTCAATGGTGAAAGTAAGTTAATATGTAGGTGTTCGAAAACACAATGTCTATTTCTGTTTATTAATGGCATTCGGTGAAATCTTATGTAAATCGAATTAACCCAGGAAATTTACTGATGAATTTTGAATGTTTTAATGCAATTACAAATTTCTAAAGTTTAAATGAGATAGTTCTGCATACAGAATTAAATACGACTTCACATTCATTTTCGAGTAATTTTTTTTATGCAATTCTCTTTGTTCTTCCTATTATGGAATACAGTTTGCATCAGTCATTAAAAGTTTAAGGAAATTAGGGTTTTAACCTAACTAGATTTATTATTCAGAGGTTACAATTCACAGCAGAATCGCTATAGAATAAAATGTATTCTGAATCTTTTTTTTCTACGATATCTTTTTATTAATCTAAATTTCATGAATTTAATTAGTTTTATAAAAATGCTTGCAAATCGTTAAAAAATGCATTTAATTAAAACAAAAACTCATATGTCTTCTTTTGGATGTTTTAGTTTCTAAAAAATATTTTTACTAAGTCGAAAAAAAAATCAATCGAAGAATTCCAGTTCAAGTTTTAATGCAATTACAAAGTTTAAATGAGATAGTCTGTATATAGAGTTAAATTCGGCTTCACATTATTATCGAGCTTTATCCAATTCTCTTTGTTCTTCCTATTATAGATTGCAGCTTCCATCAGCCACCTATTAGTTTAAGGAAATTAATGTTTTAATCTAACTGAATTTATTACTTAGAAGACACGATTCGTAGCAAAATCGCTATAGAAGAAAATGTATTCAAAATTATTTGATTGACAATATATTTTTATGGTACTACTAGGTTATCCCGTCGACCGAAAATTTATCGCCAAACTATAAGATTAAATGCCAATAATGGATGATTGTGAATGTCACATTCAATGACATTAAGTACGATTCACATGTTTAAAATGTCATTAAGAGATTTTTATTAATATTTTTATTAATATTCTACTAATTTTTTGTTTTTCCGTTATTTGAAATAAAAACTATGTGAATATGTATAATTGGGTTATTAGTTTGGCGATTTGTATAATTTGGCGAAATTGGTCGACAGAGTAACAGAGTTGTACCATTTTTATTTATATAAATTTCGCGAGTTTAAGTACTTATTTTAAAAATATATGCAAATAGTTAAAAAATGCATTGAACTAAAAAACAAAACTCACGTGTTTCCCGTCAAACTTTTCAATTATATTTCATTTATATACTTCATTTATATTTCATTCATATATTTTTAGATGTGTTAGGTATGATTTGGTTTATTTTATGACGGCCGATTATTAACACGTGAGATAGAGGCATGCGAGAGGGAGTTGGTGTGCCCTCCGTGGGAGTCTTTGTAAGAGAACCTAACCCGTATATACGTAAGGAAATCCAAGAAGTGTTAGGAAATATATTAAAATATACTTTAGATTTTATATTATGTTAAAAATTTAACTGTATTAGATTATTTAAAAAAATTATGTATTAAAGCAGTTTATACATATCATAAATAACTTTTAGTACGGATTTAATTTTATAAAATAAAATCATTAAATATCGAACAGCTTGGAACCACAAAATTTGTTTCGTTTTTGGAGGTGCTTGTTATTTAGTGGTGAAACTATGTTAATATGTAGGTGTCGGAAAAAAGACACAAAATTCAAAAAATTGTCTATTTCTGCTCATTAATAACATTCTGTAAAATCTTATGTAAGCCGAATTAATAACGAAAGAAATTTACAGCTGACAATTATAGAGTATTCTTTCCAGTAACTCAGTTGAAGAATTCTAGTTCAAGTTTTAATCCAATTACAAAGTTCTAATGTTTAAATGAAATAGTCTGTATACAGAATTAAATCGGGCTTCACATTCATTTTCAAGTAATTTCCATTATGCATTTATCTTTGTTCTTCGTATTACAAAATACAGTCTGCATCAGTCACTTAATAGTTTAAGGAAATTAACGTTTTAATCTAATCGGATTTATTACTTAGAGGATGCAATTCACAGCAGAATCATTATAAAATAAAATGTATTCAGAACCTTTTGACTAACAATATATTTTTATTTATATACTAGCTGACCCGCCCGGCGTTGCCCGGGTCTGTATTAACAATATTAAACGAACTTTAAATTTGTATGATTTTATCATTAACTCGTTACATGCAGAAATCCATTGTCTGAAATACGTAGCCACTGACTGTGTGAAAAATCGGTTTTAAAAACAACTAATATTAAGCTCTAAAAATACTCAAAATGAGCAATGAAAAACGCGGGAGGGTATATGTATCCAACGATTGCATGATTTTCGTGTAAAAAAGTTGATATTTACCCGTAAAAATCACTGTTAAGTCACGTAACTAATTATTATTTTCACATACAAATCCCAAGTGAAATATTTTGAATTTCAAACTAATTATATCACTCTTAAATCCGACTATAACATGAATGAAATCGATACACGATGGTAGCTAAAAGGTTGGTATATAGTACTATAATTTCAGAGCTATTTAACAAAAGTAAGTGTTATTTTTAATCAAATCTTGCGCATAGGTTCACTCTGTGTATAAATTCCTAACCTTAAACTTTTATACCGTAACCAGAACCTGTCTGTAACCTAACAGCGACTTAACAGTACCCTACCGTAAATTAAATATAACAGAAATGTAACCTAGCCTAAATGTATTCACTTTATTGTAACATATCCTTATTCTAACCGTAACATAAATGCAATTTAACTTTAACCTAACTTTAACCTAAATAATATAATAGAAAAAAACCATTTTAAAAAATTACTATTTCTTCGTAAAATATGCTTCAGCTGTAATTCGTTTCTTTCAATTCTTTTTATTAATACAAAATTCCTTCCTCGTGCTTTTGTTTGAGACATTAAATTTTCAGCGATAAATGGTTTAATATTGCAAACCACGGAGTAAGACACTTCTTACTCCGTGTTGCAAAACTTTTTTCGGTTTACTTCGCCTCCACCTATTTTTTTCTCCATGGTGTGCAGCAGCTGTGATTAAAAAAAAAAATCCTCATTTAAACTGACAGTTTGCCAGTCTATGAATTTTAAAGGTCTGTCCCAGCTTTTTTAATTATTTCTGCGAAAATTTTATGCAACCATAAGAAAATGAAATGGAAAAAAAGCGAAAAAAGGCGATTTTTTATGAGAGTGAGCTTTGGAATTTAATTAATTACTCAGTTAATAAATAGAATTTTGAAATTCTGAGCCTCAGGTGCATCAGGAGAGACATTGGGCTGCTCTCAAAAAAATTTTGAGCTTCGTACGTGCTGTAGATTTTGCTAGCCATCGCAGACACACAGACACACACACAGACAGACAGAGCGTTTTGTTCTTTTATTAGTATAGATGTTTCGAGAGATTAATTATTATTATTTAATTTATGCAAATAGTTAAAAAATGCATTAAATTGAAAAAAGTGGAAAAATCTCACGTGTCTTCATTTATGAAATTTTAGTTTGTGAAAAATATTTAAATAACTTAAAGTGTTTCTATAATAATTTATTGAAAAATTAATGAAAAATATGTACATAAGTAACTAAAAATTACTATGTTTTTACCGTTTATTATTATGAATTACAAGAATAGATAGTAATTAAGTGCAAAGGGGCAAGATGGCACAGAAAGATAATATAATCCTTTCTTCAATATTTTTGCCTCGTATAAACGAGGCAAAAACATTGAAAGAACGATTTAGTCACAAAACGAAGATGAAAAATCTCTCGCCGTATAATTATAGAGCCACAGAGTATTTTCCATTTGAAGTTCCGTAGATAATATGCATATTAGTATTTTTTATATTTGTAGGAGCGATTCTTTCTCCCACAGCCAAGCAGCAGTGTGTCTCGTAGCTTCCCCATATCACTACTCTGAGACCAAGGCTCTCAGCAAGGCAGACGATTCAAGGAGTAGATCAAATTCAAGCAAAATGCCGAAGTGAGATGAAGATAACGTTTGATGGAACGTTTTGTTTTGGGTCGTAAAAAAATGTTCGATGAAAATGACTTCCCGCTGGAGACGTGTACTAATTAACTAAAACTTATGAGTGTTTAAATTGTAAATAGAATTTTTTAAATATTATCTTTGTAAATAATTAGTGTTTAAATATAAGTTTCAAAAGTTTAACGGTGCCAGAATGTCTGTGAATTTAATTATGATTTAACCCTTTCCGGCGCACTACTCTTTAAAGTTGGAATTTAAAGAAAAAAAATTAGGCAATCTATTTAGGATTAAAGGAGTACACAGGTATTTTTTTGTAAAGATTGCACTAACCATTTTAATTATGCAGCTGTTGCCGAAGTGGTAACCTCCCATAAGTAAAGCATTAATAAGCGCAGTGAGAAGAACATTGCTGTGAAGCGCGTATTACAGTAAAACATTTTACCTATTATTTAAAAACATTTGAGTTTGATCTCTGTGGTGCTGCCATCTAGAACTCATAAGAAAGATTTAAAGTAGCCATTAGAGTAGTTTTTGAAATATTCACGGAGTTTTGTGTCTCTAAACATGGGGAACTTTAGGTGTTACCGACCCGGTAACACTTCGCGTTAAACGGTTAAAGAACTGAACTTTAGAAGAATTTTCCACGTATTACTGAAGGGTAAAATCATCTGATATGTTCCTACTGCGATTGAAAGTTGCATACTCGGATCTTCATTAATCTAAGCAAAATTTTGCATGCTAGCCCTTCTTCCACAAACTACATTTGCATGCTTTAGATGTCTTTCTAGAATTCGTAATGCACAGGCAAAATTGAGATTTAACGTTTGCAAATGACCAAGTTTCCCAATGCGATAGCAACTTTGCGTTTTATTTTCGACCATGCTTTCTGTAGTGAAAGAATTTTATTTGTTTGTGTTCCTTTTATCACCTCTTAAACCTTTGCCCATTTTTTTAGAAAATCCCTGTGCGTTATTTGGTACGTTTTGGAATCAGCCACGACCCAAATAAGATATAGTGAAATAATGTAAGAAGTAAAATAAAGAGACAGGACAACTATCAACAAATGATGTGAGAGAGATCAAGATTCATCGCATTTATTCGTTTGTGATTTGTCAAGTGGATTTTCAAAAAATAAATTTAGGATGGCAACATCACGAGGAAATGGTATAATTATGTAAGCTAATTTTTTATATATGTTATTACTCCTTACTTTTTGAACAATTGTTATATGATTTCTCTTGTGTATCTTGAAAGATATGCATTTGCAGCGACTTGATGTGTTGGTGTTGGACATCGATCACAGTTCCAACAGGTTGGAAATTGCACGTAAACGTAGCAAATGAGGTGCGTTCGTACGATCACGAAGTTTTAAAAATATTCAGATCTTGCTGATATAGTAGAGCGTACTTCGGATACAGTATAGTAGTCGAAATCTTTGCGTTTCTGTAAATTTGCAGGAAGTAATTTTTATTGCACCTCGGCAACATATATCTTATTCATAAAATGTGAAATGGTTGAATATAATTAAAACACGCCCCAAACAATGTTTCCCCTGTAGTATTATGTAGTGGAATACTTTTGTGTGACCCTGTAATTTAATAATAAAAATTCTTTGCATCACAGATTGTACAGAATGCATACTTTAGTATATATTTCATAGATTCATGCCATTTCTATTATGTTCGAATGAGTGTAACATCATAAAAAAGCATTTGAAACTTTTTCCCCATTGACCGTAATGTAATGGAATACCTTTCATTGTCCCTGTAAATGATCTATGCATCCGACTTTCATAACATTTGAAATTACTCGATAAAATTACGTAATAATTATATGTTTTAAATTTCAAACGATTAAAATGCATTTGAAATTTTTTCCCCATTGACAGTAATGTAACGAAATTCTTTTGATTGTCCCTGTAATTGATCTATGCATCCGATTTTCATAACATATGATACGACTCGACAAAATTACGCAATAATTATATATTTTAAATTTCAAACGATTAAAATGCATTCGAAACTTTTTTCCCCATTGACCGTAATGTAACGGAATCCTGTTGATTGTCCCTATAATTGATCTATCCATCCAATTTTCATAAAATTTGAAATGACTCGACAAAATTATGGTATAATTATGTATTTTAAATTTCAATGTATGTAATTTTTATGTATTTTAAATTTTTTCGGTTGGGTAGTTTTTGCGTTGTTATATGCGGACAGACAGACGGACAGACGGACGGACTGAGCGACAACAATAGGTGCTACGTATTTACATAATTACGAACGCACCTAATAACTTCAGACGATGAGTCAGTATTTGATTTCTGACATCCAGACAGCTTAATGAGTATAAACATAAATGATGTTTGGCTATTTTAATACAAACTATCTTTCGAAATAAAATTACATTAATTATGGGTATTAAAGTCAATACGCATCTGGATACCAGTCCATCAGGGGGGATTGATAATGTTGTACCCTCCATTCGGATGACGACGTTTTTCTGACCATAGTTCACAATGCTTAGATTAAACATGTTCAATTATAATGAATTTTACACATATTAGTCTTTAACAACAGATATAATGTCAGTGACGCATATGTATGTCAGTAAAAATATTTAGTGTGGTAATGTCAATTATTTAATTAAAAATTTAATTAAGTATTTAATATTGTGATTTTAAATAGCTAAAATAAAGGGAAATTTGGTAATGAATCCGACTAATAATTGTATTTTTCCAGCTTTATCTGATTGAAGGACAGAACAAAGTGTTTTATTCATGAATGTACTTAAAACTTTCAAAATAACTTATAAATATATCCATTTTTTTCAATTTCAATTTCAATTTACCTTTTCATTTTGCATTATGTATTAAGTTTATGGCTAATGACTGACTTTCAAAGTTAAATAGAGTTAATTACTTAAAAGTAAATTTTTAAATTCCACATAAAATGGAGCTTTAAAAAATATTCTTTTAGCGATATAATTTTTGGTGAATTTAAGTATAGCTTGTTTAAGTTAAACCAGAAGAGATACGATTAAAATTTTTCTGTATTAAGCACTTGGTTGAAGTACTTGGTATTTTGAATTAGAGAACTTTAGTTAACGATTTCTCTTAGATCCCCAGTTTTCACAAGAACTTCAGTTAAAAATTGTGATCGAAAAGGAATGTAAAGGAAAAGTATATACATTTTCAGTTTTGATAAATGGATAATTTTAGTTACTACGACTAAAATTTATTTTTATGTTAGATTTGTAATCATGAATCTAAAAAAAGCTCAAATTTTACTCGTTTTCAAAATTATATACTATATTTTAATTTCATTTCATAGATTTTTTAAATTTTTTTAAGTATATTGGATTTTGAAGTTGAAAAATTTCACATCTTATTTGAAATTCTCATGGTCGTAATACGTAAATATTAAATTTCACACACATACTTGCAGATTTTTATAGTATGACCAAATTCCTGGCATTTGTAACTATTGTGAATTAATAGAAAACCACTTTAAATAATAAGAATAAATGTAAACTGATGGCAAAAATAATAAAATTGTACTGTTCTTCATATATTATTTGTTTATTAAAAAAGAAACTAAATAAACTAATATTGTATTCTTAATGATACTTGATAATACAATTAAAAAATTCACATATGTGAACAATAATCTCTTGTAGAAGAGAAAATTTTTATTTGTTATAATGCGTAAAAAAATAAACGTTTCAATGTATTTAAAAACACTTTAAATGCATAAAATACCTAACATGAGATCCATAATATCAATCTATGAACTGTACAATTAAATTACGAAATCTAAAGTAAACCTAGCATTATTTTTCAGATATAATTACGTGGTTGCAGCAGTATCATTATATTGATGACAATTATGTGGATAGAAATTTGTTAAACTATTATTTCGGTGTTCTTGGTGCACTTAAACATGGTCAAATATTTAATGTGTTTAATTTTTTTTTAAACATTTGAAGCATACATTGCTATTTTTTTATACTATCTAACATTAGTTTGAATTTCATATTTGATATTTTTCAATTCCCTTTATCTGATATAAGATTGCAGAACTAAACTTTTTTAATAAATTTTACTTTATACTAAAACTACAAAATTTCATTAGCACTTTTTATAATGATCATTAAATAGAATAACTTTTATAAATTTATTTATTTCAGTACTGTGTGAACTGTATATAAATATAATTAGATTAATTAAAAAATGCTTAATTATAAGAACAGAGATAAATATACTAGAAAATTATTACAAAGCCAAACTTTTAATTAATTTTGTATGGTACATGTATCTACAAAATATATAATTAATTGATTAGTTTAATGAAATTATATGGTATTTTAGCTCTTCACACAAACTGGTCAATAGCTAAAAGTCAAAACTATTTTATCGCCTAGCTCATTAGATTTCAATTTAGGATTTTTTTTTCTTTTATATTTGCGATAATAAAGCACAATTTTAAATGTGAATGTTATAAATTTTACTTTTGTTAAAAAACTAACTTAATTATAATTTTTTCTTTAAGAAAATATATTATATAAATATGTGACATATAGTACATATGAGACTTTAATTTTTGAAATGAAATTTTTCATTGAGTTTTCAATCTTATAACGATTATTTTATATGAAAGTTTTATGAAAATCTGAAAATACCGTTCTTGAATTTAAAAATATTATTTTTTTATGAATATTAACATATTAAAAAAAGAGTTACAGTATTTATAAATAGTTATTTGCATACATATTTTAAAGCTTTTATTTTGAAACTACTGCGGATTTGTTTTCATTAATTATTTTAAAACTATTAATATACTTTTTATATATCATAAAATTTTAGTGAAAATTATTTGTTTTATACTATAAATCATGAAAAGCAACGTGATTCCAACATGCGATGTTCAAACCATCATATGAAAAATAAAACATATCTTTGCAATTGTCAGGATTTTATTTTTAGGATTTGACAAAATGACGTATTAAAATTACATGGTGCAACAATCAAATATTTCTTTTTACCGTTCACCTAAAATATTACTAAATCAATCTTCAAGCCACGAGTCTCATTCATTTTTCGAAACTAAATCTTATATTTGTATTTATAAAAGAAAATATTCTCTGAGGAAGAACCTGTTTGGAAAAGGTTTGAAAGTACTAAGATTTTTAAATAAAATTAACTTCTATTTATCATCTATTTTATTAAATCATCTATAGTTGATTATTTCATCGCCTTATAAGCAAATCTGAACATTTTAAAGTTCATATTATTCATTTTATTTTAAAAGCAAGACGAAATTTTCATTCTGTCATATATTTTATATTTATTCATATCTTTGCATTTCGATGTTCTTATGCTTGTGAACATAAACGATGTCAAAACATCGTACTGATCATCATTTCAATCATCGTTTCAAAACGATGATTAAAGCTTTTACGGTATAATAACATTAACGCTTTCGGGTATGGTGAGCTATTAATAATACATGTCTTTTAGTTGAGTATTATTTTTGTTACAACAAATAATTTGGCACTACTCTGTTATCCCGTCGACCAATTTCGCCAAACTAATAGCCAAATAATACATATTGACATATTTTTTATTTTAAATAACGAAAAAAAAATAATCAGTAGAATATTAATAAAATATTAATAAAAAGTCGAAATAAAAATCACTTAATGACATTTTAAACACGTGAATCGTATTTAATCTCGTTGAATTCACGATCATCCATTATTGGCATTTAATCTTATAGTTTGGCGATAATTTTTTGGTCGACGAGTAACATAGTAGTATCAATACTTTTGATATTGTTTACATGTAATAATTTTAGTATGTGTCTATGCAATTACAATATGACTTCATTAAGGTTTAGTCATTTAGTAATATCAATTATTGTTGTATCCTTAATTATCTGTGCCCCGTTTGCGATTCTTTTATGTTTTACATATTATATTTTCCTCTTTAAATTTAAAATAAAGGTTACTTCCGTGAAAAAATCATGTGTAAAAAAGTGCAAAAAATATTAGAAAGTTGTAACATCAGTTAAATCTTGTTGTAATATAATATTTTCCAAACCTTTCCAAAAACACATCCTTAGCCTATTGTCATGCTCTCTTAAAAAGTCAGCCACAAAATAGCTCAAGTTGAGTTGAAATCCACTCATCTCAATGTTGAAAGGCAGCTTCTCAAAAAAAAAAAGAGTTGAAATAACTCGAGTTTTAACCAATTTAAATGAAGTTGAGCCATTTAAATAACCAATTTAGATCAAGAAGATTTAATCGTTTGAAAAACAACTCTTTTATGATCGAAAAAAATTACAGCTCTTTCATGAGAAGCCAAATCAGCTCTTTCGTTTTAAGAGTGTATGAATATGAATTGAATAGAACGAAAAACAATAACTTTTTTTTATGTTTCTGACGATGAAATATTCTTTAAACTCTAACTAATCTATTTAGATAGCTAGTGTTAATGTTATTAATAAAAAAGTATTTTTTTCTAAAAAAAAAAATCGCGCCCAAAAAGTTTAATATGTCCATGCAATTAACTAACTAATGAACACTATGTCCATGCAATTAATTATTTCTATCCCATAATATTAAAATGTAATGCAGTAAGAATTTATCCAGTTATACTAAGTTTATACGAACTTTTATACAGTTTATACTAAGAAATTACACAGTTAGGAAAACAACTTAATAGAAAACAAGTTGGAAATTTGCACGTGAACATAGCAAATGAGGTGCGTTCGTACGATAACGAAGTTTTAAAAATATTCAGATCTTGCTGATATAGTAGAGCGTACTTCGGATACAGTATAGTAGTCGAAATCTTTGCGTTTCTGTAAATTTGCAGGAAGTAATTTTTATTGCACCTCGGCAACGTATATCTTATTCATAAAATGTGAAATAGTTGAATATAATTAAAACACGCCCCAGACAATGTTTCCCCGTGTAGCATTATGTAGTGGAATACTTTTGTGTGACCCTGTAATTTAATAATAAAAATTCTTTGCATCACAGATTGTACAGAATGCATATTTTAGTATATATTTCATAGATTCATGCCAATTCTATTATGTTCGAATGAGTGTAACATCATAAAAAAGCATTTGAAACTTTTTTCCCCATTGACCGTAATGTAACGGAATACCTTTCATTGTCCTTGTAAATGATCTATGCATCCGACTTTCATAACATTTGAAATTACTCGATAAAATTACGTAATAATTATATGTTTTAAATTTCAAACGATTAAAATGCATTTGAAACTTTTTTCCCCATTGACCGTAATATAACGGAATCCTTTTGACTGTCCCTGTAATTGATCTATCCATCCAATTTTCATAAAATTTGAAATGACTCGACAAAAGTATGGTATAATTAAGTATTTTAAATTTCAAATGATTCTTTTGGGTAGTTTTTGCGTTGTTATATGCGGACAGATAGACGGACAGACAGACGAACTGAGCGACAACAATAGGTGCTACGTATTTACATAATTACGAACGCACCTTGTGACGGTATATTCATGCTGGGTGTCATTTGTCACGTTATATGCAGACATACTCAGGAATTTAGGTTAAAACAACACAGTTTATTAAAATGATAAGGGCCAAAGGAAAGTGGAGCCAGTCTATAATTTCACTCACTGAGAACACTATGAAAAGCTAAAATCATACTCACAAGTTTCGGTCTAGCTCAGTCGGGGCACCGTCTAACACTTGACACTATTTCCTGGCTGATCTACTAAACAAATCTTAATTTCACAGCCCGTGGCTGTGGATATTTCTTTATTTCTCAAATGATCAAAACTAAACTTTCTTACCAAGGCCGAATCTTTAATCCACTATCTGAACTCCTTTCCGCTTTTCTGGAGGCCGTAGCTATTCTCTAATCGTCAGCACCTTACTAAACAACCATCAACTTCGTTGTCCAATGGCGGAATACACACAGAGGCTGCTGGCTACTACCAGAAACACACAGACGCTGGCTGCTGGCCAAGGCCAGAAACACACCGACGCTGGCCAAGGCCAGAACACACACCCCACAAACTCACACCCAAGCTTTTATACGCGACAAACTGAGATACTTCTCATTAACATAATACTAATAACCGCGAGCTAACTGCGGAATTCGAAAGAGCACACACACTCTAGAAAGTTAAAGTAAAAGAGAGGACAGATGTCGCTTTTACGCCTACAAAATGTTAAATTATTGACGTCACGATCTCAGAAACACTAGAGTGCCTTTATGACTAAAGGTCACTCCCTCACAACCCCCCCTCGAACTCCGCAGAGAAAAAGGGCTGGGCTAAATGCATGCCCAGAACTTTTTCTTGTTATAAATTTAGAGCCGTAATAAAACACAGTGATGGGTGAAATTTAACGCCGAAACATAACTTTTAAAATATTAACTTTAACCCATCACAACCAAAAAAAAAACTCAGTTTGCCTCAAATAACCACATATCCAATCCAACCATTCTTCTATCTTACAAATAGCCTCCGTAAAACTTCCAAAAACTCGTAAAACTTTCAAAACTAATTACTTCTTCTCTCAAAACAACCCACTCCACTGGGAGTGCTAAAATTTCTCAAAACACTAACCTTCCGAAATTTTCCTCAATATTGCAATGCAACTATAACTTTACCCAAAAATTTCTCCATAACTTTTAATATACTAGAATTCGCACCAAGTCCAAAAAACCCAATGCGCAAAAACTTTCCTCATCCAAATTCCGACTTCATCTAAAATTACATTTACTTCATACTAAACTAACTCTGCTACTACGTAATACCTACATCCCCATTGGCCAATGAACTAACTCCCAAACTTCTTCAGACTTAACTCCACTTGAACAATAATTGGGGCACATACGTACAGCGGCATATCGCTGTGCTTATGCAACAATCAAAAAATATCAAAAATTTACAAAATGACGTCATCAATCTCTTCATCTGTATTAACTAAAAGAAAAATAGCAGAATCAATACATAACAAAAGGTATACTTCCCTGCAAGAAAATCACATTAACATTCAATTTTAATACAACACAATTTCAAATTCAAATGCAGCTTAAAACTTCGCAACTTGCGGAAACCATTTCCAACTAAAGTACAAAACGCAACTCATAAAACACGAACGATAAGAAGAAAGTTAATTCATTAAATGTTAGTATAAGAGATAGAAACGCGTGTCAAGGACTTCTTGACCGCAAAACACGTGCGCGCCTGAACCGCGGCGCGTGTACAAAATAACCCAAATTACTATCTGTACTTTCTGAAAATTTAAACATACATTAACATACATTTTATAACACATGAACAATATAACAATATAATAACATTTTAAACAAATAACATAACCATTTAACAATAGATCCAGAATTTTTAAAAGCAGTTAAGACCAAAATTTCCAACATACATAAAACTAACAATTTTGCAAACAAATTTTGAACACAAATAGGGCTGGATACAGCAGAAACGGTTGTAACCGTCGCAGTCGCTGGTTACAAATCTGAAATTTGCGACTGTTACAAAAAAAGCGATACTGGAGAAACACTTGTAACGGTCACAGCTCGGTCATAAAGTTGTAACCGTATATCAATTAAGTCTAACGATAGCTTTCAATGATTGGTTGAGAAGCATTTTAATGGCGGATGATACAAATTACGGTAAACTTTTTTTTTTTTTTCGTTTTCTTGGGAATTAAACAACAGTAAGCTCTGGTAAATTTTAATTCATCATATAATTAACATCGGGAAATTAAATTTGGAACTTTGCCGAATAGAGCATTGTGAGAGAAATGTGAAAATATACAATGTTTTTTTTTTCTTTCTTTCTGTGTGTGCAATGTTATAACTTTATAGATATATTTCTATCATTTGCATTATCAGATTTCAAAATTAATTTTCTTTATCTTTAATTTGAATTAATAAGAAACATAAAATCTCAAAAACAACCCAAATAATTTGAGAGATTATTTAATAATCTACAAAATGAAAATTCACACTTGTTTTGTTTTGCTTACGCGATAGCTGTTAACCTAGAAAGTTAATATCAGTGTTTTCTAGTAATATATATATATGTTTCTTTTTGTGAAACTGATGTACAATGAAAATTTCATCTAATTGATAATCTTTATTGATATTATTAACAAAAATTTTGTTTATTAAAATAGATATTTATCTATTATTGCTTCAGCAATATTATATTCTAGAATAAGTATTAAGTATTTTAATATTATTTTAAATTTATTATGCTAGTTTATTTTTATATATACATGAAGGAATTTTATGTGTGCATTCTGAAAAATCCTTATAAATATATCTTTGTATTAGTACAAAAAATTTGCTTCCTATTATTTTTGATTTTCCATATTTAAAAAGAAAATATTCATCTTATGTAAATCTGTCTTCTCTTGTAATAAATTATAATTTATTTTGAAGAAAAATCATTTTTTCCATTTTTTTTTTTTTTTGAAAAATTTAAAAAGAAACTGTTTTTTTTTTCCCTTGCTATTTCAACTTTTTTAAAAAATGTACATCTCGATATATGATTATTAAATATTACTATTTATAATATTAAATGTTATGATTTATTTACAATTATAAAACTGAAGTAATTAAAAAAAAAATACTTTCCTTTCTACAGTATTATTATTAATAACAATCGCCTCTTGAAAATGACAATTATTTGTATCTAATTCTATAATATATTTTTATTCTTTTATATATATGTAACAAATTATTAAACAGATATCACATCTCATCATTGGTTAAAATTTAGTGAATTATTTATTTCAATGATTTATTTGAAATCAATGTTAAATACCATTAATTTATAAACTATACAAATTGATATATGTAAATATTTCCCTGTCTGTCTGTTTCTAGTTTAATTAACAAACTTTCTTTGTTAAATAAAAAACACAAATTGTTAAATTTTAGTTAAATTTACATATGGGAAAATATAACAAAATGTGCTTCAAAGTTAAAAAAAAAAAAAAAAAAAAAAACTGTTTTACATTATTTTAGGTTAATTTTTACGAAATAAAACCGATCCAATTTTAGAAAACTTCAAAAATAAATAAATAAATAAAAGTTGTTGCTGTTTCAATATGATTATTTTTTCAACATTTGTTGATATTTCATCAAAAATCACCACACTACGTAAAATGTTGACATGTTATGTTTACTTTTCCGGAGTTGTAACCGGCTTGAGACTGCTTGCGACGGCTGTTAGGCAGTCGCAGGTTTTTATGACAACAGTTACAACTTTGTAACGCCTTCGGCCGAAAAGCGTTTCTGTTGTATCGCGTTCGGCAGGATTTGTAACTTCGACGCGAGTTGTAACGGGAAGCGTTTCTGCTGTATCCGCTCCTTAAGCACTAAACGTGAGTCCGTCAAAAAATTCCAAAAATGGCCAAAAGTACAAAACAGTCTCTCTGCTTTCTATTCCTTCACATTGCTACCACATATATGCACTCTAATAGAAATTTAATAAAGAACATTATCACCCAATCATAGAGATGATTCACTGCTAGCAGGCTTCATACTGCAAGATGGCTTTCTCCTCCTGTCCCAAAAGGCTTGTACGAAGGATCTCTCGTCATCAGAACTGTACGGTGACGGTTCTGAATGGATGCCGTGGGATACTCGTAGGTTCCACTCGACTACTCTGCTCTGGCCGGTTCGCTGGGTTCACTCCATGGCGAGGTTCACACTGTTGTTGCCGGTAATCTGAGAGTTGCCTCCTCTTTCTAGACGCACCCGAAGTTACCGAAGATCCTAGGCCACGTTTCTTTCCGGACCTATGTAGTTTCTTGTTAGGCAAAGATTCGGCATTTAAAGTTCGCTTAACAGTTTTACGAGTGTCCAAACGAAATCTTTTCTGGGGATTAATCACTGAAGATGGTGAACTATTAGTTAATTTATGCTTGTGAGGTTGTTGTCTAATAGATGGAGGAACTGGACAATTTATAATTTTTTGTCTTTTATGACACACAGAGTCCGATGTATTTGACACAGTTCTCTTATTTTTATCATACTTTGCTCTCGGATTGCTAGGCTTTCGACTTTCAATAACAGTCTTTGGAGCTGTTTGACCAAATTTTCTTCTTGAATATTGATGAAAAGAATTAGACGAAGAAGTGCTGGACTCGGGACACTCATTGGATCGGGAATTTCGCGAAACACCACTCGACATATGAGAACCTTCACTACCATTTTCTCTAAACTTATACACTCTAACCTGATCCAGATTAACAGTCATTCTTTCACCATTGACATCAACAACCAAATTATTATTTCGAACTTCCAAAACCTCGAACGGACCTACAAACTTCGGACCAAACTTAGCTACTCTCTTTTGACTACTTGAACTTAACCAATGCTTTTCTACTAACACAAAATCTCCAACTTTCACTTCTAACTCCCTTCTACGCATATTATAATACTGAGCTTGTTTTTCTTGCGCTTTTCCCATTTGAACCTGAGCTTCCTTAACCAACCTCTCAATATCCTGACACCTGTACTGACTTTCCGCATCTGACACCATAACTAACCTTTGGAATGGAGTAATAACTTTTCTACCCAAAAACAATTCAGCAGGCGTTTTCCCCGTTGACTCGTGAACTGCCGTACGAAGTGCGTACGCAAAATGCTGAAGAAACTGGTCCCAATTTGCATGATGAGAACCAACATAAGAAGAAATCATTTGAATTAATGTACGATTTACACGTTCAGCCATATTAGACAGAGGACGATACGGAACAGTAAAAGAATGATCGATCTCCAGCTTTTCACACAGGGCCTTAAATATATCAGAAATGAAACAAGGGCCATGATCACTCACTACCCTAATTGGTGCACCATATTTAGAAATATAATTATCGAAAAATGCATCGGCAACTGCAGGTGCAGAAGCCTTCCTGAGGGGGACTAACTCTACCCACTTACTGAAATAATCAACTATAACTAGTACAAATCTATATCTTTTAGGATTAGACAATGGATAAGGACCGATTAAATCTACACCTACACATTCATTAGGAAAATTTACTTTAATAGGAATTAATTTGCCAGCTGGACTTACATTTTTATAATTATAACGTTGGCATGTGCTACAGCTGGAGACATAAGCGCGCACTGCTTCCCGCATTTTAGGGAAGTAGCAGGATTCACAAATTCGAGCATAAGTTTTCCTGATTCCTAAGTGACCTGCTAATGGATTATCATGAAATTCTTTCAAGATGGCCTTACGAAGACTAGCCGGAATAAAAACTCTTAATTCTCCACGTGAATTTACAATTTTAGAATAAAAAAGAAGACCATCGATAAGCTTAAAAGATTGGGACCACTTCTCAAACATAGGCACATCTGCGCTCGGGACATCATCAGGATTTTCCAAATATCGATACAAGCTACCAAATTCTTCATCTTGCTTCTGTTCCCTTATTAACTGCTCTCGTGACCTTAACACCAACGACGACAATGCACAACACTTAACTTCCTCCGTGACCTCTAAACCACCATGCGGGTTTCGTGACAAAGCATCCGCTACCGCATTCTCCTTGCCAGCCCTATGTTCTATAACAACATTATACTCTGCTAACTTCAAACACCACCTGACCATACGAGACGACAACCCCTTTCCATTAGTTAACTTTGTCAAAGCTGAATGGTCCGTAATGACTTTAACCGGTATATTAGTGAAAAAACAACGAAATTTATTCAAAGCCCAAATTACTGCAAGACACTCCCTTTCCGTAATCGAATAATTCCTTTCCGCTGCATTTAAAATTCTTGACGCAAACGCTATAGGTCGACCTTTCTGTGCTAACATCGCTCCAACCCCCACAGCACTAGCATCGCAATACACTTCAAACTGAGACGAATAATCGGGGTGAGCCAAAACAGGAGGGGAAACTACTGCCTCTTTTAATAATTCAAACGATCTCTGAGCTGCTGATGACCATACAAACTTAACCCTTTTCCTTTTTAAATTATACAACGGTTCACATAACTCCGAAAAACGTGGAATGAACTTGGCAAACCAAGCCACCATCCCTAAAAATGTCGCCACTTCCTTACTATTTTTGGGGGAATTCATTGACGTAATTGCCTCAATTTTCTCATTATCTATTTTAATACCATCACGCGTAATTTTAACTCCTAAATACTTTATCTCTTTTCTCAAAAATTTACATTTTTCTAACTTAACCGTTAACCCAGCATCTCTTAACAACGTAAATACTTCCCTCAATAATCTTAAATGCTCTTCAAAAGTAGCTGCCATTATAATTATGTCGTCCAGATAGACCAAGACACCCTTACCAAGCAAAGGTTTAAGGATATTATTCATGGCCTTCTGAAACGTTGCCGGCGCTCCCGATAAACCAAAACTCATTCTCTTAAAAGCAAAACAACCGTCCCGAGTAATAAACGCAGTCTTAGGTATGTCCTCCGGCTTCATTGCAATCTGAAAATAACCCGACGTAAGATCTAACGTTGACATATAATTCGTACTCGTTATATTAGCCAAAATGTCGTCAATTACTGGAATAGGATACTGAGGGTATTGCGTTATCGCATTTAACTTTCTATAATCTACTGCAAACCTATATGCCTCTGGATTATCTAAACTTTTCCCATTATTTTTACGACATAACACTACTGGAGATGCAAAAGGCGACTCAATTGGCATTATAATATCGTCCGCTAACATTTTTTGAATATGATAATCAATTATATCTTGTTTAACTTTATCATAACGATATGGTTTACTAGCAACAGGTGCTTTTAAACCAGTATCAATCTCATGCCACGCAACATGCGTTAAACCCGGTTTATCAGAAAAAACCTCTCCAAATTCATTTAAAAACTTATTAAATTCCTCCCTCTCCATTTCACTTAACCCCGACTCCTCCAAATTAACTGACACTGAAACAGGCTCTTTCTTACTCACATTCTCATCATTATTCACGATTAACGACTTTTTAAAGAAATCCAAACTAATTCCTCTATCCCTCATATAATCCACACCAACTATACAATGCACTGTTAATCCATCTAACACACAAAACTCCCAACATGTCTTAACCGAACGAATTTCAACTTCCAATTCTACTGAACCTTTATTATCGCAAGCTACTCCCTGTGCTGACTGAACCACCAGACTTGACCTTTTCAACTTCTTATACGAAAAATATTTCCGATAACAATCAAAAGAAATGAACGACTTATCTGCCCCTGTATCGAAGACACTTTTAACGACAATACCATCTAACACAATTAACACTTCAGGTAACTCAACCGGATTAATAGTAATTTTATTCAAACTCACCGAAGACTTTTCCGACCTCTGAACACATTTGCTTTGCATTGACCTATTTTCAACATTCTCATCCGAAGTTAATCTCCTTACTTGCGAAGAAACATTCCTGTCCCGTACTCCCCCACTACGATTATAACCACTATTCTGCCTATTTCCATGCATATTTCTCTCACCACTTCTAAAATTATTAGCACCACCACCATTCCTATTACCATTACTCGTATTCGACATATTACGACCAAATCCATCACTTCTATTACGCACATTACTATCCGGCAATCGCTGTCTCCCCCTCACAAAATTACGTTCCCCCTCATTTCTCAAATTACCATCCGTGACAGGTCTCTGCCGAGGGTTACGCAAATCCCGTTGATCCGAGCTATGCCGAGACTCATACTTCGATAATATCTGATGCATTTCTGCAAAATTCTTCGGTGCTCTAATTTCAATAAAGTCCTGTATATTTGGATTGAAAAGAGGAAAAACAATGTCCAACAATCCCTCAAATGTAATATCTAAATCTAATTTATTTTTTAGTTCCAGCTTACGAAGATAAAATTTTGACGCCGACTCATATATATTCTGCTTATTACAATAGAACTCTTTTCTCAAAATACTTTTATCTTTAACGGGAGGAAATGCCTTCTTTAACTCAATTACAGTTTGTTCAAATCTTTTCGCTTCCTCAGTAATCAAAAACTTTCCTATATTTTCTAACCACAAAAGTGCTTCGCCCTTTAACGAGCATTTAAGCACTACGTATCTACTTTTTTCAGGTATATTATTGAACAAAATATAATCATCTAATTTCACTAAAAATTCACTAATATCACCCTCACCGGTGAAATACACTCGTGGCACAATCTCAAACTGTCCGACATTTCGTTGGGCGCCATTTGTGGCGGTATATTCATGCTGGGTGTCATTTGTCACGTTATATGCAGACATACTCAGGAATTTAGGTTAAAACAACACAGTTTATTAAAATGATAAGGGCCAAAGGAAAGTGGAGCCAGTCTATAATTTCACTCACTGAGAACACTATGAAAAGCTAAAATCATACTCACAAGTTTCGGTCTAGCTCAGTCGGGGCACCGTCTAACACTTGACACTATTTCCTGGCTGATCTACTAAACAAATCTTAATTTCACAGCCCGTGGCTGTGGATATTTCTTTATTTCTCAAATGATCAAAACTAAACTTTCTTACCAAGGCCGAATCTTTAATCCACTATCTGAACTCCTTTCCGCTTTTCTGGAGGCCGTAGCTATTCTCTAATCGTCAGCACCTTACTAAACAACCATCAACTTCGTTGTCCAATGGCGGAATACACACAGAGGCTACTGGCTACTACCAGAAACACACAGACGCTGGCTGCTGGCCAAGGCCAGAAACACACCGACGCTGGCCAAGGCCAGAACACACACCCCACAAACTCACACCCAAGCTTTTATACGCGACAAACTGAGATACTTCTCATTAACATAATACTAATAACCGCGAGCTAACTGCGGAATTCGAAAGAGCACACACACTCTAGAAAGTTAAAGTAAAAGAGAGGACAGATGTCGCTTTTACGCCTACAAAATGTTAAATTATTGACGTCACGATCTCAGAAACACTAGAGTGCCTTTATGACTAAAGGTCACTCCCTCACAACCTAAAAACGCAAACGGTTTTAATAGAGATGAATCTTTATTCATATTTTTTAGTTTTAAAAGTATAAAAGTTTTGTTTTTCCTATAACCCTTAAACGCATGATTTTTTATTTTGTTTTGAAAAACTGATGTATGATTCACAGAAAAGTTTATTATACAAGAAAAATCATGAGAAAAAGTAGAGATATATTTTTCGATCTTCAGTTACTTTCTTATGTTGCACACCTTCAGTGCATAATACTGCTATATATAATGATGGAATATAGTAAAAATTTCTGTCTTAACTAAAATATTGCAAATTAGTTAATATTTTAATAAATACGCATCTAAATCCTATATTTTATTGAAATATTTATTTTATAAAACTTAATCTTTAAATGCATGAATTGTTCTTTTTAGGAGCGTTCGTAATTATGTAAATACGTAGCACATATTGTTATTCTTATATTAGGGATTCGACACCAGGAATTCTAAGACAGATTTTTAACTTTCTTTTGTAGCATATTTTTAGTAATTTTATAGGATAATATTTTTAAATAAATATAGTGCTTGCTTAAATAAAATGTAATGCTGATAAGCATCACTATGTATTTAAGTTTTCGATGACTGTGTTTATGTTTTTCAAATACGTACTTCTCTATTTTATTTATATTCCCTAAGTTTTTTTTTTTTTTATAAACTGCATTTTCATTTATACAGGGTGATTCAAAATAACCTGGACAAACTGATACGACAAATCAGGCATACGACAAGGATAAAAAATCACACAGGAACATAGGGCCTCAAACCACTTATTGAGTCACAAATACAGGGTGTTTCATCCTAATTCAGTTTGGGTTGACGGTAATAACCCACACAACACACGTTATCTATAAGACGTCGACTTGTAGTATGAATACGTCTATAACCTCCATAATGTTATTTAGATGTGCATATCAGTAAATAAACAGACGTCGATCTGACATTCCAATTTAGATTTCTATCAGACGTCTGTGACCTGCAACAGACGATCTGTGGCTTTCACTCTTTTTAACATCTAAAGGAAATCCTTTACTCCATGTCCTTAGGAAATACTCAAGACTGCATCCAATGGATTTGCGAATAGCACGCATTATGCATCTCTTATGGAAAAAATACTCTTGCTTGGAGGTCTTATAGATGTAGTCTTGTAGACTATCTGGATATAATCAACGTCTGGAGGAACTCAGAGAGATCACACATGTTATTTCTAATAGACGTAAAAAGAGAGTATCGTGGATATTTTTAGATAACCTATAGATGTTTTGGCCGTCTTGTATCTACAGCTTCTAGATGACTTATAGATGAATGTGTGCTATGTGGGAAGTTTCTGAAAAGTGAAGTATATTTTAATAAAACATTTGACAGACATTTTTACCTTTGTTTTAAATGTGATAACACCAAACAAAAGTGATAGAAGTGTGCATTATGCGCGCCAGCAATATGCACTTGGCTCCTCACATTATGGACTGTGATGATCAGTTTATACGGTATCATCGATTGCATGAGCAATATGTTTTACCAGATCTTTTCGTAATGTTTTTCGCATTTCACACAAAATAAGGTACATATTGTTGCATTTTCATTACAATATTTTTAATTTCTGGAAAAATTATTACATTCAAACCGAGTATAGTTAAAATGAAACACCCTGTATTTCTGGCTCAATAAGTGGTTTGCGGCCCTATGTTCCTCTGTGATTTTTTATCCTTGTCGTATGCCTGATTTTTCATATCAGTTTGTCCACGTTATTTGGAATCACCCTGTAGAAGCGTAATCTAAGTGCAGAAAAATTTGCTACACGTTTGATTACTTTGATATTATTTTTATTCTTATCAAAGAACCTACCCCGAGTTAATAAAAATTAATTATCAAATATCTCATTGTAAAAAAAGGGAAAAAATCAAGACTGATAAAATGCCTAGCAATATATTTTTAGAATATTACAATTAAGACGGTGTCTCCCTCGAAGAAACGACTTTACGTCTATGATAAAAACATGATTAATGGTCTGTCGCAAACTACTAAACATAAACTTATAAAAACATGTTTTGAATAAATATTCATCATACTTAAAAAGGTCATTGATGAGTAATGGATTTTTTCTTGCAGCTTTGTTAAATATTGTAACTGGTATCTCTCCATAATAAACTTAGATTATAGAGTAATAGATTTTGTATTATTTTATTTACGCAAAAAATTAAATCTATCATTTTATGTTGTGGTGGCTATTTGTCTTTGCTAATCAATGAAGGGAAAAAGAGAAAAGCATTATTATTCGATAGTAATAATAATATTTAGACTTAGTGCTTACGGCTTTTTAATAAAATTCATTTTCTACAAAAGAGAAAGATAACCAGCACGTGCTATTGAGATTTTTTGAAATATTTAATTTCTTTTTTTTTTTTTTTAAGATCTAAGCATTTTTTGTCTACATAAAAGTAATGAATGATACATAATTTTAGTAGTAAATGAAAAATTATGATTTTATACTCCTAGGCAAAAATTTATAAAAAAAAATATTTATTTTGTGAAAAATATATACACATACAGTGGCGGTCAAAAGTTTCCGGCCAGTTAGTTTCTTCGATTTATTTACCGAAAGGTTTTAACAAAGTCGAAGCATAATTGCTTCAAAGTTAGGAGTATATGAATGGCCTCTGACCACGTGATCATTTAGATTGGATACTGAAGATGCTTTATGCAAAGCACTGTAAAACATTTGTGTAACGTTACTCCATAAAACTGGTGGCAGCCTTGCTGCTTCCAATTTGGTGGAGTATTTTAACCGATGTAATCGGTGTAACATTGCAATGTTACACCAGTAATGCATGTTTTATTACACCATTATGTAAGTGAAAAATTACTCAATGAAGAGTAAATCGTAGCTGCCACCAATTTTATGGAGTAACGTTACCACAAATGTTTTACAGTGAGGGATAGAATTCCTTATATAGTCCGCGTGTGCAAAAGTTTCCGGCCACTTATCATTCTTTAGTTTTTTCTATCTGTAAAGTACTTTTTGGTAGTGTTTATGAATGAATCAAAGTGTATAGCATAGTTTGAATTCAAAATTGAGAAGTTCAACAATTTTTGTTCATAAATGAGTGATTAGTTTGCCGCTAAAAGGCCAATCTTCTCGAGATATTGCGGCAAAGTTATCATCAGTAAAATCAACAGTAAACGATATTTCAAAATTATGTAAAGACTGTCATGGCCTTCAGGACGTTCAGAGGTCCGGGAGAAACCGGAAAATCACTATTCTTGTGGACAGAATTATAAGGAGAAAAACAATTGATGACCCGCATGAAAATTCCGTTGCAATATACTGCGATTTCCGGAATGAAAACATTGTTGAAATATGTCGGTCTACCGTGTCAAGATGCTGACATGACACAGAACTTTATGAAAGAGTCTGTGTTAAAAAATGTTTCGTAGGTAAAAAAATATAAACGTACCGACTGTCGTTTTCCAAAAAACACAAAGTCTGGTCAAGTGAAAACTGGACAAAAGTACCATTTTTCCGTCAATGGAATTCGAAGCAGCTTTGGATGTGATGGCAGACATAACGTCCGGTGACCTAACAACAAAAGATATAATTCGACTTATGTTATTCATATAATGAAGCACGGAGGAGGACACATTATGCTGTGGGGAGTATTTTCTTAAAAAAGTGCAGGTCCGTTATTCGATATCCACAGACAGATGAATGTTACAATGTATAAGGATATCTTGCAAGACCATTTTCTGCCTTATAGAGAAAAAAACTTGGTCACAACTATTTTTCATAAAATGATAACGACAAAAATAATGTATAGAAATCTCGATAACCAATGGTTTTTTCACAAAAAATTTCGTTTTTGAAATGGTTATTTCAATCGCTTAACATAAATGCAATAGAAAATCTTTGGAAAAAAGTTGGCAAAAGTCTGCGGAACTATAAATATTCCAACTGAGCTAAAATTTCGCCAAAATTGCAAGAAATGTGGAAAAAACGTACCATAAACGATCTTTAACCGTTGATTGTATGAATGTCACGTTACTGCGCCGCAGTATCTATTACTAAAGCTAATAAAGTATACGATAAAATACTAATTGTAAATGTTTTTGATCACTGTAATTTTCTATTACAATACCACTTTTTTACAAACTTGTGAAGGTGGCCGGAAACTTTTGAGAACATGCGTTTTCCTTTATACTTAATTTTGTCAATTAAATATTTTGATATTTACACGTTCTTCTATAAATAAGTTCCTTACTATTATGTCAATAAAATGTATAAGTATCACTTTGCGATTCCTCTTCATATGGGTATACTTACAAATAAACTGAAAAATTTTTGCTGGCCGGAAACTTTTGACCGCCACTGTATATATATATATACACACACACACACACACACACATATATATATATATATATACCTATTGAATCGTCAGAAATCTGATATTTGAATGAATAAAATTAATTTAACCAAAAATAATACTACTAGAATTATTAATTCATTTATTTGAAATTACATTTTTATCTCTCTTAATATATATAAAACACATAATACTTTACAATCTGTTTACTCACAGGGATATTATCCCTACTGTTTTTGACGAATAAAATAAAAATTCAATTCTGAAATCAATCTTCCATTGTAAAAAATGTATTAACACAGTCAAACTATCAAAGCGAGAAATTTTCCGATTATCCATTTAACTTTAAGCGTGCTTTCAAGCGAAGTCTTTTAATTTACTCTGAAATCATGATTAATGCCACAAAAACAAGAATACTTTTATAAAAAAAATTGTTTTTTTATATTTAATGAAAGATCATTGAAAAGCAATAAATTTTACAAAAAATTCGTTAAACAACATTTTTTTTTATTTTACAGGCAACAAACGACTACTGGATAAAAGTATTTATCATTATATATTTTTCCTTACGCAAATAAATTCCATTTATCATTGTATATTGTATATTATATGTAAATACTGGAAAAAATATTTATATTCGTTAATCACCTAATCGTTATGCCCAAGACTCAGTTTTGAAGGTTGAAAATTCGCTGATTTGCATTTTCGAAACATAAATTGTAGATATCTACTTAGTGTTTGTTTAAGTAAAAAAGTTTTTAAGAAATAATTAGTACACTGAAGTTTTTTTTTTTTAGATTTTTAACGTCTTTTCATTAAGTGATAAGCTATTTTTAAGTTAAAGTATAAGAGTATAAGAGAAAGTATAAGAGAAAGTTTGTGTGTTAATATTTGTGAAATATTATTTCTAAATTTTAGTAGTGTTTTTAATTTAGCTTAGAGGCAAAAAAAGTATACATTTTATCAAAATGTACATAAATATTGTGCGCTTTAAAAATACTATGCATGGATATTGCAACTTTGAAAAAGAAATCAATTTAATCATAATTACTGAAGATATACAAAAGAAGAAAGCTCAAACTCAGCTACAAGTTTTAGGTTTGAAAGTTCAACCTTGAATTTTCTTTATAAAAAATTAAAATATGTTATTTATGATTTTGAGTTGCTCTTAAGGATTATTAATTTCTTCAGGGGATTTCTAATTTTAAATTTTATATACGTATTAAATGATAGGAATGGGATTTGCTACCCAGAATAAAAATGCTTAAAGTAAACTTTTCAATGCTGCGTCACCATGCTGAGGTTAACAATATGTATAATATACGTAGTTTTAATTAATAATTCATAGTTTTATGTAAAATGCGCTTTAGTTTTTAAATTAAGATATTCTTAAATAGTTGATCTTTATTCAAATAATTTCAATATGCGCATCAATTTTTTACTATTGAGCTTAATGAAATCGGGTTGAAAATATAGGTTTTATGAAGAGAAATTAGTTATGAGGTTTTCACTGACAACATGGAGTATGAAAGAATATTTGTTATTATGTACATGTAAAGAGGAATTTAAAGTAACCAGAAATATTGAACTAGAACGACGAAATGAATTGATTGTATATGTTCATAAAAAAGTAGTGCTAACTTGAATATAATATGAATCAGTTTGACAGAAGATATATATCAAAACAAATTAATTAGATCTGACATTGTAATTTACGCTGCAATTATTGTTATTTTTTTCGTTTAAATGCAAAATAAAACTATGTTTCACATAGTGCAACTTTAATGGTCGTGACTGAAACGAAGAAAATCTATCACATGTATTGGATGATGTTGAGACTGCAACTTCGTCGAATATCCCTATAGGTTGTCTTTGTGCTTTCTTAAAATTTGGAATTTCCACAAAAAATCTCTAAGCATCTTAAAAAAGTTATTAAATCTATTAGATTTTTAAATCAGAAAATTTTAAGAACTTTACTTTTTGTATAAACATTTAAATAAACATTTTTATATTACTTTATAGAGGTGTAACAAAAAGTAAAAGCAAATATTATTGACATGTTTCTATTCCAATCTAAAAAGAACCATTATCATAAGTATAGTTCTTATGATTATGATTATGGTTCTTATAAGATTGGAATTGAAGCATGTCAATAATATTTGTTTTTAATTTTTTGTTACACCTCTGTCAAGTACTACAAAATTGTTTATTCAAATCTCTAAGCATCTTTGGAAAAAAATATGTGGGACAATGGGGTCCAAAATGTTTTATGTAAAAAACTTCCATTGCCTTTGAAAACCTTTTATTTCAGGTCATCATTTAATTAGAACTATGATAACCAACTCTTTTGAATAGAAGTATAGGAGCATTTGAAATAAACTCAGTCATGAACTTGAAGACTCTAATATACATAAAATGGATTCATCGTGTGATGAGTGCAGATGAGAATAAAGCTCTGCATATTATCTAAATCGTAAATTTGACGACATAGAGATATACAGACGAGATTATCAATTCTGCTGCCACATATGTATATGTATTTGCCACTTTTTATTTTGTGTAACACATTTTCTGCCCCTAAAAATGATATTTACAACCTCAGAAGACGGATTGCAAAGTAGTTCGTATTGAGAGCATTTTGCTTAATTTATAATTCCTTCGTAACCGGTTTTTAAAAACAGAAGAGTTTCTGTAGCTCAATTGCAAAACTGCTCTGATTGATATTCAACCATTACCAAGAACATTTTCTGCATATTGTATGTCGAGATTCTGGTGCTGTTGGTAGCGATACTGAGCTTACAGCAGAAATACAGTCGAGTCCCTATATAATGAAATCCACCGTTCCAGTAAAAAATTCGTTATATAGAGAAATTCGATGTATAGAGATTTATGCTGAAAATCGCATTCAATGTGTGAAATTTGAACAAATACTATTTTTGATCTTTTGAATTAATAATTTAAAATTTTCAAAAGTAAATATTAACCTAACATTTTATTTCTTAATTATTTAAGCTGTTTCAAAAAAGAGAACAGACATTTATTTGAAAGCTTAATGAAAATCAAATGAGGAAGACTTGCATTAATTTCAGACGAAGATATCTGTGATCTTTTGTTGTTTTGATTTTAAAACTGTTACGCTCTAAAATAATAATAATAATAATAATAAATGGTTAAATATTAGCAAGGAATGAAAAATTGTAGTTAACATTTTTCTCCATTTGAAAGCCTCTCATTGATTCCTCTCTTACATGTGCATCAATTCAATTGACTCTGTTTTGAGAAGGATTTGGAAAGGTGTGTGGGGGATGGGATGAATTCATTGGATTTAAAGAACAAGGAGAGAAGTAATATAAAAAAAAAAACTCAGCACTGACGATAAATCAAAAAAGTGATGGAAAATTGAGTCCATATGATTTAGAAGCCTTTTAAAACTGAATAAATTAAGAGCAATTTATGAAAAAAATTATTCTATGGAGGTTGATATTTCGCTATATAGAGACTGTTTTTAATGTAATCATGCAAAAAGGGAACCGTTCCTACTAAAAATTCGTTATATAGAGAAATTCGATGTATGGAGTTTCGTTATAGAGAGACTCGACTGTATTAGGAAAAATGTGGATGACCCTAATAAGTTAAATTTTGTACTGAAAATATCTGGTGAGAATAATGAAGAATCCTGAGCACCTTAAGTGGCGCTCCAGATTGGTGTCGGCATACAAAAAGGAGCCGGTTTGGCGCACTGGCAGCCAACATGTTAACCCTTTCCGGGACACGGTCAAAATGTGTTATTAAAGTGAGAAATTATCGACTGTCATCGGACTTTAGAAACTAATTTTTTAGATATTTTGGAATCCTTAATTTAAGATTTTATTGTAAAAGCAAAATTTTACTGAAATATTATTGGTGCCGATTGCAAGTTTGGAATTAAAATTAGATATCCCAGACCGGGAACAGTGTAACAGAAATGATTAAATGGATTCACAAGGATAACTTTTTCTTTTATTCGAAATTTGCAATGCATCAAAGTTTTTTCAAAGACCTCTTTGGGTCTGTAGCAAAATCTTTGTTCTAGGGAACAACTCATTTAATGAAAAATTCTTTGCCATATTTGAATTTTTAAATGTTAGTTACAGATGAAGAGATTAGAAAATTATAAGTATTTTCTATATACTTCTTACCATTTCAATATACAAGGTTATTACAAATGAATCATCGAGTTTTGATACTTTACTACGTGCGAACTAGGGAACGGATATGCTTCCATGAGAACTCAAACGAGAGGACGTTAATCACAGTTTCGAGTTGCATATGCGTCATGCACGTGCGGTTGCCATTGTTGCTGCACGAACGTCATATTTAAAATGGTGACCAGACAGCAGAAAGTGTTTGGTGTACTAGAATTTTCAAAGTGTGAATCATTTGCAAGATGGAGCTCCGTCACACTGGCAGAAATAGGTTCTTGACTACCTTAATCTACAACTCCCTGAATGATGGATTAGTCGTTGTGGCCCGGATGGCAAGACACTATTTTAATGGCTGCGCAGGTCGGCCGACTTTTCGCCGTGTGACTTTTTTCGTTTGGGGATATGTTAAAGATTTTATTTACGTACCACCGTTACCTACCACTTTGGCTGAGTTGCGGAACCTCATCACGATTGCATTCGCGAAGTGATCTGAACTATCCTACTTGGAATCTGCTGTATCACTCAGGGAGCACATATTGGATATCTGTAATGTAGACGCCAATTTTGTTTAGTTTCATGTATGTATATTTCATTGCTGTAACCATTTATGTTCCGAAATAAATTCTTCGGAAACTCGATTATTCTTTTGTAATAACCCTGTAGTAATCTATCAACGAAGATTTTGCAAGTCTTGTTTTCTGTGCTACGCTCAAAAAGGCGAATATTTTTTTACTTTACAAAAATGATTAAGAATCACCCCATTCAGCCCTACCGATTTCTTTTAGGTGCCCCTTTTCACCGGAACTTAAGTTACAAATTGCAATCGGATATGATAAGAAAAAAAATATATATAAATTTTCAGTTTAACAAATGGAATAATTTTGATTCCTCGAAATAGAATCTGTTTTTTATTTTTTATTTATTTTTTATTTTATTTTATTTTTTATTTTACATTAGATTTGTAAACATCTAATGTAAAAAGCACTATCTTTACTCGCTTTCAAAATTATATATTATATTTTTATTTTATTTCATAGATCTTTTTCCGTCTTTTTCAGTTGTATTGGGTTTTCTATTTGAAAATTTGGGAAGGTCAAAATAGTTAAATATCAAATTTGAACACATTTCTAAAAGATTTTATGTTATGTAAAAACGCCTTCCATTATCAGAGTAAGTGGAAGCCATTGAATAAAATTGTAGCATTCTTTAATGATATCTTTATTTTAAAATGAACTGAATACACGAATATTGTACTGTTAATGACGCATAATAATTTAATGAAAAATGGAATACATAAAAGAACAATAATTCTTATATAAGAGGAACTTTTCTGGCGCTGTAATATTTAAAAATATAAACGCTTCTGCTTGCTTAAAAACACGTTAAATTTATAAAATACATAGTATGAAATCAATAGTTTTAATCTCGGAACTCTGCAATTAAATTATGAAATAAAAAAAAAAAATTGCATCATTTTTCAGATTTATTAATTGTTTGCAAAAGTATTATTAAGTTTATGACTGTTATGTGAAATAACAATTTGTGGAACGGATATGATATTATTTCGGTGTTCTTAGTTCATTTAATTACTCTAAACTATTTAATGCGTTAATCTGTTTGTTATTTATTTTTTAAGCATGCATTGCTTATTTTCAACAATAAAATCTAGCATTAGTTTTGAATTTTATATCTTTCAGATTCCAGTCATCTAATATTGGATTAAATAAGCCAAATTGTATTAATGCATTTTATTTGATGTTAAAACTACAAAACTTCGTTAGTACTCATTATTCACATTGTTTGTTCAGTAATGTTCAGAAATTTGTCTATTTCGATATCGTCTGATTTGTAAGGCACCATATTTAAAGTTAATTATGTTAATAAGACCTTAATTAGAAGAACAGCGTACATATATTATAAAATTATAACAAAGCCAAGTTCCTAATAAATATTGTATGATACAAATATCTACGGGCAAAATGTAATTATTTGATTAGTTTAATGGAATTATATGAAAATTTTAGCTTTTAACGCGAATTAGCGAAGAGCTAAAAGACGACAACATTTTATCGTTTAGTTTATCAGAAATTGATTTAGCACTAATTTTTCTTTCATACTGTACGATAAAAACGCAAAATTTTAAATACGGATGCAATATATTTCATTTAATGAACTAATTTAATTATCATTTTTTGTTTAACAAAATATATTATGAAACATATGTGAGAGTTTACTTTTTAAAATGAATTTTCAATATAGTGTTTAAATTTATAATTATAAATTCTTTGTTATAAGTGTTACAAAATTCTAAAAATGCTGTTCCTGAATTTAACGTTATCTTTCTATGAATATTAATACGTATTGAGAAATCAGTCATAACAATTAAAAATACGTATTGATCAGCACATTTTAAAGCATTCTGCATGAAATTATAGTAGCTTTGTTTCAATTAATTATTTTAAAGATATTGATATACTTTTTATATATTATAAACGTTTAGCGAAAATTGCATGTTTTTAAACTATAAGACAAGTAAAGCATTATTATTTTAACATACTTGTTTCAACCGCGAATTTTTTTTTCCAAGCACCTTCGTCGTTCCAAACCCAAGCTCGCACTCTGATTGGTTGTTGCTCTCGTCGCTGTTTTCACGTAACTTCACGATAACCATACTTGGCGAAAAATACTTCGCTCGTCAGTAAAGGAGTAAACCTAAAACCTAACTTACTCAAAGAACAATATTTCTTATATAAGAGGAACTTTTCTGGCGCTGTAACATTTAAAAATATAAACGCTTCTGCTTGCTTAAAAACACGTTAAACTTATAAAATACATAGTATGAAATCAATAGTTTTAATCTCGGAACTCTGCAATTAAATTATGAAAAAAAAAAAAAAAATTCTTCCTAAAAAAAATTCCTATTCTTCCTTCATTCTTATCCTCGTGGTCTTGTGCTCTTGTGTGTAAAAACTTTTATAAATCAATTAAACTTGATTCTATAATTTTTTTAAAACTATTTTACCAATAATGTTTATTTTTACTAAAATCTGTACTTTTTTGCAATCTACTACTCATATTATTTATTTAAAAAATAATTCTAAACAATATAATATAAAATAAAATATATGTAAAATATCATTCCCCTGCCCCCAACCCCAGAATTAGACTTTGAACCCACTAAATATTTATTAAATATTGATTTATTAAAATTGTAATTTTTAATATACTATCACAATTTGTTGCTTTATAAGAGGAGTACATATGCAGAGGTATATGGTGTATTTGGTGTATTTTTTGTCGTCCGATTATCTACACTAGGGATATAGGACCAGGGGAAGTACCCTTCGTGGGGGTCCTTCTAAGGAAACCAAACTCGTATTTACGCAAGGTTCGAAGAAAACCACGAAAATTCCGAACGGTTAGGCCGACAGCCGCGATTGG
This sequence comes from Maratus speculifer, assembly GCA_964019185.1. NCBI lineage: Eukaryota > Metazoa > Arthropoda > Arachnida > Araneae > Salticidae > Maratus > Maratus speculifer. Next base: position 19,211,909 of record OZ025297.1, on the reverse strand, counting down.
GTTCGAACCCAGCACCTGCCGTCTACCAATTGAGAGGTCCGTACCTCTTGCAGAGGTATACTATAATGCAATTTTGTGAAAAAAACACAATGAAGTATGTCCATGAATTAGGGCATCATTCCCCTGCCTTACAAAAATAGTTAAAAAAAAACATCAATAGATGCCGCTGGACTAAAATTTGGCATTGATCCAATTTTAACTACTTGCTTGGAAGAGATACCTTAAAAGTTTGCAATCTGTAGCCATTTTGTTGGTGAATGCAGGTGTTGAAAAGTAGAATTCCAAAACGAATATTTTTATTAGCAATCATTACCCTGGATATATTTTTTTTGGATAAACTAAAGGTAAGCTTTTTTTATTTTGTTTTATATTTTTAATACAAGTTTTTTAATATGTGTAATCATTTTTTATTTTTTATTTTTTGTTCCCCCATGAATTCTAAAGTAGACATTACTTACAATACATTTTAAAGAAATGTTATTAGATATCATTTATGTCTAATAAATAACTATCATGCAAGATTTCCTGAATTATCTCTCTTCAATAACTCAAAAATCGCATTTTTAGAACGTATTTTGCTCTTACACCCCTCCCCTTTTAGGGTAGAGACAACCGACATAAAATGCAGCCTTACTGGAAGCAAAGGCTGTCATCATCATTTTCACACCATTATTATTTTTTTAAACGGTTCAGCATTTCTTGAGATTGCGTTGAAACCTCGATTTCGAACGTTATTTTAGAACGCTTTCCTGCATTCCCCCCCCCCTTTTTTAGCTCGCAGACTATCATAGCCTGAGAGCTTATGTGCCCGTCCGTTCTGTATGTACGTTCGTATGTTCGCACGTGCGTAACGCGATAACTCATGATAAAAATATCGGATCCACTTGAAATTTTGTATATAGGTATATCCTGATAAGGCGCTTCCCTGATTAGTTTTTGGAGTTCATTCGATATGTATAAGAGGGGGAACGGGGGGCTCATGCCCCTCCCCTTAATTGATAAAAACGGGATTTTCATGCAGAATTAACAGTTTTCGTTAAAAATTTAAATATAGGATCATTCTGATGAGGCGATACCGTGGCTGTTATTAGGTGTTCATTGAATAAGTACAAACAGGGGGAACGGGGGTCTCATGCCCCTCCCCTTAATTGATATAAACGGGATTTTCATGCATAATTAACAGTTTTCGTACAAAATTTAGATATAGGATCATTGTAATGAGGCGAGTCCGTGGCTGTTATTAGGTGTTCATTGAATAAGTATAAACAGGGGGAACGGTTGTTCTAATGCCCCTTCCCTTAACTTGTATAAATGGATTTTTCAAGCAGAATTGTCAGATTTCGTTCAAATCTTTGAATAGTTTTGGAAGTTTAATGGTTAAGTATAAAAGAGGGGAATAACTCCTTTTAAATTACATAAATGCTAAATGGGTTTTTATTAAGAATTATCCGATTTGCTCTGAATTTTGTATATAGATTTTTTATATGATAAAGCATGTCCTTGATAGTTTAGGAGGTTCTATTATTAAGTATAAAAAAGGAGAAAGGGGAGAGCTGTTTCCCCTTCTTAATTTTTTTTCGAACGGAATTAACGAAAATATAAGGCTGTAATGTACAATTAGTATGCGTAGCCTGTGAGCACAATGCCATCAGTTTAATTGGGCAATATTCTTTTTATTTAAATTTAGAATTTTTAAGGAACATTTCCTTAGAGATAATTTATATCTTATAAGTAATTACAATGTTAAATTTCAAAATGTTAGACCCCTTAGCTGTACCAGATACTGAAATTTAGAACGTTTTTGCTTTCGAAACCTTAAGGTGTTGGTGACATCGATATAAAACAGAGCCTATATAAGGGCAATTGTTGTCACCATCATTTTGACGCCAATATTTTATAAATTGATTTAGTAATTCCTGAGATTGCGTAGAAAATATCATTTAGGAAGCTTGTTAGAATGCTTTTGTGCGTATTTTCAACTCTTTTAAATTTCGTATTTTTTAGGAAACGTTCTTATATATAATTTATATCTTATAAATAATTAACATGCAATTTTTTTGTTTCTTCAGCAACACAAAAATTACATTTTAGAGCGTTTTTTACTAAATCCCCCCCCCCCCTTTAGGGTAGTAGCATCTACATAAGATATAGTCTATGTTTGATTCGGGTTGAACACGATCATTTTGGTACCATTACTTTTGAAATCGGTTCGGAGATTACTCCTTAGAAACAAATAAACTTTTCTTCTTTATAATATAGGTATGGATTAAGGATTAGACACCAGAAATTTTAAGATAAAGCCTTAACTTTTTTAAATAGCATATTTTTAAATGTTTACAGGATTATTATTTCTATATAAACACAGAGGTTGCTAAGAGTTAATTATAAAATGATGCAGACATGCATCACTATGTATTTTAGTGTCAAATGTTTGAATTTCTGCTTTTCGAATATTCTCTTCTCTATGTTATTCATATTACCCTAAACATTTTTTTATTATATTTTTACCAACGCAAACATAATTTAATCGCAGAAAAATATGCAATATACTTGATGACATTGATAACATTCTTGCTTTTATCAAAGAAGATACCTTCAGTTAACAAAAATTAATTTTCAAATCTCTCTTTGTATATATAAAAGAAGAAGAAAAATGTTTTAAACCTGATAAAATGTTTATCAATAATTTTTCAGAATCATCCAATTAATTTTGTATCTTCCTACAAGAAACGACTCAAGTTTACGATAAAACATGATTAATGATCTCATGCATACTATTAAACTTAAGCTTATAAAAACATACATTAAAAATATTCACCTACTTAATAAAATGTCATTGGTGAGCTATGGATTTTTTCAAGAGCTTTGTTAAGCATTTTTCTGTTATCTCTCCGTATTAAATTTAGATTGCGATATAGAGTAATACTATATTGTTTTTGTATTTTTTTATTTATATAAAAGGTTAAATTTATCTCTCCATGTTATAAAAGCAATTTTTTTTTGTTAATTAATGGTAGGAAAGAGAAAAAACCCATATTTATTCGATGCAAAAAACATGTGCAGTTTCAAAATCATCTAATTAATATTCTTGTAACTACGTGCCGCTTAAAGTATTTAGATTTTCAACAAAAGTATATTTTTCACAAAAACTGAATGATAATGAGCACAAACTATTAAGAAATTTTGTTTACGTTTCAATTTATTTTTTTTAACACCTAACCATTTTCTGTTTAGGTGAAAACAATTAATTAATATTATTTTTTAGCTGTAATTTAAAAATTTTTGTTTTTAACTTTCAGGTAAAAATTGACAAATAAAAAAAATACTGTGATAAAAAGTTAATTAAATCCAATTGATTTTTTAAATCACCAGATTTTAAAACATTCACTTTTTATATAAACATTTTAATAAAATTTTTAATTTTATTTAAGAAAGGTGTTATAATAAAAATAAATGACATTGACATGTTTCGGAACCGTCAAATATGTTGTAAATCTATTATAAGAGAGTCCATTGAAATTTATACGCGTAAAAATCTGGTTTGCAATGATACCGTTTCTTTTATTATTCCTAAGTTATGGTTAGAATTAATGAATAAATTCCTCGTGAGAGCTTGAATGGGATGAACCATGTTGGAAATTCTTTTAGATCATGGTCTACTTTTATTTTATTTTTTACAATAGAGCGCGTGTTTTTTGTTATTTATATCTCATTGTCGCGTGTTATTTGTATTGACCGTGAAATATTTTGAAATTTTATTTTTATTTATATTATGATTATGGAACTTATTTGACGGTTTTGAAACATGTCAATGTCATTTATTTTTATTATAACACCTTTCTTAAGTAAAACTAAAATTTTTATAAAAAAAAATTAAGAATTTGTTAAAAACTTAGTTATTATATTTTAGAGGCTACCGTATATTACAGGATAAAAGTACTTACTACTGTATTTTTTCGCTGTCTCAAAAAATTCCATTTATCCATTTTTTCATTGCATGTTGCTAAAAAATATTTGTTTCTGTTAATCATTTAATTGCTGTTCTAAAGAAAAGACTTGTATAGCTTGAAAATAAACTGACTTTCAACTTTCGAAACATAAATTATTGATACCTATTTAGTGTTTTCTTAAAATAAAAATGCGTTTCCATAAAAAAAAAATTAGCACGAGTATTGGTGAATTTTTCATGAAGTTTTAACGTCTTTCGATTATGGCCTAAGCAATTTTTTATGTAGAAGTTGTTAGCTTGTAAAGTCAATGAATCTCAAATATTCTCAATCAAATTAAGCTATATACACACGATCAAAATATGTCTAGTTCATTCATAACATCCACGTTAAAGAAATCGGGTCGAAAATACAGATTGGATGTATAGAATTTAATTATGTGCTTTGCGTTTACATTCGTAAAACATTTCTGGAGTATGAAAATTGTTGCGTTCTAGTATACATGTGAAAAGGAACTCGGAATAGCCAACAATATTGCCTTAGAAGACTGAAATAAATAAGAGATCAATTGATTCTATGTGTTGAAATCAACAAACTTAAATGTCCCTAATTGAATGTAATATAGGACTGTTTAGCGGAAGGTATGTAGGGCATAAGCATGCAAACAAGATTCTGAGGTCTCACGCTGTAACTCAAGTTGCTGCCATTTTTAATTTTCTCGTCTAAAGGTACTGTAAAACTATATTTTATGCAGAATGTATTTTATAAAGCGTTCTTGAAGTGTTGAAAATATATCAAACATAGTAACGAGTGTCCTTTGTATTATGATTGAGTCTGTATGGGACCTTCTAGAAGATGCTGGTACTCCGACTTCGTCAAATATAAGTATATACACTCACTTCCAAAAGTTAAGAACGAAGATGTAAATTGCAAAAAAAAAAAAAAAAAAACAAAAAAACAACAAATATTGCTTTGATTGACACAAAATTCGGCAGGAAAGTCGCATATATATTTATGCATACAACAAAATCAATAATTATATACAGAAATGAAAACAATATTAAATTTTTATAAGTTATCAGATAATGTCCTACTGGAGACTTAAACAGAGTTATGTATAAAATGAAAATAAACAGTAAAAATGAAAAAAAGACATTAATAGGGTACGTGATCCCTCTCATCTGTATACAAAGTTTACACCTTGTAACCATGCTTTCAATTAGTTGGTCAACCACCGCAGAACTAAACAATCGCCATTCTTTTTGTACGCCAGTTTTCAGCTCAATAAGAGTTCGCAGGAAGTGGGGAACGTAAACATACAGCACGGCCGAGAGCACCCCAAAGATTTTTAATGGGATTAAGGTCGGTTAAAGTATGCTGGCAACGCCAATGCGCAATCCCTTTACTCTCCAGGTAGTCATCGACGATGCCAGCTCAATGGGGACGTGCGTTATCGTACATTAAAACAAAAGTGGGGCAACTGCTGCAGCTTACAATCTCACAATGGACCCTAGGACTTCATCTCGATACCAGAAAGCCGTCACAGAGCCCATTTTAAAGATGTGCAGGTCAGTGCGGTATCCTAATGAAATCTCTGCCCACGCCATAATGCTTCCGCTTCGGAATGCGTGATGTTCGATGATGTTTTCGGGCTGATTTTGTGTTTTTTGTTTACGCTATTTCCTTATACGCTTGTCATCTGGCTTCAAAGCAAATCTTGACTCATCAGTAAACATAATATTGCTCCAGTCAGACACAGTCCAATTGACATGGTCCCGGCACCATTTTAATCGTGCCCCTCTTGACACAAACTCAAAATGATAGAGGAAGACAAACTCGAGGTACCCGGGCGTACAGTAGCTGCAGATATCGCTTTACCAATGGACGCTGTAACCATAGATGTCACACGTGTGGAGGTAGCTATGAGATTCCGCTTGGCTACTTAGTAATATATTGATCTACCGCGGGGTTATAACCCTTGGGCGACCGACTAAGGGCCTTCGGACAACTGTCTGTGTGGTTTGGAATTGTTTCCATAAACGTGAAATTACACAATAGTGAATGCCAACGAAAAGAGCAGCATCTGTGATCGACTACCCTGCTTCAATGCGCCCCACTGCACGCCAGCGCTTAGAAAATTCCATTCGTTTTCTGGAAGTCATAGAAACACGTATGTCTTAAAAACAAATTGTACGAAAGTTTTAAACAGCTTCTATCAGCACTTACAATAAATTTCTGTAACCCTTCATAAAGATGGCTTCTTATAAGACTTCCCCTTTTGCGAATTTCTTGATATGAAAGCGCGATTGGCTGTTTTTTCCTCTCCTTGCTTAACTTTTGGAAGTGAGTGTATATATATATATATATATGTATGTATGTATGTATGTATACATATATATACAAATTACCTTTGTGCTTTCTCGAAATTTGGAAAAGTGAAAAAATATGTAGCAGTGTGGTAACCAAATGTCTTATATAAAATCTTTCATTACATTGTTGAAAAAAATCTGCAAAGATACTAAACTTTTTTTAGGATATTTTGATTCCAATAAATGTTTATTGGAATAATGGTAACAGAATGTAATGGTAACAGAAAAATTAAAGAACCCGATTCTGTTTCATAGATTTTTGTTGTTACTGTTTCAAAAAAGTTCAAGGAATCCCAGTTTCTTATGGAAAGTTTAACCACTTTACAAATTTTTTCTACAGTTTACCTTTAAAAAATATTTATTTCCGTTATTTTGAATCCTTATTTATAGTTCTGACCAAAAAAAGTATTTTATTTTAGGTAGCTTTCGTTACAAAAAGTAAAATGCTACCTATTGATGCCGTCCGGAGGAAAGCATTTCCGGAAAATTTTGGTATATTTTCACCGATCAGGACCCCCAGATTCCAAAACCACCCTCCGTTCAAATGTTGACACACACACACACACACACAAACATATATATATGCGATAACTATCGTATTTATGAACCGATTTGAATGAAACTCGGTATGTACATGGTACATACAAATGTCTCGACCGAGTTCGTTAGCCAGCATCATCCGCCATCTTGTTTCAAAATGTCGGCCATTAATTTATTTTTTTTTAATTGAAAATTTAGAATTAAATGCAAAAAAATTAAAAGTTGAAAAATATTTTTCTTTTATGTGTCAGAACTTAAAGCAACGATTCCAGAACACTTTTTATTTTGCCTATGGGTCATTCCATGTCAAGTGTCCTAAATTTTGGCATGGTTCCCGCTCGACCCCCTTCAATTTTTTTATAATTGATACAGAATATACATGTAGGTATATGATGAACATTTGGAAACTGTTTAGTGCAAAAAGTAATATAGATGGGGCGCCAGGGGTCCATTTGTACCAATCACTATTTCATGGTCATAGAAAAAACGGCCAAATCATCAACTTTGGCATCATATTTCTCATGATATATAAAACCTTACTTATTGAAAATAGGTGGTCTAGTACAACTTTTTATGCTAAAAAACGCAACTGCAGTATTATAAATCACAAATAAAAACTATCGTCATTACTAGGCCTCAAAGTAGGCCGTACGGCCAATCTGGTTGAATTTTACCCTTACTTTAACATGCTGTAACTACTACAAATATTATTTTACAAATTTGTCGCTTTACAAACTAATTACCTATGAATATGTCACAAAGCCGCTAAAGTTGTTTTTTAATTGCCTAAATATTCAATAAATTATTCATGTTCAAATTCTAATAAAAAATTAAAATCGTCGATTTTGCGCCATTTTCAGAAGCGTATATCTCAAAAGGGACACTTCTGATTTGGTTACAATTAGTACCACTGCAAAGAGCATATCTTAATTTATAAGAAAAACTTTATTTCATTTTGGGCCTCTTAGATATAGAAGAAAAATAATAAAATTCAAAAACCTATTGTACGAGATAATCCAGATACTTATGAGAAAGGTATATATTACGACAGAGTCTTTCAACATATTTTACATTATTCTTTTTTTATTACAACTATTAATGCATATAATAATTATCACATTTTCTGGTCACAGTTACTTCCTCTTTACCATTATGAATGATTTGTAACCACATTGCCAATGAGTTATATTCAATAACCAGGCAAGATTAGCATCTGGTTGGGTATTGCATGTTTCAAACTCGGAACGTGGGTACCTAACGGGATCCATAGATTATTATAGAGTAAATATTTTGAATATTTCAAGCTCCCATTATGTTGATTCATGATCTTCAAGCTATAAAAAACAGTTCAGTTTGTCAAATTTCTTATTGATTGCGATTGCAACAGCTTTCGGTAAATTGTATTGCTGACTAATTTTTGTTTTTATTGGAACTGGAACAGTAATTATTATATGCTCTTCGGGAATCCAACAAAGATCTTGTCTATTGGGCCAATAAAATGTTTCCGAAGGTCCACGAGGGTGCATAAAATTTATTAGGACATCGTTCTCTTCAAGTGAGATTTCATGTACATTTCCAATCCACCAATTTTTCTCGTAGATACAGGCAATATACTGTCCAGACTGTATATCGGATAAGGATACGTTGTGAAATGCAGTCAAGTTAGAAAATTCTAATTACTTGACAGGTTTAACAAAGAAAAATGTCAAACCAGGCCAAAAAATATGCAGATCATGCAGAAAAGAGTTCAAAGAAAGAAGAACAACATGGTCCTCATCTCCAAGCGAATTTGAGCAAGATGAAATAGATGTAACGGAAACATTGAACAAAAGTCTAACAGCTATTGATTTGTCCCCTTTAAAATTTCAACGAACATCAACAAGAGATATTAAAAGCTATGCAAAGCGAAAGATAAGTGAAATTGAAGATGTGATTTCAAAGAAAATAGCTATTGTTGCCGGTATAGATCCATGTGAATTAAGACAACCTACTACAAGCAACCAATGCCCAGACTGTTTAGATTACAAACAGCTAATTAAAGATTTGAAAGAGAAGTTACAGTTGTCAAAACGTCCAGAACAAATACAAATATTAACAATGGCACCTCAAAGTTGGACAATAAAAGAAGTTATGGAAGAGTTTGGAGTTTCAGAAAGAATGGTAAAAGCAGCGCGAAAATTAAAAGCAGAAAACGGAAAATTGGCTTTACCAAGAACAAAGTTTGGTAAGATGCTGTCAGAAAACGTAAAAGAAAGAGGAATAATTTTTTTTCAAGATGAAGAATTTAGTCGAATATGTCCAGGAATAAAAGATTTCATTTCTGTTATGATAGATGGAAGGAAAGTTCAGATGCAGAAGCATCTATTACTAAGCAATTTGAAAGAAATGTTTGCAGTCTATCGAAGTAGAAATGGGCCGGAAATCGGATTCTCCAAATTTTGCGAGTTAAAACCAAAATGGTGCGTGACTTTTGGTGCAGCTGGTTCACATTCCCAATGTGTGTGCAAAATGCATCAAAATGTGAAGTTGATGCTAGCAAGTTGCCCAACTGATGTAGATTATAAATTCCTTATAAGTAAAACAGTTTGTGACTTGAATTCTAAAGGTTGTATGCTTCATCGCTGCGAAGTATGTTCTGGAACAGATGATTTAAAAATTTTTTTGGAAAGTATTTTCGAAGATAATGATCTAGAAGACACCATTGAATTTAAACAATGGGTTCACACAGATCGTGACACGTTAGAAACGAAACAGATGACAATTGAAGATTTTATTGAAGAATTGGTATTGAAAATCTCAGCACTTTCTACGCATCATTACATTTCAAAGCATCAAAGTAAACATCTGAGGATGACCAAAGATACTCTTAAGCCAGATGAACTGATCATATTGATGGACTTCGCAAAAAATTACAGTTTTGTTATCCACGATGCTATTCAAGGTTTCCATTGGGAAAACAGCCAAGCGACATTGCACCCATTTGTTATCTATTTTAAAGATAATTCGGAAACTAAAAGTGCGAGTTGATTGTCTCAAACATGAATCAGTTGCGGTATATACATTTTTAATAAAACTAATGGAGGATCTGAAAAAAAGCTTTCACGAAATTACTCATATACATTATTTTAACAACGGATCTTCTGCGCAGTACAAGAATTAAAAAAAAATTCTGAATCTTTGTTATCACCAAACTGACTTTGGTATTTCTGCAGAGTGGAAATTTTTTGGCACAAGTCATGGGAAATCACCCTGTGACGGAATAGGAGGAACTGTAAAACGGTTAGCTGCAAGGACAAGTCTTCAAAGGCCAATTAAAAACCAAATTTTAACTCCAACGGATCTATATGATTTCTGTGAAAATAATATAAAGGAAATTCAATTCATTTTTGCTTCAAAAAAAGAAATAGAAGCAGTAAAAACTGAGCAAGAAGAGCGTTTCAAAATCGGATGTACAATTCTTGGAACAAGAGAACATCATCATTTTGTACCAGTAAATGAAAAACAAATTCGCGTCAGTAGGATATCAAATGATGCAACATTCATTATAACACATGTTGATAAGAGTGCTAAAACTGCATTTCGAAATATATCCTTATCAGATATACTAGGTTTGGACAGTATATTGTTTGTATCTACGATAAAAATTGGTGGATTGGAAAGATACATGAAATATCAGTTGAACAAAACGATGTCTTAATATATTTTATGCACCCTCATGGACCTCCGAAAACATTTTATAGGCCCACTAGACATGACCTTAGTTGGATTCCAGAAGAGCCTATAATAATTACTGTTGCAGTTCCAATAAAAACAAAAGTTACAAACAGCAATACAATTTACCGAAAGCTGTTGCAATCGCAATAAATAAGAAATTTGACAAACTGAACTGTTTTTTATAGCTTGAAGATCATGAATCAACATAATGGGAGCTTGAAATAATCAAAATATTTACTCTATAATAATCTATGGATCCCGTTAGGTACCCACGTTCCGAGTTTGAAACATGCAATACCCAACCAGAAGCTAATCTTGCCTGGTTACTGAATATAACTCATTGGCAATGTGGTTACAAATCATTCATAATGGTAAAGAGAAAGTAACTGTGACCAGAAAAAGTGATAATTATTATATGCATTAATAGTTGTAATAAAAAAAGAATGATGTAAAATATGTTGAAAGACTCTGTCGTAATATATACCTTTCTCGTATGTATCTGGATTATCTCGTACAATAGGTTTTTGAATTTTATTATTTTTCTTCTATATCCAAGAGGCCCAAAATGAAATAAAGTTTTTCTTATAAATTAAGATATGCTCTTTGCAGTGGTACTAATTGTAACCAAATCAGAAGTGTCCCTTTTGAGATATACGCTTCTGAATATGGCGCAAAATCGACGATTTTAATTTTTTATTAGATTTTGAACATGAATAATTTATTGAATATTTAAGCAATTAAAAAACAACTTTAGCGGCTTTATGACATATTCATAGATAATTAGTTTGTAAAGCGACAAATTTGTAAAATAATATTTGTAGTAGTTACAGCATGTTATAGTAAGGGTAAAATTCAACCAGATTGGCCGTACGGCCTACTTTGAGGCCTAGTAATGACGATAGTTTTTATTTGTGATTTATAATACTGCAATTACGTTTTTTAGCATAAAAAGTTGTACTAGACCACCTATTTTCAATAAGTAAGGTTTTATATATCATGAGAAATATGATGCCAAAGTTGATGATTTGGCCGTTTTTTCTATGACCATGAAATAGTGATTGGTACAAATGGACCCCTGGCACCCCATCTATATTATTTTTTGCACTAAACAGTTTCCAAATGTTCATGATATACCTACATGTATATTCTGTATGAATTACATAAAAATCGAAGGGGGTCGAGTGGGAGCCTCTAGGCCAGTTGACATGGAATGACCCCTATATCTTAAAAAATGATTGAGTTATAGCACTTTGAATTTTTCTTATGGTTGACATTTTGAAACGGTCTGATATTTGTCACGTGATAACACGCGTATTTATGAATCGATTTGAATGAAACTTGGTATGTACATATTACATACAAATATCTCGACCGAGTTCGTTAGCCAGCATCATCCGCCATCTTGTTTCGAAATGGCTGCCATTTAAATTTTTTAAAAAGAAATTGAAATTTAAAATTAAATGCGAAAAAATTAAAAGTTGAAAAATATTTTTCTTTTATGTGTTAGAACTTAAAAAAACGATTCCAGAACACTTTTTATTTTGTCTATATCTTAAAAAAATGATTGAGTTATATAGCACTTTGAATTTTTCTTATGGTTGACATTTTGAAACGATCTGATTTTTGTCACATGAAAACAAGCGTATTTATGAATCAATTTGGATGTAACTTGGTGTGTACATAGTAAGTAATGAGGCCTTGACCGAGTTTGTTAGCCAGATCCATCCGCAATCTTGTTTCAAAATGGCGGCCATTTAATTTTTTTAAACTCAAATTTAAAATTAGGTACAAAAATGTGAGAAATTGAAAAAATATTTTTCTTTTATGCATTCAAACTTGATACAAAGATTCCAGAGCATTTTTTGTTTCGTCTGTATCTTAAAAAATGGCTGAGTTACAGCACTTTTAATTTCTAGTGTTGCTCACATTTTAAAATAATCTGATTTTCGTCACGTGATAACACGCGTATTTATAAACCGATTTCGATGAAACTTGGTGCGTACCTAGTACATACAGATGTCTGGACCGAGTTCCATCAGTCCGAGGCCAGTCCACCGATCCCAGTTCCATCAGGCATCCTGTTTCAAAATGACGGAATATTATTTTTTTTTATTAAATTTTAAAATTAAGTGCAAAAAATAAGAAATTGAAAAAGATTTTTCTTTTGTGTGTTTGACCTTTATACAAAGATTCCAGAGCATTTCTTGTTTCATCTATATCTTAAAAAATGGCTGAGTTGTAGCACTTTCAATTTCCAGTGTGGTTAATATTTTGAAACGGTCTGAAATTTGTCATGCGATAATACACATATTTATAAGCTGATTTGGATATAACTGCGTGTGTACACAGTTCATATCAATGTCTTGACCGAGTTCACTGTCCAACTTCATCCGCCATCTTGTTTCAAAATGGCGGCCATTTAAGTTTTTCAAAAATGTTTTAAATGTAAAATGATGTACAAATAAAGAATCTGAAATTGAAAAAAGATTCTTTCTAAAGTATTTATCTTAATAATGAATTCCGGAGTATTTTTCTACTTTCTCTTTATCTTAAAAAACGCCTGAGATATATCAGTTTGAATTTCTATTGTGAGTGACATTTAAAAAAAATCAATTTGCCCGCGACCGCACTCGTATATATTAATCGATTTCGATATGAGTGGCATGTGCACATAAATTAATATTTCGACAAAGCTCATTGGTTTGTTTTATCCATCATGCTGCTTTGAAATGGAATACACTTCATTATATCGTGGAATTTGGCGACTCTCCAAATCGCTGAAAATGAAACCAGGTTGATTAAAATATGACTAATTCCTAAATATTCTTATTAATATTCAGTGTTGACAAAAACTAATATTCATTCAATCTTATAAAATCGTGTTCCACTAATTTGAGCTTCGTATGTTTGAATAATATAACTTAATTTAAAATAAATAAATAAATAAATAAGTATATGAAAGCTACCTCTTCCTACCGGCATTGCCGGAAGGACTTTTTAAACATGCATATTCGCCAACTTTTGTCCATTTTAAGACAAATTTTGTAATTCCATGACGTTCCAATATAAGATGAAGATGATTTTTCCTAAACGTCCATGCACTGTCTTTCACTGTACACCCCCCCCCCGAATATTAAGTCGGAGCTCCGGCACAAACACGGTGACTGCCGAAGATGAATTTGTGTATGCTCACTTAAATTTTGTTACAAATAATTTTTTAAAGTTTTTTTTTGTTTAATTTTTTTGAGAGTAAATTAGTTAAAGTAATCTTTCAGAAAATACTCGTATCAATAGTTTTAGGAATCTTAGTTACGGTAAAAAAACGGCCTTTCGCATCCGCCATTTTTATGTCAGTACTCAGGCAAAGTATTCAGGGGACAGTGAACTGCGAAAGACGGTGAATTGGTACTCAGCCACATCAACGTCATTCAATACATAAACGCAAAAATTTCATACAATTACTAATGTTATCTAAGAATGAACAAATGTACGCAAAAATGCTTGTTTTAAAAAAATTCTTTTTTTTTTTTTTTTTTGAAAAGATTGTAATTTGAAGTATAATAAATTACGATTTTTTTAAATAGAAGTAATTTTAGATAGCTTTTGAAAAAAGCTCAATAATGCACTTAAAGGCAACAATATGCATCAAAAAGGATTCATCGTGTAAGGTGGAATGAGCATAAAAATGTGTAAAGATCGGCAATTTCGCGACAAAATTTATACAGTCCAGATTATCAGGTCTCATGTCTCGTATGTTAATGTCATTAGAACTTTTTTTGCTTAAATGTATAATAGAATTAGATCATATACATCTAGAGTTCTAAAAGTATGATTGAAATAAAGGTAATACGGAACATTTAGTGTCCACTATGTCCGGCTGACTTCATTAAGAAACACACGACTTCAGACGGCATAATAGACTTAAAATACTTCGATGTTTCATTTGGATATTTGAAGACATGTGGAAATTAGCTTTCAATTAAAATTTGCAATACACCAAAGTTTCTTCAAAAATCCAGTCGGAGCTATGTAAAACAGCAGTTCAAAAGTTTTATTTTTTTTTTAGGGAACCACTCCCAATAGCACAAGATATCAGATGTTTCGATGTATGTCGGTAAATGATGAGTACACTGCAAATTCGTGAAACACTTTTAGAACCCTAACTGAACATAATAATTAATATTTCTAACTGAAATCGTTTTTGATTGCCTTGTGAATGTGTTGCGAATGTGCTGTACCAAGAAAAGTAGTGTGTAAAAGTGTGTTAAAAATTACATAATTTTTCCAGAAATGCATTTATTGACATTTATTGGTAAAATTAGTCAACTTACTAAATATCTCGTGCATTTTTGTTTCTATAAAGCAAACTGCCTTTTAGGGCCTCCGTGGCTGAGTGGTTAAGACATCACGCCGCTTATCGTGAGGTTGTGGGTTCGGATCCCACTGGCTCCATTGCACACACACTTTGTGTGGAGCTCCTGGTTGTACTTCTCTTGTGTTGTAATATTTCCTTTTGTGCTATCTCGTCCTTGTATATGACGATGTTTTATAAGCAGGCTTCATGTCGAGCACACAAATCAGATGTATGTTGTTCAATAAACAAACAACTACCTTTTATGTCCTTTTTAAAAATGTGTAATTTTAAAAGCATCGTGTAAAAAGTGTTTTAAAAGTGTTTTACATGTGTTGTTTTATAGTGTTCTAATTTGTGTGGTGTTTACAATATTCCGTTAATTTCGGGGCAAAGTATTGTGAAGTAGAGCACTATTGTAAGAAAATGTTTTTATCAACACTATTTACAAGATTATTTCAACACAACTATAAACACAATTTTTGGAGCTTATTTCTACATAGGAACACTTTTACAACATTTTAAGAATGCAATAACAAGACAAAGGAAGTTTTGTTTATTTCTAATTCAGAACACATTAACCCTTTGGCGATGAGTGGCAAATAAGGTGCTCATAATCCTTCATTAATCTCAACAGTAAATGTTTATTGCAAATTTTAGCTTAATTTCTTTACGCGTATACATGTTAGCTTTGTAAAAGTAAACACAGTTTATTACAATAAACCATTTAGTCACTATCTACAGTTTGAATGCTTTTGCTAAAATAATTTAGTCACAGTTATCTAAAAGATATTCGTTTTTAGGTGCGTTCGTAATTATATAATACGTAGCACCTATAGTGGTCGTTCAGTCCGTCCGTCTGTCCGTCTGTCTGTCTGCATATAACAACGCAAAAACTACCCAACCGAATCGTTTGAAATTTAAAATACATATTTATTACATAATTTTGTCGAGTCATTTCAAATTTTATGAAACTCGGATGCATAGATCAATTACAGGGGCAATCAAAAGTATTCCATTACATTACGGTCAATGGGGAAAAAAGTTTCAAATGCATTTTAATCGTTTGAAATTTAAAATACGTAATTATTACATAATTCTGTCGAGTTATTTTCAAATTTTTTGATAATCGTGTGCATAGATCAATTACAGGAGCAATCAAAAGTATTCAATTACATTATGGTCAATGGGCAAAAAGTTTCAAATATATTCTATACGTTTGAAATTTAAAATACATAATTATTACATAATTTTGTCGAGTTATTTCAAATTTTATGAAAATCGGATGCATAGATCAATTACAGGGACAATCAAAAGTATTCCGTTACATTACGGTCAATGGGAAAAAATGTTTCAAATGCATTTTAATGGTGTTGCATTCATTCGAACTTAATAAAATTTATATGCAACTATAAAGTACATATTATAATATACATCTTACATAATTTGTGGTGCAAAGAACATTTGTTATTGATTGACAAGGCCACACAAAAGTATTCCATTACATAATGGTATAGGGAGAACATTGTTTGATGAGCGTTTTCATTGTAATTCACTATTTACAATTTTATGAGATTGATATATGAAAATAATATTTTTAAAACTTCGTTATCGTACGAACGCACCTAATTTGCTACGCTTCACGTGCAATTTCCAACTTGTTTTTTTAAATTTATTGAAGGCTGCCTATGGTGTTTCGGGAAAAAAAACTGTTGCAGAAATATTTGACTTAATACTATTATGTTTACACACCTACAGTTTGAGGTTAGCTCCTCATGTATTTTTTGAAATGTTTAACAAAACGTCTAAAATCGTAAGTGACCGGTCATCATTGGTCATATAGTGTATATTATAAAATACAAAACTATCGAAAAAAACGTACAGAGTTTTATGAAATTGATTAAAATTTTCAGAGGATTAAATTTGAAGAAATTCAAAACTTGAATTTCTATACGGCTTCTGGAGAAAAAAAAATTTAGAAAATTAGTAAAATATTCCCTATATTTATAAGGTAATGTACATATTGTCTGCATTTTATCACCAAAAGTTGCAGAGATATGTTTAAACAAAATTAAACAACGGTTAATCATTATTTAAAATGCTGTCAAAATGGATACTTCGCGCAAAATTTCTCGAAGTGATCATAATTAAGAATATAGGTTTTATTCCATTTTTGCTTTCAAACGCATTCAACTGACAGTTTTTTGTTATTTATGAACTACATATGTACGGTATTAGTCGATTTTAATAAAATAAGAATATATTTCAAAATATGTCGTCAAAATGGGCATTTGAGCCGAATTTAGCTTAGGATGTTTCTTATAAAAGAAGTTCTTAGAGAGAAATGATATTATAAATTTTTCAAAAGAGGCCAAATGGAGTTGTTAAACTAGGTTTATCTGTAATGAAATTTTATTTTTTGTTGTTGAAATGAGCACACTACCTCCGCGAAATCTACCTCCGCCTATAGGCCAAGCCGACAGGGATTTTTTTTTTTTTTATCATAGTTAGTGTACGACGACTGAAAAGATATCTTCCGACAGGATTTTTTCTTTTCTGCGAAATCCTATCAGGCATAAAAATGGTTTAAGTCAAATTTATGCATTATCATATCTGTGCGATTTTTAAGATAAATGCTGAAACTTTATACATAACCTTAATAAGCAACATTTTACACACTCTCAATTTTTTTGTTTGGGGGCTGCATGAAAATTTTTAATTTTGTATTTTTTAAAAATTTAAACACTTGATAATTTTATTTGATATCATAAATTAATGTAGCTTTTTTTTTACGTAACTTTGTAATTTATAATATGTGCCATGATCATTATTTAAAGATAAAAAGTCGAGATTAATATTTAAGGGGTTGACTATTTATTGCCTGTTACTTTAAATTAACGCAATAATAAAAGCATAGTTCAATAAATGCACCACGCTACATTTACTTTTATAATATAGAATGCAAAATGTACCTGTTCACTTATGTATTCCTCATTCAGATTGGCTTATGCTAGATTGAAATTGTAATTCAATTTCAGGCAGTGAATTATAATTTGTTCATACGTTAAGCACATGTTTGTTTAAGGTATAAACTGAATATGTTATCCAGTTAGATGAATAATCATAGAGCGGATTTTAGAAATATGGGTTTTAGAAGGACTGCGTTGATTTAGAGTACTTAGAAAGAGAAATATATGAGTAGGTGTGTTTTGTATATCGCACGTATTATGATTAAATATTTCAATAAGAAAACTTAAGGATATTCCTTTTTAAATAAAGTATAAAATAAAAAAAGCTTATGTTTGACACATGTAGTGTAATTGGAAGATGTATGTAATTCTATACTAATTGGTAATTCTATTTAAACTGTTTGAACTATTCAGGAAAACAATTATTTTAATTTAAATCTAAATACACGCTAAATATACCGACTTAATAAACTCTTATCGGAGGAAAGTAATTACAATTAAGGTACCCTGGGGTAATAACGCCAAGTGCTTATATTTTGCATAATTATGAAATAATCAGGTAAATGACACCCATGTGCTCTGCGCAGAAGGGTTTTGAGTCATATAAATCGCAAAAAACAGCTTCAAGTTAATTTGTTTCATTTTTAGGTATTATTGATTTTACAAACAACTAAAATTAATGCTTGATCTAAAATTTGCAAGATACGTTTTGTGATGTGAAGACTATCTTTTTATCCGGAAATACTTTGTTAATTACATAAATCTGTTGTGCATTTCATGTACTTTTAAAATGTTGTTGAAGATTTTGGATATTTTCTCGAGATAATTTGTAATTTAAAATGCACTGCGCAATAACTATACCGGGGTAATAACACCAATCCTTGACATTAATACCCTGGTTGATTCCCTACAGTGGCCGAGCTACATCCTAAATACTGATTCAAATAAACACAGTTAAAACTGTGCAATGTTTCTCATATTTCTATTTAAGCGGTCCTTTTTAAGCAAAAAGAAGCTCACGGTCTGATATTCTTTTGCCTCATCCCCCCCTCCCACACAACACCATTATTTTTCTTACACTTTCAGAAAAAAAGGAACATTTTCAATAGCTTAGAATGCAATTTGTCATTTTCTAAGTTTGTAGAGTTTGTATTTTTAGAATTGGGCTATCTACATGCAATTACTCCATCTTATTTCATAGTTTTGTTTGCATGGCGTTATTACCCACATAGGTGGGTAATAACCAAATAGCATTGACCAAATAGCATTGGTCAAGAAAAAACGCCATTACATTTTATGAATACATATCTGTTAAATTATTTTATTTTATATAGATAGTCAATGAGTTGCTGTATCAGATCCTATATTTGTTTGAAAAATACAATCTAAAACTAAGCCGTGAAAATTGGTAGAACCTTAACGTGGCTTTATTACCCCAGGGTACCTTATTAAAGTTTTTCATATCATCTAGCATTTAAATTAAGATATATGCTATTTACTTAAGAAGTTGAGGTAGTATTAAAAAAAACAACATATATAAAAAAGTGAACTTTGTAAAAATTATTGCTGCTTTGTAACAAATTGACATTCAATTATAAAGATGAAAACCCTTAATGAAAAATTTTTATTCTATCAATTAAAGCTGTTAAAAAAGCTTTACACATACATTAGAGTGTTTCATTTTTACAAAGATGTGATTTCCATATCACTTTGATAACGCCCAGAATCTAAGTGTTGTAAAAGATATGTATGCCAAATTTCAAGAGAATTAAATAATATTGCACATTTTGGTCACTTTTATCTCAAATTAGTGAAATTTCTAATTTTGGAATGCTTTGTACTAATGCACTTCGCATATAATTTTTCATCTTTTGAGAAAATTGAACTTTTAATGGGAGCCAAAAAAGGAATTCATTTTATTGTTAAAAAAATATGCTAGTGATGAGTTGGTTTTTTTTCGGGCGGCTCCGAAAGAAACGAATACTTTTAGTTTTTACTTACCATTACAAGGAAATGAACGAAAAAAATTGGATGTTGCAAAATCTACCAGAACTATATTACAAGAAGTATGAAGGAAAGCAGTGTTCAATTCACTGGGTGGGGGCGTATCCATCCTCCTTCCCCCTGAGAAATGAGATGTGCTCCCCAGAAGATTTGAGATTTTGAACACATAGAAGAAACTCAAAGTGTTTTAGATATTACTTCTTTTCTAATGCGAGTTTTTAAATGGATTTTTTAAATAAATATTCCTAAAACGTTTATTTATAATCTATTTACAAGAAAAATCGATTGCTTTGGACGATTTAACGGGTGCCTGATTTTTTAAAAGTGGTATTACCTAATTAAAAATTGTACAATGATACATGTAAATGTGACGAAAAATTGAAGCATTATATGTACACTTCTAACTTTTAACACTTAAAATATTATATATTGGGTCAGCTATATATTTTTTAATATTATAAAGTAAGTAAAAAACTTCTTTAAAGGAATAAAAATCTCGATCAATAGCAGAGAAATTATTTGTACAAGATTATCAGTTTTGCCTCCTTTTTTAAAATCAGAAAATCAGAATTTATTGAAAAATTTCTGATCAATAATTTCTGCCTTATTTAATGATAGATTTTTCGTGATAAGATAAATAGAATTTTTTTTCAGAATTTTCAATATGAATTCAGAATTTCTTATTCAAAAAAAGAGAGCAAATTAGTGTAGTTTGCTCTGCATTATGTTTAGAGAGTGGCCGTCTATGTAAATTTAACACAGTTGTTAGGAAAACTTTTCTTTTCCTTTAATTAATGCACAAAAAATGCACAAAGGCGTTTGTTTACTTGCAAAAGTTCAAGTAGAGGATTTTTGTTTCAACTTTTATATACTAAAGACAACGTGTAAAAACTAATTTTCCAACAAATTTTAACAAGGGAGGATTTTCTGTGGGTAATAAACGAAATTTTGGCATTACTTTTTGGCTCACAGGCTATCATAGCCTGAGAGCTTATGTGCCTGTTCAATCTGTATTTATGTATGTTCGTTAGTGCGTGCGTACGTGTGTGCGTACGCGATAACTCATTATAAAACTATCAGATCCACTTGAAATTCTATATAAAGGTATATCCTGACAAGGCACTTCCCTGATTAGTTTTTGGAGTTCATTCGATATGTATAAAGGGGGGAACGGGGGGCTCAAGCCCCTTCCCTTAATTGATATAAGTGAGTTTTTCTTGCAGAATTAAGTTTTCGTTCAAAATTAAGGTATAGGATCATTCTGATGAGGCAATTCCGCGACTCTTATTATGTGTTCATTGAATAAGTATAAACAGGGGAAACGGGGGTTCTGATGCCCCTACCCTTAATATATATAAATGGGTTTTTCAAGCAAAATTGTCAGATATCGTTCAAATCTCTGAATAGTTTTGGAAGTTTAATGGTTAATTATAAAAGAGGGGGATAACTCCTTTTAAATTATACAAATGCTAAATGTTTTTTTTAAAGAATTATCCGATTTGCTCTGAATTTTGAGATACAAATTTTTTATATGATAAAGCATGTTTTTGATAGTTTAGGAGGTTCAATGATTAAGTATAAAAAAGGGGAAAGGGGAGAGCTGTTTCCCCTTCTTAATTTTGTTCGAACGGAATTAACCCTTGAAAATATAAGGCTATAATGTACAATTTGTATGCGTAGCCTTTGAGCTCAATAGCATCAGTTTAACTGGTCAGTATTCTTTTTATTAAAAATAGTTCTCGAGACCAGTTGCCGTAGAGTATTATTTATTAATAACAATCTAAAAGAGGAGTAAATTTTCTACTATATACTACTTTCATATTTAGAATTTTTGAAGTACACAATAGAAAGTGCTGTACGGCATTTTTAAAATAAGACGATTTTTTCAAATTCCTTAATAACTGTAAAAAACTTACTTTTGTTATGATTATTCACATGTTCTCCACAGTTATAATCATGCATATATTTTTTTCATATCGGTAGTGGTAAATCATCCATTATTTACAAACTCACTTCTTCGATTTCAGAATATCAGACACTTTTTATATCCAATAAATCTATGTAATTTAATATGTATGCAAGAATGTGGATGAATAAGACAATTTTCATATTTATACTATAAATTTAGGTGTATAAAAACATTGTTTAAATAAATACTTCAATATTTGCTCAATAGTTTAACATTTGAAAGCCGTCTTCGGTTTAAAATAATACATTAGTAACTGTTTGAAAAGAGTTCATTTCCGAAAGCCACTTTTGTTGAATTTCGATTATATCGTTTTTTCCGTAGGATTTCAGTTAGGTACATTTTGTGTCAGAAACATGTGTCATCGCCTCAAAATTTAAAAGACATATACTAACCATCTAGAAAATGATACAATAAAATTTTAATTAAGATTTATACAAGAAATTAATATGTTTCAAAACAGAGCATTTACCCATAAACTTAATATTACATACGCTTCTTTACTGTTATAATCTAAACTAATTTTTCGGCTTTAGGCTTAAAATTTTAATATCTTAAATGAATCTTTTACTTGCTGTTCCAGTAAACACACTGTTAAAAGAATTCTGAAATTCACGAATATTTTTTTCCTGAATTTCACAGAAAAATCCCTTTTCACAACAAAAGGGCATTATCCGTTACAAATCAGCAAATCCCACCATATTTCCTGAAAATAACGAAACGGGTGGAAATAAAAACAAAAAACGGAGACACTCCGTTATGTAAGGGGCTTCGTGGCCGAGTGGTCAAGGCACCATACCGCTTATTGTCTGCGAACGCCGATTGTGGGTTCGTATCCCACTGGCGACAAGAAATAATGAAAACATAGTAAGTCCCTTTTAAATTACATTTTTTCTGTTAATTTTTCTCTTATTTCTTATTAAAAATCTTTTAATTAATTAGCCAATAAATAAATAAATAGTGCACGACAATTTCAAAAAATTGTCTATAACATTATTTTTCTTAAAAAAAGTTGTTAATAAGCAGTTTTTTTTTCATTCATTCATTCATTCATTCATTCAAAAAATAAATAAATAAATAAATAAATAAAAAATAAACAGTGGTTTTAAACAGTGATTTTTTTTTACTTAAACTATTTAAAAAGAAAAATTGATTTAGAAAAATAATAAGCATTATGCATCAGTCTAAAATAAAATAAAATAAACCGTTTACAAATATTATGAAGAATGTATTTGAAAGGAAATCTTTACAAAGCACAACAGATTTTCCCACTAACTCATAAAAGACATATTCTGTACAACCCGGCATCAGCAGCTTTGGCTCGGTTAGCAAGGATTAATTCCGCTATCAAAAGGTCCCGAGTTCGATCCTGAGGACGGCGTGAACTAAATTGTGCAATAATAATAATAAGTAAAATAACATAGCAGCTTAAAATCACTCGGTAATTTCGAATTCTTCGACGATTTATTAATTTTAAAAATTATATTAAATTTTTATCATTAAAAATCAGACTTTGTAACAGAAAGTTACCGCTTTTTCAATCGGAGTTTTCCTTTCTTGTATGTCCCACAACGGTAAATCTACTTACGGAACGGTAACAGTTCGGCTACATTGCTGCCGGTAGTTTCACCTGGAATTCACAGATTTATTTTTAACAGTGCACTTGGTTTCCATTCGGGGGGAAAATATTTACTTTGAAAAATTAATAAATTAAACATCCTGTACGATTTCTATGTATATAATACAATATATGGTTGAAGGAAACAACACTTTTTGCAACTTAATATGAATATTTCAGCTTGAAAATCAATTATGTGTTTTGGTGTTACATTTATTTCTCATAAATGTCCATGTGTGTAAAGCACAGGAGATATTTTTTATTATATTTTAAACTACACATGGCTCGTTATGGAAAATAAAAATGAAAAAGAAACCAATAAAATTGTGTATACAAAGTAACATTTTTCTCATTTTCTTAGTTAATTTTTAGCCAAATAATGTACGACACAGTCTTTCTTCATGTCCTAATAAAGAAATTGTTTCTTTATAAAAAAAAATTCTACCGACTACCGTATTGCAGATATGGGTTAAAGATCATCACTCTAAAAGGGATGATTTAGGTCATTTAAAAAATGAAAGTTTTTTGAGCTTGTGGTTAAAATGGTATTTATTTTCTAAATTATGATCTGCAATATAATTTAAGTTTTTTTGCACACTACAATGTGATCTAGTGAAATTTTTGATATCGTAAGTTTATAGTTATTAGGGAGGTTTATTCGTTTTAATTAGTTTCAATCATCATTATAAAATTTAAAGAAAATATCTTCATAAAAATTTAATTTTGTTTAAAGTTTGATACGAGAGAGCCATATTATTGTAACTTTATGCATTTTTGATCCAAAAAAATAATAATAAATATAGCTACCTTAATTTATTTAATTTATTTTACTATGCGCATAAAAATGATTTTTTAAAAGTTTTCAAAAAATCTTCTCCGAACGTTCACTTCAAAAGGCAAATATAAAATACAATAATATTAAATAGAATAAAGCACTTTCTAATATTTCAATTATTCCGGATATGATGTTCATTTATGCTATAACTTTAAATGCATAACACATTATTACTGACTAAACAGAATAATGTATTTTATATTCTCTCTAATTCATTTTAAAGGAAAACATTTCTCAAATAGTCTTCTGAAATATTGATATTTTAACCGAGTCTGAATGCTTATTATTTTAATTTTGCATACAATATCGGTTGAACAATGTAAAAAAACAATGTACAAAGTTTTATACAGTTTTATGTGAACAATATATTAAGAAACATAAAGACTCTTTTAATGAGTTAAAGTCAGCAAGATTAACTTCCTGTGCAAAATGCTGTAAACGCTCTACGCATAAGGAAAACTAAATATCCAAAATAACCAAATATTAAATGTGATAATGTTTGAATTAAAGTCTGCTATAGTACACTGTAAAAAAAAGTGTCGATCTACTAAAAAAACTTTAGTGATCCTTGTAATTACTAAAAAATTTTTAGTAATCTTAGTCGGTTACAAGAAAATCTGTAAAAATTACTAGAAAAAAGTTAGCAACGAATAAGAGTTAATAATTTTATATTTTTAATAGCTATTACTAAAACTCACTCTGTGTGGCCTTGATAGCATAGTGGTTATAGTAACGGACTCCAAGCTAAAAGGTCCCGGGTTCGATACCGGCCACTTCCAAATACACCCCGAATGTATGCAGTGTAAGTACTCGTTAATAAAGGGATTATGAATATCCTGACGGAGCAGTAGCAAAGTTTGGTGCTGCCATCTATTGCGTTTTGCCGAAAATCTTCAGCATCCAGAAGTCTGGATGCAGCTCGAATTAAGCTCCTGTCCTTCGATCCCACGTAATGGTTGTTAAAAATAATTTTGGAGCTATTACTAAAATTTTCTTGGTGGCTCATACTAAAAATTTTTAAATTAGTTATACAAAAAATTCCTTTGTTCAGTTTACAAAAGAAATGCTTGTTTCGCTTGCAAAAAAAAGTTTGTAATGGTTACTAAAAAATTCTGTGGAATACAAATTTACTCAAAAAATTTTTAGTAACCTCTTGAATTTTTTTTTACAGTGTATATTTATGAAGTATATAATCGATAAGTTTTTGTTACTTAAAGGCTCATGGAACATCCCGACAAGCAACATGAAAAATTTTTGTAAACTATTTAACATTAGATATTTTACATTACTTGAAATTTTTTACAATTATTATACACATTATAACCTATATATAAATCGAAAGAAATTATTTTTTTTCATAAATTAGTTCTCAAAAACTAATTAATTTTTTACATATCACTACGAAATTTTTTGAACAATAAGTTTTTTTCGGTACAATTTTCTCAAAAACGGTTGAATATATCACAATTTCTTGTGTAGTTGAAAAACAGGTTATGCGAGAATAATAAGAATCAATTTTTATTTCGGATTTAAAGAAATAAGATTAAAAATATTTTACTAAAAAAGTTCGAAAATCCAAAAAATTAAGAACATTATTTTTCTCTGAGAATTATAATGTCTAATAATTTTAAAGGAACAAATTAGAACCAAAATTGTGGATAGTTTTTACTGTTTACCTGCAATAGAATTTAAAAAATGGCATAGACAATAGAAGCATAAAAAAATCAAATTTTTCAAATGAAAGGCAATATATACATACATATATACATACATATATACATTATATATATATATATATATATATATATATATATATATATATATATATATATATATATAATACCATTAAAAGTAGACAAGATTCACCAACGGATTTTATCAATAAAACAATAAACCAAAACGAAGAATTAAATTGAATTATAGTAAACAATATTAACCATTTGAAATTAACCATTGAATTTAATAACTTATAGCACATTGAACATGGAAGGAAAAAAAGAATAATATGAATACAATTGAAATTTGTAGAACCAAAGCAGAATCTTCAGGTCCCAAATACTTTGGAACTACAAATGGAGTGTGTGGTTTCATCTTCGTATTTGCCATGAAAAAGCAAAACAATACGAATTTGGGACTACCATCACACAAAAACCAAATTATTAAACAAGGAACAAAGATATTTTACAAAAAGGAGTTGAAAGTATGTAAAAATAATAGTTATCCATAACAAACAAAAAAGATAAAGCTGAATGGAAATATAATTGAACCGGAAAAAATAATAATCGATATTAACATAAAATTAAATTAATAAAATGATTAAAATTAGAATTAAGAGATAACATTCATATTAACATATAACTTAAAATACATTATTGTTACTTTAATCAGTAACATTTATTGTGACTTTACATGGTAAAAACTCATTATCTTAATATAGGATAATAAAAAAAAAAAATAATAATAATAATAATAATAAAATAAATAAAAAAATAATAATAGTAATAATATTATTAATAATAATACCAAAAATTATATCAATAACATTAAAAATAATTTGATATTTAAAATATAGCTATTTAACTATAGATATAACTAGACGAATATCCATATATTGGTGTAAATTAAACAGTTTAAAAATTATGTTAAAATAAATAACCCACTCTCAATTTTTTTTTAAATAAATAATTAACCTTTGCGTTTTTATCCAGACAACACCACCCTCCTCCGTACTCTAACATCTACCCACCCAACCAACCTATATATATATTTTTTTATTACTTTTTAACATTTTTAATTTTTTATTATTATTTTTATGTTTTATAATTTTTTTATACATTTTTTATGCAAAGAATTAATTATAAGATCATGTAATATCTAATTATAAATTAAAGAATATATGAATTTTTTAGGATAACCATTATTTATAGCATCATATACAAGCTTTTTAATATTAGTATTAATTAAATGGGAAGAACATAGACATTTTATTCTATATAAATGGTTAAGTATTATATTACGATATACAGAATTATGAAGACATGATTTAAAATTAGTAAAAGTATTAACGTTAAAATTAAATTCTTTCCTTTTGTCATAAATATCAGTTATAAATTTGTTCTCTTTTAATATAATTTTAATATCTAAGAAATTGATTGTATTATTAAAAAGTAGGTTTTTTGAAAGTTCTAGATTAGAAGGATAATCAACAGGGAATTGAGATATACAGGTGTTATCAGTATCAATTAAAATTACATCATCTATATATCGATATAAATGTATTGTATTATTTAAATAATGACGTTCATAGTAATATAAGTATAAGTCAGATAATACACTAGATGTACTACCACCTTGTGGTATACCAACATTTTGAATATATATATTGTTATCATGCATGATAAAATTATTATAGATAATGAAATTAGTTAAGGTATGAAAATAATCAGAATCGATATTATGTGATATATCCAACTCGTGTTGATAGTTTTTAAAAAGCTCATTTATGATATTATGTAAATCCGATAAATCGATATTATTAAATAAATCTTTAAAATCATAGGTAGTGATAATTTTTATACATTTAAGATTTTTCATAATATGGACCAGTTCATAACTATTTTTTATGCAATGTGTATTATCACT
The DNA here is from genome assembly GCA_964019185.1 of Maratus speculifer. Taxonomy (NCBI): domain Eukaryota; kingdom Metazoa; phylum Arthropoda; class Arachnida; order Araneae; family Salticidae; genus Maratus; species Maratus speculifer. Next base: position 19,183,954 of record OZ025297.1, on the reverse strand, counting down.
TTTTTTTGTGATATTATATATTTGATTAAGAATTACTAATAGAAGTTTGTTAGCAGCATTATTATAAGTATTGCAACCAATTGTAACAGTTCTGAATTTAACAGGATGCTTATGAAATTTGGGTATAAGGACTAGATAAGGATATTTAAAGTTAGTAGGGTTAATGTCTGATAATTTATAGAATCCTTTAATTTTACGATTATTGGCAAGTAAGTTATCATTAATTTTTTGGAATGTGTTATTATTAGATATACTAGATTTAAGCAGTTGATGATAATAAGATTTACAAATAATGGCATAATTATTAGGAGATTTATCAACATAAGTTATTACAAAGTTTTGTTGTAATTTATTGATTTGCTTAAACAGATGCTGTGTATTTACATATTCTAGGTGTGAAATATTATATTTTAAGGACTTGGTTAATTTATCGATAACTAATATTTTCCATTGATTAAAATATTCAATGGGTTTATTATAATAAATTGCAAGTTTATAAATAAATATATCTATATCATATGTAAATAGTTTTATGATAGATTTAATGTTTAATTTGGATGGAATTCTGTACTTGGTCCCATAACCCATAATTTTTCTAAGTGGTAAATCATCTACAAGATTAAGATTACCAGTAATAATATGTCCATGATCTTTATTTATATATTTTTGTAGAGAGGGGTCATTGCATTTACAGGGTAAAGTACTAGCATCAAAAGATATATATATATATATATATATATATATATATATATATATATATATATATATATATATATATATATACATATATACATATATACATATATACATATATATATGTATATATATACATATATATATACATACATATACATATATATATATATGTACACATACATACATACATACATATATACATATAAATATATATATATATATATATATATATATATATATATATATATATATATATATATATATATATGTATGTATGTGTATTAAATTCAAAAGCATAATTTGTGGTTTCGGATTTTACATTGAGGTAGTTAGCAAAAAATTAAAGGAGATTTTAACAGGTGTGTTTCACAAAGTGACAAGTAGGGAATCAACATTTATTATAAAAAACTAGCGAGCTACGCCCGCTAGCTGGGCCACTTTTTCCAAACGAACCTCGATATTAAGCAATATATAATAAACAAAAAAATTCATTTAATAAGCAAGTCTTGGTGTTCGAATCCTCAGCACAAATAAAGTAAATTAAAGAGCTATGGTTGTTATGCGCCCATTATCCCGTTAAAATATGTGATTTCGCACAGTGGGCGGTACGGGCCCATCGTGCGAAGCCGGCCCACCGGCGCTACGCGCCATGGTCGCCATTGTCCCGTTAAAAATATTTGGTTTTGCACGGTTGGCGTTGCGCGTCCATAATTACATTTTCTCGTATTTTTTGGATCATCAGGAGCAGACTTTTACGCAGATTCTGAATATGTAATCAGTTTTTTCTACTTTAAAAACTGTCTGCATGATGGTTTAAGAAAAAACGCGCAAAAAAAGTTTGTTTATTAAAAACTGCAAAAGACTGCTATTAAAAAAAATAAGTAATTTCATTAATATCACAAAGAACATAACTAACAAATAATTTTGGCAGCTCGTTTCCGTTTGTACTAACAGAAATTAGTATTAATCGCGTAAATCTTAGGTTACACAATATTCGTGTATGCTACCAAAAAGAAAAAGTATGAAAATGAGCTACAACGATTAATACTCACATACAGAATAAATATATGAATAGCCAGTTACATCTGAGATCCTCAATATATTAATTAGCAACACTATTACCTCTTAGTGAACATATCTTGCTGTGCTTAAATAGTTGTACTTATTATATTAATTAAACAGTGTTTAATATTTTTTACCAATTACTTATTTTTCTCTTATACATTCTTTGACAAATTGACGGGAGAAAAATAGGTTTTCGGCTGCTTCTTCTTTTAGCCAAAGGAGAAAAGTTCCTGTTCTTCACCGCAAGGTAGCGCAGTGTTCTGCCTCAGAGCTCCGTTTGAGACCTGTTTGGGAAATAAGATGTTTTCCGTTCCGATTCCCGACCGGTTTTTAATTCATAACTTTTTTAATTTTGGTCCCACGGTCTCGAAAATGCCCAAAATGACTTTCCCGGAATTTTTCGAATCGAAAGACACCTCTCGCGTCTTCCAACTCGCCCGCGTTGCGAACTGTAATCGGCTTCAAGCATACAGACAGACAGACAGAGGCGCACGGATTTTATTAGTATAGACTAGCGAGCTACGCCCGCTAGCTGGGCCACTTTTTCCAAACGAACCTCGGTATTAAGCAGTATATAATAAGCAAAAAAATTCATTTAATAAACAAGTCTTGGTGTTCGAATCCTCAAGCACAAAAAAAAGTAAATTAAATAGCCATGGTCCCGTTAAAAATATGTGATTTCGCACTGTGGGCCACGTACACTTGAAAAAAAAAAGATTGTGGATCGGAACTATGGTCGCTTCGCGCCCATAATCCCGTTAAAAATATTTGGTTTTGCACGGTGGGCACTACGCGCCCTTAAGACATTTTTCCGTATTTTTTAGTTCATCAGAAGCAGATTTTTACGCAGATTCTGAATATGTAATCAGTTTTTTTCTACTTTAAAAACTGTCTGCATGATGGTTTAAGAAAAAACGCGCAAAAAGAACGCAATTAGCGCCGGTAGAAAAAGCGGTTTTCGGCTGTTTCTTCTTTTAGCCAAAGGGGAAAAGTTAGGTTCTTCACCGCAAGGTAGCGCAGTGTTCTGCCTCGGAGCTCCGTTTGAGCGCCGTTTCGGATTTGAGACACTTTTCGTTCTGATTCCCAAGGGGTTTTTAATTCATAACTTTTTTAATTTTGGTTCCACGGTCTCTAAAATGCCCGAAATTACTTTCCCGGAATATTTCCAATCGAAAGACACCGTTCGCGACTTCCAACTCGCCCGCGTTGCGAACTGTAATCGGCTTCAAGCAGACAGACAGACAGAGGCGCACGGATTTTATTAGTATAGATAGCTACATCTTATTGGATAAGATGAAAAAAATAAAAAATATTACTGGACTGTATGCATATGACTTCGCAGACCTATACAATAATATAGATTTAACGGATTTAAAAGAGAAAATTGTGGAATTTTATGTTACTGATTGTAAATCAGAAACTGATATCGATTTATTTTTGAATTTATTTAAATTTGTTGTAGAAGAAAATTACCTTTACGACTGTAAAAGAACGTTTAGATAAATTCGTGGAATTCCAATGGGGGGGGGGGGAGTTATAGTTCTATTATAGCTGACATATACCCATATTTATATGAACGTAACAATAACTTAAATGAAAATATTTTGTGTTATAGATACATTGATGATGTTTTAATAGTTAAATTAAATAACGATAATATAATTTTAGATTTCTTATATTACCCTACAACATTAAAATTAGAGCCCTCCTCATTGGATTGAAGTAGTATTGATTTTTTGGATGTAAACTTAATTTTAGAGCGTAAAAAATTGGTTACAAAGTTATTTGATAAACGGAATACTTTTAGTTTCCGAACTTTAAAGTTAATGAATTTCAATTCATGTGTACATGTCTCGGTAAAAAGAAATATTTTCAGAAATGGTTTAATTCGTATTGATAGGTTGAGTTCAGAAATTGGAGATGTGATTAATGACATTATGGAGTGGTACAGACTGGGTTCTGAACAAGGTTACCCTCGGAACTTTATGAAAAATATTATGAATGATTTTGTTAGGGGTAGTTGTCGTCGAAATGAACTGAAATCATTATTGAATGGATTTGATGGTTCGACAAGTTTAAAGTTTTAGTTTGAGGGTCATTTGAAGGTTATTGCTGGTCGATACTTTAATTTTAGTCTGGATTGCTTTTAGTTAAAATTCATTTATGGTTGTGACGGGCATGGGGGATGTTGCATGCATAAAATCAGATTTAACCCAGCAGTGCATGTCATTAGCCATGCCGCACGTCTCCTTGTTTGTTACTTTTCGAGTTTCTTGTTTAAGTTATTTATGAGTTGTTATTTAGTTGGATCAGTTTATAATTTATGGATTAGTTATTGTTCACGTAGTGGTTTTTCAATTTTGTTTAGCGGTATAGATGTTCGTGAGTTTTTGCTTTTAAGAATATTTTTATAATTTATATATTTTTTAGTTAATTATATATGGTGTGCGATTTGAATTTAATATATCAGTTTTATTTAAATATACATACATATATATATATATATATATATATATATACACATATACATACATACATACATACATACATATATATATATATATATATATATATATATATATATATATATATATATATATATATATATATATATATATATATATATATATATATATATATATATATTCTTCTATATGTTTCACACTATTATGCATTCTATTTCTTCAATTTTTATACTTGCATTTTTAAAATATGAAATAAATATATATATATATACATATGTATATATATGACGATTTAAAGTTAGGGGGGCAGAAACATCATCGCCAGGTTTTGCTTTCTCCGCACAGAAGTCATGGCCAGCGAGAAAAAAACAAAATAAATAAATGTAGAAGGTCAACACACTCTTTGGCTGCTGCAAGTTCATTTTATTAAACGGTAGCTATAATATAGGGAAAAGCTCCTGTTGCAGACGATATTTTACCGAAACATCCAAAAAATATTCCATGCTTTACTGCATCAAGTCGTACTCATGCAAGAGCGCACTCAAGAATCCTTCTTCTCATCTCCATTACCATCTCTCGAGCTTCCTCTTTTAAATCTAAAAAGAAAATTCTAGAACATTCTGTAACCTCAAACCATCATTCTTTTATGTAAACAGAATTCTTGTCCAGCTACGAGACTATTTTCCACAGACGATAATTTTATTTAAAAGAAAATATTATTTAACCAATTTATAATCAACTCATAATTTCTTAGGCAGACGATTTTTATAGATGATTAATTTTAAGAGAAAAAGAAAAGAAATGAATTTATTGATATGCACATTATCAAAGGTTGACGGAAGAAAAATAAATAAATAGATAAAATAAAAAAATGATATTTTTTGAAAGGTATGGTTTTGGAATAAATTTAAAAGACTTTCTTAAAAGGGGTTGATAAAAACATAGAAGGAATGAGTTTTATTTGGAATATTAAGAAATAAAGTTTAATTAAGAATATTTTTAATTTAGAGCCATCTTTTTAAATTTACGCATACTGGAATAATGTTTTTAAGGCAAATTAAGAATTTATATCGTTTGCATAAAGATTAACAGATTAGATCTAGAAACAAGATTTTAATTTAATAATTTGAAGTAAGTACGGAATATTATTATAAGAAAATTGAGATAGTATAAAGGTTAGTTTTGGCGAAAAAAAATTTAGAATTTGTAATATATATATAATACACCGACAGTGCTTAAAACTTATTATTTTAAAGCTTCCAAAACCATAATTTTTAAAGTCCGCAATCATTTAGCCCCATAATGTTTTAACACAATTTTTTAGGATGATAATTATATACTGAAAATGTTAAACCATTTTATATTTATGTGCCTTTCAAAAATATACATTTTCATAGCAATAATTTTTACTCTTTTCTCCTCGAAAAAAAAAAAAAAAGTTTCAAAAGTGTTTTTTTAATTAGCAATTTTAAAATGAGTTCGTAATAAACACACGCTTTATAATTCTAATACTAATTATATTCTAAGCTATGTCATTAGCAAAATTTATTTAAATATGGGAAAACGCAAAAACTTTCTTTTATTTAAAGAAAATATGTTTTGTTACTATTTTTATGTTTTTTTCTTTTTAAATTGCAACTCCTAATGAACGTTTATTTATTTCGTAAACAATTAAGTAAATCGCATCGCCTGGAAATGTTCAATATCCAGAAACACTAATGATCTCCACTTATAATTAAATTTTTCGATTGTTAGACAAAATTAATTTTAACTGAAATTGCCGCAATTTACCATTTTATTTCCAATAATCTGGGTATTTCCGAAAAACTGGAAATAAATTTCTACATTTCTTAATTAAATTAAGCTAATAATTTTTCAAAAAGAATAAATGTACACATAATTTATAAACCTTTGGAAGCATATGTTTATTTTTGGGCTAACTCAGCCTAGTGTTTAGCATGAATCATAATGATGAGTTTGGTTTGATTTTCATAGGCGTATGAACTAGCGCATTTCTGTACATTACGATTATGCAAAATGTGCAGGCGTTTTTCATATGAAGTCTTTTCCAGAGACAAATTTCCAATAGCAATATCGTGATCATTAACCAATATTTAACAATATTGCCTCCCAATCCAAATATATGGTTTAAAGAAACATGTAACGAAAAACCATGTTATTTAAACCACCTTGAAAATAGATGTTATATTGTATCTTTATATATTTCTCTTTTCCATCAGTTGGTGCATTCAGTTATAATGGATTTTTTTTAAATTCTGGCAGAAGTGATTTTTAATGTAGAATTTTCATTGTGTGGGCATGGCTAAATTTTATAACCGTACACTGTTAAAACTAATGGTGGCACATTGCACCTTTTAGGGGTGAAAGACTTGTCTCGCTGGTGAGACCCCCTAGAGGAGCCAGAATGGCACCTTTAATTAGGATGAAAAGATGGCCCCCTTAATCCAGAGTGCCCAATAATAAAAAATTAAAAAATATATAAACCGACTTTTGACCCTCGAAGGATTCGAACCCACAGTATCTGATTGCAAGCTCAATGCTCTAACTGCTAGAGTTCACCTTCAAAGTCTCCCTGAAAATGTCAAATGTATTGAAATTCAAAGGTTGCTTTATATAAAAAAGCTCGCCAAGAGTTAGCCATCCGAAGTTCTAAACAAAATTGGGATAGCGCATAACGGTTATAGTCATCGTAGGGGGAAATTGCTGTTTTGATCCACCAGTGACGGCGAGTTAAAGGGGAAGGATACACGTCACAGAGCATACGCAAATGACAAAGGGGTGAACATCTTCCAACGGTATCCGTTGCGCGGCACCCTAATTATCGCGAATCACCTAGTGAGAGATCAAACGGCACCCTAAACACATTTTCAAGTACGCGGGTATCAAATGGTAACACCTTTTCATACCTGGGCGCGAAATGCAACTGGTTCGTCACCTTTATTTTTAACAGTGTATTCCAACGTGTGATTTATATAATTATGTTCTTAATAATGTAGCATAATACTTTCAACGAAGGTATGATGAGGAGGGTGTGCGTTTAATAAACACTTTAACCCTGCATTGATGTTCCAAGTTATTAACTACCATTTCAGTATGTTATAAAACATAAAAAAGCAAAACAAATGTTGTTTCAGTTCCTATAACTTTTTTATAACCTTATTATAACCTTAATTTTGTCATAAGACGTCGTTTATAATTTTAATTCATTTTTCAGTTAATTTTCAGCCGTAAAATTAAGGTTTAAATTACTGAATGTTTAATAAGTGAATAATCCCAATGCTAAGTAAACGCAGAGCTATTTGAGTGAAAATTAAGCCGGGAATCAAACCCGGAACCCTTGGAATAGCGCTCCAAGTGATCTATACTGTAAAAAAAAAAATTCAAGAGGTTACTAAAAATTTCTTAGTAAATTTGTATTCCACAGAATTTTTTACTATCCATTACGAACTTTTTTTTTGCAAGTGAAACAAGCATTTCTTTTGTAAACTTACCAAAAGAATTTTTTGTATAACTAACTTGAAAATTTTTCTTATGAGCCACCAAGCAAATTTTAGTAATAGCTCCAAAATTATTTTTAATAACCATTACGTGCAACCGAAGGGCAGGAGCTTCCTTCGAGCTGCATCCAGACTTCTGGAGCGGAAGATTTTCGCCAAAACCGCAGTAGATGGCAGCACCAAACATTCCTACCTGCTCCGACAGGATTTTCATAATCCCTTTATTAACGAGACACTACATACATTCACTTCATACATTTACTTTAAGGATCCAGTCACTGCCACCGAAGACACTTGAGAGTCAATGCTACTCCGATGGGAAGGATTTTTTCTAATATCTCGTTTGAACTTCGACATTTTTAAGTATTTCTGTTTTTACATTGGTTAACTGAAGTCCATCTTGACACTGCTTTTTTTTTACATTTTTAATTTTAATTGCAGAATTTTTTTAAATGATATTTTTATTTCTAAATCAGTTTTTAAATTGAAAGTATCTTTATAAAAATATTTACAACTGAATTAGACAATGTAAAAATGGAGCCCGGTCGACATATACCTTAGTTATCCAACACAAAAAAATATTACTTAAAAATGTTGAAATGCAAACGAAATATTAGAAAATAACCTTCCCATAGGAATATCATTAGCTCGCGGGTGTCTTCGCTTGCAGGGACAGGAGCCTTAAGATATGAGGATGATGCCCAATTTAGTATCTTTCACTCATCCACATTGGCAGACTAGAACTGCAGCACAAGGTGGACACGTCTACACAATCTGGCGGCTAAACATTAGATACAAATGGAACCAGCATCAGCGAATGCATTAAAAATTTTGATTAATTTTTCAATTAACTTTAAGCAGTGAAATTATGCTTGAAATTTCTGAATATTTAATAAGCGAATAATCACATTTGACTTTTTTACCGTCTAAAATGTCTTACGCTCAAACTATGCAATCATTGCTTAGCCTGCAAGCATGCCGCCAACGCCAGAGATAATTTTTATGATATTGTTAAGTTTGGAGAATAATAAAAATAATAAAGAATATAGTGACTAATAAAAATAGAATAATACAGAAAACTAAAAGTATTCTATCATGATGGCTGATGGATCATAATATGAAATATATGGTGAATAATATAAATAGAATAATTTGGAACAATAAAAGTATTTCATTACGTTGACCGCGGGATTTCAGGCTGAAATTACATAGAACATTAAATAAACAATACATTTTCAACTTCTAAGATCTGTATTATCATTTTATTTATCTACAAAATGATCCTTAGTTTTCTTTTTTACCATTTATACAAAGAAAATTTTTTCTTTATTTTCATTGAAATTCGATGAACTGTTCACAGTTAAAACTAAAGGCTACATATGGCACTCCTAGGGGTGAAACACATGTACCGTGTGCGACACCCCTAAGGGAGCCAGAACTGCATCCCTAGCCTCCTGACTGCGCTGGCTTATTTTTTCGTACACTAACCTGCAGGTTTCACTGCAGCAAAAGCAATATTTAAATTAATATAATTTTACAAATAAAACCCAGTTTTAAAAAATTAAGTTAGGATTAATACTCTCAAAGATTATACACCTATACATAATAACATATTTTGTATCAAGTTGGAAAAAAAATCTTTTTTTTAATATTTATAATAAATTACAGTGAAAACAACATTACAATTTTACCCTTTTGCCGGGCAGTCAGGGGGCTAGAGGTGACATAGGGCACCCCATAGCACCTGCCATGGAGGTGACTTTGGGTGCCATGTGGTGACATGGGGTACCTTGAGGCACCCCTAGTGGTGCAATTCTGGTTCCCTTAGGGGAGTAGCTGACGGGACGAACATTTCACCCCCTAGGAGTGCCATATGCAACTTTAGTTTTAACAGTGTTTACATGTTCCTGACACTGGGCCCTCAGCATTTAATTTTGAACCAAGTAAGATACTCATTTAATCGATCCCGAAAGGATGTAAAGTTGAGTGAAAATTGACTAGTCCTCAGTCCGAAATCAAACTGTGGGCTTTTATCGTGGTAACCTTATTCAGTCACAAATAAGCTATTGGAATTCGTCCAGTGATTCACTTAACTCCAAAGTAATCTTTGCTCTCAGCTTCTCATTCGAAATTCATTTTCACAATATTTTTACAGACATGTTTCTTTTGAAAGCAAAGTTAGAAAAAAAATAGGTAGATGTAATGTATTTAATGCTGTAATCGATGAACTATTTATTTTTGTTTCATCTTATGAATTTAGTCAACAAATACTATTTATATTTATTAATTAGTGTAACTGCTTGGAGTTTGGTTTTTGTATCGATGCTTCTTGTTAAATTATGCCAAAATCGGATTAAGATTTCTTTTAATTTTAAAAGCCTGTGCTTCTTAAAAAGCAAGTTTATGTTAAGCAGAACAAATATGCCTATTCAAAATATAATTTTAAAATATTTTTTGTTATAATACTTCAAGATTTTTTTTTGTTTTTTATTAATCTATTTCATAAAGTTTTGAAATTTGTTCATAATTTTAATTTTTAAATAAAAGAGAAATATTAATTAATTTAGTTAGAATCTTTTTCAACTTTTAAATTTTTAGACAGATAAAATCTTTTAAGTCACAGTATTTTAATCTATTACTACAACTTTGATTAAATAAAAGAAAAAAATATTGCATTAATAAAAACAAAATATGATATTATATACAAAACTCCTTTTCAGAATTCAAAACGCACTTCAAATAGATAACACATTTCATTTTTTCAAATTTAATTATATTTTTATGCTGCGATGTAGATAAATAGTATAAAGGATTTTTATTTGGAAATTCTTTAAAATGGAAATGCCGCAAATCACAAACACTGAAGAAAATCAGTAAATGTATTTTAACAGAGTAGAATAAGAGTTAAAAAAAAAGCTCATGTTATGTACATTTTAGTTTGTAATTTTACAGAACTTTTTTTTTTCAGATTTTTTTTTTTTTTTTTTCTTTTTCTTTTTTTTTTTTTTTTACTGTTTGATCTCAAAAGGAAAAAGTCAGTGGGAGTACTGAAAGAATAGAAAATACTTATTTAAGATGCAGTATCCGTAAATTAAATATTCTGAAAAAAAAAACCTAAACAAGTTCAGGCATAAAAAAGTTTCTTTTTTAAATCAAGGATTTTTCCAGTACTGGAAATGCCGCTGTATAAAATATCTTGAGAAAATCTTTGATCTCAAAGGTAAAAACAAAATATATCATAATAGATTTAGATATATCTTAATAATATTACATACACAATATATATATTTATATGAATGAAAAAAAGATTTAGAAGCTTATATAAAAACTGGAAAAGGAAAGTTGGGTCACTTGATATAAACGGTCCAGATGGTATAAGAAATTTTTAGAATTTTAATCTTTACCGTAATAAAAACCTTTATGCAATTCAGAATATAATTTATTTTATTTCACAATATGTACACTGACAGCAAACAAAAATCTTAATGTTCTAATACTTTATTTTACCTCTTTTTTGCTTTAAATACACTGTTAAAAATAAATCCTTTAATTAACGGTAAAACTACTGGCAGCAAATTTACCACACTTTTCCTAATCCGTTAATAGATTTTTAGTTTTGGGAAATAAAAGAAGGAAAAACTCCAGGAAGGAATACAGTTGTCTGGTGGTGCCATACATCGAACAGTTTAGAAGCACCTGTATTTATTAACTAAGGGAAAAATAACATCATCGGCGGGATTCGAACTGACAACCTTTGGTGTTGGAGTCCATTGCTCTAGATATCACGCTACATTGTCTTCGAATGCACGTTCTTCTAAACTCACATAGTATATTTTACAGTGTGCTTAGATTTCTGTAAGGTACATTACAATTTTATCGATGCTATTATAATTCTTGCAAGTTTTAATTAATAAGCCTAATTTACTATTATGATTATCTTATAGTTAATGAATAATAATTATATGTTCTGATTAAATAATTCATTCGAGAAATTTTCTTTGCTCATTGAATGAATAAAATATGGTTCAGTTAAATTTTTGATCAAAATTTTTTGGTATCAGTAACAGCTGCAATTCAGTAGCACAATACAAATCTTAAAAAAGATTTTGTATTTTATAATTTTTTTTATTATTTTTCAACAACTTATCGGTTTTGTAAACATTGAAAGTAAATCAGTGATAGATTGTGGACTATATCCGTTGTTTCCTTCGATCTATGTCCGTTTCGTTATTTTTAGTAAATATGATGAAATTTGCCAACTTTTAACGGAAAATGTCTTATTGTCGTATTGTCTAAATGTCTTATTGAAAGATATATCTGAATTTCAGATTTCTTTTAAACAGTGTAGAAGAAGCGGTTGAAAGTTTCCATCACGCAACGGTCACCTGGGGTATTGTCTTTTGTGCTTGAGATGACTCAGCGTTATCCTTTTTCTTTGTATCTATATTATAAAAGCCAAACGTATTTGTGCGTAACGCATACGTCATTTTGCGAATGGCAACACTTTCCCATGCAATTTCAGCTTTGCATTTTTTGCTACTGTAAACTTAATACTTCTAAACACGGCATATTTCCGATTTTTATACCGCCGTATAGAAAAAAAAATTACTTTTAAACGCAATTTGTTTGAAAGCTGTATCTCAATTTGTTTTTGAGATATTAATTTTTTTGTAGTTTTTAGTGCTAATTTTGTAATTGCGGCAACATAATCACTCTATTTTTTCTTATAATTGGAAGAAAAATATATAAATTAAATTGCAAAAGATATCGTCTGTTATAAAATTCCGTGATTTCGGTTTTATCGCGTTTCTATTCATCAGTTAAATAACTTCAAGTTTTGAGTTTAACTGATTTTAAAATGATCAAATTAAAAAAGTGAATACATAGTGAAAACATAGTGAATACGGATATGAGAAAAGTACGTGTTTAAATTTCGCATAAAATTCTATGACCGTGTCAATTTGGAATAAATTTTGTTTTTTTTTCATTCGCGTTTATACCAATTATAATTCTCATGTACGGAGGTGTACTAAATTAAAAGAAAAACTAAATTAAAAAGAAAAAGCAAGTAGACTGTAAATGTAATGGAATTTTTATTTTCTAAGAGTCACCGCTTGTTGCAGCATTAGAGCTTGTTGCTAAGAGACCGTTTCTCTCAATCCACTGCGTCACACAACACGTGAGCAGGGGTTACACTAAATTGCCGATTGGCGTATAATTGGCGTGGGCTGTGTTTGTCGCCAAGGCGATGTTACAAGATCACAATACAGAAGCGGAACATCCCGCCCGGCGTTGAAATATTTTTATATTTCAAGATACATATGCAATGCAAGTAATAACACAACATGATACAGATTATAAGCAAAAATAAATAAATAAAATAAATAAACACAAATAATACATAAAAAATTAATACATAATAAAGCACATTTAAAGTTTAGGATCTATGATGTTGTCCTCAATGGGTAATATACTTATTTTTGAAATAGGCCGTTTAAAATTACCCTTAGCGGTACGAACTTCAACTACCCTGACTATCCCGTCCGCGCCTGGGAAAACCTTATTAATGCGGCCTAGTGACCAAGTGCAAATGGGTAATTGTGAGTCCTTAAGCAAAACTAGCATTCCTGGCAGAATATTAGGCCTTTTAAATAGCCACTTGTTTCTTTCTTGTAACTGACTCAGATAATTATTCTGCCAACGTTTCCATATTAACTGCGTTAATTTTTGAGTCCTTTGCCATTTAGTTAGCAAATTATCTTTGACCTCACTTAAATTGGGTTCTGGAATTAAATTAAGAGGCTTTCCTATGAGGAAGTGACCAGGAGTCAACACCTGAAGATCGTCAGGATCTGTTGATAAAGGACAAAGTGGTCGCGAATTCAAAATAGCCTCTATCTGTGTGATAACTGTCAGGAATTCCTCGATCGTGAGATGAGCTGAGCCCACAGCTCTTTTTAAGTGGTATTTGAAAGATTTGACTCCTGCCTCCCAAAGGCCACCAAAATTTGGCGCCCTAGGAGGGGAGAACTTCCAGTTAATACCTTCAGAAGCTAAAAAGTTCGAAACTTCATCACTCGTAACAAGTCTGCGTAAACGTTTTAGTTCTGCTGAAGCCCCAACGAAATTTGTAGCATTGTCGCTAAAGATTACAGAGCTTTTCCCACGACGAGCGAAGAATCTTTTTAGAGTCGCTATTATAGCCTCGGATGTCAAATCTGAGACAAAATCCAAGTGCACAGCTTTAGTGACCATACATACAAATATGGCAACATAGATTTTCTGAAAAGTACCCTTTCTTTGACCTTTATATTTTATTTCAAAAGGCCCACTTAAATCTAATCCCGCATTTGAAAATGGGGAACTGGGCACTATTCTTTCAGGAGGGAGATCCCCCATCATTTGACTAGCCGTTATAGGTTTAATTTTAAAGCATTGTAAACACTCATGTACAATTTTACGCGCAATATTTCTGCCACCAAGCGGCCAATATTTTTGACGCACAGTGTTCAAAAGAGCTTGGGGTCCTACATGAAAATCTCGTTTATGATAATATTGAAAAATTAATTTCGTCAAGTGACAGCTCGCCGGAAGTATAATGGGGTGTTTATGGTCAAAATTTAAATTTGATTTTGCTAGTCTTCCTCCCACCCTCAATAAGCTATCTCCATCTAAAAAGGGATTTAAGAATTTTAACTTACTTGCGCGATGAACCGAAGATTCCGCTTGGAGGGCCGAAATTTCATTTTTGAAATACTTTACCTGTTCATTTTTTATTAAATAAACCTCTGCCTTTCTTAATTCCTCCAGCAACAGAGGGCCGGTTGCAGATGTTGCTTTTTTACATTTATGTATAAATCTGAAAATATAAGCTAAAATTCTAATTAATTTTTGGAAATTATTGCTAAGATTAATTAAATTATCACAGTAATTAGAGTCATTATGAATAGCGAATGTCAAGTTGCTGGGAGCTTTAAGCTCACTAGAATAATGTTCATCTTTAATATCATTTATATTAGAGTCAGTTTTTGCTATTGTTTCTTCAAGAATTGAAAGAGGCGGGCCATGCCACCACAACTGGTTAGAAGACAGGTTTTCCACACTTGCACCTCTTGATATCAAGTCAGCTGGATTGTGTTCTGACGGAATATGAAACCATGGAAAGTTCTTAGTTTGTTCCTTAATTTGCACAACGCGGTTTCCCACAAACGTTTTCAGGAGATGAGGAGCAGTGTCTATCCAAGCTAAAGCAACAGTTGAATCAGAAAACAAATTTATTGAAGCTACTTGTTTGTCTAATGAATTTAAGACCTTGTTAGTGAGTTTAGCCAGAAGAAGACATGCTGACAGTTCGAGACGTGGCACTGTTATTACTTTGGTTGGACACATGCGGGATTTACTACATAATAAGTGACTGATGGTTTCACTAGAATTAGATGTTTGCATGTATATCACTGCGCCATAAGCCTTGGAAGACGCATCTGCGAAACCATTTAGCACCACTTTTTGGTTCACAGCTAGGAAGCATCTTGGCACTTCAATGGATTCCAGTTCTTTAAGACTTTCGAGAAAGGTTTCCCATTGTTTGGCAACATGAGAGGGCAGCTTCTCATTCCACTCTATTTTAAGAAACCATAGCTCCTGCATGAATATTTTTGCTTTAGCAATCACTGGCCCTAAGAGATCGAGAGGGTCATCTTGCAGAACTCCACCCTTACATAATAAATCGTTCAAAGATTTTCCGTTGGTTGACTTGGCACTAGCGTCAAAAACGACGCGTAGTTTTGTGGTTTTACTAGAGGGTCGTAAAACGCCGTGATGTGGTAAGTAATAGCCATCATTAAAGTTCGTGTTTTCTTTTACTTCATGCATGTGATTTAAATCTCTATATTCTTTAATAAATTCTGTGTATAAGTTTTTCATAACAGGATCTCGATCTAAACGTTGCCACAGAGAGTTTAATCTTTTCAAAGCAAGATTTTTGGAATTTCCCAAATCGGGTTCTAAAACCTGTGGTTTAAACGGCATCGTGACCACAAACCTACCATCCGGTTTTCTGAAGTGCGTTTTATCGAAGTGATCATTACAATAGTCTAATTCTTCACTGTTACAGGGTTTTAAATTTTGTACTTTTTCAATTTCCCAGAAAGACTTCAAAGTGTCATTAAGTAATTCAAGAATTTTTGTTAAGAAACAATAATTAGTATTATTATTATTTACTGTTTTGTCATAAATACACCCAGATACTAAATATCCAAAAATACTTGATTGCAAATATAAATTATTGCCTACCTTTATTTTTTCTTCATTTAAAAGAGAAAAATACAGTTCAGCACCGATAATTATCTCCACACTGCTTGGAATGTTAATTTTTTTATCCGCTAAACAAATATTTGCTGGAATTTTTAAATCTGATATGTTTATCATTTTCGAGGGCGTGAAGTCACAGATGTTTGGAACGATTAATAGCTCAATATCATAACTGGTACTATTCATTTTATTTGACAACTTTGATTTGATTCTAGATTTAATGTAAATAGGCAATTTATTTATTCCACTTACAGGAATATTTATTTTCTCTTTTTTCAAGCCTAATATTTGTGCTGCTTTAAATGTACAAAAACAGTTCTGCGATGCGGAATCTAATATTGCCCTGAAAGGAATTTTGATGCCATTTACATCTGTCAAATAAATTATTGCAGTGCTAATTAAAACAGATTTATTATTATCATTTTCATACGAAAAAAATGAATGAGCAGTAGTTTCGTTTTGTGATAAATCTTCCGAAACAAAATTGCTATTTATTGTTTCATGTATTGGGAGATTGTTTATAGGATTGTTTACTGGTGTTGTATAGTTATGTAATGATGAATGATGGCTTGCGCTCTTGCAAACATGACAAGTGCTTTTTGAATTACAATAATTAATGAGGTGGGCTGAACTTAAACAATTGAAGCAAAGTTTATTTTTCTTAACAAGGTTGATTCGCTCACTTAACTTCATGTTTTTATATTTAACACAATGATATAAGGGGTGGTTTTCGGTTTTACAGATTACGCAACATTTACTTTGAGGTTTGTTTGTTTTTATGAATAAGGATTTTGCAGTATATTTAGAGGATACGTTAGAACTTATACTATTTAAGATTTGACATCTTCGCTCAAGAAATTCTAAAAATTCATCAAAATTAGGCACTTCATTATCCTTTAATGTTAGTTCGTATTGTTTACGAGTTTCGTTATCTAGTTTATTTAGAATAATATTCAGCAAAATTGCGTTCGAGAAAGTATCTCTATCATATTTTAATATCTTTAAAGCCCTTAAATTTTTCTTTACAATATCTAATAAAATGCGGAGATCCTTAGCGGACTCCTGTTTAATTACATAAAGATTTAAAATATTCTTTATATGACAATCTACCATAACTCTTTTATTCTCGTATCTTTGTTCTAACGCATTGAAAAGTGAAACATAATTTTCATCTGGTGTAAGCAAACTCCTCGCTTCACCAGTCAAAGCAGAACGCAAATAAAATAATTTTTCATTATCTTTTAAATTTGAATTATCATTAATAAGCTCATTAAATGTACTTTTAAATACGGACCATTCTTCAATTCTGCCACTAAAAACCGGCAATATGACCCTAGGTAGCTTAATGCTAGATGTTTTAGCTTGGTCCTGTTCAATGGATTTTTTATTAGAATCAGTATTTTCATAATAAGCATTAATAGAGGATTTTAAGCTTACCTCTAGTTTTAGAATATCCTCGTCCAGTTGACTTAATATTTTTTCAGTTTCATCCAACTTTTCTTCCTCTATTATTCTATAATATTCTAGTTTAAGAGCTTCAAACTTTTCTTCTGTTTTCGACAGTGAGTCCAGGTAGGCTTTCCATTCGGATAAATTAAATGTTTTTCCATCCGTTGCGTTAAATATTCTAGTGACTTGGGCCTTGATATTCCCTCGCCTTCTGTTTAACGATGTTATTTCACTTTCCGACATTATTCATCTTGTTGACGAAATTCGATAAATTCAATATTTAATTCGATAGAAAAGACACTGGCTCGTTCATACCTCCGGGTCGCTAGGACCAAATGTACGGAGGTGTACTAAATTAAAAGAAAAACTAAATTAAAAAGAAAAAGCAAGTAGACTGTAAATTTAATGGAATGTTTATTTTCTAAGAGTCACCGCTTGTTGCAGCATTAGAGCTTGTTGCTAAGAGACCGTTTCTCTCAATCCACTGCGACACGTGAGCAGGGGTTACACTAAATTGCCGATTGGCGTATAATTGGCGTGGGCTGTGTTTGTCGCCAAGGCGATGTTACAAGATCACAATACAGAAGCGGAACATCTCAATTTATAAATTCATCATAATAGCTGATATTTATTATACTTTATCGATTAAAGTATGCGATTAAAGTTTAATCTTAAAAAATTGGACAAATGAGTTTTATAGTATATTGTTAATCTCAGCTTAAAATAATATTTGTTTTAGAGTTAGACAGATCAGTATAAGATGTATTTTTCATAATATTTGTTTGAGAGGTAGACTGATCAATATAAGATGAATTTTTTACTGTAAGTAATTTTTTTTATTATAAATCAATGAAGCAGTGCCTTCTTAAACATTTTCTTTCGTCGAATTTTGACGGGTTCCATTTCGTACTTATAGTAGTGGTTTGAAATTAGGGCTTTTTTAAAAGTTTCCTATAACTGTTTTTTGTTGTTGGCACTGTGTATACATAAATAGCTCTTTTAAGTTTGAAAATGAACTCCTAGTTACGAGCTTTCCACACTTCTAATAAAACTATTTTATGCAGAAGTGTTCACTTTATTCAATGATAGGAATTCCACGAATATACAAAACCAGTGTTTCTTTATCTTTATAAAAATAGGGGCATTCATAAACTGGGAGATGATTGCTAACTATCCATATATGTATAAATCTTTATTCAGTTTTTATAAAGTATTCTTTAAAATTTTAGTACACATTTTATAAAATCTTCTAGAAGTCATCTGCTACGATGTCGGTTTCTCCATGTACATTTTGAATGTAATGAAATATGTCTGCGAGTTTGATCTCGTGTTTTAAAGCAATGTGGAAATCTACCCACTCTCTTAAAACATCAGCCACAAAATAAGTGAAGTTGAGCTGAAATCCACACATTTCACGATTCGAAAGTCAGGTTCTCGAAAAGAGTTAAAACAATTCGAGTAACCGAGTTGTTTTAAACAATTTAAATCAAGGTGATTAATTTAAATAAGCAATTTAATCAAGTTAAGTAAAACGTATAAAAGGCAATTAATTCACGCTCCAATAAATTATAACTCTTTCCTGATAAATCCAACCTTTCGTTTTAAAAGTGGCAGAATGTCCTTCCACACAGTTGAATGCGGAATGTGTTATTATTTTATCTGAGTTACAAGGCAAAAATCGGGCTATTATTTTTTATATATGTTGATTATTATCAGTAGAATTTAGGAAAGAAAGATAGAACGATATGCAATGTACCAAAACTATCCATGAGAAATATCTATTTAGCAATGGAATTCTCTTGAAAATCAGTCCACTAAAACTTTTTAAATAGCTTAATTTTTCATAATCGATAACATTTACTTATAAACTTTTTCTCCATAATTTTATCATTTCACTTTTAAAAATTTGCAGCTTTCTATCCAGCCATTTGATCTTTTTTTATCGAAAGCGGTTAAACAACCGTCATTTTACGCTATTCCGACTATATGACTATATTATTGCCCATTTTATGGCTAAAATATAGTTAAAATATTGTCATATTACCGTATTTTCAAAAAACGGCTAAATGACTGGACAGAAAGCTGCAAATTTTTAATCTCCTGACCGCCGAGCAAAAGGGCAAAATTGTAATGTTGTTTTCTCCAAAATTTATTAAAAATATTAAAAAAAAAGATGTTTTTTCTAACCTGATACAAAATATTTTATTGCTCATGGATGTGTAATCTTTGAACGTATTAATAATGGCTTCATTTTTCAAAATTGAGTTTTATTTGTATAATTATATTTATTTAAATATTGATTATGTTGCAGCGAAACCTGCAACTTAGTGGATGGAAAAATCTATTCGCGACAGTCAGGCGTTTAACAGTGTAATAAAGGGGATAATTAACGGAGATAAAGGATAAGGACATAAAACTAAGGAGATTAAGGGTATGTTATATATTGAAACATTTCTTTAAAAATTATCTAAGTTACAATGAAAGTCTTATCAAAATTCGTCTGCTTTTTCTGAGTAGTTTGATTCTGGTTTACATTTTTCTTTTGTAAATTAAGTGTGTTTGTATTTTTCAAACCTTTGAAGTAATACTACAATCGTTTAGCTTCTCAGGGGCAAAACGATTACTCTTTTAAGTAGATTTTGTACCAGTGCAAAATGTTTTGTTTTATATAGTAGCACTTTTTGTTTATAATTTTAACTAACCAATTTTAGTTTATTAATTGAACTGATTTTTTTCTTGGTTATCGAAAGATTTTCATTAGCGATATTAAAGATAGTTGCTTCATTCTTTATTATTACCAGCCAATAGAAGTATCTATTAAAAATGGACAAATGTGCATACATGTCATTGTTACAAATTTGTTCAATACATTAATGTTTTTTTTCACATAACGTTACTCATTTCTATTCTCCTAGTTTGTTTTTATCTTTTATACACTATGTCTCAGATGCTACAGGCTCTATCTATATTCCTTATTAAAGAAGAAACCTTTTAGAAGTACCGGGTGATCCAGAAGTTCCGGGAGTTTTGAAATGCTAATAATTTGCAAACTTTAAATAATAGAAATATGCGGTTTTCACAGGAAAATGAAACAAACAAATTATGTTAGTTACACTTTTTGCCAACAGGTGGCGCTGAAATTGATAAAATTATTTTTATGGTATGATACAGTTCACTAAAAAGAAAAAATTAGTGTCCAAGGATTACAAATTTTCATTTTGATGCCCATAGCTTATAAGTACCGCTGTGAGCCGACGCAAACCAACGTGCACAGCATCCTCAGAGCAGAAAGAAATTCCATAAGAAATTTCAATTCATAGTGAAATTACAAGTGTACTGCACTCACCATGAGCTGATGATTTCTATTGAGTATTGACATCGAATTCTATCTCATTTACGATATCAACAGATGTTTGGGGTCTCTTGATTCTATTAAGATCTTCCAAGGAAACCTTTTTCCAAACCTTGTTTACCATAGCCTTCACATTTGTAATGGCCATAAAATCTTTTGCAGTTTAATTTTCACATATTGTACGATAAGAACACAACTCGACATGCAAAGGAAGCATTTCTGAACATAGCAGTTACTCATCACGTTGTATCAAAATTCCCTTTCAATGCAATTTCAACTATTTAAAAAAAAAGTGTTGAACATAGACCACCCTTAAAACGAAATCGCATCAGTATCCTAGAAAAGATGTTTCGCAATGAACTCATGCGTCTATCTAACGCATGGTATAGGTACATTCGATGTTATACAGCAGCGCCACCCGTTGCGAAAATTTTTAACTATATATATTTTTAAAAAATCATCCTAAACAAAAATCCTACATGCTTCTGAGCATATATCTGAAAACTGCACCTTTGTATTGTAAATACTTTCCTAATTATTAACATTTGAAAATTCCCGAAACTTCTGGATCACCCGGTATTATTATTACGTACTTCTTTTCAGAAAACTTTCTTTTTAAAAATCGCGTTTGATGATATTTTTGAAGGAACTGCACTAAATATTTTACAAGACAGAGATAGCAACTTTTTTGATGTTATTTTTATATGTATAGGTCATTTAAAGCTTCATTATGCAAAGAACCTCTGGAATAACAAATAAAAGCTACCAGTAGCCACGAATATTTCATTTCCAAAAGATTTAACAAGCGTTAAAATTTAGTAATTAGTATTTAAAACTTTTATTTTGATTTTTTTAGACAAAAACATTCTTTAAAATTGTTAGTTGCGATCTTGAAGGAATATTACTGTTTCAAATAAACAGTTACTATAAAATTTGATTGAACATAAATATATAAATCCTTTTTTACAATTTTTATCCCATTTAAAAATTTTACTGAATCATAACGCCATTAAAAATATATTAATTGGATTATTATTTGTATATTGTAGCATGAAATATACCATATTAGACAATATTTTTAAGTAAGACAAAAGTAAGGTGTCATTGATGATTTGTTTTTCAAATTATATTTTCGAAAATGTAAAATATATTATAATAAGCTAGGAAACTCCTCAGTTCTGTTTGATTAATAGTTGAAATACTCTAAATGGTACTTGTAATAGTAATTTTTATTGGTAGAAATTTTACTTTTAGGAATATGTTTGCAATTTGTGACTTTGACTGCAATATTCCATTGCACAGTTTATTGAAAAATAATAATCATTTAAATACATTGTTATGGGAACTACCGTAACTTTTGATTTTAGTTCGAATTTCAAACAATAGATGGCGCTGACGGCAATTGAAGTCCAGGTCGACGCCGAAACTGACCTCACTGAACACTGATCACCTGGCCTTTAATCGCCGTCAGCGCCATCTATTGTTTGAAATTCGAACTAAAATCAAAAGTTACGGCAAAAAAACTCCTGACATTATGCAAAACCCTCGTGCAAAAAAATTTTAAATAGCTGTCACCTTTTGCAAGTTATTGAATTTTAAAATCCATCAGTCATTTTTAGAACACCTGAAATATATATATATATATATATATATATATATATATATATATATATATATATATATATATATATATATATATATATATATATATATATATATATATATATATATATATATAATAGTGTTGAGTGAAAAAAAAATTATTTTTTTAATCAAAAAGAGGTCTGTGAAAAAAGTTGATTTTATAGTTATACATCAAACAACTGCGTGAAATTTTACC
Source organism: Maratus speculifer (assembly GCA_964019185.1). Taxonomy (NCBI): domain Eukaryota; kingdom Metazoa; phylum Arthropoda; class Arachnida; order Araneae; family Salticidae; genus Maratus; species Maratus speculifer. Next base: position 19,161,259 of record OZ025297.1, on the reverse strand, counting down.
TTTGGAAAATATGGTTAGAGTCGGCTCTTTTGGTCCAAATGTTAAAATGTTGAGTACAATATGACATTTTTTTCAAAATATTAAAAAAAATTCCACCGAGCTGGTTATTATTTAAAAGTATTTTTTAAACTTTTATTATTAACTACTTAACATATTTGAAATTTAACAATATCTTCATTCCGTATACCTTTAGAAATAGTGACATCTTTTGGTAAAAAAAATGGCGTTATCCCAATTTATTAGGTGATATAATGAATTAAAATAGCAAATAAAGCCTTTGTGTACAAATGTTTAAAGATAGAAAACCAACGAATATAAATGCACAAATAAACTATGAGAAGGTAGCAAATAGCTATTTCGAATCTACTAACGAGATTCTTCATCAGTGCAAAACTCAGCGAGCTAAAAATAGCAAAACTGAGCAAAGAGACAGACAGACGCAGGCTTATATACCCGCTATGGGAGCAATCCCGCCTAAAGAAAAGCAACCAATGAGAAGAAAGCAGCCAAAACCAACTGAGTGTATAAGTAGCGACATCTATCGGAGAACAAGCGAAACAAAAACTAAAAAGCAAGTGGAAAAAGAAAAAAAAAGAATTAAATTAAAGATTTCCAAATACTTGGAAAATAAGGAGTACTAGATAAGTCATTGACTAAGGAGTGAGAATTTTTTATGATGTGGTAAGCTTCCCAAAAATCAAGATCTAGAATAGAAGGACATTTATGGATGATGGTGGCTGAAGAAACGTTAAACTTATGTTGAGAAGACCAACAATGTTGAGCAATAGAGGAACGTTTAAGCTCCTGATTTTTGACATACCTTTTATGTTCCATTAAACGAAATCTGAGAGCTCGTTTAGTCTGACCAATATAAGAAAGACCACATTGGCAAGAAATTTGGTAAATACCCCAGTTATCTAAGTGATCAATGGGGTGCTTAAGATTTGAAAAAACAATTTTATTAACAGGAGAAAAAATAACATTGAAATCGAACCTTTTTAAAATTTTAGCAACTTGCTGACTGATTTTGGGGAAAAAAGGCAAAACAACCAAAGCATTGGAGTTCAAATTAAAGTTCTTTCTTTCAGATTGTGTGGAGTTTGTCAATTTTCTATGAATAGAATCTATAATATTAGGGGAATAAACACGATCAACAGCATGGATGTTCTTGTTATTCGCAATGAAGATAATTTTCCTACTACTGTCTTTCGCAAACCTTTTGCTGCCAGACTTCCACCTCACAGATATTCTTCTCATCCTCCTAACCAGAAAGTTGCGGCTTTTAAAACTTTTGTTTTCCGAGCTTCCAATATTTCTTCAACTCCTCAGTTACTCAGTGATGAACTTAATTACCTCAAAGCTATTGCTGTTGATCGTGGTTATTCCCCTAATATTATAGATTCTATTCATAGAAAATTGACAAAATCCACACAATCTGAAAGAAAGAACTTTAATTTGAACTCCAATGCTTTGGTTGTTTTGCCTTTTTTCCCCAAAATCAGTCAGCAAGTTGCTAAAATTTTAAAAAGGTTCGATTTCAATGTTATTTTTTCTCCTGTTAATAAAACTGTTTTTTCAAATCTTAAGCACCCCATTGATCACTTAGATAACTGGGGTATTTACCAAATTTCTTGCCAATGTGGTCTTTCTTATATTGGTCAGACTAAACGTGCTCTCAGATTTCGTTTAATGGAACATAAAAGGTATGTCAAAAATCAGGAGCTTAAACACTCCTCTATTGCCCAACATTGTTGGTCTTCACAACATAAGTTTAACTTTTCTTCAGCCACCATCATCCATAAATGTCCTTCCATTCTTGATCTTGATTTTTGGGAAGCTTACCACATCATAAAAAATTCTCACTCCTTAGTCAATGACTTATCTAGTACTCCTTATTTTCCAAGTATTTGGAAATCTTTAATTTAATTCTTTTTTTTCTTTTTCCACTCGCTTTTTAGTTTTTGTTTTGCTTGTTCTCCGATAGATGTCGCTACTTGTCCACTCAGTTGGTTTTGGCTGCTTTCTTCTCATTGGTTGCTTTTCTTTAGGCGGGATTGTTCCCATAGCGGGTATATAAGCCTGCGTCTTTCTGTCTCTTTGCTCAGTTTTGCTATTTTTAGCTCGCTGAAATTTGCACTGATGAAGAATCTCGTTAGTAGATTCGAAATAGCTATTTGCTACCTTCTCATACTTTATTTGTGCATTTATATTCGTTGGTTTTCTATCTTTAAACAAGATATAATGAATTGTTGTTTTGAATACAACACTTACTTACAAGGAAGGTCTCCATAGTGGGCATACTCAGATTTTTTTGAAAAAAAAAATACTAATTAAACTACTCATGTATGTAATAAAGGATCAGTGAAAATTAGCGTCGGAAATGCAATAGAAAACATGTTAAAAAAATAAAATACTCTCGAATATTTGGCGTGAAAAGACGAAAGTGTCATACAAGTTGGAGAGCAGCACTATTCTCCGCCAAAAGCAAGCGATTTCAATGCAACTGAAAACTTTTGAATTTTTAGAATCCGTGTAAATGAATTTAAACATAAATGAATTTAAACATTAATGAATTTAAACATAAACAATGAGCGAGTTTAATATATTATATGCATATATTATTTGTTTCTGTAGTTATTTTATTAACCTCTGGAAAAAATATTTTCATATATAAAAAATTCTTATTCGGTAAAATTATTAGCCTACATTTAAGAGCATTCAAAAATAAAAGCCAGATGTTTCCATAGCAACAAAAGTGAATTGATAATGCGCAACTGGACTTTGAACTTGAAACAATTTTAATGAATTTAAATTTGAATTTCGTTTTTAATCTCAAATTTTAATGGCTAAATTTGTATATAAATACATATGAATATCAATATAACAAAATTAAATTTAAAACAAACTAAACCTGGCAAGACAAAAGATATTTAATTTATCTAAACACGTTGAACATGAAACTTTTTTTCCTTTAAAATGCATTTGACATTAAAAAAAAAATTAATTTGCTTTTCATTGCCAACCGATGATAAATCGCCAAATAACGAAATTTTCATTATTTTTTTTACGAAAAAGGTACGGAAGTTCCGCAGAATTTTTTTTTTTTTTTTTATAATTGTATATATATCTTCATGAGAATAACATTTTGTAATTTTTTCAGAACTTCCGGAGTATGCCCGTATGGAGATCTTCCTTGTTAGTTGCTTTTGAAACTACCTTAAACATACACTGTAAAAAAAAAAAAGTGTCGATCTACTAAAAAAACTTTAGTGATCCTTGTAATTACTAAAAATTTTTTAGTAATCTTAGTCGGTTACAAGAAAATCTGTAAGAATTACTAGAAAAAAGTTAGCAACGAATAGAGTAAATAATTTTATATTTTTAATAGCTATTACTAAAACTCACTTGGTGTGGCCTTGATAGCATAGTGGTTATAGTACCGGACTCCAGGCTAAAAGGTCCCGGGTTCGATACTGGCCACTGCCAAATACACCCCGAATGTATGCACTGTAAGTACTCGTTAATAAAGGGATTATGAATATCCTGACGGAGCAGTAGCATTGTTTGGTGCTGCCATCTATTGCGATTTTGCCGAAAATCTTCCGCTCCGGAAGTCTGGATGCAGCTCGAAGGAAGCTCCTGCCCTTCGAGCCCACATAATGGTTATTAAAAATGATTTTGGAGCTATTACTAAAATTTGCTTGATGGGCTCACACTAAAAATTTTTAAGTTAGTTATACAAAAAATTCTTTTGTTCAGTTTACAAAAGAAATGCTTGTTTCGCTTGAAAACAAAAAGTTTGTAATGGTTACTAAAAAATTCTGTGGAATACAAATTTACTAAAAAATTTTTAGTAACCTCTTGATTTTTTTTTTACAGTGTACGTCGTGGAGGTGGCTACATTTAATGTCTAACGAGTTCCAACTACCCGATCATCTCGGTACAGTGGTCTATTTACACAATTAATTATGAATTCGTTTATCGACGACTGGGATAAGTTTTTTATGCATCGACCAGTTCATCTCTTATTTGTATCCACAGACTTTGGATGTTGCTGCTATGACCACCTTTACTTTTTTTTACAGCTTATGTGAAAGAAGACAAGACAAGTAAAACACAGGGTTGTTATTAATGGAATATATTCAGCTATGTATTATCTTTATCAAAATTACATCGAATTGAGGCATATAGTGTTAGGAAGGACCGTTACCATAACATTTTCTTTCAGCCAATTTTATATTTTACAGAATGATGTGCTTCAAAAATAATTTTAGGTACTTGAACTATGAGTATGTCATCATTTATTCAACTTTTTGCATTTTTTATACGTTGAGAAGCGGGCTGATTAATGTGTTGTCAGTTGTCACAGAGAATTGCAATGAGAATTTTTCTGCACGCTCAAATCAACTAGTGGCCTAAATAATTTAGCTTAGTATTTGTTTTATGTCGTTTACTAGGTTGTTTCGCAGCCAGGAAATTTACCATTAATTTTTAGAGTCCTTTTTCATAAGTGGGCTACATTTGATGGTAAATTGTCCTGGGTACAAATTTTAATACATAGTACTTTTTGGGTAAATGTACAGACTCAAATGAGCAATGACTGCTCATTTAAAAATCGGAGAATTTTATTTGCCATTCTGATGCATTTTGCTTAACAAGCTTTGTTCAAGCTTTAATTCACCATAATAATGGATCTTATACTACTTCCTCTTCAGGGAATTTTCTATGCGTCAGTTATTAGACAAGATCGATAGCAAACATTCTATCTCACACAGATTTGCTGAATCAATTGGAAAATTTTTGTCTACATGTCATTCATTTAATATCGCATTTTTTTCTAACCCATAGAGAGTAATTTTGAAAAATTGTATCCTCAAACTGAGAAAAAGCTATTTAGAACAAACCAGAAATATTTGTTAGACATTTGCAAAGCTAATTCATGAGGAAAATTATTTTGTAAAAAGAATTAAAAAACAGGAACCTAGAAAACAACTTACACAAAAGATAACTCACACAGGAGAAAAAAAAATATCCGCCTTTTTACATGCACCGATTGACCATCAGAGTCGATAGGTCTACTCACAAAATATATAATCCAATTAATCCCCCAGGACTGTTTATACCAAATGTAATACATATCTAAAGAATAGATTTAAAAACTTTTTGGAAATTACTAGACTGCTAAACAACACAAAAAACAACATAAAATAAAAACTAAAAAAAATATTTAGAACAACACACGCAAATAGAACACTTAAAACACTTTACACGCTTCACACTACTTTAGAGCACTTTACACGCAAATTTTGTTTGCAATTCCATGTGGTGATCTTCCTAAGATTAAACAACTAGCTTCTCAGCATACATTAAATGCAAGAGGTAGCGTAAATGATGGTATAATCAAAGATGAGTAATCTGCAATAAATTTTGAAACAGATCACTCATTATATATGAAATATAATACAATAAAAAATGCTGTGATAACTGAACTTCCAATCATAATGCATTAATTGCATGAAATTTTACTGAAGGTAATAAACGGCTGAGAAAGTTCTATTAAATACATACCCATTAAATTACTCCTCTTGTCTTTTCTTAATGTTTAAAAATATTTGTGAAAGAGGTCACAGGAGCTATATCCAAAGTCTATGGATACAAAGAGAAAACAACCTCTATTCATACATGGGAAACTTGTGCCAGTGTTTACTAAAAATCACAATTCAATGTATAAATAATACACAATGCCTAGATGATCAGGTGGTTGGAACTTGTGGGACATGAAATTTAGCCACGGAGTATTCCAGGTTAGTTTTAAAAACAACTAGGTAAGAGGTGTATTCGAAAGACTATTTCGTTGTACACCAGAATAGAGTGGTAACGCTGTTTTTTTACCAAAAGTTGTCAGTTTTTCTGCAGTTATATGGAATAAAGAGATTGTTTTATAGTTAAAATATGTTATGTAGTTAATAATAAAGGTTTAAATAAGACTTTTCAATAATAACCTGTTTTATAGGAATTTTTTAATTACTTTCATAAAATGTCAAATTTAACTGAAAATTTCGACTTTTCAACCAATAGCGCAGACTCAAGCTTTTTTTAGCGGCAAAATTTGATGCAGTTGCTGTATAAAGTCAACTTTTGGTACCTTCCCGTTTTTGATTTAAAATAAATATCTTTTTCTCTCCATCCTACTATATATGAGGACCCCAGAAGCCAAGGAGTACAAGTGACAAAATTTCGATTTGAAGTAAATTGAGGTTAAAGATAATTAATGTTAAATCTGAATATCATAAACAATTGAGTGTGTTGAAATAGGAAATTTCTGCTTGTTGCATTTTGGTATTTGAACTCTTATTTCAATAACTCTTAAAAAAATAAAATACAATTTTCTTTAAATGTATAATTAATCAATATTGTTTGTTTTTCGAAAAAAGTAGTTTGCCTCTATAACTCAGCAAATAATAAGAAAATCACTTATATTTCCTTACCTGAAATGAAAAAAGCATATTTTTAGGTCGTCTGTGTATTTAGTTTATTTTTTTCAATTTTGTCACTTATACCCCTTGGCTTCTGGGGTCCTCATTGTTGTGGTTACTCTTAACCACTGCCATATTTTTATTTAATTTAATTTATCGTCTATTTTTGGTTTTATCTTTATTCATTTATTATATATTTCGCATTCTAAAAATTATCTTAATTCTCGCTTTTTTTATCTCCCCTGTAAAGTTATTTTTATTACCTAACTTTTTGTTGATTTCAAATGTTGAAATCAGTTTGAAATTTTGTTCCTTCCGGTTTTGGAAGTTTCCCGTCTTTTTTAGAATGTTCGATGGGGTGTCGACTTCCGTTTTATGACTCCTCCCATTGTCCAATCAGGTACTATTCTTCTGTTACGTAATTTAAAAGTTAGTGCGTCCTGATATCAAGTTTGGCTCCGCATCTTTCTGGTGATAAAAAAGTTTATTCTTAAAATACTGTTTCCTTATTCGTAGCGATGCGCTTGGCCTCTCTTTTTTTTCGCCACTTCTTTTTGCCCTGCCAGTTGGCGTATTTTTAATTTTATGGCAACCCCCTGCATTCTTTCCGGAGCGGCCGCTATCGTTTCGTCAGAAGAGAGTAGAACAGAGGAGAAGCGGTTTCAAGACAGTGCAGTGCGGGCGTCGGCAGATGAACGGTAATATACGCCTGCAAAAATGATGTGTGGGTTCCAATTAAATGGTTTGTTCGTTTGTACGATCATCATTCAGCATTTTTTTAAATGTGTAAGATGGAATTTTTTTTAAAAAGGCAAGAAAAAAGCCTTTATCACTTCGTGAAGACATATAGAGACTTGTTCGTCCATAAAGAAATATAACTTGTGATTTCCAAAGGGGAAAGTTGCGTCTGAAAAGGTGTGTTTCGATTTGAGACAATACGTTATGTTCTCGAAAGAATGCCTTTTTTTTAAAGCTAGTGGAATATCGCTCACTTAAAATGTCCGTTAGTGGTACAGTGTATGCTCAACATAGGAAGGAGCTCTTCTTAGTTTTATTGTGTATGTTGATATTTTACCCCTTATTCCTCAAGAGAATTCAAGAAAAGGTATAATTAATTGAAATAAGTGCTTCTATTATTTATATATTTTTGTGCAATTAAAAAAATGTGCCTTCCATGCCTCGCTCTAAAAATAAGAGAGCAGTATTTACTAAAAGTTATAATATTTCTCAAAGAATTTTATATTCATCTATCTTCATAAAAAATAAATAAAGAAATTTTCTTTATGAGAAAGTGTTCTGAGATTATTCTTTTGCGTGTTTCTGCTCACATCTTAATTCAAGTTTATGTAGGTAAGCTCTATTTTTATTTTTCAATTATATTCTCCTGCAAATGATTCAAAAATTGTTGTTCTATATTGCTTCATGTGTTGTGGTCGTTTGCGGCCAATTCAACGCAATGTACTAATAAAAAACGATCACACACTTTAATTTCTTTTTTCGGAACGTCGTTAGAAACGTTCCCCCACTGGACACCACACTCATATATAATGTTTATATATAGAGAGAAAGGCAGAGAGAGATGCAGAAAAATGGGTAAATAAAGCATTAGAAAGTGAAAGAGAGAGAAACAAGCAAACTAGCAGCAGAAAGGGAAATAGATAGATATATAGAGATAAATTTATTGATAAGGATATATAGACAGATAAAGTTAGAGAAAGAGAGACATTATTATGTTATAATGTTAAGCCTGTTACGTTTTATGTATTATGAATTCTAAATTAAGGTTTACTTTTTATATTTTCACTTTGCCAGTAAAATAATAATAATAATCATAATAATAAAGATACCTTTTGAATGTAATTATGGAAACAAATAAAAATAAAAATTGGCGAAGGAGAGACAATTTTAATATTAAAATGTCATTTTAAAATTCTGTTTAATATAAATTATGGAATATTTCATCCAAGTACATTAATAAATGAGTAAAAGGTCTTCAAAGTCAATAGATTAAAATTTTTTCTTTGAATCTTCTGCTTCGAAAGAATTTTTAAAGTAAATTAATGTTGAGTCCATCTTAATGATTTAGTTAATAATCTTCAGAAATGTTACTTCGTCTTGCTTCATAAGCTTTCTTAAAACTTTTCACATTAAGACGTCTCTGACATTAAAGTAATTAGAAAGACATTAAGGTGCGCGTGAATAACTCCAAGCATGCATATTCTTGATTTCAATTATACATTTAATGTCGTATGTCTGAATTTAAATTGTGGTAAAATTATTTTCTTTTGTTTTGGATGTAATAATAATGATGTTAGCTAAATTATGAAATAATAATTTCATTTAATGATGAAAACAGTGTTATGAATAAAACTTACATAATTTAATTTCTAAAGAATTTAACTGTTTATTGTTTTGAAAAGTTAAAGAACTTATGAAATATTTAACTAAAACATTTTAATGCGTTATTATTGAAATGGGAATAAGCTATACCATTTACAAAAATAAATATATGTACAATAAGAAATTATTATTTGAACCCAATAAAACTGGTTGATAAAGTAATCATACGAATTTAATATTTCCAACAGAGCGAAAAAAATTCCCAGGCTGGAAATCGAACCCAGCCCTTTTTCGTTCGGTAGAAAATGTTGAATTCGTACGTTAACTATATCATCCAATTTGAATTGTGTTAAAATAATAGTTTATCTACGTACCTATTGTTTATATGGCGCTCCTTTACTTGCGGTTTACTCTGTTGAGCTGCCTAAGTGACAGGCCATATGTCATTACCAATAATATCTGAGTGAAATATACTCGTTGGTTGTCAGCCCAGATAGCTTAATAGATAAAGCTGTAAGGCAAGGATCTGGGTTAAATTCACAGCCTAGGCTTTTTTTTCGCTCATCTGGAAATATTGTAAGGACAAAAGGGATCTTAAGTATTTCCAAACTTTTGGAAAGATCTCAAATAATGATCATAATAAATAGAATGAATCTGATACAAAAAAAATAAATAAATAAATAAATAAATAAATAAATAAATAAAATAAATAAAGAAAAAAGAAAAAAAAATAATTATATCCCTAACTTCAATTCAAATTAATGCATGTAAAAAGAAAAGTACCATTTTAATTTATATAAAGATCTCTATAACTGCATGTATCTTACACAGTACATTTTTATATAAAAAACAAGTGTAGAAAAATATAGGTAATTATACTAAGACTAACCGTGTCATCTTTATATTTGAAAAACAAGGCTATGTATATTATTTTCTTTCTGCTGAACACATTTTGCAAATTATTTTTATAAATGAAAGCTGTATCTGTATATATACGCACACTAACTATTTCTTAAAATTATTTTTATCTTTTATTAATATTTTTATTTTAAAAGTTTTTTTTTTTTTTTTTTTAATGGAAATTCTTCAAAATGCTGTAATAAAATTACCGCCACTGTATTAGATAGAATATTTTTTTCGTCAATTTTTTTGGGCTTATATTTTCATCTGCTAGTTAATTTTGGCAAAATATAAAAAATAAAATAAAAATAAAAATAAAAATAAATATGCATGTGTACTTTATTTTTTATAAACGAATGAAAATTCATATTTACTGTGACATGTTTTTTTATTGAGATTATATTATTGCTATGCATTATGTCTTTATTTATGCCATGTTTTCATTACAATTAAATAGAAAATGTGTTTTTATTTGAATATTTTGTGGTTAAGCATGAAGTACGTATCCTAAAGTATGTTTGAAAAGTTTGCATTAGCGATGTTTTGCTTAGTTTGAAATATATTTTTACATTAATAACAATAAAGAGAAAATTTGATACAATTTTCTTCCATGATATAATACTTATTTATTTGTAATGATATATTTCTGAAGATTAGAATCAGGGCTTTTATTCATCGTCGAACTATTTCAGAAATTGAATATTGTTTACAATAACTATTCTTATCATTTGTAATTGAGGAAATCACTTTAATTTCTTTCAGATTAATAATTTTTATATTTAATGCGTTTATGTTTCGCTGCCAAACTTTGTTATGAAACTATATTTGAATTTCGATGTAAAATTTAAATAATATTGAAATAAATCATTGCCAAGTGTTAAAATATTCTGAAACTGATTTGAATATATTGTTTGATTTATTCATTATTGCTTGTTATGTCGATTACCATTATTTGGTAAAATGTAATTTTTTTAGTAAAAAGTTTAAGATTATTCAAAATACTTGCCTAAAAAGTGTCTTTTGCCTAATCCTTTACTTATTTTTGAAACATTTATAACATTTTTTTAATGCTGAAACCTTATAAACTGAACTGGACGAACTTTAATATTTCAGTAAATGAAAAAAAAATTATTTGCTTGAAATTAATATTAAAGAAAGGCTTTGGATAAGTACTAATTGATATTTAAAGTATCAAGTTTTAATTAACGTAACACTATAATATCAGTCTGAATAACTCTCGTATCTTATAATAATTCAACAGAAATGATTTAAAATGATACCTGTTGGACTGGAATAAATTATTCAGTGGAGAATTATTTACTTACATAAAAATCATTAGAAATCTTACTGAAACTAGTTAAAAATTAATTGTTTATATCCGAAAGAAAAATTTAATATACATAAATCTACACTATTAAAATCCGACCGTATGTATGTTGTGTATATGTAACGCCATCTACTCCTCTGATCCCGGAAACGGAGAAACGTCGCGTTTATTTTGAATTGAAGGGAAAAAATCCCAGGATCCCGAGTTGCCCATTCGTCTGTCTGTCCGTCCGTCTGTCTGTCCGCATATAACAACTCGAAAACTTCCCAATCAAATCGTTTGAAACTTAAAATATACAATTATTAGATAATTTCGTCGCGTCATTTCAAATTTTATGAAAATCGAATAGTTCACTTACAGGGAGAGTAAAAAGAATTCCGATACATTACGATCAGTGGGGAAAAAAGTTTCAAGTAGCATTTTTATAGTCTTAACGCACTTTCAAAAATAATAAAGGGTATATGAATCTATGAAGTATATACTATAATATACATTCTGTACCAATCTGTGGTGCAAATAATATTTCTTATTGATTTACAGGGCCACACAAAAGTATTCCATTGCATACTTATATATTGAGACATTGGTTGGTATGCATTTTAATAGTATTAAGCTATTTAATACCAATAATTAAACTATTTAATCCCCGTAATTAATAAACTATTAAACTATTTAATGCTTGTAACTAATAAACTATTAAACTATTTAATGCTCGTCTGTCCGTATAAGCCGACCAGCGTAGTGTGCGAAGGTCTCTAGTACTAATATTAATATTTGATCTTTGATTATAGCGTAAAAAATATTGCATCATCAATTCAAATACTTATTTCACAATAAAATAATTTTAGAAGATGTGCAGAATTTTAATTAAGTTGTTAAACTGTCATAATAAGTATTCTAATGATAAAACTTTATTCAAAGAAGATTGTTGGAGCTAGATATATAAATTTAGTAATTTTTTCTTGTAATAATTATTCGAATTTTTAATATCTGAATATGATATGTCTACGTAAACATTATGTGAAAATACAAAGATAGATGTTATCAAATAATGCTATTTAAGCATTTACACTTTCTTAATGAAATCAAATTCTTTCAAAGGTATAGTCAAGGAAATCCAGACGAAATTTTTACAGCTAAAATATATGGAAATAACATGTTAACAATCCATATTATTATGGAAACAAACAACATAAATTGAAATGTAAATCATATGTACGGGTATCAATATTACTTTTTGCATCTGTTTTTAATATAAATGACGCGAAGATTTTTATTTTCTTTAAATATTTTTGATGAATGAATATTTCTGATAAAGTTATCTTTTATTGCGCCTTCTAACATTCCAACTAAAACTTACTTAATACAGGAGGTTCAGAAATAATCTCGAATACTGCTAAAAATTTCAATAAAACATCGAAATATATGTATATAATCGTAATAAGTTTTGTATTCATGCAATTTTGTATAAGAGTATATCAGCAATTGCTCAAAATTTTGATATTAATAAAACTCTTTATAGTACAAACGTACCTCATTTGCCACGTTTGATGTGCAATTTCCAACTGCTTTTTTTATTTCAAAAGAGATTTTTGTCCAAACTTTGAGCATCGTCGTTAGAGTCTTTGTAGGAAATGAATTGTCATTTATTTGTAGTTTAAACCGATGTAACTTATTACACATTAGTGTAACGTGACACTAATTATATTGGCTAAATTAAAATTAAATAGAAGTTGCAAGACTGCCATATATTTGAAGAAACTTTACATAGTTGTTTACAATGTGTTTTTGGACCATAAAAGATTAACTTCAGTCCGGATCAGCAATGATCGCGAGGGCTAAAATTTTAATAATAATCATTAAAAGTAAGCACAAATTTCATGAATTTTTAGGAAAAGGAATCTAATTGTTTAATTTGTAATCAATTAATCACATATTTTCTAATAATCTATTGTGAATGTTTTCTTAAATAATGGAGTTATTTAATATTATTTTAACTATGACTTCTTAGAAAACTTACGTTGTTAAATCCCTCAAGATTATATGAGAATTATTTTGTCAAACTTTTTCCGAATTAAAGGAAACAAGTCGGTGATTGTATATCAAACGGGGAAAATGAGATGTGTTCGTACCAGTTTTGCAAATATTTAGGACTTGGTGCAATATTGTTGCATTCGTAATACAAAATCCATTTTTACAAAATTTATAATGATTAATGCTCATCAAATTTAGTAAAACGGAAATATTATAAATCCATCTTATAAAGGACGTAATGACCATGACAACCTAGAATCAAGATCTATCATAGGGTATCATTGAAATAATTTCTAATGAGACGATTTAATAGAATATTCCCGTGGTAAATTAGACTCACTACCGATCATGGGATATCATTAAAATATTTACGTATGATTGGATTTAACACTTTTAGCGCGGGAGTCGTCAGAAGTTGACATAAAGGTCCGAGTGCGGGAATCGACTAATGTCGACATCTAGGAGTTGGGTGCTGTAGACTTCAGTAAGAGTCGATAAAAGTCGCCTGGGGGTTCACGGCGTATGTTGTGCTCACTGTAGTGCGTCAAGGGCTTAGAAATGACGACCTATTGCGCTCGCGCAGTGCAGTAATTTGACTATAACCAAAACCACTTGCGTGTTTTTCGTATAATCATAAGATATGATTTTTAGTTTTGCATTGGGTCATTCGGAAAGTTGTGCCCCTTTGGGAAAATCAATTCGTACTGAAAACTTCTGCCCGGTAATCAGATAACTAATGTCTAATAATTGGATGAGAGAATTTTACGCTTGCTTTGCGTGTACATATTTTATTATTATATGTCTTTTTGTAGATTACTTTTATCTTTTGAAATCGAAATAATTATTATGATTTCATCTCGTACTGGACCTTCTGAATGTCAAAAACGATACCACCTAAAAGATGCACTGCATATTATTGCGGATTCTGATTTAGATAGTGAGTTCAGTCTAAACGATGACATTGAAAAACAGCTAAATGTGGACTCACAAAGTGCCAATGATTTCATTATTTACGACTGCAGGATTATTCGGATATTGACCAATGGAAGGCGTCATACATTGCGGACTTTACCAAACGTCGCGGAGTGCTTGAAGACACTACTGATTTCGATACGCACAATTATTTCAAGTTATTTCCCCGACGGTGTCTTTGAACTAACGCGTAACGAAACCAACGCGTATGCAGAACTTTTTTTGATTCACCGGTTGAACTCGAAGCTCATTCGCGTTTTCACCTGTGGAAACCAACGACCAAGAACGAAATGAAGGGACCGTGGTTCTTCAGATTGAAATGTGGATGAACTGGCGTCATGAGTACAAGATGCACTGGTCGATGCGTGACGTGTCTACAAGTGGTTTTGGGCGAGTGATGTTATGGTATCGATTCATGTTGCTGCAATGCTGTTTTGTTCATTTTTGTGATAATGAAAAATAAGTTGACAGGATATAATCCTGCATTCAAAGTGCAGCATCTACTTGATCTTACACTGAAGACGTATCAACCGTGCTATCAGCCTGGTCGCGACCTCTCTGTTGATAAGTCGATAGTGAAGTATCAAGGGCGATTATTCTTTCGTCAGTATATGCCAGTAAAGCCGACCAAATACGGAATAAAGGATTTTGTCCTTGCCGAAAGAAATACCGATTGTTGTTTGAACATGATAAGATACACTGGGAAAGACACATTTTGCAGGAAGGACCGCCCGTGGACATCACAAGTGGTGCTGCAGTTACTGAACGATTTTGACAGTGATGACCACATAATTTATATGGATACTTTTTACTCATCTCCATGTCTGTTTGTCCAGTTCCAGGGAAAAGGGATTGAGCATGTGGAACAGTTCGCATGAACCGTAGAAATATGCCAGAGCAACTAAAACCAGAAAATATGAAACTGGAACGCGGCAAAGATCCTGTCTTTTTACTTGTCCACAGTCCCCACGAACAACACATGTGATAAGGTAATCCCACAGAAAGGCAATCTGGAAGGAAGAATGCTTGATAAGCCTGTACTAGTGGAAGAGTAAAATGCCAAGCTGGGTGGTGTCGACCGACTAAATACTTGTCTCCTACTCCTACCCGCGAACTAAATGGTATCACGTCATGTACCACCAAGTCCAGGAGATTGCACTCACTAACGGCTTCATCATCTACAAACACGATCGTTCAGACAGGATGACTGCGGCATAGATTTGTGAAGCAGTCGTTGATGACTAACGTTCCATTTCATCTTCCAAGACGTGGCCGGTCATCGCAGGACGAATCCCAGAAGAGACTTACATAACTGAACTTTCCTATCGTGTACAATGACAAAAAATGTGATCTGGACTGCAAAGTCTGTAGCAATCGACTTGAACATCGTCACCAGTGTAACATCTACTCTAAACAGTACCAGAAGTCGATGCACGTTACTGTTTCGAGCGTTACCATAAGTTGAAGGACTACAGCATGAAATGAAATGGCGAACATTAAAGAAATATCGTGTCCCCCCTCAGACTACATCGTTGACATTTTATCCCGATTTTTTGCGTATTATAAATGTACTTAGTTTGTAATTTTGACAATGTTTGACTTTCGGTAAAATTTTTGCGAAATCGGTAAAACATTCTAAAATGTGGCGGATATATGTCTGCCAGAGGTAGAACAAATGAGTAAATCTATCTATTTTGTGGTCTTCACTTATTGTGAGTAAAAGAAAAGCATTTCCTGCTGTTTTTGAATATAGCCCTTTTTTAGCCAAATATTCCACACAAGGCTTTAACCCCCTCCCCCCCCCCCAAAAAAAAACAAATTCCGCAATGAATGAGTTAGTAGATTTTAGAAAATATTTTGAATATATTTTTAGAATTGATTTAGTTTTAAAATTTGAAATGATTTGAATAAATTTTGCAACGATTATATATATATTAAGTTTTAAAACATTCGGTTGGGTCGCTATCTTATGCTGATAGATGGACAGATAGACAGACAAACGGACCGGATGATGACTATAGGTGCTACGTCTTTATATAATTATGACACCTAAAAAAGTTATTAAAATTTCAAAATTATAAAAGAAAATATTTACATTCGAATAATAATTCGAATTTTTTTCTTTGTTTTCCGCATAAAATATGCTGAAAAATGCATTCACTTCTGAATCTGTTTATGATTCACTTTGATAAATGACTATTAGAAGAAATGCAGACAGGAACTTTCGTTATGATATTAATATCATATTTTACAAAAATCAATTTTGTCTTAAAATGTTTCGGTTACGCTTTTTATGTTTAATTTTTTTATATCTTTCAAAGGATTATTTAAAATTCATATAAAATAAATGTACAAATATTCTACACTCTAATGATTTATGTTGAATCAGTGAAACTTAAAGAAATTAAATTTTAATGGAATAATACCCCATTTGCTCCCTTATTAGTAATTTCAATTACTGCTTCTCAAAAATAATTACTGCAGTAATACTTTGATGTCTGTTTTCCTGTAAATTAAATGAAAATAATAGAAAAATATATTTAAATTAATTATGTGTATTAAATCCTTGAATATACTATGCATTTCAAATAATTATCCTACGTTTATGGTAAGATTTTTACTGGTTGGCTTTTAATTAAGAAGTATTTTTATATAGAACAATAAATTTTAATAATATGTATTAATACTGCTTTTTGAAATAATATAATAATATCAAAATATATTTTAATAAACCCCTGTACATACACTACAATGAAATAAAATTATGTTCTGTGGGCTTATAAAATAGTTTTAACGTCATTATTTTTTTTTTTTAGAGTAAAGTGAAGAAAAATTCAAAAACATCAAAAAATGTTTGACAGATTTGAAAAAAAAATAATATTACTTAAAGTCATTCTAATTTTTTTTTTTTTTTTTTTTTTTTTTTTTTTTTACAGGCAAAGGGCTTTCAAATGTTCCGTCAATTAAATACCAATATCTCCCTAGAAATTTTTTTTTAAATATTTTCCTTGAAAACTGCAAAAAAGCACTTTTGGAAGATAATGCCCCGTAAGACATAGTGACGTCACTGCAACGTCGTTGTGAAGTCACATTGTGACTTTGTGACCAGCGATTGTCGACGTGACGTCACGTGACGTCGATGTGAAGTCACAGTGACTAAAATATGAAGTCTTTATGGCCGTTTTAGAGCTTTTTTGTGACGTCACATTGTGACCACTTTGCGACGTCACAATGTGACCAATTTGTGAAAAGTGTGTCATTTGTGACTACGTTGACATTAACATTGTGACGAACTGTGAAATTTTTTTAGAAAGTCACATCTTAGTCACAATGTGACGTCGCTGAGTGGTGGCATTTTCGTCACAGATGTGATGTGACCAAAGTGACTCACAGTGACGTCATTGTGACGTCACTGTGAACATGCATGCTATGAGGGGCTGTAGAAACCTTTCATAAAATTTTCTGTTAAAAAATATTGTTGTTCACTTCACAGACCCTTTGGGAGCCCTCCACAAGTATTAATGTACCGATATATTTTTGATCGTTACTATACTCAAACGGCAGAACCTTGGTCTCTAACGGCCAACAAATGAAAGTTATTGAAATGAAATCTTGGACTTACGCCGTAAACATTATAAGTTAAAAGCAAAAATCATTACTTATCAGCGTAAAAAACAATTTATTAACGATTAAAAATTCCTAATGTTTCGAACTCAATCTAATGAGTCATCTTCAGAGGTATATTTTTAAAGGGGAAATAATTTACATTAAAAACAGATTGGCATACTATAAATTGTCAAAAATTATACTAAATAAACATTAAAGGCCAAGATTCAAAAATAAAAACATGTACCAGTTGCCATCACTCAGTAGACAATACAACAATGACAAAAACATGGAGGAAACTTACAAAAGTATTTCTTTTAAAATATTAAACTAGATATATAGGTATTTGAAAGGACATATTGTCATTGCAGACTTCTTTCTTCCTGAAACCAATTTCTATAGATTCCCTTATGAATGCAAAACTATGAGGTGGTTATTTGAGAGGATCAAGGAGCATAAAGCCGATTTAAAATTTAATAGACCATCAACAGCTCTGTCCAGGTTATCGATGAAGGAGACTTTAAGAAATGTTTGTTTTGATAAAGTAAAGATTATTTCTCATTGTTCAAATCCGCAAAAAGCACTCATAAGGGAATCTGTAGAAATTGGTTTCAGGAAGAAAGAAATCTGCAATGACAATGTGTCCTTTCAAATACCTAATATCTGGTTTAATATTTTAAAAGAAATACTTTTGTAAGTTTTCTCCGTGTTTTTGTCATTGTTGTATTGTCTACTGAGTGATGGCAACTGGTACATGTTTTAATTTTTGAATCTTGGCCTTTAATGTTTATTTAGTATAATTTTTGACAATTTATAGTATGCCAGTCTGTTTTTAATGTAAATTATTTCTCCTTTAAAAATATACCTCTGAAGATGACTCATTGGATTGAGTTCGAAACGTTAGGAATTTTTAATCTTTAATAAATTGTTTTTTACGCTGATAAATAATGATTTTTGCTTTTAACTTATGAAAGTTATTGCTTTAAGATGAATTTTTTGAAGTCATAGAAGTATAGTTAGGCAAAAAATAGTAAAAGCTCTTTTAAAATATGAATTAACTGGGATTAAAAGTCTTAAAAATTTGCATTAAATTTGAATAATTCTCAGTAGCTAAAAGTAAATTAAAATTATTGTAAATTACGACATAAAACATACCCAAGCGCATAACGCGCAACTACTATGAAACATTATTTTTCTATTATTTACCACTCATTTTTATGCATATTCTAAAAAACGTTTGTAAATTAGTGACTTTTACATAAGCATATGTGTAATTTAAAAAACTGTACATTTGTCATAAAATTTAGATATTTGTCACAAACATTTACCTGTATTTACAAGTTTAATGAAAGTATATAATTTGCTATCCATTAAAAAATTAATAAGTGTGTAAGTTTAGAAAACTGTATGGATTTATCCGAATAGGGGTGTAAATATACTAATTTCCCATAATGTACAAATAGTTGACAATTTTGCATATTGCACATATATTTATTAATTTTTAATATTACACAGAAAGTGCATAAGAATATTGCATAGTAGATATGTGTGTAAGAACAGAACATTGCCCAGAAATATACGTACGCATTTTACATATGTAAATTTGTAAGAACAGAATATTACAATGAATTTTGAATTATACTATTACACATAATAGATATGTGCATAAGATCAAAACATTGCATGGAAATCTGTGTACGTATTTTACACAGGTAAATGGGTAAGAAAAGAATATTATGAATAATTTTGAGTAAGAAAATTATACAGAAATATGTGTATATTTCTTTGCGTACATTAATACGAAGAATAGAATGCTTAGAACGCGCATTTTTTCATGGAGTTTTACACTTTGCTGTGACAAAACGACCTTAGAAAGAAAAAAAGACTAATAACAATATACTTTTATTTGAGATGTGCAAACTTCTTACTGTTAGCTACATTTAGATCTCTGTTTCAATTTATCCTTGCACATGATACAGCATAAAATGAGACATTTTGACACAAGCGTCCGTTATGTGTGTTTTAAAATTCTGAAATATCTGTGAAGGAATGACATTCAAATGCTATTGCAGTTTTCCCCACAGCATAAAGATCGGTCGAATCAAATCTGGCGAACGTGGAGGCCAATTTTCGAAACGCATACAACCAATTATTTCGCTACCGAATTACTTTACGGGATACTGCTTCACTAGATGTCTTATGAACAAGCACGTCATCATATTGATACCATAGATATCGAAAATTAAACAACGGCATGTTTTAGGGCATTTCACTTTGTAACAATTTGAAATAATGTGCTCCCGGCAACCTGTCATCATAAAATACAGGGCCGATGATGATGTTCTAAATTTATTAATTCCAAATGTTAAAAGTGAATAAAAATCTATGTCAAAGGTCGTTAAAATATCCAGGACTTTCCAGCGCTCAATAATGGGTGTTATACATACTATTCTTTGAAACACATGCCTTATCTGTCCACACTATACCTGACAAGAATGTTTGTTGGATCTATATCTTCTTCATTGCAAAGTTATTTCATGCTTAGTATCGATCGGCATCCACGTTAAATAAAACCTGGTGAGGTGTTGGTCAATATGAATGAGCATCTAATCAGCTTAAGATTTTTCAAACATTAGTTTTTGAGAACTCACTCATGATTGAAACGTTTCGGATATGTAAGTTTGCATGTTAGTTCCTAATCCACTTGAACTTGTCATTTTACCTTATCTGATCTACCCCATACAGTTCAACTAGTCATGAAGCTCGTGTCTCTAGATTTATTTTCAACATTTAGAATGTTTGAAGATACGGGCCGGCCCGGAGGCATATTTCAGATGTGTATATTGCTGGGACGATTACTGTTTCTAAACCAATAGGAGACCGTCATTATCACGGTCAAGTACACGCCCACACAGTTTGAATGACAGGAACTCGTGGACAATTGATCATGTGTGTTTATTATTTATTTGTACTCGGATTGTTTGAATTTGTACTCAGTAATTAAAAATTAAAGGTACGAAAGAGTTTTTTTTTTTCAAAATGACTGAATTTTATTTACTTCAATTAGAAATTATACTTCCTCTGATCCTGAAATAAATAAATAAATATATAAATAAAAATTAAAGTAAGAATTTTGCTTATACGGATATTTTCGCAGAATACTTTTTTCCCATTTGTTTAATATATATATAAATCATTTTGGAACGATATTTAGAATATTAAAAGGGTTTGAAATATATATTTTTAAATGTCTTATTTATTAATAAAAGACAGCCTCCAATAATTAAAAAAAAAATCACCAACGGACTCTCGGCCCGCGATGGACTCGAACCCATATCCTCCGGTTTCAAGCTCGACGCTCTAACCATTCAGCCAGTCAGCTCACTTTCATCCGCAACAAATTATCGTTATAATTAGCACCGTCAATTGTCCATGAGTTCCTGTCAATCAAACTGTGTGGGCGTGTACTTGACCGTGATAATGACGCTCTCCTATTGGTTTAGAAACAGTAATCGTCCCAGCAATATACACATCTGAAATATGCGGCCCGGAGACGTTGCCGCTGCAATATCTCTGCTGATCGCACTTTGCGTCTATATTCACCTTAAAGTAAAACCATCTTTTTAATAGCTGTCTCTTTTATAATTGTTTCAGGAGAATAGTTGTGACGCGTCTTACATATTTACATTCTATAAAAATTTGGAAAACCAAGCGCGAGTAGCGTTGATTGGGTAAAACACTATTTTATACTACCTACATACTGTTTACTCTGTTTAGATGTTTAATCAGTACAAGGTTGCAACTATCGGGTTTGAGTCGCAAACCTTTAGATTGGTAATCACAAGCGATACCCCTGTGCTACATTATGGTCTCGTGTTTAGTCCGAAAGGTAATCATTTCTCATTCCGGTCAAGTGACTTCACAGTACAGGAAATCACGAAAAAACAAATGCACGTTTTAACAATTCTATTCATCACATTAATGCCCACAAAGTGTCCTTTCGTGCTAAATCGATGATGGTCTACAACTTCATTTTTTTCCCTACCTCATTTCGTTTTCCATAGAGAAATTTTAAAACCACAGTTTCCCACAGATGGCGCTTTAGCGGTTTCTTCAATAGTGCTTGGCTAGTTTACTGTATATCTGGACACCAATTTTATAAATACTGCAGCAGCAGTTCCGAAGTTAAGAGAGTGACTATGGAATTTAGAGATCATACAGTATATTTTGGATGGATGGAATATTAATTTAGCCATTGTTCTCCCATCATCCATTGCTTTTTGATAGCCGGAAGATGACGTTTCCTAACATGGTTTATTATTGAGAAAATATCAAGCTTGGAAATCGGCCAGAATAGCTTTGTAGTTAAAGCGACAGAACAGTACGCTTTGGACACAGGTTCAAGTCCTGGTCTCGACTAACTTCTCATTTTTTTGGGATTATTTTATATTAATTCTGCGTGGATTTTTAATAATATATGTGTATATTTCATAAAAAATGTTTGAATTTAAATAGACGTTATATATTTGTACATGTGGATGTGTTAGAAAAAAAGAACTTTTGATCTACGTTGGAAAATTTTGTACTCTATTTCATCGGAAATATGCGATAATTTATGATACAAATTAGAATTTTTTGCAAGTCATTCAAAACAGCGAAAAAAAAGATGGTAAAACAGCTCAAGTTAATAAACAGTCTAATAAAACTATTTAATTGCTTTAAAATTTTTCGCAATATAAAGAAATATAAAATAATTGAGTTAAGTGTCATTCAAAGTATAAACTTTCTATAAAAGTTATATTGTTGAATCCCTAAAGTTATTAAGAGAATTTTTCTGTCAAAATTGATCTGCACAACAAATAATAAGTTAATTAATAATTCAAGATGATACATGTTGTCAGCTGAAAGCAATTCACGTCTTTGTGTCATGTATATAACACATAGAAAATTTCTTAGCCTTCTGAAGTAGCTTATGATAAACTTTGATAAATGACTTTGCAATTCGTGACTAGAATAATACATACATTCACTTCGGCTTTGGCATTAATATGAGTTTAAACTTAAACAAACATTAAATGCGTGATTAAAATTTTTTAATTCTACTTTTTATCTTTATCATTTTTATATTTACAAAAGGATTATTCAAAGTTTTATTAAATGAATCTGAAATAATTTTCTGTTGAAAGGATGACTAAGGTTTTATTACTGTAATTTAAAGGATATTTAATTTTTATAACATGCACTTTCATTGGATTAGCATTTCGGGTTATAAATTATGAAAAATAAGTAGTGTTCTAAGAATTGCGGATTGTTTTCATATAAAAGAAAAGAATGATTATATAAATTTATAAATTATTCTATTAAGTTTATGTGATTTAATGGATTTTAAACATGTAACCATTAGTTAACATAATTTATTTGATCTACAATGTTTGAATCTTGAAAATAATTTTAAATGTTATGTGCATTATCTCCAAACGGAGTACTCTTTTTTAATTTTCACAAGATTTATGAATAATGTTAATAATTAATAAATTTTTGGATAGTTACAATGATAGATTAAATACAGTTTAAATATAACGTTTAAAAATTTCCGTAAAACACATGATAAATAAGGATATATAATTTTATTTCTAACTATTACATTAATGTTTTAGGTTTTACTGTGCGTAAATTGCTAAGGTTATAAGCAAAATCTTATTAGTTTTGAGATTTAATCACCTCAGATCATAGAGAAAATACAGACACACACATATATATAAATACATATATCAAATTACTTACATTATGCTACAAGTGATACATTAAAATAAAAAATGTAAAAATACCTTTTAATTTTACATGTTTTGTGTGCTCTAACACGAAAACTGGATGCAGTGTTCGTGTCCGGGATGGCTCAGTTGGAAGAGCATTGGCGGCTTTAGAAAATACATTCCTGGTTCGAATCCTCGCTTGGACTTTTTTCATCCCCCCCCCCCCAAAAAAAAAATGGAAATTTTACATCTGTTATAGTTAATTTACCGATTGAATAATCGTGTTTAAAATTAATCTAATGTCTTTTAATACTGTCTGCTGTTGGTATGAGAAATATAGGGAGAAAAGGGCATACATTTATAAAGAAAGGGAGCAATGGAAAATTAATTTAATTAAGGTTTTAAGACAGAGCTTTAACATTTATGAATTTAATAAAGTAATTTTGAAGGTGAAACGCAGTAACTCAAAAGTAATTTTGAAGAGAGGGAATTCAGTTGACAAAAATGTATTGAAATATTTAAGTAAATTTATATTTAAGTAAAAATAATAAGATAATAATTAACTTAAGGAGAAATTAAGAGAATTAACGATAGAATAAGATCATAACGTTAGAATGAATAGGGAATTAGAGAATATACCGTCAATTTAGCGCAATAAAAATAAAATAAAAGGAGATGTCGCGAAATTAAAATTAGTAATACAACATATATATATCTTTACCGATTGAAAATGTAATAAATATACACTTATTACGAATTTTACAAATGTTTATACACTTATATGCATTTTACAAATGTGTATACACTTATAAGCATTTATATGCATCTATAGTAAATCGAGTCAAAATATGCTAATGCATATGGAGATATACTACTGCATATAATCAGGACTTTATATTTAACTATATTTTTAATATAAAAATTTTAATTTCTTAAACACGTATGTGTTACTTCTATATATTTAGTTAAAATTCTAAATAATCATTTTTACATATTCAAAGAAAATATTTGCACATATTAGTAACAAATAGCAGTAATAAAAAAATACAGCCACTACACTTCCTTAAGTTCTTTTATTTATCATAAAAATAAACGTCTTTTTAAATGAAAAATATAGACAAAAAAAACTATACTTATTGTGTACTAAACGATAATATGCGTGTCATTATAGGAAGAAATTTCTTGCACGAAAATTTTTGAATTGATATTAATATTTTATCAGCAAAGTGATAAAAGAAGTATTTTATTTCTTTACAGTAAAAAAGATATGTGCATTAAAAGAAGTTTCAAACATGTAGATAAAAAAGAAGTGAATGATGCTTGGAGGAAAAAAAATGAAATCAAATAAATATAGACACTTTGTTAAAAAACATAAAAAAAAAAAACTCATTTGGCTGTATCTTGAAGATCATTATGTTGGATTTCTTTTTCAATTTAAAAATATAACAAAGATATTCAAATTTCAAAGGATGAATACGCTTTTGTTGGAAAGTTTTCTACTTTTTGTAAAGATATCATTTACATAAGGTATGCTCCTTTTCAGATTTTAAATGAGGTATGATGAAAAAAATATGTATATATAAATGAATATTGGATAGATTTCATCTAGTCTTATGTTTAATTGTAATCATTAATAATATATTTAGATGATATATTTCCTCTGATAAAGTGAATGAAATGCCTTTGCAAAAGCAGTTTTTTTATTAAAGAAAGAAATATCTAAATAAGTACGGAGGGGGAGGGGGAGGTTGAAAAACTGTACAATTAAAATAAATAAATAGACACATAGGCGTTAACAGATATGTCACAGATATGCTAGGCATAAAAAAGTTTCTTTTAACAGTAACAAACTAGTGGTTATGGCACTAGCTACTAATCTTAATGTACTAACGTTAGTTCCTAGGTATTTAGAGTCGGTTGAATTTCACTATAAACCAGAACTTTGTTCATTTTAGTCATACACTGTAAAAAAAAAAATCACGAGGTTACTAAAATTTTTTTAGTAAATTTGTATTCCACAGAATTTTTTAGTAACCATTACAAACTTTTTTTTTTTTTTGCAAGTGAAACAAGCATTTCTTTTGTAAACTGAACAAAAGAATTTTTTGTATAACTAACTTGAAAATTTTTAGTATGAGCCACCAAGCAAATTTTAGAAATAGCTCCAAAATAATTTTTAATAACAATTACGTGCGCCCGAAGGGCAGGAGTCGAGCTGCATCCAGACTTCTGAAGCGGAAGATTATCGGCAAAACTGCGATCGATGGCAGCACCAAACATTTCTAACTGCTCCGACAGGATTTTCATAATCCCTTTACTAACGAGTACTTACACTACATACATTCAGAGCGTATTTGGCTGTGGCCAGTATCGAACCCGGGACGCATATTTCAGATGTGTATATTGCGGGGACGATTACTGTTTCTAAACCAATAGGAGACCGTCATTATCACGGTCAAGTACACGCCCACACAGTTTGATTGACAAGAACTCGTGGACAATTGATCGTGTGTGTTTATTATTTATTTTTACTCGGATTGTTTGAATTTGTACTCGGTAATTAAAAATTAAAGGTACGAAAGAATTTTTTTTTTTTTTCAAAATGACTGAATTTTATTTACTTCAATTAGAAATTATACTTCCTCTGATCCTGAAATAAATAAATAAATAAATAAATAAAAATTAAAGTAAGAATTTTGCTTATACGGATATTTTCGCAGAATACTTTTTTTCCCATTTGTTTAATATATATATAAATCATTTTGGAACGATATTTAGAATATTAAAAGGGTTTGAAATATATATATTTTAAATGTCTTATTTATTAATAAAAGACAGCCTCCAATAATTTAAAAAAAAAAAAAAAATCACCAACGGACTCTCGGCCCGCGATGGACTCGAACCCAAATCCTCCGGTTTCCAGCTCGACGCTCTAACTATTCAGCCAGTCAGCTCACTTTCATCCGCAACAGATTATCGTTATAATTAGCACCGTCAATTGTCCACGAGTTCCTGTCAATCAAACTGTGTGGGCGTGTACTTGACCGTGATAATGACGCTCTCCTATTGGTTTAGAAACAGTAATCGTCCCAGCAATATACACATCTGAAATATGCACCCGGGACCTTTTAGTCTGGAGTCCGTTACTATAACCACTATGCTATCAAGGCCACACCAAGTAAGTTTTATTAATAGTTATTAAAAATATAAAACTATTAACTCTCTTCGTTGCTAACTTTTTTCTAGTAATTCTTACAGATTTTCTTGTAACCGACTAAGATTACTAAAAATTTTTTAGTAATTACAAGGATCACTAAAGTTTTTTTAGTAGATCGACCCTTTTTTTTACAGTGTAGATGGCTGTAGCGAATCCCTCTGCAAAAGGGTAAAATCATAATGTTGTTTTCTTTTTAATTTTGTTTTAAATGCTAATACAAGATTATTTTTTGAACATAGAAAAGAAACCTTAATTGCAAATAAAAATCTAATCCTTTAGAGCAGTGGTTCCCAAACTTTCTTGATACACGACCCATCTTTCTTTGAAAAAAATTTTCGCGACCCAATTTCAGTAAAATAATAATAATAATAATAATATATAAATAAAAAATGCGACTTATTCAAGATAAAGTTGTAATCAGTATAGCAATTTTTGTACGATCTCTATACGCTCGGCTGTCCTATTCCACGAAAAACGCAAATTTTCGTACGAAAGATACATTATCAACAAAAACAAGAATCGGTAACCTCAATGTGTGTAAGTGAATAATAATTAAAACTATGCACAAACTACAAAGATAGTTAAAAATACGTTTAATTATTATGAAAACGCAATTTTATAATCAATGAAATTTCTAGTACTGGTGTTTATCAATGCGGAAATATACTGTGCCTATGTACACACAGTTTGTCTCAGTACTTGTCTTTCAAAAACAGCAAAGCAGAAAAAAGCCTGTTCTCATAAGCACGAAATGTTGAATTTTATCAACGCCCTTAAAGCTGATTTAAATATTCCTGGATATTCTGTTCGTATATTAATCTAGAAGGAAAATAAGGATTTTCCCTTGAAATATTATATCCTGTTGAAATTTTCATATCTTTTTAAACTGATGAAATAAAAGACCTACCAAAACAACTGCCGCGGCCCACCAGTGGGTTGCGACCCATAGATTGGGAGCCACTTCTTTAGAGTTTTAAGTATTTTTTAATGCTTTGAAAATTCATTAAACGTGTAGAACTATATTCTCTTAAATATTGATTATAATTAAGTGAAACCTGGAGCTTTGTGAACGGAATATTAAATGCCAAACACATAGAAGGTTATACAACCAATCAAAAGAGCCACTGCTGCGACAAAAGTCAATAAATGTCGTTATAAAAAGCAGCGTAAAACTTTCATGAAATCCCGCGCTTGAATGCAAGTATGCGGACTGCATCCAGTCTAATGAAACCAAAGTATGTTTAAGCTTCAATAATATTGACGCAAATAGTCTCTTAAAATAATGTTTGGACCCCATAATTAATGACTGGAAAACAAAAATTAACTTATTTGTATCAATATGGATTCCCAAGTTATCTGTCTCCTTATATCTGTGAGTGTATACTAAAAAAATATTAGCTAATAATAACACATTGCTCAGTGGTGCACAGAACAGGAATTTTTAATATACATTTGTACAATTAAAATAAAATAAAACTTTCAACGTTTTGCGCCGTCTTCTGCGGGCGTCTTCAGGAAAATATGATAATGGAAGGACTACGTTTGCATCTTGATCGACAGATAATATTTCTATCTGTAGAAATATTTCTGTCTATAGAAATTATTATATTGATATATCTATTCTTAATATTTCTATCTACAGAAATATTATCTCTCGATCAAGATGCAAACGTAGTCCTTCCATTATCATATTTTCCTGAAGATGCCCGCAGAAGACGGCGCAAAACGTTGAAAGTTTTATTTTATTTTAATTGTACAAATGTATATTAAAAATTCCTGTTCTGTGCATCACTGAGTAATGCGTTATTATTAGCTAAATTTTATGGTGCAACTGTCCTATATATATTTATTTATAAAAAAAATATATTGTTTTCGTTTGACTCAAAACAAATTAAAGTAAAAAAGTATAAAATACATAGCTTCTTCATAACAGTGTGACTTAATTGAAAAGGAAAATTAAAAAGATAATAAGAATTAAACAAAATTATTTTGTTTCATGCATTAAAACAAAGTTTCAGAAGCATATTTTCTATTCATAATATTTTAAATGTACATAAGAAACAACGACAAAAGTAATATTATTATAAATATTTAAATGTGTATATGTAGGCGAAGAAAAATACTATAATACATTTGAGTTACATTTTTTGCCATGGATAGGATCTACGGATTAATAGTTTACTTAAATTATGCAATATAAAGTGTGTGTGTTTATTGAGATATATTTCATTAATAAAAATGGTTCATATGCTGTTTTTATCTTGTTAAAAATAATAAAATACTTGTAGTAAATTATGAGTTTTTATTGAAATTTTATTTCAGTATTATTTTTTAAAATAACAAATGGAATGTATATATGTCTATTTTTAAATGACTCTTTAAATTAAATAAATTAACAATGCACAAAAAAAAATAACTTTCAAACCACTTAAACTTTAAATTTTAACTACAACTATTTCCTGTTGCGCTCATTCTTGTAAAATAAAAAATTAAATATATATATATATCTCTTTTAAATGACATGAAAAGTGAATTAAATAAACATATTTAAACTAAAAATAATTTTCAAATCACTTAAAACTTATAACTACATAGAATACATCCTTTTATACTCCTTTTTGTTGAAAGTTTTATAGAGATACAAAAAATTCGATTTAATATATTTCTTATGGATTATTTAAAATCAAAAGGAGAAAAAAAATGTTTTTGTTTGCGTAAATTATTTTGTAAGACATTGTAATAAAACTAATTTTTCAGCCGATTAAATTAAATTATTGATTAAAATTAATGATTAATTTATTAAGTACATTGATGCATTATACTTGAAGTTTTCGAGTGTCCTTACATGTTTTTTTTTTTTTTTCAATATTAGAATAAAAAATATTTCTACTAATTAATAATTTTTGCGCAAATATTTTATACAATACTTTTATTAAAAAATAAATTAAATATATATCACCCCTTTTAAATAACACATCAATTGAGTTAAATAGTAATGTAATTAATACATAATTAAATTATTGATTAAAAATACTGATTAACTTATCACGTACTGTGTATTGTACTTAAAGTTTCCGAGCGTATTTTAATAACAACAATGGCTCATATGGTTTTCCTATTTTCAGTATTAAATATTTTTATATATACCTACTAATTAGTAAGTTTTTCGGGAAATTTAAATTTAATACTGGTATTCAAAAATAAAATAAAGATATATCGCCGTTTTTAAGTAACATCGAAATTCAATTAAATAAGAATTTAGTAATTAAAAATATCTCAGATCACTGAAATTTTATAGTTTTAGTTTCTTCAAATTTTTCTTTTTGAGACCTCATTTCTTGATTTGTCTAAAAAATACATTCAGAAAATTCAACGTAATTTACCTCTCACGAATTATTTAAAATCCAAAATGATTAGAAAAGAAATGGTTATTGCTTTATTGAAATTACCTTTAGCTCGAAAAATCTTCAGTAATAATTCGAGTACAGTCATCAAACGACTTTTTAAACTCAGAATTGGAAAATCATTAATGATGCCTTGTCGATTTAGATAGAAGCCCTATTTCACAAAAAGAAAAGGCCAAGGACATAAAGAATTATAAAATGGTATTTCAAATTCTTCATTCAGGCATAAGGAAGGAAATCTCACAATTTATTAAAATTCAGTTTTTAAAAGAATCACGTCGTAAGTATCAAATATCAGAAATTTTTTTAATTTATTTTTATATTATATTGAAAAGGATTAAAGTTTTGCTCTTTATTCACAATATTCGAAAATCATTGTGCAAGTTCACATTACTTATTCGATTTAAAGTACAATAAAACATCAAAATAGGAATTTAAGTATAAACTAATTCATATTAGATTACATTTAAACCAATTAACAGTTTGATGTATAATACGGTGCAAATGTTACCTTGTTGGAGATACAAAGGCAATGTCAATAGGAAAAATGTTCAAAATATGGTAGGAAATAAAAAAAAGTTAGTTAATTCTTTTCATCAAATCTACAGTTTTAAAGTTTTATACCACCCCCTTAGACAAAATTGATCCAGCATAAAATACCGCACAAAAATGCAAAAATGCTCAATTGAAGCAAAAACAAACCGTTATTGCTAACATACTTTATGGTGAATGCACAATCCACTACCTCATCAAACTAGAAACAAAATTCTAAACCGTCGTACAATTAAATAATCATAATAAAATGGAATACGTCTGCCAGTAATATATAGGGTAAAATTGACAACAGAACCCGATTCTAGTGGTTGATTGGCAGATCCCCATTGAGTTTGAAAGAAAATACGTTTCTTATATAGCATATTATAATACAATATATAGCCTGTCAATCGTCAATGAGCTATTATAATTGGTTCTTCGAATTTTCTTCCCTAAGGTATCACTAGACAGGACAGATGCATTTTAATCGTTGTAAATTGGCATAGAACGTTTAAGTTTTTAAAAATTCAATTTTCGAATCTTATTTATTCTGACTGCTTTAAAATTTCTGAACAATATGCAAAAAGAACCTTGCAAAAATCTGTATTGATTCTTGAATTATTTTCATTTATAGATGATGAGTATAGCTGAAAATCCGTAATCTTGAAACTTTTCAAAACGTTTTCTCAGATTAGTAAATTTTGAGATTGTGAGTTCTGTTACTTATAAACTATGTAACCTACAGCGTGAATAAAATCAACTAAATATGCATTTCAATATATTCTACAAGGTAAAAACAAAATAATTCTCATATCTTGGTCATTTATTTATTTTTAACTTGAAAAATTTGATATAATTATTTTAATTTTTGAGCTTTTTCTTATTTTGTGCTAAAATTAAATGTTAAACAAAATAACGCTTGTGTATATTTTGGTTTTTTAGTTGGAAATGGGTGTGGGCTGATTTTATTTTATTAAAAACTTGTTTTATGTATGCAAAGTTTAGAACGTTATCGTACGTGCAACACTTAATCATGCATTAGTGAGATGAATTTTTAAATTTAACATTTAAATATTAATAAATTTGCTTTTCTGGATAATGTAGGTAGGATTATATACTTTAGGCAAAAAGGAGAATAAAAAAGATCTTAAACACATGTTGCTTGTATTTTGGTACTTTGAAGAGAGCGAAGTGTTTGATTGCTTTGATAAAATGAAAGGTTCTGTGCCCCTTTAATATGCTAATCAAATTCTGTTTAATCACATGGAAATTTTTTAAGGGGGTCCAAATTACAAAAATCTTCAGATTTTGTGCCTCTTACAGAAATTTTCTTTGATTAGCACTACTTTTTTAAAAGAACTTTCCTTGAAGTAGACAATTTCAAAAATTCTCTGATTAAATAAGGAAAATTTTATTTTCTTTATTACTGGTGCCAAAAACAAATTTTTGGAAGGAAAGATTATGTCTCAGCAACGGAGACAACGTAGGCTAAGGGTTAATATGAAAGCGATGTTTCACTCTTATTAGATATATTGTAAGGGAAATTCCAAATCATCATTATAAAATAAAAAGTTTGAATAAGTCCTTTTTATAGACATTTCTTTTAGGAAAAAATTCGATCAGCTGGATAAAAAAATAGGATTTAAATTCCATTTCATGTGAAAATTTTTATTCTATGTAATTTGCTTTTAAAAATATCTTTTAAAGAAAGTTAAAATTCTGCAAATTTTATCGTTATTTTAGATATTTTAAAAAGTTATTAAAAAATTTAAATGGTTTCCATCTGATATTCATTTTTTTACTTCATACTAATACCATAAATAAATATATCTGCAGTAATCTTTTTTTCCAAGACAACATTGATTTAATTTCATTAATATATTTTTGTTATAAGTTACACTAAATGTTTGAATATCATAATACATTCTTCAGCGAAAAAATAAATTTTAATGAAAACAATGTCTCACGCTTATTAGATATATTTTAAGGGAAGTTGGAAATCATCATTATAAAATAATAAAGTTAAAATAAGTCCTTTTTATAGATATTTTATTTAGGAAAAGTTCCACCAGACGGATGAAAAAAAGTAGTATTTAAATTCGATTTCATCTGAGATTTTTTGTGGTATGTAATTTACATTTAGAAATATCTTTTAAAGGTCGTTCTGATTCTGCAAATTTTTCACATTATCTTAAATATTTTAAAAAGAATATATTCAAACATTTAAAATGCTTCCATGAAATATTCATTTTTTAACTTCATACTAAATACCATAAATAAATGTATCTGCAGTAATCTTTTCTGTGCGAGGTAACATTGATTTAATTTCATGATTTCGTTTTTACTAAAAAGGACATTAACTGTTTGAAAGTCATAATGTATTTTTCAACGAAGACATAAATTAAAATGAAAACAATCTCTTTAGATTTATTGTGTAGAAAGTACAAAATCATCGATATAAAATTATAAAGTTTAAATGAGTTATTTTTATACATATTTGATCTAGGAAAAATTCCATCAGTCGGATGAGAAAATATAGGATTTAAATTCGATTTCATCTGAAATTTTCTGTCGTATGTAATTTTATTTTGGCAATGTCTTTTAAAATATATTCAGATTTCGCAAATTTTTCAGATTATTTTAAGTGATATGGTAAATTCAAAAGCCTTTTTTTCAAGTAAAAATTACGTTGTTATTACCCAAGCATTTTTGAAATTTAAATGCACTGAATTAATTTTGGTATAAATTATTTCCAATTGTAATTTTTTTAGGCTAATATTTTGTAATAATTAATCAATTGCATTCTAATGCAGCTAAGATAAAAACCTTTCAATTTGTCTCACGTGTAAAACTTCATTATGTTAAACTAGTTTTAAAAATCAATATTAAGATTAAATCATTTTATATTTTTCTTAAAATTTAACTGCATAAATTAAGTAAGAGACGCTTACATAATAAAATAGGACGAAAAATTCTAGTTTATATTTATTTAATTTAGCTTAATGAAAATTAGGGGGGGAGACTATCACTTATTAAAGTAAAAAGTATTGATTACGTCCGTTAATAACTATATTGTAATACTAATAATATATATTCCACAACAAAAAAATACGAATTTATATTATTAATAAATATTTTGCTAGTAAGACATGGTTGTATTAATAAAAACATTCAAAAATACATCAATTTTTTAATGCATTTTTTTAATAATAAAATTTTTTAATACGTTTTAAACGTTTTTATTCATACAACAACCTCTTTTAAGCAAAATATTTATTTATAATATTAATTCTTACTTTTTTGTTGTGGAATAGATATTATTAATATTACGATATATGTCACTTATTAGTTCTACTAATTTCTAGACAACTAATTAAGTCTCCAATAGTGATGTTAATTATTTATAATATTAAACCCTAACAGCATGCATGGTCACAGTGACGTCACTGTGAGTCACTTTGGTCACATCCCATCTGTGATCAAAATGCCACCACTCAGTGACCTCACATTGTGATTGAGATGTGACTTTCTTAAAAATCTTTAGAAATTTATAAATATCCTTCAAAACATGTTATTTACTTTAAAAAACATGTTTCTGGCAATTTAAATATCGTCGCTTTTGTCACAGTTTTGTCACAATGTTAATGTCAAATTAGTCACAAATGACACATTTTTCACTAATTTGTCACATTGTGACCACTTTGTTAAACGTCACAAACGAGCTCTAAAACGGCCATAATGACTTCACATTTTAGTCACTGTGACTTCACATCGACGTCACGTGACGTCACATTGACAATCGATGGTCACAAAGTCACAATGTGACTTCACAACGACGTTGCAGTGACGTCACCATGCTTTACGGCAAGAAATCTGAAATCTATTAAAATCGTAATAATGAATTACATTTATCTTGTAGTTATTACCGTTAAAACGTAACTAGTTCTACAAGTACCTGACACAATTAGTAAGTAACTAGTTCACTGATACATGATAATTATTGGATATCTGCATTACTAATACTTTGTAGCATGAAGACAGAAAAACATGCATGTGTATTATGATATCACATGTAAAAAAGGTTTCAGTATTTTTTTTTTTATAATGAAAATTAAACTAATTTGAAAGCATAAATTATTTAAGATATAAAATATTTAAAAAAAAATCCTTTACAAATATTATTTTAGACACCGTTTTGCTTTATGTCATTTAATTTATTTCAAAATATTTTTATTGTCAGTTACTAGAGTTTTTGACCATATTTATGAAAAAAAAATTACTAACACAATTTATAATTTTCGGCAATCTAGTCAACAATATTTTTTAAAATGTATTTTTACTATCTCTTTCAAAAAAAAAGTATGAAATACATTCAAAATTTTGTAATACGAATTTGAACAACAAAAAATTCTGTCAGTACTGTGTTTTCACCTTAGATATTGTAGTTTTCCCATGCAATTATTTAAAATAGATATTTAGATCCAGACATTCTGATTAAATATTTTTAAATATGGAATTCTGAGTTTTGCATTATCATTATAACATATTTTGAAACACAGTGCAAAAACTTCAGAACTTTCATCAACTGAAGCGATTTTAAAAGATAGAAGTTTTCTGCTTTCCATAAAAATTCAATAATTTTATAAATATTAAAACCAGTATCAATCCATTTTGTCCGGGACACAACATTTTACTTAAATTCCTGAATTCTAAAAATCTTAACTTTGTCTTACATTGTCTTAGAATTTAATATTCTTTCAGGAAAGTCATAAAACTTGTTTCGTTGCTTCTCGAGATATGTATAAAACAGAAGTATACAATGAAAGAGAAAATTTATTTTCGTGTACACCAGAGTTTAAAATGAAAAGCCGGAACCCTTTCAGAATTTTGACTGAAAATTTAATGATGCATGTACTTGTGGAATTTTCTAGATGGTCATTTGTTGTATTAAAGTTCGAAAAATTGTGTTTTTAAAATGAAAAAATAGTTTTGGAAAATTGTAGTAGATATTAAAATTTTGACAAACATATAAAAAAATCATACTTAGAGTATAATTAATTCTTTAAATCATATTATTTTTAGATTCAAAGTACACTATTATTTTTAGTAAAAGCTTCAACGAATTTCATCATCATGTAAAAGTAACAAAAGCTTTTAGAAGTGAGAAAAGTTGCTTTTGAAGAGTAAAATAGTTTAATGGCAATATGGATATCAGTGGAGATGTTGAGATAAAATAATATAAAATTCGTAATGTTAATTTTTTTATACATGAGAAAAAAAGGAACATATGTTTTACATCCTAAATGTTCGAGCTAAGCAGTTTTAGTGAAAATGATATATACAGGGTGTCCCTAAACAAATGGTATATACGCTAGGGGGTGATAGAACACATCAAGACGAGTAATACTAAATAGGAAACCAAGGGTCCCAAACGTTTTCCAAAGGAGATAGCCGCCATTAAAGTTTGGGGTCCAAAATTTCAAATACGCATAAAAAACGGAAAAAATGGTCGATTGATTTGCGGTTTTCACTAAAATTGTTCTTTATGTTGGTATTTTCTTGAAAATAAATTATAAAGATAATTTTCGAAAAATGCCGATAGAGGGCGCTTTAGACTTTGAAGTGATGAAAAACTATTTTTGGCCGTGATTTTTTGCATCTCATTAAATAGTTTCGTAAGCTTAAACTTAAATTTTGAACTCAAAATCTGAATAGTTGAAAGCGGTTAAGTAGCACAAACTTAACTGTGTTCAGAGGGTTTAAATTTAAAATGATTACAAAAAACGGAAAAATTGGTCGATTGATTTGCTGTTTTCACTAAAACTATTCTTTATGTCGGTATTTTATTGAAAATGAATTATAAAGATAAATTTCAAAAAAGGCCGATAGAGGGCGCTTTAGACTTTGAATTAACGAAATAATCCATCCTAATAGTATTTTTTGCCATTATTTTTTGCATCTCATTAAATGGTTTCGTAGGCTTAGATTTAAACTTAAATTTTGAGCTCAAAATCTGAATAGTTGGGATTGGTTAAGTAGCACAAACTGAACTGTGTTCATAGGGTTTAAAATTCAAACAAAACGAAAAACTATAAAAAAACCCGGAAAAATTAGCCGATTCGTTTGCGGTTTTTGCTAAAACTACTCTTTAAATCAGTGTTTTCTTGAAAATAAATTTTAAGGATAAATTTCACAAAATGCCGATAGAGGGCCTACTTAGACATTGGAGTAGCGTACAACTATTTTTAACCGTTATTTTTTAAAATCTCATTAAATGCTTTCAAATGCTTAGATTTAAATTTTGAGATCAAATTCTGAGTCGTTGCGAGTGTTTAAGTAGCGCAAAAGTGAACTGTATTCGAGGGGGTTTGCTCTTCTTAACCCCTCCCAACAATTCAGAATTTGAATTCAAAATTTAAGTTTAAATCTAAGATTTCGAAAACATTTAACAAGTTTTGGAAAGCGTTTAATTAGATACAAAAAAGAACGGTTAAAATTTGTTGTTGCTTACTCTGAAGTTTAAAGCGCCCTCTAACGGAATTTTTTTAAATGTATCTTTAAAATTCCTTTTCAAGAAGATACTGACTTAAAGAATAGTTTTATTTTAAACCGCAAACGAATCGACCAATTTTTCCGTTTTTTATTGTCATTTGAAATTTGAACCTTCTGAACACAGTTAAGTTTGTGCTACTTAACCGCTTCCAACTATTCAGATTTTGAGCTCAAAATGTAAGCTTAAGTCTAAGTTTACGAAAACATTTAATCAGATGCAAAAAGTAACGTAAAAAGTAGTTGTTCGTTACTCCAAAGTTTAAAGCGCCCTCTATCGGCATTTTTTGAAATTTATAATTCATTTTCAGTAAAATACCGACATAAAGAATAGTTTTAGTGAAAACCGCATATCAATCGACCAATTTTTCCGTTTTTTATAATCATTTGAAATTTAAAACCTCTGAACACAGTTAAGTTTGTGCTACTTAACCGCTTCCAACTATTCAGATTTTGAGCTCAAAATTTAAGATTAAGTCTAAGCTTACGAAACCATTTAATGAGATGCAAAAAATCATGGCAAAAAATAGTTTTTCATTACTTTAAAGTTTAAAGCGCCCTCTATCGGCATTTTTCGAAATTTACCTTTATAATTTATTTTCAAGAAAATACCAACATTAAGAATAATTTTAGTGCAAACCGCAAATCAATCGACCAATTTTTCCGTTTTTTATGTGTATTTGAAATTTTGGACCCCAAACTTTAATGGCGGCTATCTGCTTTGGAAAACGTTTGGGACCCTTGGTTTCCTATTTACTATTACTCGTCTTGATGTGTTCTATCACCCCCTAGCGTATATACCATTTGTTTAGGGTCACCCTGTATAGTAATAATAATATTTAAATCACAAATATAAAAATAATATAGGATAATAATAAATAAATACATAAATAAACAAACAGGATAAACAAAAATAGAGAAACCATAAATCTGTGAAAAGCAGGATACAGACTCTTCAGAAGTGCTTTGCATATTAAATCATAGAAACTATATATTATTTTGTCGAATTATGACAGCAATGTGCTGAAAAAGACAAACTTAAGCAACTAATAACATAGATGGAAATCAAAAACAGTTTAAAAAAATTGCATAAGAAAGTATTTAATTAATAAACAAGCGAAAAAAAAAATAAAAAATTTAAAACTTGCCAGAAAAAAAATTCATCCATTATAGTAATAAAAATTATAAACTATAAGAAAGCCAAAATGAGTCAGCAAAAATGAAAATAACCTTTGACTACTAAGTTATGGTGCTGCCTTCTGTGAAGACTTTAAGGGATGTAGACCTACTATTAAAACCTTAGAGCACTGCAGTCTACTATGCTGTATTTTAAGAACTGAGTTGAAAATACATAGAAAACATACAAAAATTCAATATCAAGTGTTTGTAGAAATGTGGAACAATTAAAGTATGCAATATAATCAAGCTTTAATTAATAAATAAAAGGAAAAGAATAAATGATAGAGTGCATGCCAAATTATTCCAAAAACAAATAAGAAAAAATGCAATTAAAAGATGATATTTAAACACAGAAAAAATAATATCATTTATATATATACAGCATAAAAACTATAAGGACAGAAAAAATATTATTATTATTTGTTTTATAAATGTCTAAAAAAATGAATTTTTTTTCTTCATAATATATATCATCAAGCTGAAAAAAAAAATAAAAAAGTCACAAAATTTCAACTGTGAGTGTTTTATTATGAAAATAAAGTAATTGTAGAAAAAACATTATTTTTGCCTGTATAAAAACTTTTAAAGACAACAAAATAAATTCAATATAGCAACCGAAAAAACAAATATTTAATGTAATATGCACTCATCTATAACTTTAATGATTGTAAATATTCCATCATTCCTCGACATCATCAATTATTGGCACTGTTCAGGATTGTTTTTGTGCTATTCATCTTCAATCCTAGATCTGAGTTCTGATGCTGAGCACAAATGCTTTCCTTTTTTATAAACTTGTCTTGCCAGATTTCTTAATCAGTTATCGATAGGATTTAGATCAGGACTTCTGAACGGCCGTTTCAAAACTTGAATATTTTTCTTATGGAACTAAAGTTTTGTCTCGCGGCTTGTCTGGTTAAGCGCCTTATATCTTTCTTATATCCGATTTTTTCAGCCAGAAGTGGTGCAATGAGTGAATCATGGTCAGAAAGAGTTTGTATATGTGTCTTTGAATTAAATTTTCCTGAAAGAATTATGCGAGTGATACCATATTGTTAAAAAAAGGCAGCCCCATGTATCCGCCACATAACTGATGTTCTGATAAAAACTCTTTTTATTTTCTTAAATAACCCCAATTAATTTTCCAGGTTTAGGTTTCAAAATTTAAGTTTCATTTTTTTTTTCATCGAAAAAATTGCTGCAGCAATTTGTTGTACGAAATCATCACTCGTGTGATGAGAAAAATCCTTTGCAAACAATGTTTCAAGTACCGTTTCGCTTTATATTAGTAATTTGTTTTTTAAAATAGGTTTTGTGTGAGCTATGAGGACTTTTCACCATATTTATGAAAAAGAATATTTTTTACTAATACAATTTACAATAATTTTTAACACTCTTAACAACAGTAATTTTTTTAATGTATTTTTGCTATGTCTCTCAAAAATAGAAAAATATGCACCGTTTAAGCATCCTGCAGATTTTATTGTTTCATATTTAATGATTCATAAAACAATAACTGTTAAAAGTATTGGTATAAAGATTTGTATTTGATAACTTGTTATGTTTTTTTTTAGTAATATTTTTTTTGTATAAATTATTTTAATATTCCAAATTTAAAAAGAACTCTTGTTAAGATATTTTTAATACGGTTTTTTATAATGCTTTATGTATCTCATATTTAAAATTATTTTTTTTTCTTAGTAGCGAAAACCCTGGACATTTCCTTTTTTCTATCTATTTTATGATCGTTCTCACGAGTGTATAGGCATTGGTGTGAAAGAAAGTGAAAGCTTCCCATTCCCTTATCTAGCGTAAATAACACCCGTTCGTACGAATGCTTTTACTGTCCTGGAATAATTGTACTATTTGAGTAAAGTGGTCCTTTGTTGATTTTTTCGAAGAAGAGTAGCTTCTGGCTTGCTTGTAAAGGGCATATATTCAGCCTTGTAAAAATTGGCCCACACGCATAGTTTATTGCTTGCGTACGTGAATGAATAGTACCCTAAAATTTTATAACCCATGACAAACGTTGACTGTCATTTGAGGCGGAGTAGATATTTCCCAGACCCTTAAAGTTATTTTATGACCGATCTGAGATAAAAGTGCCAATTCACGGTTATCGGCGGGCACTGGTGTGCAAGCAGGTGCAAAATTTAGAAACAGCTGTCCCTGCTATCTGACCACGTGATTGAGAGAAGGGGACGCAAGCGATGACCATATTTGGTCATGTGAAAGGGTGACTGTTGCATTGACTAGTGAGATGGACCCTAGTAGCGGGAGAGAAAGGGGGAAGCAGTAGTCTTCCTGGTATTTGGTGCCCCTTTTTTGATTGCAGAGGAGCGTGTAATTCGGTTTGGAGATGAAGTAGTTCCCTGCTAGCAGTCTAACGAAGAGGAGGTGAAAAGAAATAGTCCTGTCCTTCACCCCCTCCCCCATTTTGATTTCTATCGGGGTGAGGGGAGTTTTCGGCAGAAAAAACAGAACTTGAGAAGACGTGAAAGTCGACGGAGCGAAATAAGCAGAGCTCAAAGATTGGAGAATGTGGCCCCCTAGCCCATTATAATAGAAGGAGTCGGGTGAAGAGAAACCTGTTAGTTCGTAATACGTCGCTGTCCTGCCTTTTCCTGACATGAAGTTAAGTTCCAAACTATAACTGTTAGTTAATGCCCAAAGAAAGACTGCAACTCTGAGGTAAAAATAGCAATTACGTTGTATAGATGGGATATGGTCGAAGAAAAAATCGCGTATTATAAGTCTGGAAGGATGACTCAAGTCTCAGCGAATTGGTTTCAGCCCCGTGCCCCCTCGGAGGAATAAGAAGTCGAGGCAAGTGGTATTTGTGCTATGCAGCCGAAATCTTATTATCGACTGGTAGACGCGGGTACTCCAGAGAAACTATAGAGTGTATATAGGAATCATTACTCACCTGTATGCTTGGAACTAGTCTTATGTGTCAAGCCAGTGTCGCTATTTTTGAAAAGAGATCAGAATAGTGATTTTAAAGAACTGGTTAGTTGTAATATCGACTATTCACAAGACTATCCAGAATTATTGTGACACTGAAATATGTATTACTTGGAGCTCGGAGGTAAGCTACTCTTAATGTGTTGTTAAGTAACTGAGTATAGTGCATAATAAGTTGTTATGTTTTAGTAAATAAGTGTACCTGTTATTGGATGTTATACATCCCTAAGAATGATATCCATGTACAAATGCTCTTGTCCATCACTATGTGTATTCAATTTAATTACTGTCGATCTAAAATGGAGAAGAAATAGTTGTTAGTAAATCTCACTTCAACATACATTGTATTTTCATCGAAGTGAGAGTGAGTATTATTTAATTAAATAAAAGGGATTTTTTTTATGTGGAAACAAGTTGTTATTGATACATACCATTTCAACATGTCTTATACTCTCACTCTGTTTAGTAGAATTTAAAAAAGAAAAAAAAAAAAAAAAAAAAAAAAAGGAAGAAAATGTATACTTCGTGTTGTTTTATTTAGAAATCCATGTTAGACTTGACTAGAGATGATGAATATAAACCTTCTTATTAGTTTTCTTTTCACTATTAAAATGTTGAGGTAAAATTAAGTTTTTAAGTGATAATTTAACTCAAAGTTAAGTCCTAGTTTCATTTAGTCTTGAATAAAATAGTTTTTTAATTAAAGTTTTAAATTTCTAAATACAGGATTGGTTTAGTACAATCATGTGATAATTTTTGAAATTGTAGAGATTCTTCTAAATGTTTGTAAGAAAAGTAAATATTTCATTTGATTTCTTACTCATAAATCTAAAGTAATTTTATAAGGATTATATCTATCTCTACATAAACTAATTTACAAGACTATATTTTTGTAATACTAATCACTATACGAAATTGGCCAAAATATCATTGTTGATTTCTGGGGTGTTTATTTTTATTATTTCTAGTGTTTTAATTTTTTCAAAATTATATCTTTCTTTGCCTTCTTGAAAATAAGAAGGATTTCAGGGTCTTTCTTTTCTCTTTTGTAATGTTAGATTGAATCTTGTATTTTTAGATTATCAGTATGAGTTTAATATCTCAGGAATCAACGTTGATAAATGTTGGGCTCTACTGCAGATCAAGGTTTAGTACTTGAGACTGGGTCAGATTGAGAATTTTGTTGTGTTTTTTCTTATTTACTTATATTCATTAAATTTTAAAAAATCTTAAATAATATTTGTGTTTATCCTTTTTATCGTTTTAATTTGTCTTTTAGTTTATTTATTTTAGTGATTTCTTAATGTTAACTGGTGTAATCTTAATTTAATTAATTCATTTTTTTATATAAGCACCTAATTTAATTATTTAAATCAACAACAAGATTCATGTGATTGGAAATTTGACCCAAATCTCATTGAATTCTTTAATAAAGCCGAAGAATATTTATTGATCCATAATAACTAAGTTTAATTTGCTGAGCAGAAGTTGCAATTAATTAAAGTAATGATCTGTAGCAGAAGTTTAATAAAAGGAACCCAACACATAAATGGTGCCGTGTGTGAAAAGCCTGATTATTGTGGCACAATAAGTATAAAAATAGTACTATGAAGTAGAGCCTATTTATTACAACAATAGCCTGAATTTTGATATATATTTACTATATTAAGAGTGAAACGAAATGAAAATATATGTGTTTTGTGATTTTATTGTGTATTATGTTTGATTATTTTAGTGTATGTTATGCATAAGCAATAGGGGTGTACATAGCTTAATAATTTCAAATGCTTTCTTTTTAGTTAGGCAATTTTACCGGGTTTTCAAAAAACTATTTAATTTGAAATTTTTACTGTTATATTTACATTTAAATGAGTGTTTGGGCTTACTGAGTAAATTATATGCCAATATAAGTTAGGTATTTATGTATTTTTTATTTATTTTTTTTTCTCTCTTTCTTGGGCATCTGAGAATTAAGTAGCAGTTAAATTACTTTATTTTCTATTATTTTATTTTTAATTCGGTGTGAAGTTTTGCCTAAAAATGACAGAAAACCAGCATTTCAAGGAGCTCGCTCTTATTCAGAAAAAGAGTGCTTTAATCGAAAATGTCAGTCTTATTCCCCCTTTTAGTGGCGAAGGCAACTCTTGCTCATTTACTGAATTTTTGGAAAAGTATGAGCAGTTGTCCGAGTTCTTTAATTGGTCAGAGGATGAGAAAAAATTTGCCCTACTAAGTAGATTAAGTGGGAATGCTGCTAGGATATATAAATTGCACCGCACTAAGGAAACTGTAGAAATAATTAAAGTACTTAAAGAGAGATATACGCAAGAGCTAGCCCCTGATATTGCTTTGACCCAATTTTTGAATTTTAAACAAAATCCTCATATGCCTGTTCAGGAATTTTATGACAGAGCATATGATTTGTCCCTTAAAGCATTAGTAGTCGAAGGTGTAGAACAGAATGTTGCTGATAAAAGCAGGGAAGCTCTACTGCATTCTATGTTATTAAGTAATTTAGTTCCTGAGATAAGAAGAGGAGTTATAACTAGGTGCCCTAAGACACCTGTTGAAATTTTAGAATTTGCCCTCCTTGAGGAAAAAGCATTAAAGAGTGTTAATCCTTTCTATAACATGCAGGTAGAGAATATCAACCCTTTTTTCCCCCAAATTGCCCAGCAAAGTGTTGCATGTGCTGCTATCCAGCCAAGTCACCCTAATCAGTCAGAGCAGGAGGTTAGTAAACTGCGGGAGCAGGTAGAAGCTCTTACTAGTAAATTAGAGAGATTTTTAGAGGGTAGCAATCAGCAAAGAGACTTTCACACTACTGAGAGGCCTCAGTATAGAGAATTAATCTGTTACGTGTGTTCCCAAACAGGGCACATAGCCAGATTTTGCCCACAAAACCAAAATGCTAATAGAGGGAACTTTCAGAATTTTAGAGGAAGAGGTAGGGGTAGTTATTCTCAGTCCCACCAAAATCGCAGGGGAGGATATAATAATTACAGAGGTAGAGGGGATAGAAATAATAATAATGGTGTAAATATAGAAAGCGAGAATGTTCAAAGCTCAATTAGTGAAGGGAATAATCAAAACAATTCTTTAAACAGGTAAGGGCTGGTATCGATTTGGTCGAATCGTCTCCATCAAGGCCTCTAGACCTCCCAATTATTTTTAGTATGTTTTCACCCCAGTCTTATCATTTACCTACTGTCTTCATAAATGTAAATAATGTGTTTTTTAATGCGCTGTGTGATACAGGATCTGCTAT
Source organism: Maratus speculifer (assembly GCA_964019185.1). Taxonomy (NCBI): domain Eukaryota; kingdom Metazoa; phylum Arthropoda; class Arachnida; order Araneae; family Salticidae; genus Maratus; species Maratus speculifer. The sequence goes on along the minus strand of OZ025297.1, from coordinate 19,116,736 downwards.
AAATATTTTAAGTAATACAATACTTAATGATGTAGATTCTTATGAAATTGTAGAGTGCAATACCCCTATTTTAACGGTGACTGGCGAGAGAGTGCTTTTAAACCATAAAATTTCCTTAAATTTTAAATTTAATAATTTATTATGTCAGTCTGAGTTTTTTATTGTCCACGGTAAGTTGGCCGATGAGTTTAGTGTAATTTTGGGGATGCCCTTTTTAAGTAAATATCAGGCTGTAATTAATTGTAAAAATAACAATGTGGTCTTAGATGTTCCTACTGAAACGCAGTGTAAGCAAATAGTAGAGAGTCATATGTCAAATGTTTCACCTGTGAAAAATTCTAGAGAAAAAAATGTTGTAAATAGTATCAGTGTAAATAGTATAGGTTTAGAGAATAATTATGTAAATACTTGTAATGTGCAATCTAAAGGCAGGCAAAGTTCTGATAGTGAACAGAGAAGTAAGTGTAGTAATAAGAGTACTCCTAGGAAAAGTGTAAACAAAAAGAGTAAGGAATGTGTACAAGAAAAATTTGGGAATCTGGGTAGTGGAAATGAGACGGTTCAGGGTAATATGTATCCCATTATGAAGGAAAGGGTAAACTCAAGCATAACATTTAATGCGAAAGAGTCAGAAAGTGAAATTGCTCAGGTTTTTTGTTTGCAAAGTATACCAGGGAGTAACTCAAGTACTAATGAGTGTGAAATTAATGAGAATAATGTGCCTTTAGACCTTAGCCAGCAATCAGCGAGTCAAATTGTACAGGAAAATTCAATCTATGTTCATGAAAATTTTTACATATCTGAGGATAATGAAAATGAGTTAGTAAATAGAGCAAATCAGACTAATGAATTAGGCATTGTTGATAATAATAATAACAGGAATAGTGAAAGTACTTCCTTAGCTATTTTATGCGAGAGAATTTCTGTTCCCCCCCAGTCAAAATTAATAGCTGAAGTTAAATGTAATAGAAATAATTTTATAAAAGATAATGATGTACTAATATTAGAACCTTTAGCGAAGAATTTAAGCCAAGGGCTTCTTATTTCTCGAGCCATTTGTACTCCAGAACATGGCCTTTTTGTTTCGCTTGCTAATTTTTCGAATAAAACTGTTAAGCTAGGAAAAAATACTTATGTTGCTAAAATTCAGAAATGTGTAGATAAATCTAATATACCCTTAAATAATAATAATATAACTTGTAATGTAAATTTAACCACTCCAATAGCTGACTTTGATCACGCTGATCTCACTTGGAGCTCTGATATTGATTTAAGCCATCTAGACCCCCCCTTAAAATCTAAAATGCAAGAATTTTTAGACCAAAATAAAGATGTGTTTGCAGCTTCTGTCCTAGACTTACCAGGCTGTAATACCATACCCCATGTTGTAAATTTAACCTCTGATAAACCTGTAAAATCCAAAGCTTATAGAGTCCCATATAAATTACGCCAGGAAATGGAAGATCAACTTAATATTTTACTGCAAGCTGAAATTATTTCCCCGTCTATGTCTGAATTTGCTTCACCAGTTATTCTTGTAGAAAAAGCAGATGGTTCTTATAGGTTAGCTGTTGATTTTCGTAAACTTAACAAGAATCTTGTCAAAGATGCATATCCTATCCCAAACATTACTGACTCTGTTGATGCGTTAAGTGGAGCTAAATTTTTTTCAACACTAGATTTAACTAGTGGCTTTTTTCAACAGGTCATAAGACCCGAAGACAGGCATAAAACTGCTATTATCACGCATAAAGGTCTTTTTGAGTGGAATAGAAATTGTTTTGGGTTGTCCAATTCAGGCAATAGTTTTCAGAGGCTAATGAATGCCATTTTTGGAGATTTAGGAAATCTAGGAATTTTAGTGTATATAGATGATATTGTCATTGCTTCTTCTGATGTAGAATCCCATTTTGAAAAACTTAAATTAGTATTTGATAGACTAAGACAACATAAACTGAAACTTAAGCCCAGTAAATGTAACTTTCTTTCAAATAAAATACAGTATCTTGGCTTTGAAATTAATAGCGGGCAAGTATCCCCGGTTAATAAAAATATTGAGATAATAGAAAAATTGCAACCACCTACTAATCGTAAAGGTGTCAGGTCTTTTATTGGAACCCTATCATTCTATAGGCGTTTCATACCTGATTTCACAAAAAGGGCATTAAATGTAATCGATTTGACTAAGGAAACTGGACATTTTGCCTGGACAAAAGAAGCCCAGGAGGAATTTGAAGATTTAAAAAAGGCTTTAATATCTAAACCGTGCCTAGTATTGCCTGATTTTACTAAAGAATTTTATCTATATACAGATGCGAGTGGAGAAGCGTTGGGTGCAGTTCTGTCACAGTTGGATGAAGAGAATAAAATTCATCCAGTGGCGTTTGCTAGTAGGCGACTCAAAGGTGCAGAAACGAGATATTCTGCCACTGAGAGAGAACTTCTCGCCCTAGTTTGGGCAACTAGCCATTTTAAGTGCTACCTAGCTAACACCCATTTTACCATTTTTACAGACAATGCCCCCCTTACTTTTATGTTAAAAATTCATGACCCCACTTCACGCATAGCCAAATGGGTATGTACTCTATCTGATTTTGACTTTACCATTAAATATATAAAAGGCAAGTGCAATAGTGTAGCAGACTTTCTCTCTCGATTTGCAAAAATTGATGAAACACCTGAGATTAGCAGCAGTAATTTTTGTATACAGGTAGAAAAAGAAACTACTTTTGTACCGCATTCAAATTTAATTGAGAAAATTAGTGAATTACAAAAAATTGATAAGAAATGTTGTGAAATAGCTAGAAAATTAGACAAAAAAATAGATATAGCACCTAAATACATGAAGTTTTTTTTTAGAGATGATATTCTTGTATGTGAGGACACCAGAGATTCAAGTGTAATAAATAATCCTATTAAGTTAGTAGTTCCTAGGGATATGATTGAGCAAGTGTTCGCTCTAACACACGATTCTCTAGCGGCTTGTCATCAAGGGTTTAAGAAAACGATTGACCGCATCCGGGAGCACTTTTACTGGCCCGGAATGTCGGCCGATGTCAAGCATCTAGTAGAGTCTTGTATTAGTTGCCAGCAGAAGAGAGCGTATAAACCAGATCAGCAGGCACCCCTTCAACGGATGCCTACACCTGAATTTCCCATGAACAAAGTTCACCTAGACCTAATTGGCCCATTACCGGTCACGTTTTCTGGTAACACCCATATTGTTACGTATATAGACTCGTTTACTAAATGGCCAGAGGCCTATGCTGTTAGCTCTACCACGTCTGATGTTATCGCAGATACACTTGCCGATTTCATTTCACGTTATGGCGCTCCTGTGTATATTGCGACAGATAATGGAAGAAATTTAATATCGGAAGCGATTGAGCATGTATATAAAATGTTTGGTATTAAACATATAACTACATCTGCCTTTCATCCGGCCTCGAAAGGACAGATTGAACGGCAGAATAAAACTTTAAAAAACGCACTCAGTCACATTGTAAATGAGAACCAGTCAGACTGGGATACTAAACTAAAATTTGCCCTGTTAGCGATGCGTTCGGCTGTGCATTCTTCGACTAAATTAACTCCCGCAGCAGTTTTATATGGCAGAAACTTAAATCTACCATATAATCTATTTTCGCAGTCGCCGAGGTTTAGCTATAACGACGCCCCATCTTTTTGTGAATTATTAATACCCGCACTCCAAAAGGTATATGCTGAGGTGTATGATAATTTAGTTAAGGTGTCTGAAAGCCAGGAAAGGTACAGAGAAAAAACTGCAATCGTTAAGGATTTAAAGGTAGGCGATAGAGTGTGGTTATTTAACCCATCCATCACTGCTGGCAATACGAAAAAATTGTCAAAATTAAATAACGGACCATTTACTATAATTGAGAAGCTCAGTGAAGTTAATTTTAAGATAGCATTAATTGCTAATCCTTCTAAAACTCAAGTTGTCCATGTAGACCGCCTCACTTTATTTAAAGATAGGCATATTTCAGGTGTAAATGAGCAAAATGGAGACGATATTGTAGACCAAAACAAACGCCAATCTCTTATATCAACTACGAATGATTCGAATCATTCTCAATTCGATTTCACTACGCGAAGGAAAAGGAATCGATTCATAAATAGATTTCCCCCTCCCATTCCATGTCAAGGAACCAGCCAACCTGCAGTGCAATCTACGAGCAGACGACAAGAGCGTAGCGAGGAAACGGTTGGTGGGTTGCTCTCAGAAGCACGGGAAAATACGGAAGTAGTAGCGAGCGCTGATAGCTGTGAGGGAGTAAGGCAGGTAGGAACACCTAATGATTCGGAGCGCGTGAGTCGTTCGCGAGATCGTAATGGCGTCTGTTTATCTAGGCAAAACAAATCGTATTCGATTCCGAGAACTGGGTATGCGTTTCGAAAAAGGGATTCGCGACCGAATTATAAATTTTAGGGCGGTTTAACTTTATTTTTTTTAGATTGTATATAAATACTTGTGATTTTAGTTATTTTAGGAAGGTTTTATGCGCGAGTTAGCTAAAATTTAAGTAATTTTCGAGCCTCGATATCGTTTGTTTTGATTTGGTTCCGCTGTTATTTAATGTGGATTTCCACCAGTTCCGTATTTTCTCTCGGTGATTTATGGATTATTTCAATAGATTAGGACCGTGTAAGTGCTCCGCCCCCTATATGTATTCTTTTTTTTATTTTTTAGCGGGTTTGAGCGCTAATTTTGGGGACTTAGAGAGATTTCGGGTCAGGAAATTTTGGAGTAGAGATTTGGTAGCAGTACATATGATGCTTACGTATTCCTACTGCCCCCTTTTTGTATATAGTATAGGTACTGTTAGGAATGTAGTTCATCTTTTATTTTTATTTTTAATTTTTTTTTGCATTTCTTTTAACTTTGTATTTTTTTTTGGATATTTTTGATATTAGTTCTCTATTTGGGAAGTGGGGATTTAAGATACAGGTAGTGTACACCCCACAGCCCACAGATATATTATCTGGTTTATGTGTATTATATATGTATATATTTTGTTTATATAGTCTGTTTTGTTATTTCATGTGATTTTTCTAACAATATACCCATTGTTTGTGTAAATTGGCTATTTTAAAAAAATTAGTGGTACTTGTCAATGAAATTGGCGAACTCTCTTGTGAAATTATCAGTTCATTTTAAGTATTATGTGTAGCATTTTATGAATTTTTTTTAGTTACTATTAGTATATGGAATATTTACCCATTGATAATAACTAAGGCAGACAATTATCAGTCTAGGCTTCACAAGGTAACCTATATAATTATAATGCTGTGATATAAAATGCCCATACACTTATGTGATACTGTGTCACCGATACAAGTCATTGAACTGTTTTTTTGTTTATATGCACATGTTATGCCACTGAATATAAACAGATATTAGTGCTATTTTTTTTTATGTGTACCCTATATATGTACTGAAAGGTTATTGCTATTTTTATTTTGTTTATATGTATACAAAATGTTATCGTGCTATTATATGTATATATCTGTGATACCTACAGCTGGTAAGTAGTATATCTTTTGTATTTTTTCAGAAATTGATTGTTTCGGTCCTTTAGCTCTATCCTGCTCACAGGATTCAAAATTTTTTAAAAAAAAATTTATTTTTTTTATTCACTGGACAACTCTTCCTTGCATTCTACTTGTGGAAATTTTTTTTTAGGGATTTTTTTTTTTTTTTTTTTTTTACAGAGGTGTTAGGAGATAGGGATATCCCAGTGTGTTGGTATTCTTGACGGTATAGCAGATGTGGAGATTTAATTAAGTATGCCAGGTATATAGTGTAGATTTTAATAGCATCTTAGGCCCTAGTATATGTTTAACTTCTAGATGTTTTGCCCAAGCTTCAACTTAGCATTTCCGGTATGCAGAGTTGGTGTGGTAGCTTAGTAGGGTGAGGTTATCAACTTTTCGGGTCGTCGTCTGATCTGTTCTAGGCGATTATCTTTATTCTACTATTCAACCGGGGTACTGCATTGTTTTTTCATTTAATCTTTTCTTTCATTTTGGATTTAATTTTAAATTTTTTTTAGGACTTTCTTTAACTGACCTTATGTGGTCATTTAGCTAAAAAAAATAAAATTCTTGTTTTTGTTCAAAACTAATAATGTTTATTTTCTTTTTCAACGAGGGGGAGCTCTTGTTATGTTTTTTTTTAGTAATATTTTTTTTGTATAAATTATTTTAATATTCCAAATTTAAAAAGAACTCTTGTTAAGATATTTTTAATACGGTTTTTTATAATGCTTTATGTATCTCATATTTAAAATTATTTTTTTTTCTTAGTAGCGAAAACCCTGGACATTTCCTTTTTTCTATCTATTTTATGATCGTTCTCACGAGTGTATAGGCATTGGTGTGAAAGAAAGTGAAAGCTTCCCATTCCCTTATCTAGCGTAAATAACACCCGTTCGTACGAATGCTTTTACTGTCCTGGAATAATTGTACTATTTGAGTAAAGTGGTCCTTTGTTGATTTTTTCGAAGAAGAGTAGCTTCTGGCTTGCTTGTAAAGGGCATATATTCAGCCTTGTAAAAATTGGCCCACACGCATAGTTTATTGCTTGCGTTCGTGAATGAATAGTACCCTAAAATTTTATAACCCATGACAAACGTTGACTGTCATTTGAGGCGGAGTAGATATTTCCCAGACCCTTAAAGTTATTTTATGACCGATCTGAGATAAAAGTGCCAATTCACGGTTATCGGCGGGCACTGGTGTGCAAGCAGGTGCAAAATTTAGAAACAGCTGTCCCTGCTATCTGACCACGTGATTGAGAGGAGGGGACGCAAGCGATGACCATATTTGGTCATGTGAAAGGGTGACTGTTGCATTGACCAGTGAGATGGACCCTAGTAGCGGGAGAGAAAGGATGAAGCAGTAGTCTTCCTGGTATTTGGTGCCCCTTTTTTGATTGCAGAGGAGCGTGTAATTCGGTTTGGAGATGAAGTAGTTCCCTGCTAGCAGTCTAACGAAGAGGAGGTGAAAAGAAATAGTCCCGTCCTTCACCCCCTCCCCCATTTTGATTTCTATCGGGGTGAGGGGAGTTTTCGGCAGAAAAAACAGAACTTGAGAAGACGTGAAAGTCGACGGAGCGAAATAAGCAGAGCTCAAAGATTGGAGAATGTGGCCCCCTAGCCCATTATAATAGAAGGAGTCGGGTGAAGAGAAACCTGTTAGTTCGTAATACGTCGCTGTCCTGCCTTTTCCTGACATGAAGTAAGTTCCAAACTATAACTGTTAGTTAATGCCCAAAGAAAGACTGCAACTCTGAGGTAAAAATAGCAATTACGTTGTATAGATGGGATATGGTCGAAGAAAAAATCGCGTATTATAAGTCTGGAAGGATGACTCAAGTCTCAGCGAATTGGTTTCAGCCCCGTGCCCCCTCGGAGGAATAAGAAGTCGAGGCAAGTGGTATTTGTGCTATGCAGCCGAAATCTTATTATCGACTGGTAGACGCGGGTACTCCAGAGAAACTATAGAGTGTATATAGGAATCATTACTCACCTGTATGCTTGGAACTAGTCTTATGTGTCAAGCCAGTGTCGCTATTTTTGAAAAGAGATCAGAATAGTGATTTTAAAGAACTGGTTAGTTGTAATATCGACTATTCCCAAGACTATCCAGAATTATTGTGACACTGAAATAAGTATTACTTGGAGCTCGGAGGTAAGCTACTCTTAATGTGTTGTTAAGTAACTGAGTATAGTGCATAATAAGTTGTTATGTTTTAGTAAATAAGTGTACCTGTTATTGGATGTTATACATCCCTAAGAATGATATCCATGTACAAATGCTCTTGTCCATCACTAAGTGTATTCAATTTAATTACTGTCGATCTAAAATGGAGAAGAAATAGTTGTTAGTAAATCTCACTTCAACATACATTGTATTTTCATCGAAGTGAGAGTGAGTATTATTTAATTAAATAAAAGGGATTTTTTTTATGTGGAAACAAGTTGTTATTGATACATACCATTTCAACATGTCTTATACTCTCACTCTGTTTAGTAGAATTTAAAAAAGAAAAAAAAAAAAAAAAAAAAAAAAAAAAGGAAGAAAATGTATACTTCGTGTTGTTTTATTTAGAAATCCATGTTAGACTTGACTAGAGATGATGAATATAAACCTTCTTATTAGTTTTCTTTTCACTATTAAAATGTTGAGGTAAAATTAAGTTTTTAAGTGATAATTTAACTCAAAGTTAAGTCCTAGTTTCATTTAGTCTTGAATAAAATAGTTTTTTAATTAAAGTTTTAAATTTCTAAATACAGGATTGGTTTAGTACAATCATGTGATAATTTTTGAAATTGTAGAGATTCTTCTAAATGTTTGTAAGAAAAGTAAATATTTCATTTGATTTCTTACTCATAAATCTAAAGTAATTTTATAAGGATTATATCTATCTCTACATAAACTAATTTACAAGACTATATTTTTGTAATACTAATCACTATACGAAATTGGCCAAAATATCATTGTTGATTTCTGGGGTGTTTATTTTTATTATTTCTAGTGTTTTAATTTTTTCAAAATTATATCTTTCTTTGCCTTCTTGAAAATAAGAAGGATTTCAGGGTCTTTCTTTTCTCTTTTGTAATGTTAGATTGAATCTTGTATTTTTAGATTATCAGTATGAGTTTAATATCTCAGGAATCAACGTTGATAAATGTTGGGCTCTACTGCAGATCAAGGTTTAGTACTTGAGACTGGGTCAGATTGAGAATTTTGTTGTGTTTTTTCTTATTTACTTATATTCATTAAATTTTAAAGAATCTTAAATAATATTTGTGTTTATCCTTTTTATCGTTTTAATTTGTCTTTTAGTTTATTTATTTTAGTGATTTCTTAATGTTAACTGGTGTAATCTTAATTTAATTAATTCATTTTTTTATATAAGCACCTAATTTAATTATTTAAATCAACAACAAGATTCATGTGATTGGAAATTTGACCCAAATCTCATTGAATTCTTTAATAAAGCCGAAGAATATTTATTGATCCATAATAACTAAGTTTAATTTGCTGAGCAGAAGTTGCAATTAATTAAAGTAATGATCTGTAGCAGAAGTTTAATAAAAGGAACCCAACAAACTCAAGACATATTTTTATCTTATACAATTAAAAAAATAACATTAATAACAATCTTGTGTTAAATAAGCCTTTGAATTGAAACATTACGTGACCTGAAAGCATGGTTACGCCTCTTAAAGGGATAAAAATTGATTTCAAATTTTATAATAAAAATATAAGCAATGCACCACCCTTAAAGTGTCAGTCTTTGGGTTTAATATTTAGACGTATGCATTCTTATTAAAATTTTAAGATATTGAATTCTGAGAAGTCTTTATATAATAACTTCTTTTGTAACACAATGATATAACTCCAGTATTTTATCAACAGAAACTTTTTTTAAATAGAGAACTTTTCTTCATTCAATGAAACAATGATTTTATAAGTATCAAATAAGTTTCAATCAATTTTATCTGGATTTTAAACAATATTTTCCTTGATTTTTAGAGCTCTAGAAATCTAGACTTTGTATTACATTGTCTTTGAGTTTAATATTCTTTGAGAAAACTTATAAAACTTGTTGCTTCTGGAGACATGTATAAAACTGTGACAACATTCATATACAATGAAAGAGAACATTTATTTTCATGCATGACATAGTTTAAAATGAAAAGTCGGAACGCTTTCAGAACTTTGAAGGAAAATTTAAAGATGCTTGTACTTGGGAAATTCTTTTGTTGGTCATTTGAAAAATTAAAAGTTAAAGAGTTATGTTATAAGTCCGAAGAAATACCTTTTGGAAAATTGATACAGATATCTATATGTTAACGAACATAAAAAAGAAAAAATATACCTGAAGTGCATGCTAATTTATAATCTTTAAATATATAAATAAAAAAAATTTAAACATTTTGATGCTTTAATGTTTAAATAAGGTTTTTAAAATTCGAAAACATTGTTTTAAATATGCAAAAAATATATATATATATATATATATATATATATATATATATATATATATATATATATATATATATATATTTACAAAATGGTAATACTGATTTTTTTTTTAAATGTTGATTAATTTCACATTGGTTTTAAATTTGCTTTGGAAGGTCATAGACATTTATCAAAAGACTGGACAACTAAAAAGAAAGAAAAACCTACTTAAAAATATATTAACATTAAAAAGACAACGATTTTCTTTCTGCAATATTCTTTCGACTCTAAGTGTCGGACGTTCCTCTCAGCCCACACAACTTTGAAGAAAGTCCGTAGTAGTTATAGCTGCCACCACCGATATTATTAGGTGATATCGGTCACCCATTGTGAGGATTGTGTAAATGAACACTGACGCTGTCAATTAACTGAATTAACAGTTTATTTAGAATATATGTACACAATAAATACGCTATTTACAATTATATATACACTATCTACCAAAAAGTATTTGTACACTTTCAGTTTTTGACATTTTGTCAAATATTTAAAAATATACTGGCCGGATTCTTCTGGAACTTCAGAAATATAAAGATTATGTTTCTCTTTATATTTATTTACATTCATTTGTTAAGCCGGTAATTAGGGGGCCGGCAAAAAAACAAAGAATAATAGAAATATTTGGGATCGCCCTGTACATGAAAATGCACGAAACGACTTATCGCTTTAGAATACAAATATATGAATACAGTAGAATATGTACACTAATTTTTGTGAGAATAGCATGTATATTTATGGCAATAGAGCGATTTTTTTGAAAAATTCAAAAAATTCTGGTATGTTTTTTGTTTATATCATGCAGGGTTTTTGACCAAATTTAACGCAAATTTCAGAAAAATTGGCAAAATGCAGTAGAAAAAATGTAGCGCAATTGGAATATAAATATATTAAATATTTTATGAAATATGAATAGTTTTATGAAATAATTTTTATCTGCGCATGCGCGAACGATAAAAACAATTCTTTTACATCATTTAATAGTCAATTCTATGGAGTAACTTATAAAAAAAATCCAATTCAATATCGTTAAAATTCAAAAAGATATCATTATTATAAGTAAGCTGTTTTTACATTGCTCTCTAAAAGTGGCTGAATGATAAGGGATTCTCCACAAATTAACATTTTTTATTGACTGACTTTTAGGAAAAAATTAGTATTTAATGTATACAATATCTAATACAATATTTCTGTTAATAAGTATCTTGACATCTGTGATGGAAAAGAATAAAAGCCCTTTTCCTTTTCTATCACAGGTGTCAAGATACTTATTAGCAGCAATATTGTATTCATTAAATAGTACTAATTTTTTCCTAAAAGTCAGTAAATAAAAAATGTCAATTTGTGGAGAATCCCTTATCATTCAGCCGTTTTTAGAGAGCAATGTAAAAACAGCTTACTTATAATAATGATATCTTTTTGAATTTTCACGATATTTGATTGGATTTTTTTTATAAGTTACTCCATAGAATTGACTATTAAATGATGTAAAAGAATTGTTTTTATCGTTCGCGCATGCGCAGATAAAAATTATTTCATAAAACTACTCATATTTCATAAAGTATTAAATATATTTATATTCCAATTGCGCTATATTTTTTTTAATAGATTTTCCCAATTTTTCTGAAATTTGCGTTAAATTTGGTCAAAAACCCTCTATGATATAAACAAAAAACATACCAGAATTTTTTGAATTTTTCAAAAAAATCTCTCTATCGCCATAAATATACATGCTATTCTCACACAAATTAGTGTACATATTCTACTGTATTCATATATTTGTATTCTAAAGCGATAAGTCGTTTCGTGCATTTTCATGTACAGGGCGATCCCAAATATTTCTATTATTCTTTGTTTTTTTGCCGGCCCCCTAATTACCCGCTTAACAAATGAATCTAAATAAATATAAAGTGAAACATAATCTTTATATTTCTGAAGTTCCAGAAGAATCCGACCAGTATATTTTTAAATATTTGACAAAATGTCAAAAACTGAAAGTGTACAAATACTTTTTGGTAGATAGTGTAGTTACAACTCGGATATAGGTGATCCGGTTCACATTAAATTAAATACAGTAAAGGTTGGCTGTGTACTGTTCAAATTACACCTTCTGCCTCACACTCAATGCACGTTAAATTAACTTTATCGGAGATCAATTTCGAATCTCCCAACACATGAATACTCGGCCTACGCTACCCGGCCCAGAGCACTATACACAGGGACGTCTGTATCCCTTGCTCTCCAGATACGAACTGCCTACCCTCTCCGACACAGAGCACTCTCAGCAAGGACCTCTGTCCTACACTGTTCTCTAGGTACGAGCCCAGATACGAACTGCCAAAATCTCTGAAAAGACTTGCTCTTCTCAAATCACTGCTTTTCCATATGTACACCCCCTGTGAAGCTTCTCTATTGGACGCATTCCACATTGCTTTCTTAATTCGTGGCATGTTCCTTGTTTACTTATCATTCACATACATCGCTGACGAATGAACACGCCTCTCGGCAATATTCTCTTTCTCACTTCATCACCTGCACATGATCACCTGTCAATTCTCATTTAAACAAAGAAAGAATGTCACCTTGAAAATTCCAGTACCCAGCCCGTACAATACATAAAATATTAAGATAAAGAAATAACATAAATTCCAATCCTGTAGCAGATGTTTCTCAGAGCCTGACCCCCCCCCCCCCCACCTTAGCAGAAAATATGTCTTTTAGGGGCTAATTTTCCCCCAAACATATAGAAATATCACAGAAGAGTTCAATAGTCTCTTTGCAGATTCCTTCATTATACTTATTACATAGGTATTTTCAGGTGTCTGAACATTATCTACTGACATCTCTACTGAACCTTGTACTAATATTACTATTACATAAACAATACACATGCTAATGCACTATTATAAACACAAAATTCAAAAATATTTACACATACGCAGAAAAAAATAAACAAGTGATGACATCCCTTTAAGGTTGTCCACTATTTGGTCGTTGATGCTGATGGGCTAGCAACTGGCTGTTCTTCCCAGCTCTTTCTATGTAGCCTAGAAATTGCATCAGCATTCAAATGTTGAGCTCCTGGACGATGAGAAATGATCAGGTTCCACCGTTGCAAGGCAAGAGCCCATCTAGGGAGTTTGGGGGACCTTGGGGTTGTTTCAGTGAGAAATTTTAATGGATTGTGATCTGTAATGATCTCAATTTGAGATCCATAAGTCCACTCTTCATACTTTCGCAACCCGAAGAGAACACTCCAAGTCTCTTTCTCTATATTCGGCCAAGCACGCTGAGCCCCTGACAATTTCTGACTGGCAAAAGCTATCGGTTTAAACTGACCCTTTTCATCTTTTTGAGTAAGACAACATCCTACTGCCAGGTCGGAAGCATCGGCGTGGAGCTGATATTCCCGGCCTACGGTAGGTGTAGCCAAACTCGTCACTTTACATAACTCATCTTTCAGAGTATTAAATGCTTCTTCTGCCCTTTCATCCCATGGTACAGTATTTTTAACCTTCCCTTTGGTTAACGCGGTTAAAGGTATAGCAATTTCGGCATAATTTGGAATATAAGATCGGTAAAATCTCATTAAATCCAAAACAGATCTAACTTCCTTTTTAGTTTTTGGTTTCTTTAAATCCCTTATTGCTCCTATCTTTTCCTCATCTGGTGCATGCATTCCACCCCCAATTACACGACCTAAAAACGTCTCCAAATCTTTCTCTCCAAATTTACATTTATCCAACCTAATCGTAAAATTTCTATTCTTAAGTTCTTCAATGACAGCCCTAACATGCTCACAATGCTCTTCCCAGGGATCGGAGAAAATGATGACATCATCAATATATGCTTCTATAAGATAAGCTTCTATAAGATAAATATTTAGCCGCCCCTGCGGTATACATGATTTCTTGTGAATCTTTCATCGGAAAGGTTGGAACCTGAGTTAACGAATTTAAAGCTCTATAATCTATACAAAGTCTAACCGTTGCGTCTTTTTTTTCGCCACGCAAACAATTGGATGGCTAATTTCAGCATTTGACACTTCGATTAGATTTAATTCTAATAACTCCTGAATCTGCCTATCTACTTCCTCTTTATAAGCTACCGGTACACTATATAACTTTGGCTTTTTCCTTGCCATCCCCGGTTTCAGATCAATACGATGTTCCCCATACTTCCGCTGGTCGTACAGGACCCATAAACACCTCTTTATTCTCCATCAAAATGTATTTTATATCTTCGACTTGACTATTAGTTAACCCTTTTGTTTCGAACCTCTCTATATCTCGTTCTATCTCTTGATCCCGGTTCAAAATAGGAATTTCCCCAACTTCTCCAAATTCCTCATCACCTTCGAAAACAATATTAACTATATTACACTTACAAGGAAGGTCTCCATACGGGCATACTCAGAAAAATCTGAAAAAATTACAGAATGTTCTTATCATATAGTTATATATGTTTATGAAAAAAAAATTCGGCGGAATCTCCTTATAACGTTCGTAAAAAAATAATAAAAATTTCGTTTATTTGGCGATTTATCTCCGGTTGGCGAAAAAACGAAATTTTGAAAAATACGCTTTTACGCTTCGAATACTTTTTAAAGAAAAAACTTTCTATGTTCAATTTATTTAAATAAGTTTAGTTTAAGTAATTTTAGTTTTGCATTTTTACTTTACTAAGTGTAATTTTGTCATATACGTTTACATGTACTTATAACAAAATGAAATTAATATATTTTATCATTTAAAACACAATTTAAATTGATTAAAATTGTTCCAAATGGAAAAATACACTGTTAAAAATCTACTGCATTTTGTTGCAACGCACTCCCTTGCTTTTATAGAAAACGGTTACTTGGCCGTGAAATGGAGCTTTCTCATTGGTTGGAATAGCGATATTATATACAAGCGGTGGAAACTAACAACAGCGTTGCAACAAAATGCAGCAGATTTTTAACAGTGTATGACACGGTCAATTCTCCGTGCTATGGAGCATTCTCATTGGTCAGAAGAGAGATATTCTATAAAAGTAGTGGAGTGACGTTTCAGTAAATGCTGCAGATGTTTAACAGTGTAGTCAATTAAAATCAATTTTCAGATTCGTTAAAATCGTCTGCTTTTGGCGAGGAAATGCACTGCTCGCCAAATCCCGCGTCGCTTTCAGCTTTTCACGCCAATTATTCCAAACTATTTTATTTTTTTACATATCTAATAATGTAATTCCGCCGCTAATTTTCACTGATCCTTTATTACCTACATGAGTAGTTTAATTCGTATTTTTTTCAAAAAATTCTGAGTATGCCCCCAATGGAGACCTTCCTTGTTAGCAATAAATTCTCGTATTTTATTTTGGTGCACGTGCTTCCTACTGCCGTCGGCTCACTCAACTATAAACGAATGCTGGTTTCGTTTTTCGACGATAGTTGCCGGCCCTTGCCGCCTAGAATATAACTTATTAGTTGAATCGGGGATTAACAGTATTAATTTATCGCCTACTTCAAACTTTTTTTTTACCTTAAGTTATAATGATACGACATTCTATTTTGTTGCATCTTGGACGATAATTTTGCCTCATTTGCGGCTCTTTCTAAGCGTCCCCTTAGTTTATTCAGATACTCATGAATCGGCATAGTATCTAACTGCGCCCCCTTATTTTCTCCTGTCCAGGATGACTTGAGAATCGATAAAGGACCCTCCGGTGCTCTACCATATAATAACTGGAAAGGTGCGATTCCTGTCGTAGAGTTTGGGACGTCGTGGAATAGATTTTTTCCCATGTTTAATCGCTGTATTTTAAAAATATGCTTAAGCCTAAAGTGGCTGATTGACCACAGTTGTAATTTTTTATCATCCTTTTAAAAATGCAAACACGTCATTTCGACGGGCTGTTTTCTACACTGTAAAAAAAATTCTGTAAAGGTACTAAACATTTTCTAGAAAACTGGGATTCCGAGAACTTTTCATGTAACGATAACGAAAAAATTCATGTAACCGATTCTGAAACTTGAATTTTTGCTGTTACCTTTACAGGAAAAGTTCTAGGAATCCCAGTTTCCTAGAAAAAGTTTAGTACCTTTACAGATTTTTTTTACAGTGTAGTAGATAATATAACCCTCTTTGGTTGTAGACAGATTTGGCTATACTGGTTTAAGGTGGTTTCATAATATAAAAGAAATTGCACCATGATTTCGATCTCCAATTACTTGAATTTCTTTTTTAATTGTCCGTCAATGAAGGACAAAATAATGTGCAAAAGTCTCAAATTTTGAAATTTTGAAACTCTGTACTTCTTTGTTGCACGGAAGTAAGACTTTTTGTATTACATCTGTTATGATATGTATAAACTTTTACTAAATGTAACTATATGATTCGCAATGGAGTCGATATCGATTAAAGAAATTAAATGAAGTGGATTAAAGAAATAAAAAAAAATGAGTTTCAATTTAAGGTGCAGTATGTTCATCTTTTAAAAATAATTATTTTTATTCCTTTTTAAAAAAATCTCTTTTGTATTAAAATTCTGCTTTTTGTTGGAAATTAAAAAGCGAGAAATTTAAGGGGCATCCTGAAAAATATTGGTTACACAGTTATCGTAAAAATGTCCTGTTTAGTTTTTAAGGAGTATTTAATAAATAATGTTGCAACCCAACCCCCGGAATATATATATATATATATATAATTTTTGGTATTATTATTAATATTATTACTATTATTATTATTATTATTTTTTTTTTATTATTATTTTTTTAATTTTTATTATCCTATATTAAGATAATGAGTTTTTACCATGTAAAATCACAATAAATGTTACTGATTAAAGTAACAATAATGTATTTTAAGTTATATGTTAACATAAATGTTATCTCTTAATTCTAATTTTAATCATTTTATTAATTCAATTTTATGTTAATATCGATTATTAATTATTTTTCCGGTTCAATTATATTTCCATTCTGCTTTATCCTTTTTGTTTGTTATGGAAAACTATTATTTTTACTTACTTTCAACTCCTTTTTGTAAAATATCTTTGTTCCTTGTTTAATAATTTGGTTTTTGTGTGATGGTAGTCCCAAATTCGTATTGTTTTGCTTTTTCATGGCAAATACGAAGATGAAACCACACACTCCATTTGTAGTTCCAAAGTATTTGGGACCTGAAGATTCTGCTTTGGTTCTACAAATTTCATTTGTATTCATATTATTCTTTTTTCCTTCCATGTTCAATGTACTATAAGTTATTAAATTCAATGGTTAATTTCAAATGGTTAATATTGTTTACTATAATTCAATTTAATTCTTTTATTGATAAAATCCATTGGTGAATCTTGTCTACTTTTAATGGTATTATATATATATATATTCTTAAATTTGCCAGTTTTTCTTAATATTTTGTTTCTGGCTTAGTATTTTTATTATTTTTTTAAATTCGAAATAGCTAGAATACATTTAAAGAGAAAAATATTTTTTTATTTTTATTTTTTTCGTTAAGTACACATAGAAATATATTTTTAAAGTGAAATAAACTAATTTTTATGAAAAATAGCTAACGCGTGTTATTTTAATGCATAATTTTAAGAATATTACATATTATATTATATTACTTATTAAATGAGTAAGATTACTATAAAATAAATAGAATATAATTTAAATCTTCATTTTGGAAACATATTTTAGAAAGAAGTTAATGATTTATGCAATAATTTTTAGAAGTGACAAATTGTTTTGATTTATAAGCCTTCTTAAAATTTTCCCATTATAATATTCTTGGCATTAAGCTAATTTCAAAGCATTACACTCCGCGTGGATATCTCAAAACAGTTGTAATCCCGATTTCAACTACATACTTAATGTCTTCTGTCTTAATTGTAAACTGTCTGATTGTTTATTTATTTATTTATTTATTTTTTGTTAATGTACAATTCAAATGACAGTGGTCCGGAAATGAAATAATTTCATTTAATGAAAACAAAACATTAACAACTGAATTTAATATTCAGAAATTTAAATTTCAAATGTGCTTAAATATTCTGAGAAGTGTCTAATAATAATTAGAATATTTTTAAATAACGTACTGAAAATTTTTATTTTTATCAAATAGCGTATTTATCGAACTAAACTAATACACTGTAAAAAAAATAATCTGTAAAGTTACTAAAATTTTTCTAGTAAACTTGTATTCCAAGAACTTTCCATATAACGATAATAGCAAAATATCATGTAACCGAGGAAGTTTACACGAGTTTTTGCTGTTATCGTAACATGAAAAGTTCTTGAAATACAAATCTACTAGAAAATTCTTAGTAACTTTACAGATTTTTTTTTCAGTGTATACAGGGTGAGTCATAAATAGGCTATCTCCATAAATATTGCTCCTAGACCCATACTTTCAATTGCAAAAATTCATAATAAAAGGTTTAATTTTTGATAAGTTGCAACACTTAAGCTGCAATCTCTTAATGTATTTATCAATGTTTTTAAGTATTATTTTTATCTAAAAAAATTCTTAACTACAGTTTATTTTGCAGTAAGAAAATGTAGTTTTATTTAATTGTTAGGAACGAATATTATTTTTTTAAAAGACAGTGGGGGCCAAAAGTTTCCGGCCACCAAAAATGTTTCAGTTAATTTGTAACTATACCAATATGAAGAGGAATCTCAAAGTGATATTTATACATTTTATTGACATAATAGTTAGGAACGTACTTATGGAATAACATGTAAATATCAATATACTTTATTGACAAAATTAAGTACAAAGGAAAACTCATGTTCTCAAAAGTTTCTGGTCACCTTCGCAATTTTTTTAAATGTATTGTAATAGAAAACTACAGCGATCAACATAATTTCTAATTAGTATTTTATAGTATTAGTATTTTATTACGTTTAGAAATAAATTCCATGGCGCAGTATTCATACAATCAACGGTTAAAGTTCGTCTATGGTACGTTTTTTCCACATTCCTTTGCATTTTTTAAAAATTTTCTGCATAGTTGGAGCATTTATAGTCCGGCAGACGTTTGTCAACTTTTTTCCAAAGATTTTCTATTGGATTCATGTTGGGTGTTTGGGCTGGCCATTTCTAAATCAAAATTTGGTATTATTCTATTATACCGTCGACCAATTTCGCCAAATTATACAAATCGCCAAACTAATAGCCAAATTATACATACTGACATAATTTTTATTTTAAATAACGAAAAAACAAATAATTAGTAGAATATTAATAAAAATTCAAATAAAAAAACGAAATAAAAATCACTTAATGACATTTTAAACACATGAATCGTATTTAATGTCATTGAATGTGGCATTCACGATCATTTATTATTGGCATTTAATCTTATAGTTTAGCGATAATTTTTTGGTCAACGGGATTACCTAGTAGTACCCAAAATTTTTTGTGCGAAAACCATTGCTTGCCAATGCTTGCATGCATTCGTTATATCGTTATCCTGTTAAAACAAATAGTTGCTACCAAAATTTTCTTTTAATAAGGCAGAAAATAATCTTGCACGTTATCGTTATGCATTGCATCATTTATCTTGCCATAGATTTTAAATAACGGACCGACAATTTTTGACGAAAACACTCCCCACATTATAACGTCTTCTCCGCCATGCTTCATTGTAGGAATAACATATGTTGAATCACACTTTTTGTTGTTAGGTCATCGGACGTAGTGCGTGCCATCACTCCCGAAAAAGTTTCAAATTCTATTGATGGAAAAATAGTACTTTTGTCCAGTTTTCACTATACCAAATTTTGTGTTTTTGGGAAAACGCCAGTCAGTACATTTATATTTTTTCACCTACGAAAATTTTTTGAACACCGACACTTCCATAAAGTTCTGTACCACGTCAAAATCTTGACAGGGTATACCAACTTATTCCAACAATATTTTCATTTTGTAAATAGCCGTTTATTGCAACGGAATTTTTATGAGGGTCATCAATTGTTTTTCTCTTGATAATTCTGTCTACGAGAATAGTAATTTTTTGGGGTCTTCCGGACCTCACAAAGTCCTGAAGGCCACGGTTATCTTTCTATAATTTTTAAATATCGTTTACGGTTGATTTACTGATCGATAACTTTACCGCAATATCTCGAGAAGATTAGCCCTTTAGTGACCAATTAATCACTCATTTAGGGACAATATTTGTTGAACTTTTCAATTTTGAATTTAAACTATGCTATTCACGTTGATTCGTTCACAAACACGACCAAAAAACATTTTTCCGATAGAAAAATGCTAAGTGATGATGAGTGGCCGGAAACTTTTGTACACGCGAACTTCGAATTCTATCCCTTTACATAAAGCGTCCACAGTATCCAATCAAAATGATCACGTGGTCACAGGTCATTCACATATTCCTATCTTTTGAAGCAAACGTGCTTCTTCTTTGCTGAAGCCTTCTAGTAAGTAAATCAAAGAAACTAACTGGTCGGAAACTTTTGACCACCACTGTATACATTCATCTAAAATAATAATCATGGGATTATATTTTTAATTTGACATGTATGTTTTTTCAATTTTTAAAATGGCTTTCTTTTCGATGGCGCTAAATAAATAAAATAAGTATTGTAAAAAGACGTTTTATATCCTTTTTGGGATTAAAAATAACCTACTTATCGTATACAGGTTTAGAACAAAAGACTTAATGATAATAATAGATACTGACAATCGTACATCGCGGATGCTGAATAAATAAATGAAACATCTAGTGACTGTGATAAGATTGTCCCTTAAATTAAAAGTATCAAGAAAGAAATTTATTATTTCATTAAGGACATTGATGTTCATTTGTTTTTTTATTACTAGCATTACAAGCATTAAAAACAAATATTTATTACTTTAAGTTTTTATTTATAATGTACTGGGTGTTTCACAAAAGACCCCTAAATTTAAAAATCTATAACTCGGAAACGGTGATAGATAGAAACATGAAACCAGTGGTGTGTTTATTTAAAAAAATCGTAATAATCTTATACACAAATCAAAAAATTTAGCTGAAAATAGCGCTCATAGATGGCGCTGAAAGCGTTAAGACCTTCTAAAGAGACACTGTTAAAAAATTGAAACTTTTGCTGCATCGTCACTCCACCACTTACATAGAAAACGATTACTTCAATGTATTAAGGAGAATTCTCATTGGTCAAAATAGAGATATTCTATATAAGTGGTGGAGTGACGATGCAGCAAAAGTTTCAAAATTTTAACAGTGTCTCTTTAGAAGGTCTTAACGCTTTCAGCGTCATCTATGAGCGCTATTTTTAACTAAATTTTCTGATTTATGTATAAGATTCTTACGATTTTTTTAATAAACACACCACTGCACTGTTAAACATCTGCTGCATTTTGTTGCAACGCACTCCGCCGCTTGTATATAATATCTCTATCCCAACCAATGAGAAAGCTCCATTACACGGCCAAGTAACCGTTTTCTATACAAGCAGGGGCGTGCGTTGCAACAAAATGCAGCAGATTTTTAACAGTGTGGTTTCATGTTTCTATCTATCACCGTTTCCGAGTTATAGATTTTTAAAGTTAGGAGTCCTTTGTGAAACACCCTGCTTAACGGAGGATATTCCAAATCTGCGTTCGAGGCTATAAAAGGTCACGTGGTACCGGTAATTTATCCAAAGAACTTCTAACTGATAAGCAGGGAGACTGCTACTGCTTTCTCTATGAACTGTTTCATTGGCTGGTGGGGATTTACATTGCATCTAACGAAGCTTTCTCTTCTTTACACTAGAAGCTTTTGCCTTGACCACGTGATCAAAACGTAAATGGAATATCCTCTATTATAATGCTTTCATGGTGTAAAACATTGATGCTTAATATTAGGATTTTGTGAGGAGGAAATGATCAATTTACTATTGAGATTCGAAGTATCGCACACTGTTAAAAATTCTGTTCTGGTTTGAACCAAATTTTAGTGTTCTGTAGCTGCCACCATAAGATGGTGAAATATCACAACAACATTTGGAGCTTCCGATTTCAAACTCGTTCCAACTTTTGGAACTATGCTTCAGCAAATATTGGTTCAAGATTTCACCATCTTTCATTGGCTGCTATTGAGCACCAAAATTTGGTTCAAACTGGCACACAATATTTAACATTGTGGGATAAATATGATAAAATTAGCAATTTCTCAAGTTTAGTACTTTGTAAAGTAAATTGAAATACATTTTCGAAAATAAAGTTCTCTTAAGTTCTTGCGTTTTTATATGCATTATTACCAAGTTAATATAAGAATATAAATCCCGATTTGCAAATAGCTTACATTTTTAAATAAAACGTATATGCATTCCAATCTACAAATTTAGTTTGCTAAATTGCAAAACATTTTATACAGGTTGTTCCTTTGACGCTAATGTATGGATAATTGTATAGTTACATGAATTAATTTCGATTAATATTATTTATGTAATTTAATTAATTTCTATGATTAACTTATACCTAACTGTTAACAATTTGGATTCAAAAAATACTATTTTTAAGTGTATTAATGCATATAATAATTATCTATTAGTGAAATTTGTATGGTATATTTTTTTATTAACACATTGCAAATGCGATTTTAATTTTTAAAATTTTTTATTATTTTTCTCTTTTTATTTTTCTAGCCATTTTAGTAATTTTGTTGTGCTTCGTTTTTGATGTTTTTCTTTATTTAATTTTGGTTTTATGTGTGTTGGTAGCCCCAAATTCGTATCATTTTGCTAATACGAAGATGAAACTACACATTTCCTTTTGTAGTTCCAAAGTATTTCGAGCTTGACAATTCTACTTTGGTTTTGCAAATTTCATTTGCATTCATTTTATATATATATTTATTTATTCCCCCATGTTCCAATGTGGTAATTTTCCGTTAAATTTAATGATTCATATATTGTAATACAATTATATATATACATATATTATATATATATGTGTGTGTGTGTGTGTTATTCATTTTAATGAAAATTTCGGTTTGCAATAGTGAAAATACATTAAATGAGTGAGATGTTTATATTGACAAGAAATAATACATTAATACAAGTTGAATGTAGATTTTGCCATTGCAGAATTCAGTTTCGCCTCCGATTAGGGAAAAAAAAACGATAGAGGTTCTTTTGAAGGGCGACCCCGTTTAGATTGCAATAAACTAACTTCATTTTTCTTGTGTTTATCAACATAATAGCAAATAGAACGGCGTGAAATACCCAATTGGATAGCAATTTCTCTCTGAGACATTGGAATTTCGGATTAATAAAGAGATACAATTTGAAGTGCTACCTCTTCATTGACTAGAATCCTCAAAAACGGATTGTTTCTTTACTTTAAACGCTTTTTTTTATAGACTCTGAGTAAAAAGAAATGCAATTTAACAATAAAACGAGTGTAATCCCGTCGAATTTGACAAATGAAATGTTTAAAAGATCCGAAAAGATTTGGTTTAAAAAAAGCAAAATTAATTACATTATTGAATCAATATATAATAAATATATTTACAAAGTAAATGTCGAGTGTGCCAGTTACAATTTTGCATACAAATATTCGCACATCTTCAGTTAAAGTTGTAATCTGAGTGACGGCGAAATCCAGAAATTTTATTTTATATGCACTCACAAAAAAATAATTTTATAAAAAAAAAAAAAAAAAAAAAAAAAAAAAAAAAAAAAAAACTAATTTTATTTTTACTGTGACATTATTTTCACTAACTGAAGTCATCTGAAAGTAAAATCTCAATCTCAGTGTTCATAATGAAAAGAAATATTGAAATGTAATATCGGGTACTACTAGGTTATTCCGTTGACCAAAAAATTATCGCCAAACTATAAGATTAAATGCCAATAATGGGTGATCGTGAATGTCACATTCAATGACATTAAATACTGAAACAAGCTTTAAAAAAGCTTGTTTAAAATATCATTGAGTGATTTTTATTTAGACTTTTTTATTAATATTCTGCTAATTATTTGTTTTTCGTTATTTAAAATAAAAATTATGTCAATATGTATAATTTGGTTATTAGTTTGGCGATTTGTATAATTTGGCGAAATTGGTCGACGGGATAACAGAGTAGTACCTAATATCGTTATGAGTAAAAATGCGATGTTTTAAATAGTGACGTCATTTTCTCTTCAAATGCTTTTTAAAAGTTGCTGTTATTAGTAATATGAGAAAGGCATCCGTAATAATATTGTAATTCCCATTTATCTTGTTGCTGAGTGACATCATTTTCCTCATTTGAAATTTCTCTTATTTTGATTTAGGCATTAATTTTTATCATAAATTATTTTCTGTTATTTTATTTACATTATTAATATTATTTCTCAGTAAATATATATATATATATTTTATCTCAATTAGTGCATAATTATACGCAATCATTTTGGAAAATAAATTTTTATTATGGAGAGAAAAGCTAAACTGTGTTACCACCATTTTGAAGAAATGTCACGAAAAAGCTTTTAAAATTAAAAGTAAAATATAAAAATGGAAATAAATTAAAAAATAACTAAAATGGGCACAACTACTAATAAATAGCTTTCATTTAAAAAAATAATTATCAAAATCGGTTCAGTAGAAAATTCAGGACTGGTGACACTACATTTTTAGCTTGTCTGAAAGAAATAGCATCGGAGGCTAAAAAGTGACGCATAAAGTCTGTAGCATTTCAACAATAGAGTTTCGAACTTCAATTTGGATGCAGCCCCTAAATTATGTTCAATTTAAAATAAAAAATTTCATGCCACTATAGGTATATAGTACGTTGCGAAGAAAGGTTGTTTATTGGACGGCGGGAAAACAGCATTAAAACATTGCTCACACTTATTTGCGTTTATTATATATAACCGCAGCTGGAATGACATAGGTGACGTCCATATGTGAAGAGGCACAGAAGACTCAAATGAAATTACTGTAATTTCAGAGTAGTGATAAGAATCGATGGTCATTTAAGAAAAATAAAAAGAATATTGCCCAGTTAAACTGATGGCATTGAGCTCACAGGCTACTCATACTAATTGTACATTACAGCCTTATATTTTCAAGGGTTAATTCCGTTCGAAAAAAGAATTAAGAAAAGAACACAGCTCTACCGTTTTCCCTTTTTTATACTTAACAATTGAACCTCATAAACTATCAAGGACATGCTTTATCATATAAAAAATTTATATCCAAAATTCAGAGCAAATCGGATAATTCTTAATAAAAACCCATTTAGCATTTATATAATTTAAGAGGAGTTATCCCCCTCTTTTATACTTAAACATTAAACTTTCAAAACTATTCAGAGATTTAAACGAAATCTGTCAATTCTGCATGAAAAACCCATTTATATAAATTATGGGGAGGAGCATTAGAACCCCCGTTACCCCTGTTTATACTTAATCAATGAACACCTAATAACAGTCACGGAATCGCCTCATCAGAATGATCCTATATCTAAATTTTGAACGAAAACTGTTAATTCTGCATGAAAATCTCCTTCATATCAATTAAGGGGAGGGGCATGAGCCCCCCCCGTTCCCCCTCTTATACATATCGAATGAACGCCAAAAACTAATCAGGGAAGCGCCTTATGAGGATATACCTATATACAAAATTTCAAGTGGATCCGATATTTTTATAATGAGTTATGGCGTTACGCACGAACGTACGAACGTACATACAGAACGGACGGGCACATAAGCTCTCAGGCTATGATAGCCTGTGAGCTAATAATTGAGAGAAAAGATGCCACCTATTGTCGATTTTTTATTGAAATCATATGAACTGACATAGGTGATGTCCATACGTGATGAGGCATGAATGACTCAAATTAAGTCACGGTGATTTCATACAAGTGTAAGATAGTTGGTTATAGGTCGAAATTGTTATTGAAATCATATGAAATGACATACGTAACACCATTATGTGGCAAAAGAACATATGAGTCAAATGAAGTCAGTGTGATTTTATAGTAGTGATAAGAACAGATGGTCAATTGACAGAAATAATCTGACGGAATAAAGTTGTCATCTTTTGGTCGATGTTTTTATTGAAATCATATGAACTAGCATAGATAATGTCCATAAATGATGAGGCACAAATGACTTAAGTGAAATCAATGTGATTTCATAATAGTGATAGGAATACATGGTCAATTGATTGAAACAATCTGATGAAAAAAAAAGGTGTCATCTGTTGGTCGATGTTTTTATTGAAATCTTACGAACTCGCATAGATAATGTCCATAAGCGATGAGGCACAAATGAGTTAAGTGAAATCAATGTGATTTCATAATAGTGATAAGAATACATGGTCAATTGATTGAAACAATCTGATGAAAAAAAAGGTGTCATCTTTTGGTCGATGTTTTTATTGAAATCATATGAACTAGCATAGATAATGTCCATAAGTGATGAGGCACAAATGAGTTAAGTGAAATCAATGTGATTTCATAATAGTGATAAGAATACATGGTCAATTGATTGAAACAATCTGATGAAAAAAAAGGTGTCATCTTTTGGTCGATGTTTTTATTGAAATCATATGAACTAGCATAGATAATGTCCATAAGTGATGAGGCACAAATGAGTTAAGTGAAATCAATGTGATTTCATAATAGTGATAAGAATACATGGTCAATTGATTGAAACAATCTGATGAAAAAAAAGGTGTCATCTTTTGGTCGATGTTTTTATTGAAATCATATGAACTAGCATAGATAATGTCCATAAGTGATGAGGTACAAATGAGTTAAGTGAAATCAATGTGATTTCATAATAGTGATAAGAATACATGGTCAATTGATTGAAACAATCTGATGAAAAAAAAAGGTGTCATCTTTTGGTCGATGTTTTTATTGAAATCATATGAACTAGCATAGATAATGTCCATAAATGATGAGGCACAAATGACTTAAGTGAAATCAATGTGATTTCATAATAGTGATAGGAATACATGGTCAATTGATTGAAACAATCTGATGAAAAAAAAAGGTGTCATCTGTTGGTCGATGTTTTTATTGAAATCTTACGAACTCGCATAGATAATGTCCATAAGTGATGAGGCACAAATGAGTTAAGTGAAATCAATGTGATTTCATAATAGTGATAAGAATACATGGTCAATTGATTGAAACAATCTGATGAAAAAAAAGGTGTCATCTTTTGGTCGATGTTTTTATTGAAATCATATGAACTAGCATAGATAATGTCCATAAGTGATGAGGCACAAATGAGTTAAGTGAAATCAATGTGATTTCATAATAGTGATAAGAATACATGGTCAATTGATTGAAACAATCTGATGAAAAAAAAGCTGTCATCTTTTGGTCGATGTTTTTATTGAAATCATATGAACTAGCATAGATAATGTCCATAAGTGATGAGGTACAAATGAGTTAAGTGAAATCAATGTGATTTCATAATAGTGATAAGAATACATGGTCAATTGATTGAAACAATCTGATGAAAAAAAAAGGTGTCATCTTTTGGTCGATGTTTTTATTGAAATCATATGAACTAGCATAGATAATGTCCATAAATGATGAGGCACAAATGACTTAAGTGAAATCAATGTGATTTCATAATAGTGATAGGAATACATGGTCAATTGATTGAAACAATCTGATGAAAAAAAAAGGTGTCATCTTTTGGTCGATGTTTTTATTGAAATCATATGAACTAGCATAGATAATGTCCATAAGTGATGAGGCACAAATGAGTTAAGTGAAATCAATGTGATTTCATAATAGTGATAAGAATACATGGTCAATTGATTGAAACAATCTGATGAAAAAAAAAGGTGTCATCTTTTGGTCGATGTTTTTATTGAAATCATATGAACTAGCATAGATAATGTCCATAAATGATGAGGCACAAATGACTCAAGTGAAATCAATGTGATTTCATAATAGTGATAGGAATACATGGTCAATTGATTGAAACAATCTGATGAAAAAAAAGGTGTCATCTTTTGGTCGATGTTTTTATTGAAATCATATGAACTAGCATAGATAATGTCCATAAATGATGAGGCACAAATGACTTAAGTGAAATCAATGTGATTTCATAATAGTGATAGGAATACATGGTCAATTGATTGAAACAATCTGATGAAAAAAAAAGGTGTCATCTTTTGGTCGATGTTTTTATTGAAATCATGTGAACTAGCATAGATAATGTCCATAAGTGATGAGGTACAAATGCGTTAAGTGAAATCAATGTGATTTCATAATAGTGATAAGAATACATGGTCAATTGATTGAAACAATCTGATGAAAAAAAAGGTGTCATCTTTTGGTCGATGTTTTTATTGAAATCATATGAACTAGCATAGATAATGTCCATAAATGATGAGGCACAAATGACTTAAGTGAAATCAATGTGATTTCATAATAGTGATAAGAATACATGGTCAATTGATTGAAACAATCTGATGAAAAAAAAAGGTGTCATCTTTTGGTCGATGTTTTTATTGAAATCATATGAACTAGCATAGATAATGTCCATAAATGATGAGGCACAAATGACTTAAGTGAAATCAATGTGATTTCATAATAGTGATAAGAATACATGGTCAATTGATTGAAACAATCTGATGAAAAAAAAAGGTGTCATCTGTTGGTCGATGTTTTTATTGAAATCATACGAACTCGCATAGGTATTATTCATATGTGATGAGGCACAAATAAATCAATTTAAGTCACGGTGTATCATAGACGTATAACGAAAAGATCATCACTTGAGTGAAATAATCTGACAAAAATCAGGTGTCCTTTATTGGTCAACATTTTTATTAAAATCATCTAAAATGTCCTGGATAACATCCATTTTTGACAAAGGTACAGATGACTGAAATGTAGTCAGTGTGATTTGATAGTAGTGATAAGAATAGATGATCATTTTAGAGAAAAAATCTGTTAGAATAAAGGTATCAGCTGTTGCTCGACATTTTTATTGAAATCATGTGAAATGACATAGGTAGTGTCCATATGTCATGAGCCACAAATGACTCAAGTAAAGTCACGGTGATTGCGTAGTAGTGATACGAAATATGATCACTTGAGAGTAATAATATGAAGAAATAAAGATGTCATCTAATACACGACGTTTTTATTCAGATCATATTGACATAACAATCACATTACATTGACTACCCGTGCTATTAGAATAAAGAGAAATATTTTTCAATTAATCATAAACCTATTGTTCAAATATTTTTCTGTATTTGTATTATGCATAAATCATTGCTATTTAATCAGATGATTTTCTCTAATATGCTTTGATAAAAATTCTCTTACATATCCCAAGGAAATACTAACAAATATTGCACTTTCATGAAGACAAATATTATGTCTCAAAAGAATTTATTTTATAATTTGTAATCTAAAAATTCTGACAATAGAAA
This sequence comes from Maratus speculifer, assembly GCA_964019185.1. NCBI lineage: Eukaryota > Metazoa > Arthropoda > Arachnida > Araneae > Salticidae > Maratus > Maratus speculifer. The sequence goes on along the minus strand of OZ025297.1, from coordinate 19,087,295 downwards.
ATTTTAAATAGAATTTATCCGATTAGATAGTTAGAACAAACACAAATATTTGTTTATGTATTTTATTATCGTTATTAACAGGGGAATTACAACATTGGATGTACTCGAAGAAAGAAACAAAAGAATCTGTTTTTTCACATTTCATCTTTTATTTTACAAAATGCACTGTATTAATTTAACGAAGAACGTGTATCTAGGCTTGAATGAAGTTAAACCCTAAAGGACTACGAAACATTATTCGAAGTCATTTAAAAAATATATAAATTTTGATTAGGAAAAATTATGCTTTTTATATTAATTATTATAATATTATTTGTCGAAATAATTTTCTTGGTGTTTTAGATTAAATTAAATTTATATTTAAAGGAAAAAATATTTTTGTTCTAAAATGAATAAATCCCACTGGACCATTAAATACTGGTCCTTCCAATCAAATATTTAGGTTTTTGTAAAATATTTTTTTAAGCATTTTCGATGTTGTTTTTGATTATATTAAATTAAAATATAAGTAAATGTACGAATTTTTTTAAATATAAAAATCCTAGACAATATTCAAAACACCTACTTTTTTTAAAAAAAGTTATAGCTTTTATCTTAATTATTATAATATTATTTGATGAAAAAATGTTCATGTTTTTTAAGATCACGCCCCCCCCCCAAAAAAAAAGGTTGGGAAATAATAAACGATTTTATATAAAAAAAATGTATGTGATCACTTTTTGTCGTGTATGTGTAGTATTATTTTTTCTTTTGCCTGAAGTTCAACCATTCAAATCAAATCACTCCGAATGATGTGGCTGCAGTGTGAATGACATGAAAACATTTTATATAGCTTTGATGTAATGTAGCACGCAATAATTATTTTGATTAAATAACAGAATACAAAAACAGAATCAATCCTAATGCTGTCATAGTGATACAAATATCATCAAAACGCTTTATGTAGCTTTGATGTAATTTGTAGTCTATGAGAATTTTGTTGGGACTTTGAGACATAAGTTCAACTTTTCTTCAGCCACCATTATCTATAAGTGTCCTTCTATTCTTCATTTTAATTTTTGAGAAGCTTACCACATCATTAAAAATTATCACTCCTAAGTCAATAACTTATCAAGTACTCCTTATTTTCCAAGCATTTGGAGATCTTTACTTTAAAGCTTTTTTTTCTCGCTTTTTAGTTTTTGTTTTCTTAGTTCTTCGGTAGATGTCTGTACTTGTCCACTCAGTTTTTCAAGCTATTTTCTTCTCATTGGTTGCTTTTATTTAGGTCGGAACGTTCCCGTAACGGGTATATAAGCCTGCGTTTCTCTGTCTCTTTGCTCAGTGTTGCATTTTCTTGCTCGCTGAGTTTCGGCACCGATGAAGGATCTTGATAGTAGGTTCGAAACAGCTGTTTGCTACCTTTTCATACATTATTTGTGCATTTATAATCGTTAATTTTCTATCTTTAAACATTTTTGCACAAAGGCTTTATTTGCTGACTTTTGAATAAATGATACTCCATCTGTCCCAAATTAGTTGCGACGTTTAAGTCGAAAATTTTGTCTAAATTAGTTGCTACATTTCAAGTAGGAGTAGTCATAAATAGCTTCTGATGCAGTTTATTAGATCGACACCAGTAAAATTATACTAGAATGGATATAACGGTGTATACTAGGTGTCCGGAGCAATGTTAACTTGAATTTAAAGTAAAAGAGAAAGAAATAAAAATTTAGAAAATTTTCTGAAGAAAGAAATGAATAATATTGAGCGCAATGCTGTACTGGAATGTTTGAAACGATATTTGAAAAATTGTAAACTAAGCCTTAATGCCATACATGCTTCAGCTATTAAATTCAATATGCATCATAATGTTTATCATCCTATTCCGCTTGCAGAAACAGACAAAGGCGTCAAAAATAAAAGATGTGAAAATTTATAATGTAAATTTACAAAAAAAATTTAAAAAAAAAATGCTACAGACCAAAATCAAAGGCGTCCCAATAAAACTAAGACAATCACTGCGAAGATAATCATATGCTGTTATAATTCGTAAATCAATATTACACGGGATTCTCAAGGCGGAAAAACTTTGAAGCGTGTTTCATCCATCATTAAGCAAAGTCTAATTGAAAAAAATAAGCTCGACAAAATTCGATTTTGTTTGCAGCATGTTTATGCTAAAAGATATTTTTCAGAAATGTTGGAATAAAATGTTCGTAAATGAATTGATTTGCACGATTGATTAGCTTCAATATATAGTTTTATGTGATTACCGTTAAAAAAGTCTTTAAAGATGGGGGTGTGGCTTAAGAGCGTGTGAGCCGGAATTTTTTAAACTAATTAATTACGTATTTATGGAATTCTGAAGGGAATGTTAGGTACGTAAATATTGTTGATTGATAGTATAGCTCTCTGAAAAATGTTCAAGCAAAATCATAAAGCCATAAATATTAATAATCACTACAAAAGTAATCAAATGCCGCAACTAATTTGGGACAGAGGGAGTAGAAGACAATAGGGGGGGGGGGCATAATTAATCTGAACGATGTCACAGTAACATAAAAATATCATGGAAACTTTTTTCTTTCGCTTCGATCTAACTTAGAAGTCCACAAGATTTGAGATTAAATCAATAAATCAACAGGCAAATCAATCCTCAACGATGTTATCAGTGGAATACAAAATATATCTGTAGAGATTTTAGACAAACAGTTCAAACTCATCTCATTCATAAATAAAACAAGTTGGAAATTGCACGTGAAGAGTAGCAAATGAGGTGCGTTCGTACGATAACGAAGTTTTGAAAATATTACACTCATATATCAATCTCATAAAATTGTAAATTGTGAATTACAATTAAAACGCTCATCAAACAATGTTCTCCCTGTACCATAATGGAATACTTTTGTGTGACCTTGTAAATCAATAACAAATGTTCTTTGCATCACAAATTATATAAAATGTATAATATAATATGTATTTTATAGTTGCATATAAATTTTATTAAGTTCGAATACGTGTAACACCATTAAAATGCTTTTGAAACATTTTTCCCCATTGACAGTAATGTAACTGAGTATTTTTGATTGTCCCTGTAATTGATCTATGCATCCGATTTTGGTAAAATTTGAAATAACTCGACAAAATTATGTAATAATTATGTATTTTAAATTTCAAACGATTAAAATGCATTTGAAACTTTTTTCCCCATATACCGTAATGTAATGGAATACTTTTGATTGCCCCTATAATTGATCTATGCATCCGATTTTCATAAAATTTGAAATGACTCGACAAAATTATGTAATAATTATGTATTTTAAATTTCAAACGATTCGGTTGGGTAGTTTTTGCGATGTTATATGCGGACAGACAGACGGACGGACAGAACGAACACTATAGTTGCTACGTATATACATAATTACGAACGCACCTAAAAAGGAGGGGGTTTAAACTGGTTACGAGGATTGCCAGTGATTTTGGCAATATATATTAATCTTTCGTAATTGATATATAATGAATACATTCGTATCATATTTAAATTTCAACAAAAAAGTTCTATTGCAAGATAATATTTTGTTTTAACTTTTTCACGTTTTGAATGAAATTTGATGAAATTTGAATATAATTTGATTGAAAACTCTGCAGATATGAACAAAAACTATACAGACATTTTAAAAAGACATTTTAAAAATTTGTGTACGGAATTTATATATATATTTTTTCAATCTTCAAGTGCATGAATTTAGGAGATAAAATTTACATAAATGCACACATATATTGTAAAAGGGCAATATAATAATTTATGACAAATATAAGGTATCCTATAATAACGCCACGTTAAAGTTCTACCAATTTTCACGGCTCAGTTTTAGTTTGTATTTTTCAAACAAATACACCATTTGATACAGAAACTCATTGACTATCTATATATAAAAAAAATAATTTAACAGATATGTATTCATAAAATGTAATGGCGTGATTTCTTGACCAATGCTATTTGGCGTTATTACCCACCTATATGGGTAATAACGCCCTGCAAACAAAACTATGAAATAAGATGGAATAATGGCATGTAGATTGCCCAATTCTAAAAATACAAACTCTACAAACTTAGAAATTGACAAATTGCATTCTAAGCTATTGAAAATGTTCAATTTTTTGTGAGAGTGTAAGAAAAATAAAGGTGTGGTGTGTGTGCGGGGGGGGGGGGGAGGATGAGGCAAAAGAACATCAGACCGTGAGCTCCTTTTTGCTTAAAAAGGACCACTTAAATAGAATTATTAGAAACATGGCACAGTTCTAACTGTGTTTATTTGAATCAGTATTTAGGATGTAGCTCGGCCACTGTAGGTAATCAACCGGGGTATTAATGCCAAGGATTGGCGTTATTACCCCGTTATAGTTATTGCGCTGTACATTTTAAATTACAAATTATCTCGAGAAGATATCCAAAATCTTCAAGAACATTTTGAAAGTCCATGAAATGTACTACAAATTTATGTAATTAACAAACTATTTCCGGATAAAAAAAATAGTCTTCACATCACAAAACGTATCTCGCAGATTTTAGATCAAGCGTAAATTTTAGTTGCTTGTAAAAACAATAAGATCTAAAAACGAAACAAATTAACTTGAAGCTGTTTTTGCGATATATATGACTCAAAACCCTTCTGCGCAGAGCACAAGGATGTCATTTACCAGATTATTTCATAATTATGCATAATATTATCACTTGGCGTTATTACCCCGCTTGGCGTTATTACACCAGATCACCTTAGATATCATTTAAAGATTTTATGATACTGGGTGATTGAAAAAAAAATCACCTTGTGAATGATCCCCTAATTGCACTCATGACGATTAAAACTGTACGAGAAAATGCAAGTTAAATTATGTGCTTTATGTTCCCAAACCACATTTACAATTCATGGAGTATTTTTTAGACATTTGTCAAAATGTCTAAAATGAAACATATCCTATGTATGTTACGAAAAAAATCTGTGTATTGTTTTTTACTAGGTGACTATTTTCTCTACGAGTTACGCTCGTCAATCCCCATTTGAGGCAACAAAAATTCTAAAATCATGCTAAATCGGATTTTAAAAGAAAGTGAAACACTTAACTATGTATATATATAATAAGTCCCGATTTTCCTGTATGCGGGTTTCATTCGTTTCCCTTTGCTAAGAAGAATTTTAAGGTCTAATCAGCTGCTGTTAAACATCTACTCGCTATTTACATGTTTGATTAAACAAGATTAGTTAAACAGTGAATTACACGGACTCGTTGCCTCCTCGAATTTTTTTAAACCGCGGTATAAGAAAATTTTTTTATCGTCCCCCAGTTAGGTTTAGGCCCCAGGACATTTTATTTTTCAGTGAAAACATACCAAATTTGGATTTTGTATAGAATAACTACTCACACATATGGAAACATGGGCAAATGTTGCACAAAAACACTTTTACAATACGAAAAACTGTTTTTTCAAAAATATCTCAATATGAAAAAAAATAATAAAAATGTCACTATTTCGTCCCTCTGATAAAAAAAGAAAAAAAACAAGCATTAACTTATAATTAAATTAAAACTTATTTCAAAATAAGTAATTAACTTAATTTACGGTACAAAGAAATGTACTATTAATCTTAATAATAAATAATAGTACCAATAATAGAATAAAAATTTATCCATCCAAGCATGAGGAACATATGAATTGCGTAATTATTTTTAGTATCTGATCATGTTTCCTCTCACCAAGTGCAGAACTGAAGTTCTAAACAAAATGTTCCCCATGTTTATCATAAGAAGAACGCTTCAAACAAATAGGGCACTCTGCATCATTATCGTCATCATCGCTTATATTATCATCATGAGAAATTTCAACAGAAGAATCACTTTCGTCTTCAATGATGTTAGGTAAGTCATGTTTGGACTTTTTACACGGTAGATTTCCCCCCTTCCCCTTGAGAGTGGTAGTTGTCAGAAGTTTTTTTTTCAGCTGAGCGTTTTTTCTTCGCCTGGGAATTTTTAACTTTGCTTTTAAGCGGAGATCCAGTGATCAATGTTGCTGAACCTTTTTCGGGCAGAAGTTGCTGGTGTGATCAGTGGCACTTCCCTGATCTCTTATTAGAATGAGCTTATTTACAAAATTTGAAGCAAATCCTCAAGATTAGGTCTATAATACCTACATAGAAAATTGTAGGCGATTATTTTTTAGGATTTCACAGTGCTGAAAATGGTTCTTAATTTCGTTCCCGGTACGAAAATATTGGAATGCAATAATATGAAATGAAATTTTGGGTTTGCCAACAAACTTCATTATTATTGTGCTAATTTTTTAATAAAATTTTTCTATTAATTTTTTAATAATATTTTTTAATAAATGTTACTTTTGTGTATCAGTTCAGCCATATGAAATTTTCATAATAAATGTTTGATTTAAAGAATGGATATGCGGGCATTTAAGATATTGTGCCTTTTAAATAGTTTAATATTCATTTTAAATGCGAAATAACCCTCTTATCTAATTATATATTGAATAACGGTATGCATATAATATATTATAAAACTAAATTTCTAATTTATTTTGAGAAAAAAAATTATTAAAAAACTTACATTTTTTGAAAAAAGAATAAAAGTTTCCATTTTAAAATTTTATTCAGATTACCTATAACGGAAGTTTCAACATGTTGTAAGGGAAAACTTTTTAAAATATTTAAATTCTTAAATATTTTAGATTTTCTACAATCTTCGTAAAAAAGCATTAAATTTTACTATGATTTTCTTTAACTTATAAAATTCTCACAATTTAAGAAACACTATAAACCTTTTATCATTATAAAATTTTGTTAGGTTTAACGTGAAAGATTTTAAAAACGGGCTACACATAATTAACTTTACAAAAAAAAAAAAAAAAAAAAAAACCTGACTTTTCTTGTATTTCTAACTTTTCTAATTTTGATAAAATTCGTAATTAAATGAAAGACTATTTCCTTAAAGAAGTATTTTTCCGAACACATATTTATTTAAAGTCTAGAAATATTTAGATTAGGAAAAGCATGTTATAACGATATAAATGTTACTCCTAACGAAAAGCAATAAGTAATAATGAAATGTATAAAAATTTAAAACATGTAACTTTTAGAAAACTAATGTCAAGAATGTTTAATCAATGTTATCTTAATATATATTTCGTTTTTATACCAATTTTCCACTTTTTTATAGATATATTCAATCTCAATACATATATTCATGGATAAATTTGTGATAATGCATGTTTTCAAAGTATTGGATGATTTATATTAAAATTTGTATCTTTATTTATTGAAAAATAAATGTTGCTATTCAATATTTAAACTATTTGAATAAAAAATCGAATTTCGGCTCTCCGAAAATAAAATTTTATGAACATAAAGAAAAAGATTTTTGGCTCTTTCACTTTAAACATTACAGTTTAAAACTATACTTCAGAACTGGTTTCATAACATGCGTGCCACAATTTTAAATCCTTTCAATTATCTATAGATGGTCACTTGAGAATCAAAAGCTTAAAGAATTTTAATAGTTCTCCTTATCGGTCATTGGTCTAAAAGATTGAGGAAATTAAGTTTAATTGTTATTTCGTTAATCTTGTCAATAAACAAACATAGAATACATATATGTACTCAAAATTTACAGATTAGTTAAGAAATTACCTTTATATTTTATCACAATTTTTAATGTGTAGTAAACATTAGATATTTCTATTAGATAAAATATTTCAAAAGTTATTCATGACCTAAATCTATAGGATAATTTGTTATGGAATAATAACCCTAAGAGCTAATGTGATGCTTAATTATGAAGAAATCCGGAAAGTGAAACCTACGGGTTCTGCGCAAAAGGCCTTTGAGTCACAAACAAACACTAAAGTTAATTTTTCTATGGAAGAAGCACGAAATAATGAATGTCCGATCTGAATTTTACAAGTTAAGTTTTGTGATCTGAAGACTGTACATATTTATAAGGAAATACTTTTTTAATACATAAATTTGTAGTCTATTTTATACACTTTTAATATCTTAAAGAAGATTTTGGATGTATTTGCAATGTTGTTTGTAGTTTAAAATATATGATGCAGCAATTGTATCGGGGTAATACGCCATCGATTTATGTTGTTGTTTCTTTTCTGTGCTAGAACTACATGCGAAGAGAATTAAATTGTAATTTTATGCACAAAGGAGCATTATTGTCACTGTTGAAAATCAAAAAGAATAGAAACAAATTTGTATGTCCTAAGTGCTTCTATAATTATTTTTGTTAGAAGAATAAAACATCGAATGATTTTTTTAGTGCATATTAATGTCGTAGTTATAGAAAACTAAAATAAATTTGTCAGTTTCTAGGGCTGTAGAGTTTATATCTTTAAAAAGAATACTATACAGACCATAACTCCTTATTTTATAGTTTCGTTTGCATTGCCTTATTATCCATCTGTGCGCGGGTTTACGCTAAATAACATTGGTCAAGAAATCACGCTGTTATATTTTATAAATAAATATATGTTAAAATGATATTTCTTCTATATTTTGCCGACAATTTGCTGGAACAAATCTTACGTTTTTTGAAAAAAAAAAAAATGGAAAATTACTTTGTGAAAATTGGTAGAATCATAACGTTGCATTATTATCCGAGGACACTTTAGAAGTGGTATCTATTTTAAGCTATTGAAAAAATGAGGTTAATTTTGTATATTAGTTTAGCTAAAAAAAATGTTCATAATAACTGTTCGAATTAAAGAATGGACGTGTGTTCAGTTGAGGTATTGTACCTTTGAATTAGTTTAATACTCATTTTAAATGCGAAAGATTCCTTTTTCTACTTACATTTTGAATAAAAGGATGTATAAAATATATTTTGAAAGTAAATTTCTATTTTATTATGATTTTTTTAAAATTTGCATTTAAAAAAAGAATTAAGTTCACGTTTTAAAATTTTTATCCAGATTATCGATAAAGAAATTTTGTACATGTTACAATTGAAATATGTTGTATCGAGATTGGATAATCGGGAAAACTTTCTAAAATATTTAAATTCTTATCTGTTTTCGAATTTCTATAATCTTGGTAAGAAAGCTTTAAAATTTATTTTCTCTCAAAATACTTTCTTTAACTAAAAACCGTCTTACAATCTAAGAAGCGCTATAAATGTTTTTCCATTATGAAATCTAGTTAAGTTTAACGTAGAATTTTAAAACAGGCTATGCATAGTTAATTTTACAAAAAAATCCAAATTTCCATGTATTTCTAGTTTAGTAAATTTGATAAAAGTCGTAATTTAATGAAATAATATTTCCTTAGGTATGTAATTTTCCGAACATATGTTCATTTATATTCCAGAAAAATCTACATTAGGAAAAGCATATTAAATTATATAAAAGTTACTCCTAACAAAAAGCAATATGTAATGATGAATAATTACCATTACATGTATGAGTTGATACATTTTTAAAAATCTCATTTCTTTCTCAAATTAGAAATTGGAATTTCTTGCTATTTTTTGTCAAATACATTAAATTTATTATTATTTCCTAAGTAAATTTATTTTTTGAGATTTTAAGAAAACTATATTTTTGTGCTGCATACGATAAAAAACAACTTCACATTATTCATAAACATAATAATTTACTAATGAATTAATTACACAGTTCATAATTGAATACTTTATAATAACTTATAACTGCGAATTTAAACTCTTTTTCAAGTAAAATGATATTTGAGAGATCTCATTAGAATGATAGAGCTGATTCAAATTTATTAGATAGAAATCCATCCTAAATAGAAATTATTATTTCCACTTGTGAAAGAGACAGAATTTCCGAAGCACCTTCAACATGCCTTTTGAGATTGTGACTGCTGGTGGGAGGTAAAACCGATAGCGGTTAATTTCATTTATAAAAAAGCTATTATAGTTAATTTAAGGAGACAAGGGACCTTTAAAACCATTTTTTTATATTTTTAAAATCGCACTTTAAATATTATTGAAGGATACATTACATGTATAATAGCATGTATCTATACTAATAAAAGAACAAAACGCTCTGTCTGTGTGTCTGTGTGTGTGTCTGCGATGGCTAGCAAAATCTACAGCATGTACGAAGCTCAAAATTTTTTTGAAAGTAGCCCAATGTCTCTCCTGATGCACCTGAAGCTCAGAATTTCAAAATTCTATTTATTAACTGAGTAATTAATTAAATTCCAAAGCTCACTCTCATAAAAATTCGCCTTTTTTTCGCTTTTTTTCCCTTTCATTTTCTTATGGTTGATTGGTTGCATAAAATTTTCGCAGAAATAATTAAAGAAGCTGGGACAGACCTTTAAAATTCATAGACTGGCAAACTGTCAGTTTAAATGGGGATATTTGTTTTTAATCACAGCTGCTGTACACCATGGAGAAAAAGATAGGTGGAGGCGAAGTAAACCGAAAAAAGGTTTGCAATATTAAACCATTTATCGCTGAAATTTTAATGTCTCAAACAAAAGCACGAGGAAGGAATTTTGTATTAATAAAACGAATTGAAAGGAATGAATTACAGCTGAAGCATATTTTACGAAGAAATAGTAATTTTTTTAAATGGTTTTTTTCTATTATATTATTTAGGTTAAAGTTAGGTTAAAGTTAAATTGCATTTATGTTATGGTTAGAATAAGGATATGTTGCAATAAAGTGAAGGCTATGTTACATTTCTGTTATATTTAATTTACGGTAGGGTACTGTTAAGTCGCTGTTAGGTTACAGACAAGTTCTGGTTACGGTACAAAAGTTTAAGGTTAGGAATTTATACACAGAGTGAACATTACGCAAGATTTGATTAAAAATAACACTTATTTTTGTTAAATAGCTCTGAAATTATAATACTATATACCAATCTTTTAGCTACCATCGTGTATCGATTTCATTCATGGTATAGTCGGATTTAAGTGCGATATAATTAGTTTGAAATTCAAAATATTTCACTTAGGATTTGTATGTGAAAATAATAATTAGTTACGTGACTTAACAGTGAATTTTACGGGTAAATATCAACTTTTTAACACGAAAATCATGCAATCGTTGGATACATATTCCCTCCCGCGTTTTTCATTGCTCATTTTGAGTATTTTTAGAGCTTAATATTAGTTGTTGTTTTTAAAACCGATTTTTCATACAGTCAGTGGCTACGTATTTCAGACAATGTATTTCTGCATGTACATGTAACGAGTTAATGATAAAATCATACAAATTTCAAGTTCGTTTAATATTGTAAATACGGACCCGAGCAACGCCGGGCGGGTCAGCTAGTTTATCATAAAAAATGTAAATTTTTTTTTTTTTGAGAAAAATAGGGAAATTTTTCGCAATATTTTAGATTTATCAATAACTTTTCAAAATGCTCCATGCGCATTATTTTTTCCCTGAATGCTTTGAAATTTTTTGTAGTTATCTAGCATAATATATGTCATAAAACTGTGCATGGATTTTTGAAAATAAAAAGAATTGTAAAAGTTATAGGTAGTTAATTGTAAAAATAGGTTCAAAAATAGTCAAAATTTCAGAAAAATTTAGAATTTTTTTTTTTTACCTTTATATTCAGATATATATAATTCAATGCACAGTTTTATTTATATATGTAAATCAAACTAGTATAAATAATATTGAAGATTTTCATTGATATGGAATGCGCATGGGACATTTTAAAAATTCTCGTTAAATCTAAAATATTACAATTTTTTTTTCAAAAAAAAAAAAAAAAATACATTTTTTTGTGATAAATATATGTTATAATGCATATAATGTACCCTTGAATAACATATAAAGTGTAATTTTTAAAATATAAAAATGTCATTTTAAAGGTCCCTTGTCCCCTTAAGAACATCGAATAGCGGATTCCGGAGCGTTTAATAATCGGTAGATCTTGGCTTATTCCAGCTTAATTAAATGCCATAATTGTAGGCGTTTAAGCAGCTGAATTACTGCATATAATATCCGCTCACGTTTTACATTCATATTTCATCTTTCTTAAAACTATTTTAAACGAAGTCTTAAACAAAAACTATCTGCATGAAATAAATGAATAAATAAATGTTATACTAAATATTGCAATTTTAGATGATTTTTAAAAGGCCATGCTGTAATTTCAAAATAAACAAAACACATTGTTTTACACAATGATTGTACAAACATAAGGTTATTAAAGAATTATCAAGGTTAAAATATAGTATCAACATCTTCAGGCCTGAGACAAACATCACAAGGGGCTGCAAAAACCTATTTAAAATAGCTAGGAAACATTTCCAAAAATGTAAAAGCTTATACATTAATGCGTGTAATAAGTAAGCATTTATCAGGAAAGTTCAACAGTAATTTTAACTATTCTTGAAGCATTTAAACTTATTTGAAAGATATTCTTTATAGTCTTCTGCAGGCAATATCAAGACTGAGGAGGTTAAAAGTCAGTTTTCTGATTTGAAATACATCTGTTTTACCATTTCATGTATCCATACATACCCATATACATACATATAGGTATTCTATAAATTTGTTATATTAAGAAAAATTTTTAAAGTACACGAATTTTTATAATTGAATATGACTTGCTTTGCATAGATATTCAAACGATGGCAGACATTTTTTAGTGTGATACAAAATTATATATTTGATATTTATTATCAGCACGACTTCGCACTATTTAAAATAAGGTAATTTGTAGTGAATTAGCTGCTTTCGCTTCCTACACTAGTCCGTTACTCTAAAAGAATATTGAATCAAACAAAATACTTCTAATAAAGTTAAAAAACACTTAAAATTTAATCAAATATTTTTAAATGTTGTCCGATTCATATAATCTTACATTATTCGGTTCAAAGTCATTGTCGACCATATAATAGATAAAAAATATTTAAAATCACTGAAGTATCAATGTTTAACTACTGTTTTAATAGATTTGTTACCTTGAATTTCCCGTTTCTACCTAATATTGCTGCATAGATATTGTGAATTACCCTGAAAGGGAGACCACTCCATTAAACCCTCTTAAGTAGAAATTTCTGATATAGATGAAATACATGTTTAAGTTTGTTTTAGTAGATTAGTTATCGTTTAATTCATGCCTCTTACTAAAATTGCTTCTAAGGTATGCCGGAAAAAGTAAAAGTTTCGTCAGCCCGTTAATTGTTTTGGAGAAGGGGAGAAGAGAGAATTCCTAAAATATCTGAAATAAATGTTTAATTTTTTAAAAATAAGTTTGTTATCTTGAATTTCATGACTCTATCTAAAGCTGCTGCTGGGATGAGGTTGGTGATGGGCGATCTACGAAAATTTCCTAACCGACAAAAATCGTCATCTTAAAAAACACAATCGATACAGTCATTGATTACTTCCGAGAATCTACAATCGAGATATTCTAAAATCGATTTTAAAAATCATTTTTATATGCTTATAAAGTGGATTCTGGTAAATACAAGACAACTATAACAAATGGAATTACAAAACAATGTACGGAAAGGAAGCTATAACCCGTAAGGCATGGTGATGTCATTGCAACGTCGTTGTGAAGTCACATTGTGACTTTGTGACCATCGATTGTCGATGTGACGTCACGTGACGTCGATGTGAAGTCACAGTGACTAAAATGTGAAGTCGTTATGGCCGTTTTAGAGCTTTTTTGTGACGTCACATTGTGACCATTTTGTGAAGTCACAGTGTGACAAATTTGTGAAAACGTGTCATTCGTGACGAAACTGTGACAAAAGCGACGATATTTAAATTGCCAGAAACATGTGTTTTAAAGTGAATAACATGTTTTGAAGAATTTTCGTAATTTTCTAAAAAAATTTAAGAAAGTCACATTGTGATTGAGATGTGACTTTCTTAAAAAATTTTTTACAGTCACATCTCAGTCACAATGTGACGTCACTGAGTGGTGGCATTTGGTCACAGATGTGATGTGACCAAAGTAACTCACAGTGATGTCATTGTGATATCCTTGTGACCATGCATGCTACGAGGGAAGAAAGCCACAATACTGTAAAGTCTTGTGATGGGATCCCCTTTTTACAAAAAGTTAAAAAGGCTTTAAAATCAAAGTTAAAAATCCTCTTTTCCTACTTATATCCGTAAACGTGTTCCGCTGTGTCTATGAAGAAGTATCAAAATATACTATTCGTTTGCGACTAAAACATAACCAGTTATCGTTCTTTTACATTTTAGAATTTCTAGAATTTGCTGCACAAAAGGCGAGGCTTTCTATTTTTACGGGAATTTTGATCTGCATATTTGTTTATTTAAAATATGCTACTTTCTAAATAATTAGTCAAGTAAAATTAATGTAATTCTCTGAATCTAATTTAATATGTCCTAAATAATTTATATTCTTATTATATGATCTTAAACATATGATATTACATTTCTTCATTAATAAATGCTTTTTTAAAAATAAACTATAGAAAAGACTAATAGAACTTTCTGAGTATAGCTTGAAATCAATAAATTGTCAATACATTAAATAATTTATATTAAATTACATTAAATAGTTATTATTTACATTAAATAATTTAGAATACATTAAAATATATGCTATTCCATACTTTCTATTATCAATTCCCTCTCATAAAAAGATTTTCAAAGTGATCTCCAGTTCTTATATTAAAAGCAGCTTTGAAGCAACTTTGAGGCAATAATGAACCTAACACTGTAACATTTATCTGAATTTCTGCGAAACTTTCTAGAACTGCTTCAATCAAAAAGCATTCTGAAGATTATAGCGATACTTATTCAAATGCATTATTGAGAAAACGAAAAATATTCTATGCAATGTTTGGATTCGAGGGTGAAATTATTCTTCTATTGAAACTCTCAAATATTCTTGTTTGCATAAAGCATCTTTATTCACATGTAATAATAATGTGTTAAATCCAAAACTTTACTATAAATGTTATTTCTCATTTCAAGTTTTGAATGGGGGAAATAGACAAGTACTTTTGAATAATACAGTATGATTGCTTGGATAAGGCGTGAAGCTTGCATGCAAATTGAGAGCGAAAATTGCAGCTTTAGGAAATATTTTTTGATTGTTTATATTCTTTCTGCTTTTAAATAAAATCTGTTGGGCAAAAGAAAATCATACTTCCTCCACTGCATATCAATATCGGGTCTTATGAAGCAGTTTGTAAAGGCTCTTGATAAAAACGTATCATGCTTTGCATACATAGGAGAGAAAATGCCCTAATTGAGTTATGAAATAAAATAAAGCAAGAATATTTGACGGACCACAAGTAAGACTCTGATTAAGGATCCTGCCAGCGTAAACTCAATAAATGAGGCTGAAAGAAAAGTCTGCATTTATTTTATGGCAGTTGTCGGAAACTTTCTTTGCAAACAAAAAGCGAAAAACTATGTAGAACTGGTAAATAAAATGAATATAGTTTTAAATCTTTTGGGGTGTAATATGAACATTAAAAGTGCACTATTTACACAACCACTCAGAGTATTTTCTTGAAAAGTTAGGAGAAACAAGTGAGGAAAAGGGTGAAAGATTTCACCAGAACATTAACACTATGGTGGACCGCTACCAAGGTTTATGGGATATGCATATGATGGCAGATTACTGTTTAAGTACTGTTTGAGGCAGACTACTGTTCTAAAATATTTTCGAGAATGTCACGGAAAAGAAACTTCCGAAGCATTCAATGAGAATCGTTCTCATCGGTGACATTTTTCTCAATCTTTGTGGGTAAAATTATTTGTATAATATAATTAAAAAATTATTATTTTAATATGTGTATATCATATTAATAAAAATTAACATTTGTATAGTATAAAAAAATTCTGCGTTTACCAT
Source organism: Maratus speculifer (assembly GCA_964019185.1). Classification (NCBI taxonomy): domain Eukaryota; kingdom Metazoa; phylum Arthropoda; class Arachnida; order Araneae; family Salticidae; genus Maratus; species Maratus speculifer. The sequence goes on along the minus strand of OZ025297.1, from coordinate 19,071,454 downwards.
AAATACACACACACACACACACACACACACACACACACACACACATATATATATATATATATGAGGACCCCAGAAGCCAAGGGGTATAAGTGACAAAATTGAAAAAAATAAACTAAATTCACAGATGACCTAAAAATATGTTTTGTTCATTTCAGGTAAAGAAATATAAGTGCTTTTCTTATTATTTGCTGAGTTATAGAGGCAAACCACTTTTTTCGAAAAACAAACAATATTGATTAATTATACATTTAAAGAAAATTGTACTTTATTTTTTAACAGTTATTGAAATAAGAGTTTAAAGACCAGAATGCAACAAGCAGAAGTTTCCTATTTCAATCCACTCAATTGTTATTGATGTTCCAATTTAACATCAATTATCTTTAAACTCAATTTATTCCAAATCGAAATTTTGTCAGTTGTACCCCTTGGCTTCTGAGGTCGTCATATATAATATATGGATTTACCTTAAAATAATGCAACATATGTTTAACAAAAAGTTGATTATTTTAAAAATTTGAGGTGCTAGGGAAAAACTAATGCATATTTGAATTCAGGACATCAAATTCATATAAAATCAGCTCCAAATTCCTAGGTACTACAACAGCTGTTGACAAGTGTAATCTATGCTTGATGCGAGATCTTTTTTTCTTTCTTGTTTCATAATCCAACTAGAGATATTATATGTTTAGATATCGCACATTTTCCTCGCTTTCATATAAAGGTAAATATGGAGAATGAATTGAAAAAAAAAATAATGATGCATATGTATATTAAATTTAAGATCTGGAAACGAATAATTTAAAATTGCTATTAAAATAATCTTTCTTTTATGTGTATAGGTAAATAGCAGTTTCGGAAATAAACGAGAACATATTTGATTGTACATAAGAAAAAACTTTTTGAAAACCACTGAACTTGGAATACAAACAGTAAATACGAAGAGAAGAGTTTCTTTTCAATACCAAATTAATCCGCAAATTTAATTCTACTCAACGTAAAATTTAAATTTCGCAAATATATTAATAATGTAAATAAAAAACTATACATGCAAAACAATTGTGTAGATTTAATAAAAACTAGACATACCTATTTTTAAAATTTGGCATAAATAAAAAAAAGATTGTGGTTATAAGCTGATTTTAATACTTGTTTAATGTTATGCATGTAGTTTAAAGGCTGTGGTAGACAGTAGTGTGAATTCAAGATTTTTTATTTCCGATTTGACAGTTTTCTTAAAGGAAAAATATTGTTATAATTTGTAAGAAAAATCGAAAACAGATTCAACACGAATGGAATAAAAAAATCATGCGTGAAGCATTGATTATGAAGCACTTTCCAACACATTGAGAATAACATAACAAAAATGAACATACAAAAGATAAAATTTTGCGACGCATTTCATAATTATGAAAATGTATAACGCATTTCAAAACCAAATTTCAGCTGTTCCTGTTGACTGCCATATGTCATTTGTTCAGCAGCCACACTGATGTGACACTGTTCAGCTGCCAGCTGAAAATCGGAAAATTATACGGATTTTTGAGCAGCCCTGTATATGATATACAGAGTTGTATCTATTAAAAACATGCATTCTAAATTTTAGTTCATTTAAGATATATATATATTTCACTTGAAAATTCCCCTTCTGCGATTTTCTCTAATAAGGAAAATGGTATGCGAATACTTTTGTTCAGCCCTGTATATGAGTTATAGAATTTATATGTAAAGAGTAATATGCAAAGAAAAAAAAATAAGAGCGCATACCGAATTTTAAAACGTAAATCTCCTGCAATTATTACGCAAAGACTGTACTGTAACTGATTTCTTTTGTGTGCCCCTGTAAATTGACAAAATATGCTATGAATGCTTTCTTTTAACGTGATTGTATTGATATCCAGTGATTTATATCAGTTTCAATAAATTTGAATTAGCACAATGTCATTAAAATACTATTCAAACGATTTTTTTCCATGTAACATAATGTATTTGATTATTTTTTGTGTCCCTGTAAATGAACCATTAATAGTACAAATTTCATATGTGGTATCAAACATGCTTTGGTGCCGCCTAAGTAACGCCTCTTTGTGCATATTACTGATAATACTCCATATACAAATTCATAGGGATAAATGGAAAATATTTCAGTTTCTCACATTAGATGGCGCCAACAATGGGAAATTGTGGTTTAAAAATACGAATTAGTTTATAATAAATATAAAGTATTGTAAAAAGTTTAAAAATCCCTTCAAGATCCTACGAATTTGGTTTTGAAAAATTACGGATTATATACACACATTTGGCATATTTTTAAAAGTAGAGTTATCCGACCATCCTAGCCTGATGTCGAACTCCAAAGTAAGACAAATGAAGACTTCGTAGCGCCATATTGGACTATTTAAATCAACATTGGCGTGAAATAAACAAATAAAAATCCAAAAATAAAAATAATCATATTATAAAAATATGCATAACATATGATTTTAACAAAGGATTTTTATCAGTTTTATAACTTTTATGTATAGGGTTACAAAATGCACCAGATCTCGATGCCAGATGCAAGCAACACATGAAGTGGTTCCGTTTTCCGTCAAATATATTGTTATGCGTAAATTGCGAATTTCAAGCAAAAGTGACACAGAATTTTGAAGTACAGTAACAATTAGTTAAACAGTTAGAAATTAAAAATAAATTTAATAGTGCAAATCTGAAAACAATTGTGATTAAAATTCCCTCTGAATATCGTAGAACATATTAAGTACTTTATGACCTATCGATGAATTTTCTTGAATTTTTCTCGTTTAACATGATTTATTTTTGACCTTCTGACTCTAATATATATTTTTTTGTATTTTGCAGAGAATGTTTTACTGTTATTTGTATGGCAGACGATTTATGCTTTAAGAATTTCAGAGCTTCGTATTTAAAATTTTGTATTCACATCTGAACTGGCAACGATTTTTAGTGAGACATTCGTTACCTTAGTAACGTAAAAGAAAGAACTTATGTTGTTTACCAGAAGCTAGATGTTCTTCTCTAGATGTTGTAAATCTATAAGATTTCGGTAGTTGTTTTAGAAAAACACGTAATTTCGCGCGTGTAGAAATTGTAAATAGAATACAAATATTTTTTCAGGTGTTTAAAATTTCTGAGTCTTTTGATGTCGTTGGATTTATTGTTTTAATGAAGACGTAGAGAATTTCAATGGAGCTCCACCATGCATCCCATACACTGTAAAAAAAATTCAAGAGGTTACTAAAAATTTCTTAGTAAATTTGTATTCCACAGAATTTTTTAGTAACCATTACAAACTTTTTTTTGCAAGTGAAACAAGCATTTCTTTTGTAAACTGAACAAAAGAATTTTTTGTATAACTAACTAAAAAATTTTTAGTATGAGCCACCAAGCAAATTTTAGTAATTGCTCCAAAATTATTTTTAATAACCATTACGTGCGCTCGAAGGGCATGAACTTCCTTCGAGCCGCATCTAGACTTCTGAAGCGGAAGATTTTCGGCAAAACCGCAATAGACGGCAGCACCAAACATTCCTACCTGCGCCGACAGGATTTTCATAATCCCTTTATTAACGAGACACTACATACATTCGGGGCGTATTTGGCGGTGGCAAGTTTCGAACCCGGGACCTTTCAGCCTGGAGCCCGTTACTATAACCACTATGCTATCAAGGCCACACCAGCTGAGTTTTAGTAAGAGCTATTAAAAATATAAAACTATTAACTCTATTCGTTGCTAACTTTTTTCTAGTAATTCTTACAGATTTTTTTGTAACCGACTAAGATTAGTAAAAATTTTTTAGTAATTACAAGGATCACTAAAGTTGTTTTAGTAGATCGACCTTTTTTTTACAGTGTAGAACCCGGTAAGAAGAAGGTAAGAAGAATTTATATCATTATTTATTTGAAATATATTATTCTTTCTTAATATTTTAATTAGAAAAAAAATTGATAGCAAATAACGATTAACTATATAATATATTTATATCGCACACTCTCACACTGTAAAAAAAAATTCTGTAAAGGTACTAAACATTTTCTAGGAAACTGGGATTCCAAGAACTTTTCATGTAACGGCAACAGGAAAAACCCATGTAATCGATTCTAAAACTTGAATTTTTGCTGTTACCGTTACAGGAAAGGTTCTTGGAATCCCAGTTTCCTAGAAAATGTTTAGTACCTTCACAGATTTTTTTTTACAGTGCAGTGAATAATATTATTAAAAAAATATAGAAAAAACTCATTAATGTGTAATTTTCCTTTGAATTAACACTTTGAAATTAATTTAAATTTAAATGAATATACAGTAAAAATTAGTTTATTTCATTCTAGTAAAATATTGATCGCAATGATATTTTTTATTTAAGATAGTGATTATCAAATTGTACCATTAAGGGCGTCCGTTGGAGAAAAATCTTCAATATTTTCTAAAAATATTTTTCTGCTTAAAATGCCTATGTTAAAATGCTTAAAATGTACGTATTTTTAAAATGTTCTGTTTAAATCATGTATTTATCTTAAATGGAACAGGAAAAACTAATTTTTAGCTCACAGTCTATCGTAGCTTGACGGCTTATGTGCCCGTCCGTTCTGTATGTACGTGCGTAACGCTATAACTCATGATAAAAATATCCGATCCACATGAAATTTTGTATATAAGTATATCCCGATAAGGCGCTTCCCTGATTAGTTTTTGGAGTTCATTCGATATGTATAACAGGGGGGACGGGGGGTCGTGCCCCTCCCTTTAATTGATATAAATGGGTTTTTCATGCAGAATTATCAGTTTTAGATATAGGAGCATTTTGGTTGGGCGCCTCCGTGATTGGTATTAGTTTTTCATTGAATAAGTATATACAGGGAGAACGAGGGTTCTAATTCCTCTCCTTTTAATTGATATAAATGGGTTTTTCATGCAGAATTATAAGATTTCGTTCAGATCTCTAAATAGTTTTGGAAGTTTAACGGTTGAGTATAAAAAAGGGGGGAAAACTCTTCTTAAATTATATAAATGGGTTTTTATTAAGAATTTTCCAATTTGCTCTTAATTTTCGATATCGATTTTTTATATGATAAAGTATGTCCCTGATTAGTTTAATGGGTTCCAAAATTAAGTATAAAAGGGGAAAGGGAAGTTATTTCCCCTCCTTTAATTTTTTTTTTCCGAACGGAATGAACCCTTGAAAGTATAAGGCTGTAATGTACAATTAGTATGCGTAGCCTGTGAGCTCAATGCCATCAGTTTAACTGGGCAATATTCTTTTTATTTCATTTTGTTTTGTTTTCAGAATCTAGCTGTCAGGAAAACGACCTCTTATGACAACATGTTTTTCTTTAGAATGGGTGTTTTCATCATTTCTTGAATTTAAAATGTTATAAGTGAAGAACATTATAAGATAAATGGTTGTAACTTGCAGCGTGTCTTTTTTCAATATTGTTTTTTAATTATGATTCAGCAAGTATGAAAAAAATAATTACTTTTAAAAACAAGATTTTTTATAAAAGTTGCATCATTAAAAAAAAATTACTTTAAATATTTTAAATATTTGTTTAAATTAATATTTTTTAAAATGCTGAATCAAAATTAAAACTTAATGATGAATCAAAATTATTTACATGAAAAAAAATTGAAATTCTACGAATAATATTTCGAGTTATAACAATTATAAATCACGTCACTTTTTTCGTAAATTTTAAATTTTATATAAAAAAAAATCAGAGAAGTTTTATCGTGTGAATTTGTTTACAAGTAATATTCTTAACAAAAAAAAAAAAAAAAAAATTAACTTAATAAATAAAAATTATTCTGAAACGTGTCTCTCCCCCCCTTAAATAAGAATCTTGTAAATAAAATACCGTCTTTTGTATGATATCGAAAAATAATTATTATTTTCACAATGAAAAAGCTATTAAAAGCAATCTTAAGAGAATGTACCCGACTATTCGATTGAAAATAACGTGACAAGAGATATAAAAAGCTTTATTCACAATACATTTTCTTACCATAAGAATAATGGTTTTTAAATGTGTATATAATTTTATTGCATGACTCTTTTTTTTTCTCCGTAAATTAGAATCTATAGATATATTACACATATCTTGAATAAATATGTATTAATTAGGCAAGTAAATATTTGCATTCTTCGCTAAATATTAATGAGCGTTATAAACGAGGAAATGGGAGCATTGGAATGAGAAAATGAGAACAAAAGAATTTTTACTGATGAAATGTTTCAAATGTTTATTGTCAGTTCAAATAACCACTGTTCATTCTCTGGAGAAACAAGACAATATTGTCAACATTATCTTATGCAAGATTTTTCTATTGAATGGGACTCCTGTGTGAGTCCCTTTGAAGATTTACTTTATTAGAATATAAGATAAAATTTCATATAAGACAGTGCATAATTAAGTTCGCTTCGGGTTGTTTACAGAACTAATTAATATTATATGAATTTATGCCAGAATGAATACACTTTTCAAATAATTCTTGTGTATGTAATTTGTTTTTCTTCAGCGATCATGCGTTATTTTGTATAAAGGTGTATGTTTTTTTCTAACATGTTCTGCCTGCACATTTTAAATGAGTAACCCAAAAGTTTACAATTGAAGGTTTTTTTGCGTAATCCATTACACTCTATATTTGTTTAAAAATAATAATAAAAAAAACAAGAAAATTATTATTTTTACAATGGAAAGCTACCAAATGTAATCAAGATAATTTATAAGACAATTCAATTAGAAATAATGCATCAAATGATATACAAATTTTATTTGCAATATTTTATTCTTACCGTAAGAATTTTTTTTTAAATGTGTGTTTAATTTTATTGCATGAAAATATTTTTTTTCTCCGTAAATTATAATCCATAGTTGTATTTAACGCAGATCTTGAGCAAATATGTTTTAATTAGCATAGATTTGGAATTAGGCAAGCAAATATTCGCATTGTTTGCTAAATATTAATAAGCATTATAAATTATGGACTGGGAACATCGGAATAAGACAAATATTGAGAACAAAGTAATTTTTACTGATGAGATGTTTTCCTGTGTTTATTGTCAGTTCAGACAACTTCTCCTCATCCTCTAGACTCTAGAAAAACAAGACAATATTGTCAATAATATCTTATGCAAGATTTTTCTGCTGAAAGGGATTCCTGCAAGAGTTCCTTTGAAGATTTATTTTATTAGAATATAAGATAAAATTTCATATAAAAATATGCATATTTAGATTATCCTTTGATTATTTACAGAACGAATTAATATTATATGAATTTATGTCGGAGCGAATAACATTTCAAGTAATTGTCGTGTACGTAAAATTCTTTTATTTCCTTTAAAAAAATGCGTTATGTTTTATAAAGGTGTTGGTTTTTCTAACATGCTCTACGTACAAATTTTAGATGAACAAGCTATAAGTTTACGGTACTACTCTGTTATCCCGTCGACCAAAAAAATATCTCCAAATTCTAAGATTAAATGCCAATAATGGATGACCATGAATATCACGTTCAATGACATTAAATACGATAAAGGTGTTTAAAATGTCATTGCGTGATTTTATTTCGACTTTTTATTTGAATTTTTATTAATATTCTTGTTAGTGTCCGAGATTCACTAACAGTTTTTTAGTGTTGTTAATGTAAATAAATTCACACTAATTTATCTTTTTGTATTATATTAATCCTCTAAAGCACATTTAGCAAATGGACAACACAAGATACAGGAATTTAGTTTCCTGCTGCGGTTACTGGATTGACATATTATCCAAGTATGCGAAAACTGAAAAGAAATATAAGCACCGTGTGTGCTTTACAAAAACATAAGAGAGACTGCCGTCAGTTCGTTCACAGTAAAATATTGTCCTTGAAATAATCAACAAAAATGATTTCACAATCATGTGCAATCAACTACTTATGAATTGCTTTATATAAACAATGATATTAAATGAATTTCTTTAATGTCACTTTTGAATTACGAATCAATTTATCGTTTATAAATATTATGGTTTTAAAATAAACAGTTGATGTAATTAATGTCACTTCTGAAATATGAAGTTATTTAATGTTTATCAATATTACTGTTTTAGAATAAACACTCTACGCATTCGAACAATTCTAAAAATTATTTTTTTTTCGTTTTTTAAAATAAAAATTATGTCAATAAGTACAATTTGGCTATTAGTTTGGCGGTTTGTATTATTTGGCGAAATTGGTCGACGGGATAACAGAGTAGTACCAAGTTTACTAATCAAAGGTTTTTTTGCGTAATAAATTACATTCTGTAGATTCTTAAAACTAACTAAATAAATATGAAGATTTTAACATTATATATTTTTATAATAATCTACTTCTTATTAATTTGCTCGCGATGCTATTGGATTGTGGCAATCATTTTCCTGATGTTTAAAATTTCCCAGTTACGATGTCTTTTTTTATTTTTTTTATTTTTTATTTATTTATTTTTTTTTTACTTACCCATCTTACGAAGTATAAGGTAAATCTTGCAATCGTTTTGAAAATCGAAAAAATTTTTTTGACGGATTTACACGTTTTAGATAGTGGAGATTCCGAAAAACATATTTTTAGAAAAAAAAATTTTCCGTCCGTCTGTCTATAAACGCTCTATCTCCCGAACAAATTGAGATAGAGACTTGAAATTTTATATGTAGTTAGTATTTAAGAATAGGACGAAGCCTATTTAATATCAGCAACCTCGATTATCCGGAACCATTTTTTTCGGACTCTCGAAAAATTCGTTCTGATGAAAGGTACATAAAAATTTTCGAATTTTTTTGTTCTAATGAATGGACGTAAAAGGCAATAAAATAACACACATTTTGCATATAGAACGAAGTCGATCGGATTATTAGTTGCCGAGATATTTGTAATCCTGTTTTTCACATTCTTCGATTTTTCATGACCCTGTATTTCATTCAAATTTCAATTCAGAGGTATATTTTAATTGGAAATGAGACGCTTAATCCGACGCAATTAATTGTTAATTAATAGAATTATTATTTTTGGAGTTATAAGGATGTTTCTTTTACGCAGTTCGGTATTATTTTAGTAGTTTGGCGTTTTATTTAATTTGTTGAAATTGGTACATCAGCAGTTCTTTAATATATCATTACTATGTATATTAATAATGTTTAAATTTTGTTTATGAATTGCAATGCATTGTATAAATAGTTTTCACATGTTTTATTTTCATATACATATCCATGAAGAGTAAGTATTACGATGGCCCCCAACGACTAGTTTATCTTTCTAAAGAATGAATTTCAGATTGCTACGATCGTAAAGCTTGTTTTTGCAATAGCGATAAATAAATAAATAAATAAACATAAATGGAAATAAAAGAAAAGGTAATAAAAAATGTTTCAAGACTTGTAAAATGTTTTATTTGCAATACCATTTTTCTTACCGTAAGATAAAAGTCTCCTACATGTGTATTTAATTCTATTGCATACCAATATTTTTGTTCTCCATAAACTAAAATCCATAGTTGTATTTAACACAGATCTTGAGTAAATATGTTTTAATTAGCATAGATGTAGAATTAGATAAGTAAATATTTGCATTGTTCACTAAATATTAATGAGCATTATAAACAAGGGAATGGGAACATAGGAATAAAACAATTATTGAAAACAAAATATTTTTTACCGATGAAATGTTTTATTTTGTTTATTGTCAGTCCAAATAGTCTTTTCTCATCTTCAGGGGAAACAAGGCAGTATTACCAATAATATCTTATGCAATATTTTTCTTTTAAATGGGACTCCCGTGTGAATTCCTTTAAAAAGTTACTTTATTATAATATAAGATAAATTTTCATATAAGACAGTGTATAATTATATTCTCTTCGAATTATTTAAAGAACGAATTAATATTATATGAATTTATGTCAAAGAGAATTAACATTTCAAGTAATTGTTGTGGACGTAAAAATTCTTTTATTTTTTTTGAACACATCATGCGTTATTTTGTTTTTTCTTGCATTCTCTGAGTACACATTTTAGACTTTTAAGCTGTAAGTTTTGCAAATCAATGTTTTTTGCGTAATCAGTACATTCTGTAGTTGCTTAAAGAAATAAAAAAAAAAGAATTTAGCATTTTTTTTTAAATAATCTGATATTGAAATGTGACGGCTATTTCCTATTGTTTTTTATAATGTGCTTTAAAATATCCTAATATCTTTTATTTTTCATTTTTTAAAAGAATGCATGAGTATGCATTGCAATAGTGTGCATTGGGATTTACAATTTACAATCATACGCATGAGCATTGCTACCATCGTAAAACTTGCTTTTACAATAGTGCTAAATAAATAAATATAAATGGAAATATGAGAAAAGAAGACATTTTTAGTATTTTTAATTAGAATCCCAGTTTCTTTTTTTTTTCTTTTTTAAATCTGACAATCAAAAACTGGTTTACCCTGTTAAAGTTATTTCCCAGCATACATTATATTCGGCACTTCAATTCGAATCAATTAAAGATAGAAATAACTGGCGTAAACGCAAATCTAACTTTTCTGCAGTGAGTTTAAGTCATAATTGCTACTAGTTATACAGCTGACTCGCTCAGGATTCAATGAGAAGCCTTTAGAATAAAGTAAGGTTGCCAACATTGTGACTCAACAGCCCTCTCTATTGGGACGTATCATAAGTACGCAAATAAAACTGGTTTAATCTAGAAAAGCGAAGGTTTTAATTTAAGTATAAATTTTTTTGCTGATATTCTCCGAGTTCATTTTCGAAATGATGCAGGGATAATATATTTATAACTATGAAACATTCGGGTTTTATTTTACAAACGAATGATCATATAAATTAACAGGCTTAAAATCCTAATGCATTTCAACTAGTCTATAATGCGCTATTTAACCATGACTAATTCCATATGACTAGTGTCATAGAAAAATTTGCGTTCCCCCCTTCGTTCCTCTAAAATATTCGTTCCACGTATTTTTTACATTCTGTATTTCCTACCGGCTATTTTCTGTATTTCTTAATATTCTCAAGCACAGCTGGTTGGTTTTGTTAACAAAATAAATTTGCTTTCTACAGCACGCTATGTCTGCTGCGGTTTTAATTTAACCAAGCCTTAAATAATTGTTCTTTGTTGTTGTTATACATTGGGTCGGGATACCCGATTTTGCCTGCACCCAATCGCTATATTTTTTTCTTTGCGGGTAAGGTTTGGGTCGGTTCGATTTCTACATATTTTGTAGCGTATCCGATTCCTGTCAATGTATTTCACTGTTATTTAGAGTTAGAGACACTTTAGGACATTACTTTCATTTTTGCAGTCAGTTTGATTCAACATTCAGTTTAATTTTTCAGTTTGATTCAAAAATCGATTTAATTTTTCAGTTTGATTCAACAATCAGTTTAAACTTTCATTTTGATTTAACAGTCAGTTTGATTCAACAATCAGTTTAATCCAATTTTTCAAAAGTATGTTCAAAATATTTTTTTTCAGGTTACATACCGATATACAATAAAGCCTTTGTAACATACGCTCTCAAGAAACTGAAAGCTTTATTTAATGAACCCTTTTTCAATTTCTTATATTACTATAAGGTATTTGAATCCTTTTACCTCTGAATACTAAACACCTTCCAAACAAAATAGTCATTAACTAAATCGTAAAGAAAGAGTAATGTAGATAGTATTTCTTATGTACATTTTATTTATAATGCATTAAATTTAATATACACTCATCCATATTCAAATACGTTCTTATTTTCATCTTACACACAGATTTATTGAAATGTTTTCTAAAAATTCAGAAAAAAATTCTCGAAAATGCACATCTCACCGAAAAGAATTATTCTAGAGCGAATCTGACGGGTAAAAAGAAAAGTAAAGTCACCCTGACTAAAATAAAAATTAGTGATAATCTGACCAATAATTTATTCAACGATCCAGTGTATTTTATTTAATATTTTATTCAACGATCCATGACCTATGTTGAGAGGTTTTACTATATTAGAATAGTAAAGAATATATATGTTATCGGCCAAACCCGATTTTAGGCCAAACTAGATTGGCCTAGGCCAAAATAATTTGTCCTAACGCCATCGGATAAACTAGATTTGCTAGCCCAAATCGGTTTATTCTAACGCCCATAGGATAAACTAATTTTTCCTAGACCAAACTACCCAGCAAACACTGAGCTGTCGTTAAACAATCGGTTCACAGCCACTTTGCCATTACTGACGATATCGGCACGATACTGTCATGCCGTATCGGTTCCAGCACTTTTTTGAAACGCCGGGAGACTGCCGCCCGACTGTTAGGCACACAGCCGGTCTGATATCGCATCCCCAGCATAAAATGAAAAAAAATCCTGCGTTGCTGGCGCAATCTATGATTCATTTTTAAAACTATATTTGTTAAAAATCCCCAAAAAATATACTTAGGATGACGTTGGGTTCGACCTCAGGTTCCCAAAGACGGAAGGCGAGTGCCTTAACCAATGCACCACGGAGCCTCGTTGAGGGTGATTTTATGGAGTAATAAGAGGAAAACATTTCGTTAAGGGATGCGTTTGTCGTTGAAGGTAAATAGTCGATGTAAAAGTTGCAATTTTGAAGGGTTTTTATATTATTTTTTATTTGTGTATTATTAATCAATGTAGTATTATTTATATATATTTATTTATATATATATTTATTTATTTATTTTGTAATTGTTTCATGCTAAAATAAGCTAAACTTAATATTAACTTAATATTAAAATGAATGAAATAACTATCATAGCGAATTAATTAAAGCAAACGAAATTATTTTTCTTACAAATTTAAGAATTGTGTACTTAATAAAATGAATTATTTTCAGAGGTTTTGTATTACGTAATATCTTTTCAGTAGGATTTATAATGAAACTACATGCATTGCATTAATTTATAAATCATATGTTTTTAACATGGAAAAACTTATTTTCATAAATAGTAAGTTGGTAATTTATAAATTTTAATTAGATTAAGAATAAATTTTATGTCATTTGTTATTTATTAATATTTTTAATTTAAAAATAAAACAAAAATATTAATTTATATCATTATATTTTCTTTATGTAGATAATTTTTATAATGGAGAATATTTCTAAATATATCTGTAAGTTTAAGAATACTTTAGTATTTAAAAAAATCGATGAATTTCGATGATGCAATCTTTGTTTTAGGAATCATAATATAATTAAACGTGTTAGACTAAAGAATGTGTATTTGTTATAAAGAAAAAATAATAATAAGAGGGGTGGGGGTTCAGAATCCTCCATTTAAATTTTAAGGCTAAAAAGCTGGGTAGAATTCTTATATTTTTATAACTTGTAAAATAATTAAAAATTTTTTTAATAATTTGTTAAAAAATATTTTTTAAATGAATAAATAATAAGAAAATAATTTTAAGGAGCGATTAAAATATGTTTTTTGCTCATTCAAATAATTGTAACTCCTTTTTTAAATGAATTAATATAAATATATAAATAAACATTGGCTATCTTTGAAAAAAAATTCTGATAATGCCTGTTAGCATTTTATATAAAATACATGAAATTTAGACATCTTGTGAAAATAACTCTAACAAAATTTAGAAAAGAAAAAATAAATGCCGGTTAAGAGTAAAAATTCTTAATTCGGTCCAATGTTAACAAATCTAATCGGACCACTATCAGCAATCACGTATCGGTCCTGCATCACTTGCCGGTATAAGTCGCTTGCCGATATAAAATCATTACGATAACCGGCAGCTGTAAAAGCAGATTCTTATGTTTCAGTTGACGACATACTGCCGACACTTTACCGAAACCACTGTGTCCATGCCGACACACAACCGACACTGCCAGCTGCGGTCCGATCGTGTACCGAAAGGTATGTGTTTGCTGGGTAGTCTATCTTAAGGCCCATAGGACAAACTACATTTTCCTAGACCAAATTAGTTTAGCCTACCGCTGCAGGATCAATTAGTTTAGCCTACTACTCTTTGGTCTGAACTAATTTATCCTAGGTACATTTAGTATATACTTGGCCAATTCAATTTGGCATGATTTTTTTGAACCAAAGACCGCCTAAGCATCAAATTTCTAGTTTATCCTAAGCTGATCTAGTTGATCCTAGGCCAATTTAATTTGACATTCTTTTACCTCATCAGGCTATCAAAGGCTCATGATGCAAATCGGGTATTTTTACTACAAATACAAGATTTGCATAAAAATTTTAATATAGGTTTATTCTAATGAAGTGCTTTTCTGATTAGTTTTGGGAATTCATTTGAAAAGAATAAAGGGAAGGAAGAACGGCAGGCTTATTCGCCATCCCCACCCTTAATTTAAATAAATGTGTTTTCATGCTTAATTTGCAGATTTCATTCGAATTTTAGATTTAGGAGCATAACGATGAGGCGCTTACATGATTAGTTGTGGGTGTTCATTGTTTAAGTATAAAGGGAGGGGATAATGGGATTAATCCCTCCATAATTTAGATAAATGTTTTTTCAGAACTTACTGATTTACCTCAAATTTTGAATATAGGTTTTTTCTGGTTAGGCATTTCCTTAGTAATTTTAGGGGGTTCATTGGTTAAGTATAAAGGGAAGACCCCCCCCCCCTAATTTAGGTAAATGGATTTTTTATGCAGAATTACTGGGTTTGCTTTAATTTTTGGATATGTTTCTTTATTATGAGGCGCTTCATTGATTAAATTTGGTGGTTCTTTGGTTAGGTATAAAGGGGAAACGGACAATTTATCTCCTTCCTTATTTTAGATAATTGGGTTTTTATGTTGAATTATTCGATTTGCTTCAATTTTAGATATAAGTCCATTTTAATGAGCCGTCTCATTGATTAATTTAGGGTTTTTTTTGGCTAAGTATAATGGGGAAGCGGATGACTTATCCTTTTCCTTAAATTAGGTAAATGGATTTTTATGCAGAATTATCCGATTTGCCGCAAGTGATGGATTTAGCTTATTTTGATAAGGTGAATTCCTAAATAGTTTTATGTGTTTAACGGTTAAGTGTAAAAGAGGAATGGAAGATTACTCCCCTTAAATTAGATAAATGGGTTTTTGTGCAGAATTATCCGATTTGCCTCGAAATTTAGTTAATTGTTCAATTCTATAAAGCATCTCTGTGATTAGCTTTGGGGGTTCAATAGTCAAGTATAATTGGGGGAAATGGGGGACTAAGGCCCCTTGCTTTGTTTTGCGGGAGGGGTTATTCTTTCAAAATATAATAATAATAATAATAATAATAATAATAATAATAATAATAATAATAATAATAATAAGGCTGTAGCGTACAATTAATGTAAACAGGCGGTGAACCCGAAGCCATTAGTTTAACTGGGCAATATTCTTTTAATTTTTTATCCCGACTGGCGCTCTATTGCTAAATTTGTGCAAAGTGGTTTTGCCACCACCCGTGTATAATATATGTTGTTCGAGGAATAGTAGAATATTTTTAAAGGAAGAATATTTTCATTACGAGGCTTGGGCCCCGCCCTTCCCGATGGAAAGGTATTTTTGCCCGACCCGGTGTAAAAATTAAAACTTCAGCCCGGGCCCTGCCTGTGCAGAAATCAATGAAAAGAGGCCCCGACACAGTTTTTGAATGATTTCAGATATTACTTAACATACAATTGAGATTCCCGTAAAGAATACTGCTTACATATTTATGGGATAAATTAACAATATATTTTAAATTTAAGATGTGTTTTCAAAACAGGAAAGGTATTTTTGCCCGACCCGGTGTAAAAATTAAAACTTCAGCCCGGGCCCTGCTGTGCAGAAATCAATGAGAAGAGGCCCCGACTCAGTTTTTGAATAATTTCAGATATAACTTAACATACACTGTAAAAAAAAATTCATGAGGTTACTAAAAATTTTTTAGTAAATTTGTATTCCACAAAATTTTTTAGTAACCATTACAAACTTTTTTTTTTGCAACCGAAACAAGCATTTCTTTTGTAAACTAAACAAAATAATTTTTTGTATAACTAACTTAAAACTTTTTAGTATGAGCCACCAAGAAAATTATTTTTAATAACCATTTCGTGGGCCCGAAGAGCAGGATTGGCAAGCATTTTCATTTAGAAACTATGTAATCGAACAATGTTAACTATTTTTTGATAAATGCAATCTATTTTTGAAAAAATTCCATTAAAGCTAAATTTTGAATCGAATGTACGGTAGCGACACCACGGTAAAGAAGGACTTGATGCCGTGACAAGAATATTCCGACAAGTGATTAATTTATCAAAAATGGAAAACGCTGTTCGATTCCAAATCCCTTCAATAATCAGACTTGACCCTTTTACAGTTAAAAGTTAGTGAAAAAAGGTTTAGAGGTTTCGTGTTCAAAGCATATTGTTTGCTTTTCACATTCTGAGAACAATTATGTTCTGTTCCGATCTGGCTTGAATATGTAGAGAAAAAAGGAAGTATAATATCAGCACAGTACGAGTCTGCTGCAAAATAAATTATATATATAAAACCCCTCCGTGTATAACGAATCCGGGGTCAACCCATCCACGAGAAAAAGAAACTTATTCCGACACGTTAGGCTTAAGTATTTCGAGCCGTTCACAAATATTTTAATTGTTCAACTTATGGAAATATACATGTAAAAATCATTTTCTTTAAAATTTACAAAAACTATCTAATTATAATGTTTAAGTTCTAAATAAAACAACCAACAATTGCGAGGGAAAAAAACGATTTGATCAAATTAATGCTGTTGCCATTCAAGAATAACAAATTCCAAGTCGATGCTAATGACTCTTGGCGACGCTCGTGTTTGGCGGTTACGCGCGCGCGCTCAGGAGTCAGAGACATGGAGTGGATTCTTATTCGGATGTTCAGTTGCGCTCAGGAACAAATTAAGAACAGATCATGATTTGAGGGTAAAAGTAGGTCACGTGATGCTGTTTACGAATATTTTGGATTTTGTTTGAGTGAACATAGGCATGTATTTTTATTACGAAAATCATGTTTTGGAAGGATAAAGAAATGTGATCGTCAGTTTTACCTATTTTGATTCATAAAAGGTATAAAATATCTAAATGATTTATGAAATTCAGTTCTCCGATATACCCTACTTTAGATATAAATTTCTCGCGCACGAGTGGCTTGATTTATGTTCCTCGAACACCACCATTGTTTACTCTTTACTGTTAACATTTGTTTTCGATGTTGTAAAGTGTTTTCTTTTAAGTATTATCTAAAAAATTGAAGTTTTAGATTGTTATAATTTTTTTAAATTCAATGAGCGAAGGCGAAAATCCCATTCCAAGAAGACAGCGCGGCAAAGCCAGGAGTCGCGGGAGAGCATTCGGGGGGGGGGGGGGGTGGCATATGCTGCATCCCAACAAGTTCGAAGCGAAAGTGGCTACAATTGACGACAGTTGTAATTTTTTATCATCCTATTAATGCAAGCACGTCATTTTGACGGACTATCTTCTAGTAAATAAATAAATAAATAAATAAAAATAAAAATAAAAATAAAAATAAAAATAAAAATAAAAATAAATAAATAAATAAATAAATAAATAAATAAATAAATAAACAGACACCATGTCTGATGCATCAAGTCGCTACGGTGGACATATTATCTTTCTGTATTGATCACTGTAAAAAAATTAAGCCTTTTGCCGCATCGTCACTCCCCGCTTTTATAGAATATCTCTCTTTTGACCCATGAGAATGCTCCATGATAGGATGAAGTAATCATTTTCTATAAAAGCGGAGGAGTGACGATGCGGCAAAAAAGTCAAACTATTAACCGTGATGTTTTAAGCATTGGCTCGTGGCATATATTTATTCTTGCGAAAGGCATGTTTGATACCGACCAGACCCAATTTCAGGCCAAATTTGTTTATCTAAACGTTTAAAATATATATTTTGAATTTTACAATTAAAATCTAAAAATATGAAAATTTTGCATTGTCATGAGTATATTTAGCATACGAGAAAGTGAAGAAAAAAAACCCATTTGTTATAAAATTCCATCTTTACATACACGAATGAAATTAAGTCAAGTGAAATACATAATTCTAATCGTATAGTTTATATAGATATAAAATTAGTGTAATTGCTGTAAATTTTTGCATAAAATTAAAATAATTACTGATTGAATATGTCTGTGTTAATCATTATTCATAGTTCAGGTTCAGAAACAATATATTGTTAGATTTTAAATATTATCTGATTCTTTATATAGTAGAAAGTTAAAAATTAAATTTAAATTGGAAACTAGATGCAAAATCTGATTTTAAAATATACTAGCGAGCTACGCCCGCTAACTGGGCCACTTTTTCCAAACGAACCTCGGTATTAAGCAGTATATAATAAGCAAAAAAATTCATTTAATAAGCAAGTCTTGGTGTTCGAATAATCAAGCACAAAAAAAAGTAAATTAAAGAGCCATGGTCCCGTTAAAAATATGTGATTTCGCACTGTGGGCCACGTGCACTTGAAAAAAAAAAGATTGTGGATCGGAACTATAGTCGCTTCGCGCCCATAGTCCCGTTAAAAATATTTGGTTTTGCACAGTGGGCACTACGTGCCCTTAAGACATTTTTCCGTATTTTTTAGTTCATCAGAAGAAGATTTTTACACAGATTCTGAATATGTAATCAGTTTTTTCTGCTTTAAAAACTGTCTGCATGATGGTTTAAGAAAAAATGCGCAAAAAAACGCAATTAGCGCCGGTAGAAAAAGCGGTTTTCGGCTGTTTCTTCTTTTAGCCAAAGGGGAAAAGTTCAGGTTCTTCGCCGCAAGGTGGCGCAGTGTTCTGCTTCGGAGCGCCGTTTGGGAATTGAGATATTTTCCGTTCCGATTCCCAAGGGGTTTTTAATTCATAACTTTTTTAATTTTGGTCCCACGGTCTCGAAAATGCCCGAAATGACTTCCCCGGAATTTTTCCAATCGAAAGACACTTCTCGCGACTTCCAACTCGCCCGCGTTACGAACTGTAATCGGCTTCAAGCAGACAGAGGCGCACGGATTTTATTAGTATATACTAGTATCTCTATCTTTATTCGTGTTAA
Organism: Maratus speculifer; assembly: GCA_964019185.1. Taxonomy (NCBI): domain Eukaryota; kingdom Metazoa; phylum Arthropoda; class Arachnida; order Araneae; family Salticidae; genus Maratus; species Maratus speculifer. The sequence goes on along the minus strand of OZ025297.1, from coordinate 19,052,384 downwards.
TATGTCTGCTTTTTTCTTTCCTACAAGTCAGTGACAAAGTTTGTGAATGATAAATCACATTATTTATCATATTGCATTTAATAATTGTTCACTTACATAAAAGTTAAATTTACCGTACCGAGCTCTTGAAATACAAGTGTTCGTTATTAGTTTTCTAAGCGTTATTATTTATATACACACATAATTTTATTCTTTAGATTATAAATAGTTATTTAAATATTAATAGCTTTAGGGATTTTTAGATTTTAATAATTCTAAACAAATTTTGAATGTAAAAAATGTATTTTGAGAATATTTTATGTAGAAAATCGTTTTTAACGTATATGCCTTTGCTCATATTACAAATAAATGTTATACTTTTTTTAAAATAATATTTTGTTTAGATAATTGTTTCTAATGTATGCACATGTTTATTGAATAGATAGGTAAATTTAATAAATTTATTTAAAAGATCTTTGGTGTTAAAAATTTTATTATAATGTATATGTTTTTATTCATTTTTTAAGTAAATAATTCTATTATATTTATTTTTAAAATGTTTGGAAAATCCGTTTTTAATGTATATGCTCATGATTACTTTATAATACAAATGTAATATATTTATAAAAAAGTTTTTGACTGAAAATCGTTCATAAATTATATGCTTATTATTATGTTATTGCAGAGATGGGTTATCACTGATTAAAATAAACTGTTTTATTTTTCTTTATAGTGTCTAATTACACTGCAGAGTTGTTTTTAATTAACTGTAAATATTTGGAAATTATGCTTTACATTTAAAAATTAAAAAATTTATGAGCGCTGCACATTTATCAGTTTTTATATATTCTGATATATAAGAACGACAAGAATAATACCACTAACTATTTTTACTAGTGCGATATTATTGTTTTCATAAAATAAGAGTAATAATTTGAGTAAGTATGATTTACTTCAAAAAAAATGCAATCACCTGCATACTTTTAATGTTTATGAATATTGACATTAAAATGGAAGGAAAAGGAAAAGGGAGAAAAATATACTATGTATTTTCTTTACAACAAATATCTGAAATATTTTATACCAGAAAAGTCTAAGGGAATCTTAATAATAAAATGTAGTTTGTTATAAAACAAACAAAGAAGAAACTGAAATCTTAAATTTACATTCATATTCATACTCTTTGTAGCTCAAAGGCCTTTATTATCAAAACGATGGAACAGATGCAGATCTTCCCGCGAGCCACCATTTTGTTTCACTATTATTTCTAACAAATTGCTATCATTTTCATTATTTTGCAATTATTTTTTTGAGGAAACATAAAATAAATATTTTTATGCATACTAAATGCTTATGCATACTAAAAAATTTATTTTCAATTTACTTGAATGTTTTAAATAATAAATGAAAAAGCAAATCAAACTATTTTTACTATTAAAAACTTTATCTTTCAATCTTTGAATTTCCAAAGTAAATTATCTTGTTTAATTTCATATTATTTTTCGAAATGTATGATTCAATCATTAAATAACCATTTCAGTTGCATTTTGTAGTTTTAGGCAAAATAATACTGCATGAGAATGAGAAGTAACAGGGAAACAAAATGGCGGCTTGCGGGAAGATACTGCATCTAAGCCAAAACGATAAATGAAGCATAACTCTTCTATTTCAGTTGAAAAGATATGTTCATTAAAGGAAGTTTGAAAAATGCAGATAATAAAGAAAAAAAAAAAGAGATATTTCATGAAAAAATGGAATCATTAACAGATTGATAGCATGTGAAAAAACAGGCACAAAAGAAGCTCATTTTTCTGTATTTTTATCTAAGAAGATGATTATATGGATTTTTATTTTAGAATCAAGTAAAATTAAAATAAATGATGATAGTGAGGAATACAAAGAATATATCTGCTTTTGTAAAATATTTTCAGTTCATATAAAAGGAACAAATTTCATAGATATGCTTTTTAAGACTTTCAATATTATTTTACAATGACTAAATAAGAGCGATATGTGCTCACATTTTGTTTATGTTTTGTTATGTGTTTTTTGTTTGTTTGTTTATGATTGAAATAACGAAACTAATTTAAAATCAGCAAATTAAATTTCACAAATATTTCAGTTTTTGTTCAATTATAAAATGTTTGACATAAGACTAAATTTTTATGGTTAACAAAAGAAATTATAAGAAAAAATCAAATAATGTAAATGTAAATAAAACCAATTATTTATTTTTCAAAATTTTCAAACACATTTTTAAATATATATGTTATATTCATAATAAGCAACAAAAGACGACTATTACACGTTTATTAAAGAATTACTCATTAATTAATGATTTATTTTTATGTTGACTGAAAGTGCATTATACTAAATTTAAAAGTATTTTTAAAGCGATTTAGGTAAAAAAAAATATGTATCTATATTACTAAAAAATTACTAAAATTAATTTTTTATACAGTCCCTTGTATATTTAGTAAATTTTTACCACTACTCTAAAAAGTAAGAAAGAAAAAGTCCCATTTTTCTCCGATTAAAACTGACCGAGTAATAGATGTTTAAAGTTGAAGCATCTTTTTTGCTGCAAAATATGGGGCAGTCACAAATTTACAATTCATCTTAAAATGATACATATTTAAAATTCTATTGGATTACTTAACCTAATAGAATTTGGTGTAGTCCTATAAAATAAATAAATAGTATGCACATAAAATTGTATTAATATTACATGGTTATTGGATATAAATAAGTATGCGAATATGACCTCGATCGAACATTTGGAAGTGAGTTAAAATTTGAATACAAATTTTGAACTAGGAAAACATATATACGAACGTTTTAAGTAAAATAAAAGCTTATCATATTAACACATCTTTTAAAGTTCCATAATTTAAAGAAATTGCTTCATTTCCTTATAAAATAAAACATATGTAAAATTACATGTGAGGGTGTCAATTTCAAAACTCGCCCTATCGCTTTTTCTCTGTCAGTCTGTATCTATCTGCACTAATATAACATTGCAATCTCCAAATTCATAATGAAAACGAATGCACGCATTTAAAGGTTTTTTGCGTTTTCCCAAAATTTGATTTTCTCGATAAAAGGAATTTTGAAACTCACATCTTCAATTATTTTAACCAATCTAGAAGTTAATTGATAAAAATTAATTCTATCGTAAAACTTATACGGTGGCAGCTCCTTCTTTTAAATCGCTTTAAAAACATTTCTTTACTTGATTTCAAACATTTTCGTACTTGAAAATATATGTCTGTGACAAATGATTTGGGAATCGCCATTAAAACAGCTTTGAAAATGATGCCCTTCATAATATTTTAAGCACTTAGTGTACATTACCTTAAAGCTAAGTCCAACTCATCCGTTTTCAGTTACAGAAAATGGGTTTAAGTAATGAAATGGAAAGTTTCATCACTCGGTCAATTTTAATGGTAGATGAATTGGACCTTTTTTATATTGCTTGTTAGAGTGATGGAAAATTTTTAGTAAATATAAATTATAGGACCAGGAGACCGTATAGAAATTTAATTTTTGTAATGTTTTAATAAAATATTTTTTGACTCAAATTGATTAAAAAACAATTCTTTATCTTTTTTAAAGCATTTTTGCAAATGGAACTATATGTCTATGACTAACGGTTTAGAAATTAGCCATTGGCCCCCGTTGAGAGTGGACGCGCTGTATAACACACAACATATTGAAATAGCTTACAGCATACATTAACAGCTACTTTTGTACAAAACATCTCAGCGTAGAGCAACCTTTAAACAACCGACAAAACACGCGTGTATAAAAGAGTGTAGAAAAAAATAATTTAATATTTAGTAATATTCATAGACAAAAAGATACTTCTCCACTATCCTAATGTAATGTAAATATGTATCGAATGGATATTCGAACATTTTTCATAAAATAAACTATTTGCAGGACTCTAACGCTTAATGCTAGTTCTTATAACGCAATTAAATACTGGCTATTAATATACAACAGACTCATAAAATTACATCTGCAATATAATAAAAAAACTGCGTTTTTTTTAAGCCACACAGTGAATCTGATTAAACAAAAAAGAAAAGATTTGTTATTCTTTCGTCATTTGAATATAAACTAAATATTATTACTCAGTTACATACTTGTCATAAAGTAACATGACATCACAAACTATGCTCGTGAATGCACTGGCATCAGAATTAAAGAACAAACACATAAAAGCAATATATCACACTTGACCTCCTCAATCCTGCACTGTAAAAAAAAAAAAAATCTGCAAAGGTACTAAACCTTTTCTAGGAAACTGGGATTCCAAGAACTTTTCCTGTAATGGTAACAACAAAAATTCAAGTTTCAGAATCGATTACATGGATTTTTCCTGTTATCGTTACATGGAAAGTTCTTGTAATCCCAGTTTCCTAGAAAATGTTTAGTACCTTCACAGATTTTTTTTTTACAGTGTGAGACAAATATAACAGGGCACCACAAAAAACCCTTTAAAATTGCTATACAACATCTCCAAAGTTGTTATCAGTCTATATATATTGATTCTTATGGTATCCACACATTTAATCAAAAGGTCTAAATTTATTTATAGTAATTCTAGAAGTGTTTAATTTAGAGGTTGTTATTTAGTATCTTCTACAGGCGACATCAGGACAGATTAGGTTAATGCTTTAATAAATTATTACAAAATAAATAAATATAACTTAATAATATAGAAAATGATTATTATGGCAATAAATGTCTTTTAATCATTTAGAAAACTGTTTTACTTTACTTTTGACTGATTTATTTTGCTAAATGTTTCTTTATCTATAACACCTAAAAAATGGAGAACGTTGGCATTAAAATTTAAAACAAACAAACAAACAAATCCCTAAAGTAAACAATTATTAATAAAAAAAAATATATAGAAGAAATTGGGAAAAGCCTACTCACAAAATGTCAACTGCAAAAAAACAGTACGCTGTAAAAAAAAAGGGTCGATCTACTAAAAAAACTTTAGTGATCCTTGTAATTACTAAAAGATTTTTAGTAATCTTAGTCGGTTACTAGAAAATGTGTAAGAATTACTAGAAAAAAGTTAGCAATGAATAGAGTTAATAGTTTTATATTTTTAATAGCTATTACTAAAACTCACTTGGTGTGGCATTGATAGCATAGTGGTTATAGTAACGGACTCCAGGCTAAAAGGTCCCGGGTTCGATACTGGCCACTGCCAAATACGCCCCGAATATATGTTGTGCAAGTACTCGTTAATAAAGGGATTGTGAAAATCCTGTCGGAGCAGGTAGCAATGTTTGGTGCTGCCATCTATTGCGGTTTTGCCGAAAATCTATCGTTTCAGAAATCTGGATGCAGCTCGAAGAAAGCTCCTGCCCTTCGGGCGCACGTAAAGGTTATTAAAAATCATTTTGGAGCTATTGCTAAATTTTGCTTGATGGTTCATACTGAAAATTTTTAAGTTAGTTATGCAAAAAATTCTTTTGTTCAGTATACAAAAGAAATGCTTGTTTCACTTGCAAAAAAAGGTTTGTAATGGTTACTAAAAATTTCTGTGGAATACAAATTTACTAAAAAATTTTTAGTAACCTCTTGAATTTTTTTTACAGCGATACTTTTTTATCTTATTACATAATTTTTTTAGGAATGGCTGACGACAATTACTCGAATTGAAGGTGATCTATTGTAAGTAACCATGGTCTTCCCTTCGCAACAATTTTGACAATTTTTTTCTAGTTTAACATCATGTCGTCGCCTTTAAAAAATTATTGTTATTTTAATTTGCAAAAATAAATAATAAATAAATAAGAAAACACTCTAAATACAGATAAACATTAAATTAACAAAACTTGATGATATAGCAAAAATGTGGAACGTTTGTGACGCTAAGTAAATGTGATTATACAGCTACGGCGCTAAAACCAATAGTTTTTTAGTGGAAAATGGACGAAAGAATAATAGAGAAATACCAAAATAAACATAGAAACATTAATGAAGTTTACTGGTTTTTAATAAATATTCAATTTAAATATTTTATAGAAAAGAATGTTAAACAATAAACCCTTATATCTCCATATAACATGAAAGTTACTTCCCTATATAGTTTTAGTCATAATTTCTGTTCCCCTATTTTATGGAATTTTTCAGAAATAATTTAGGAAACTCTAGTTTAATTCTACTTAAAGAAATTAAAACTCTCACGAATTATTCGAATCGAAAAGAGTTTTCTAAAGAAATGATTATTGCTCCATCGAGAATTATTGCGCTCGAATAATCTTTTAAAATATCTTGCATGAATTCATCCACTTTTGAAACTTAAAAAATTGGAAATCCATTAATGAAATATCCTTGGTTTTTGTAGATGCCATAATTTAGAAAAGAAGATAATTAAAATGGACACGGATCTATCTTTAATATGCATCTTCCATTCGAATATTTAAAGTAGCAAAGGGTATAACTTATTCTCACATAAGAATAAGAAATTTTTAAAAATATTTTTTTTTCAAACTTTAAGCAAAAAGACGAAAATATTAATTTAAAGAAATGTAACTAATTTTGAGTAGAATAAATATCTTTTATACAATAGTTTTTTATTATTCTCTTTATTATCAATTGATATCTTTCATTGATTTTAATTTCTTGGGTGTAGACGGTTGCAAAACAACCCGAGTAAACCAAGAATCTCGGGTTGCAACTTCTGATTTTAATGAATTTAGAATTTGTCAACCACTTTCAGTATAATGCATTAATTTAATGATTGATATTCAGAATTCTGTACACTGAAGTATTAGTCATGCTTAGTCTCCCAGTCGAAACTGCTTTGCATTCTGAGCTTTAATAGTTATTAGCTTTGCAGTGAGCTAATTTTGTAATGGAGTGCCGTAATTGAAATTGATTATTTGGCTGATGGAATGTTTGCACAAGTATTTGACATAATAAGCAAGTCACATTTTATGGGGATTTTGATATCAAATTATCTAGATTGACAGATGTAGATCATTGTACATTTTAAAACAGCAACTATTTTGTAATAAATATCTATAAAATGAAGCGGAATAATACTTTTTAATGAATAGTTGTTGGTCAATTTGTTATTGATACATGAAAATTTAATAAAACTCAATATTTTTAAATTTATTTACTATAATAATATATTTAAAATAATTATTACTGTATAAATATATACAGGACAGTTGCACCATAAAATTTAACTAATAAGAATGTATTTATTAAAATACAGCACATTGCTCATTGGTGCACAAAACAAGAATTTTAATATACACTTGTACAATTAAAATGATAATGATTATCATATTTTCCTGAAGACGCCCGCAGAAGACGTCGCGAAACGTTGATATTTCTATTTTAATTTAATTTAATTTAATTTTATTTTAATTGTACAAGTGTATATTAAAATTTTTGTTTTGTGCACCAATGAGCAATGTGCTGCATTTTAATAAATACATTCTTATTAGTTGATTATTACTGTTTATCATTATTAATAATATATTTAAAATAAATATGATAAATTTACAATTTTTCTCAATTTAAAGCGGCATAAGTATAATGAAAAAAACCTCATTTTATTGCATATTTATTCTGAAATGAAAAATAATATATTTGTGCAAGATATGTTAAGATAATTGGATGCATGAGATGAATGAGCCATGTGCTATTTTGTAAATATCCGTTTGATTAAACTTCCCCTGCTTTTTATTTAAATATAGTAAGTATTTTTATACATTTACTTACACAATTTTTTCATTCCTCAAATGTAAGGCCGATGTTTCAGTTACCCCACAAATGTTTGAAGAATAACTGAGACATATATCAGGGATAATTTGACCGTACAGTATCAAGTTAGCCCAGCAGTTATACATCCCTAATAGCATGCATGGTCACAGTGACGTCACAGTAACGTCACTGTGAGTCACTTTGGTCACATCACATCTGTGACCAAAATGCCACCACTCAGTGACGTCACATTGTGACTGAGATGTGACTTTCTTAAAAATCTTTAGAAATTTATAAATATCCTTTAAAACATGTTATTTACTTTAAAAAACATGTTTCTGACAATTTATATATCGTCGCTTTTGTCACAGTTTCGTCATAATGTTAATGTCAAATTGGTCACAAATGACGCATTTTTCACAAATTTGTCACATTGTGACCACTTTGTGAAACGTCACAAAAGAGCTCTAAAACGGCCATAACGACTTCACATTTTAGTCACTGTGACTTCACATCGACGCCACGTGACGTCACATCGACAATCGATGGTCACAAAGTCACAATTTGACTTCACAGCGACGTCGCAGTGACGTCACCATGCTTTACGGGATATTACTTTCAAATTTCTCTAACGATGAAAAGTTAATACCATTATCATAATAGTTATATATATTGAAAGAAATTTTTGTAAACATTTTTGAGATAACTATTTGATACAGTCCAGTGGTACAACATATTCGTAAAGAGAATGTTCCCAATGATGCTGTTTTTTTTAAATTATTATTATTATTATGTTGTGGTTAGAGTTAATGAATATATTCATGTATATATAGAGTTAATGAAAAGTTTGAATAGATGAAGCCACATTGAAAAACAATTTTAAATCATTGTCTATTTCAAATTTCTTGTGTATTAATGTATGTGACCTTTTAAAATAATGATAAAATTTAATTGTTACGAATTGATCAGTTTAAGAAAATAAGTTTAATGGATTCAAGAAATGAAAATAAAGGATTACTTGTAACATTTTAATTTACTTTCTTTTACGAAAAGATAATGTAAATAAGTCTCATTAGTTTTTTTTCTAGATTTTCAAGACTTAAAAAAAATGTACTCTGAATTAGATAATTAATATGCAATAAATATAACAATAATAACATACATTTCGTATAATTCTTTTAGTCTTATATGTTACGTGTTTTAAAAGAAGAAAATAACGTCAAAAATAACGGAATTTTAACCTTCGTTTTATTTTCACAAGACTTCATATAAAGAAACAGAAGAGAATTTAGAGAATTGAAGAGTTTGCGTTGTAGAAAAGTAAGATGCTATTTCTGCAAATACAAAAGATGGTTTTTTTTTTTCAAAATCTTGATATTTAATTCCTGAAATAGTTAATCAATTGGGCAAAACAAACAGAATTTTTAATACAACAATAACAGTAATTAGCAAAGCAATGCACAATTTCTGGAGATTTCAAATAACATTAATTAAAATTCATAAATTTTAAAATGAATCATTTTTATAAAAAACAATGACTCGGCAGCAGTTTTAGTCATAAATATAGAAAGGACATAAGACAAAACCTATTTCACTGATTAATAAAGCTTTTTGGTTTGTTTTTAAACATAGATTTGACGCAATCTAGCAGCAGTTAATACAAACAAACGAATTTTTTAGTATAATTATAGTTTCTAATAGAAAATATGCAGAAGCAGAACGCGTTGATTTAAAATAAAATCAATTTTTAAAAACTTCAGCTATGTAAAATTAAAAAATCATTCCATATTAATGAAAACCAAAATTGTTACTATTGATTCTTCAGTAAAAATTAAATGTTATACACCTATTTTTAAAAGCTCATCTTATATATTATATTGTGGGCTTGCATTGTATACGAAACTTATATTTCTTATCAAATATCATTAAAATATAAGAATATACATATCCTACATATATTAATTACATAAATACATGTCCTACATATATTAATTACATAAATACATGTACTACATATATTAATTACATAAATACATGTCCTACATATATTAATTACATAAATTAAATAAACAGTAAAGTTTTGATTTTTACCATAACAAAATTTGAATAGGGTAACATCCCCAGTAATTGGCACTTTAAGAATTTGTCTTTAAACTTACTTCAATTTTCATTACAAAGAAATAAGATATTTACTTGGAAATATTTTTAAATCAAAGAATGCATATCTGTGCATCTATTTTGCCCACTAAAAGCAAAAATATTTGAAGAAGTATTTTTATAAAAATATATTTATGAAAAGTTGCTGAAATCAACAGTAATTGGCACCTAGAGCACCAATATATGACACCTTGTGATCCAGTAATTGGCATAAGTTTATATTTATAAAAAAAAATTACATTTTGCATTGGGTTTAATCGCTTTAAATGAACTTACTGTAGATGAAGATGCCATATTTCAGTTTTTTGAGAGTAAGAAATCAGCATATTAGTCTGAAATGTGAACACTTTAAAACAGTACAGTATACTTACATTAATACCCAGTAATTGTCATGCTGTCCCCAGTAATTGTCACATGAAGCTTTAATGGATTCCAGTCACTGATAATATTTCATATTTTCAAATAAAAATAAATGATAAACAAAATTAGTCTATAACTTTAAAAGTATTTCCAAAATAAGTGGTTTAATCTCAAATTCCTTGCGAATTCCTTGTAATTGGAATAGGAGCCAATTACTTGGAACTAGCAAAATTAAAGCACCATTAATTGGCATCTATCAATAATTCAGAAATCTAAATATCTGTGTCGAAAATACTTTTACAGAATTAAAGTAATTCTTTTTAACTAAACAAAACTGTTGTCAATTAAAATTTAAAATATATTATAAATCAGATAATAATGATTTGAAAAGCATGCCTTCCTTAAACGAAAGAAGAAGCATTTGCAACAAAAATGGCTAATTTCATACAAGCCATAATTGTTTCTCTTTCCTAGGCACTATTGCCATCTAGTAGCATAAATCAATGTTATAATCTTTAACGTAAATGAATATATAACTGGTATATGGTCTTGCATTTTTAAAAGACTGGATATAAATCTTATTTTAGGACATGTTTGTAGGATGTGTCAATCACTGGTGCATGCCAATTACTGGGGGTGTTACCCTATAACTTCGAAAAGGAAAACAAAATTGTAATTTAACAAGACAAAGTGAAAAATAATTTCCAGTCTCCTTATTGCAGTCATAATATCATTTCATATATCCACTACACCTTGAAAAAAATTATTTTATTTATAATATAGAACAAAATAAAAAAATCAAGCGGATAAATGTTAACATCTTAAAGAATTAAATTTAAATTCTATCAATGAAATCATAATAAAAATTAATTCTTCTATTTATATTTATTGAATGATATTTTTAAATTATGAAAGGAAACGTTTTGAAAATGATCTCCAGTCACATTATTACATACTGCAATTTTTATTTATTTATTTATTTATATATTTATTTATATATTACCTAAACTTTAATTTCAATCGACAAAGTCTTCATATATATTGATACCGATAGATGACGCCAAAATAAAAGTTGAAGTCAATTAATTGGAAAACTGAAGTTAATTAGGCTTACAAAGAAAAAAAACGTTGGCTTGAGAGCTTTTACATAAGAAAATGAGATATATGATTGAGTTACACGAGAAATCTATGCTTAAAAGTCATTCATTTTTTCCTTAAATGTTGTAAACTTTCTGCTTACAAATGTAAACGAAAGTTAAAAATGCATTTCAAATTACATTTAAAGGCTTTAATAGGCTTTTTAGAATATTTTAAAAGCTGAATCGGATATTAGCTTTGTTTATTTTTCTTTATTTTTTTATGAATCAGAGTCGTTTATTAGTTTCTAGACTTCGAATTTGTTGTTTTGAATGAGAGCGGTAAAGCGTTCTTTTGTTTATATTGTTTATAGTAGCTTATTTTTAATTTGGAACTTAATATATAATTGAATATGATATACATGTTTTACATAAAAATATGCTTAACAAACATTATTTCAAGTAGAATAAATTATCATTTAGTTGTCATATCTTAGCATATATTTTCCATTAAGCCTAACATGTAGCTTAGCTACGGACAATTTGCAGACCAGAAGGTTTCCACCAGACTATTACCTACACTTTTCTCCGCTCAGAATTTATTATAAGTAGATACCTTAAACAGTTCATCTTACACAGCGACTTTTTTTTTGCTTATTTGTATGCGTTATTATTCCGTACAGAGCTAATAATTGGAACAAATATGGTATTTGAAAGATTTATTTCATATTTTTTCATGAAATTAAAATTATATTCTGTGAAATATTTCTCGATATATGTAAATATGGTATTTGAAAGATTTATTTCATATTTTTTCATGAAATTAAAATTATATCCTATGAAATATTTCTCTATATATGTAAAAAATACAAACAGAAGATACATAGAAAATGTATAATGTATATAATACAGATGTGTATTAGATTTAGTGTTTGTATTGCTTTGCTGATATGAAAAAAATCTCCCTTTTTCGCTCACCAATCACTTTGAGTAACTTTATTGGTGTAACATTACCCGTGGATTATATTACAGAGTTGTTAAAAAGAAAAGGCAAGATTTCTTTAACATTGTTTGTTACCAGTGTTAGTACTGTTAGAGTTATTTGTAATTTATCTTTGAAATGTGGCATCATACTAGTTCGCTATTCTATGTAACTATAGAAACGCAAATCTTTTGTTTGTTAGTTGTTGTTTTGATTTGCTAAGAGTAAGCAACGCTTTCGCTATACCTTAAAATAAAGGATACAGTCTACTAAAGTATGTGAGTTTATTAATTAAGTTAATACGCATCGCCGCATCACACACTTGGTTACGTCGAGCCAAAGTCTATATATTTCTTTTGTTCACTTCGAAAAGAAAAGTTCGAAAATAATGAACTGTTTTCATCATTGAATTTTTTTAGAACATTATTCCACAAGCTGGACTGGTGAAAAAAAAAGAAAGAAAGAAAATCGTCTGCCGCAGCAATCAAGGTAATGAATAATTTATTATTCCTTTTGCTGTTAATATAAGTTTTTGAACATGGAAAATATTGATAAATTAAAAAAGAAGCGTGCAACATTACGCACTTCAATTACGAAATTAATTAGTAAATTAGAAGCCTTGATAAACGATAAAAATAATGATATTGATAATTATTTAGAAATTTCGGAACAATTAAATGACAGAGAACAAACTCTAAAAAACCTAAATAAAGAAATAGAATCTGGTATTAGTTTAGAAAAAGAATATGAAATTGACATTAGTGCTAGCGAAGAATACCAGGAAAAAATTATAAAGGCCAAATTTCAAATTAAAAAGCAACTTAAACATTTAGAACAAAGTAAAGTTTCCAATGAAATTCAACCAAATTCTACTCAAATAAACAACGCGATAAATATTACATTACCCGATATATCTCTTCCGAAATTCTCCGGAAAACCAGAAGAATGGGGTCTATTTAAATTACAATTTAACAACTTAATAACTTCAAATGAGCAACTATCAGATGCGCAAAAGTTGCATTATTTATCAGCGGCATTAATAAGTGATGCAAGAGCTTTGATTAGCACCGAAGACACTTTTTCATCTTTATTTCAAGCATTAAAAGACAGATATGAAAATGATAGAATAGTAACAGAAATACACATCAATTCACTCTTAAACGCAGATAAACTTACACAGCCTTCCGCTAAAGATCTTCGAAATCTAGTCGATAATGTAAAAAAAAGCATTCGCGCCTTGAAGATTTTGAATTATAATAGAAATAATCTTTCAGATGTTTTAATATTGAACATCATTTTCCAAAAGTTAGATAGAGATACTCGAAAAAATTATGAAATGACGATAAGTTCAAAAGAAGTTCCGAAGTTAGATGAATTACTTTTATTTTTAGAAAAACGATCTCAATATTTGGAAAATATTCATACAGTCACGTCTGTTAAACCTTTCAGTAAGGATCAGAAACGTTCATTTAATTCTAAGTCATTGACTTTGTTAGCAGAAAGTTCCCACATTTGTTCAATGTGTAAAGGCAATCACATTTTAATGAGATGTTCCCAATTCTTAAATTTACCTGCAAAAAAAAGGTTTAATATTGTTAAAATGAAAAAATTATGCTTCAACTGTTTATCATCAGTTCATAACATTAGCCAGTGCAAAAGTTCAAGCACGTGCAGAAAATGCAACAAACGTCATCACACACTGATCCACCTGGAACGCGGTGAGGAAAATATTGATACTAATCAGACAATAGCAATTCAAGATGAACATAATATTAGTAGTAATTTATCGCCAACCGCAAACGTATTTACTCCTCATAGTTACACAAATAATCCGATGTCTGTTACCGCTTTGGGTGAAAATACACATTCATTTAATAACACACATTCAACTATTAACAATACTGTAATGAGTATGACATCTTCTTCTAGTAAACAAGTATTGCTTTCAACTGCGATAATATATGTACAAAATGCTAGACGAGAATTAGTTCCTCTTAGAGCATTGTTAGATTCAGGATCGCAAAATAACTTTATAACGAAGGAATGTTCTGAGTTATTGTTCTTGAAAGGAAGGAAAATAAACGCATCAGTTTCAGGGCTAAATGGTTCAGTTATGAATATAAAGGAAAATATTATAACAACCATAGCAAATAAAAACAGGAGTTTTAATGAAACATTGCAATTTTTTGTTGTTCCTAAAATTACGCGCATAACACCAGCTACATATCTAAACATCTTGCCTATTACGCATTTACAAACTTTTCAGTTAGCTGATCCACAATTTGATAAACCAGGTCAAATACATGTTTTATTATCAAACGAAGTATTTTTTTAATTAATTGGACAAAATAAAATAAATATGCAAAATTTGGTTTTTCAAGAAACTGTTTTTGGCTATGTTGCCAGTGGTTCTAAGTCTATGCCACAACAAAATTTTAATAATTATTGTGGTCTTGTTCGATCTGTGGATGATTTATCCAACACTATGCAAAAATTTTGGGAAATTGAAGCGGTTCATGGTAAAAACCCAATAAAAATTAAAGAAGAGCAGTATTGTGAGGAACATTTCTTGCATACACACACTAGAAGAGATAGAAGAGATGATGATGAAGTAATTGTGGAAAATTCTGAAATGGGTAGTTTGTTGTTGCAAACAAATCGTGAAAAGAAAATTGCTCAATCTATAGACCGAAATGGAAAAAGTCTCTATTCATTTGAATCAAATAACAAGAAAACTATCGATAAGTTTCAAAATATGAACGTGAATAGTTCATTACCACAAACAAATCCTGAAGCGGAAATCAAATCATCTTTAGAACGAAATGAACAGAATATTTATTCTTTTGTTTTAAATGAAAAGAAAACTATCCAGTATCAAAATACAAATATGGACAGATCATTGTTGATAGCAAATCGTTTAACGGAAAATAAATCACCTTTAAGAAGTAATGAAGCAAGTACTTTTTCACATACATTAAATGAAAAGAAAATTGACCATAAGTATCTGAATTCAAATTCCGGTGAAATACAAAGAGAAGCACCAGTTCAACATCAGGTTGATGATAATAAAATGTTTATTGACGGTAAGGTTGAGCCTTTTGATAATTATACAGTGGGTGATGCAAGTAAACAACATGAATTACATAATCTTCTCAATACAAACATCCTACAAGCAGCAGTTGTATCGAAGATTGATTCTGGAAAGAATACTGAAATTATCACGCCTAAGAAAATGATCGCTCATGGAGAAAAAATTCAACATATTCAAACCAACGATTTTCAAAATAAAGGCAATATTAGTAAAAAATCTCCAGTATGCATTCAAGCCAACAAAATTTCGCATTCGCCTGTGATATCTTCTCCGAAAAATTCTCAACCTGAATTCAAAGTACCGACCCCTCCGAATCCAAAAACACCATCACCAATGGATTCGAATCTCAAGACACCCTTAACAAGACAGTTGCAAAATTCTGGGGAGCCACAGGTTGATATAGAAGGTTCAAATTCTGCTCTTTTCAAAGCTGATTCTGCTTCTCCAGGATTTGCCTATACTACTCAATTAATGTACCCAATGAATGCTGTAAATACCATCAAACACCCAGCAGACCTTGTGTTTCGAGGACTATCCTTTGACAAATTAATTGATTATGAACTTTGGTGGCATGGCCCTCTCTTCTTGAGAGAAAGAGACAGTGAATCCAAACACAGCATTGATTTAGAACAAGTGAAAAACAATATAGACTTTTCATCAGAATTAAAATTGAAAAACAGTGCAGCATTATTAAGTTTAAATTCTAGTGAATTTGTAAATGAAATTTTAAGTATCAGCAATAATTATACTAAAATATTACGTGTTTTAAGTTATATTTTCAGGTTCTTAGATAACACAAGAAAATTAGATGAAAAAAGAAAGGGACTCGTAAGTATGGAAGAATTATCACGAGTAGAAATATTTTTAATTCGGGAAATCCAAAAACTTGAATTTAAGGCAGAATATACTGCATTGTTAGAAGGTAAGCAAATTTCTAAGAAAAGTAAATTGCGATTGTTAAACCCCTTTTTAGATGCCGATAAGGTGCTAAGAGTAGGAGGGCGTTTAGATAACGCAGACCTAAGGTTTGCTCAAAAACATCAATATATTCTGCCAGCTAAGGGTAAATTGTGTAGCCTAATTGCAATTTACTATCATAAAAAATATCTTCATATAGGTGCACAAGCATTGTTATGCCACTTGAGGCAAAAATACTGGCCTCTACGGGGAAGAAATTTAGGTAGAAAAATAACGCATGAGTGTGTAACTTGTAGTAAAAGCAACCCCATAACCATACAACAAATCATGGGTTCCCTACCCACTGAGAGAGTACGTCCTAGCGCACCATTTAATTACGTGGGAACAGATTTTGGTGGCCCCTTTTTCATAAAATATAAGGGACAGAGAAAGGGAATTCTTAATAAGGTGTATTTGGCAATCTTTGTTTGCTTTGTAACTAAAGCAGTGCATCTCGAACTAGTGTCAGAATTGACTGCAGATGCATTCATTGCCACCTTAAAAAGGTTCATTGCTAGGCGCGGAAGGTGCGCAGTAATCTTTTCAGATAATGCAAAAAAATTTTGTTGGTGCTAACGCCGAGTTACAGAGACTCCATAATTTACTAAGACATCCTGAGGAGAAGTTAGCGAATTATTTGTCAGAAGAGAATATCATTTGGAAATTTATTCCACCCAGAGCACCTAATTTTGGCGGGTTGTGGGAGGCAGGAATAAAATCGGTAAAATATCATCTAAAGCGAACGGTAGGTAATGCAAGGCTAACGTTCGAAGAATTATTAACTGTAATTGCTCAAATAGAGTCTATATTAAATTCACGGCCAATCACTCCATTGTCTTCAGACGTGAATGACTTGGAGGCCTTAACACCAGGCCATTTCTTAATCGGAAGGCCTATGACAGCCATCGTTGAACCAGAATTAATTAATGTTAACGAAAATAGACTATCTAGATGGCATAGAATTTCAAAATACATTCAATTGATATGGAATCGTTGGAATAAGGAATATTTAAATACGCTCCAACAACGCTCCAAGTGGCAGTTTGAAAAAAATAATGTTAGCATAGGAACCCTAGTGTTGATAAAGGAAGATGACCTCCCTACAAATAAATACTTACTAGGACGCATTATAAATATTTTCCCTGGTGCAGATGGTAAGATTAGGGTCGTCGAAGTTAAAACCGCTAGGGGAATACTTAAAAGAAATATTTCAAAAATTGCGTTATTGCCACAACAAGTCTCGGAAAATTAATTACGAAATGTAAAAAAAAAAAAAAAGGGTTTTGTTATGTATTTTTATTTTTATTTTTTCCTATTATTGTATGTTCATAATTGTATTTTTCATTGTTAAAAGAAAATTGTTGTATTGTATCATATTACTTAAGCATTTGTAATGTTAATATTTGTATTGTATAATTTATTGAAGTTGACCCTTCAATGTCGGGGGGTATGTTAGAGTTATTTGTAATTTATCTTTGAAATGTGGCATCATACTAGTTCGCTATTCTATGTAACTATAGAAACGCAAATCTTTTGTTTGTTAGTTGTTGTTTTGATTTGCTAAGAGTAAGCAACGCTTTCGCTATACCTTAAAATAAAGGATACAGTCTACTAAAGTATGTGAGTTTATTAATTAAGTTAATACGCATCGCCGCATCAAGTACTACTGTCTAAATGAAATGTTATGCTTTGAGATGCACATATAGCTCAAAGGAAAGAGAATTATTATTGAAAACCAATGAATTCGGGTTTCGATAAATTTTCACTCAGTTAGAAAAATTACATCTAAAAAAATGCATCTTTAGTGATGTGTTTAATGGCTGTTTTAACACTAGAACGACCGTGAGCGGTCACTTTGACCGCTACCGTATGAATATATTTCGGTTGAAATCAGACAATTCATTATGAAATAAGTTTAAAAGACACAAAGAAGAAAAACGTTTACACCAGAACGCCCGGATGAAGTTGATTCGTCTCAAAAAATGCGATTAAATTTCAATTCTAACCAGAAAAGTTTACTTGAAATAATTTAAATTTGATAAATACAAATTTTCTTTAAACAAATCAATTGAATAATCTTGAATAAAAATTTCGGTGAAAAATATCATTATGAAATTTAAGTAAAATGTCCGGGCGTTCTAGTGTTAAATAAAAAAAGTTAATGTGCTTTGAATCAAAATTCTGGTTCAAAATATTTTTTTATGAAAATTTAGTAAAATTCCCGGTGTTTCTTGTAATGACAAACAAAATCTCTCTCTGTTTACAATAAAAATACACAGGGAGGACAAACTAGCCATAGCCGAACACTTACACGAAAATTTTGGTACAATTCTATGGATAATTTCATATACTTTTCAATGGTACAACATCGATGGAAAATGGAACACAAATCACTATTACAGCGCCACCTTTTGGCGGAATGTTTCATAATTGTAGAACCACAGCCAAAAACATACACAAAAAGTGTGTGTAGCATATCTATCAATTCTATGGATATCTTCATACACTATCCGATGGTAAAGGGCGACATACAGATGTACAGAGTCACAGATATTAATTTTGTAAGAACATGTTTTGTGGGATCTCTGACCCGTGTAACGTGTACCGTGAAAACGTATAAATCCGTCGATAACCGGAAGACGAAAATATTTTCGATTACAACAAAAGAAAGTAAATATAATGCTTTCTTTACGAGTCTATGCTATTGCTCTATGTCAACCAGCAGCGATTTGCAAAATAGCTATATTTATTCTGTATTTCTGGCTTCGTAAAATATTGGTTTACAATGAAAAACCAATAGATGTAATCAGAAATTTCCCGTCAATTCCTAGAATTTCTGGAAAACACACATTTTGAAACTCATGTTTTCATATTTTGTCTAATATTTTGTTAACTATAATTCAAACTAGAGATTAATAATTTCATCTAAAATATTGATAGCTGTTTATTAATACATGTTCTAGTAACCTTTTAAAATAATAATAAAATTTAGCTGTTACAAATAGATCATTCCAAGAATATAACTTTAATGACTACAAGAAAAGAAAACAAACGAATATTTAAAGCATTTTATTTTATTTTTTTGTACCAAAGATAAATCTCAATTTTTTTGTGATTTTCTGGAGTCTGAATTAGATAATAAATATGCAATTAAAATAACAGTAATAACATATATTTATTTTATTTTTTTAGCTACATGTTTCTTGTTTAAAACGAAAAAATAAAATATTAGTTAATTTTAGTAAACAAAATGTAATTTATATTTCTTATTGTGAATACCTTTAAAAATTCACATTACACAACGACTAAATTTTTCGCTTATTTTTATGCTTTATTATTTCGTATTAAGTTAATAATTTATACAAATATAATATTTGAAAGAATATTTTTTCATGAGATTTAAATTTTATCCAGTTAAATATTTCTTACTATATTTGAAGATTATAAAGAGTAGAGAGATAAAAAATGTATAATGTGGATTATCTTAGAATATTTCTCATATAAATATTAACAAAAGATTTAGTGATTGTATTACTTTTCTGATAAGAAAGATATCTCCCTTTTTCCAAAATGTACAATAAATCCTTATATTGCGTTTTATTAAGGTTCTAAACGCACAATCTTTTCCCGATAAACAACATATAAACAGAAATAAACGGGTCATACATTATCTGAGATGTTTAATTTCAGCGGAAACACAGAAAATGTAAATAATGACGAATTATTTCGGAATCGCATTTCACCTTTGGAATTGCCCACAGTAATTTGTGATTAAGGAATCCCGCTGCAATTTATTCATCCCTACGTAAAACAGGTCATATGTTAATTTAGGATGGTTATATATTAATAGGTCATATATTAATTTAGGTTATATATTAATTTACTAAGATTTCTATAATTTTAACTGAATATTAAAGAAAGGATTGTATAAATCATTTCATGAAACATATTTTTAATAGCAACTAAATACTTGATTTATTGTTTATTGAGACTACACTGTAAAAAAAAATTCAAGAGGTTACTAAAAATTTTTTAGTAAATTTGTATTCCACAGAATTTTTTAGTAACCATTACAAACTTTTTTTTTTTGCAAGCGAAACAAGCATTTCTTTTGTAAACTGAACAAAAAATTTTTTTGTATAACTAACTTAAAAATTTTTAGTATGAGCCACCAAGCAAATTTTAGTAATAGCTCCAAAATTATTTTTAATAACCATTACGTAGGCTCGAAGGGCATCCAGACTTCTGGAGCGGAAGATTTTTGGCAAAAATGCAATAGATGGCAGCACCAAATATTATGAACATCCTGCTCCGTCAGGATACATTCGGGGCGTATTTGGCAGAGGCCAGTATCGAACCCGGGACCTTTTAGCCTGGAGTCCGTTACTATAACCACTATGCTACAAATGCCACACCAAGTGAGCTTTAGTAATAGCTATTAAAAATATAAAATTATTAACTCTATTCGCTGCTAACATTTTTCTAGTAATTCTTACAGATTTTCTTGTAACCGACTAAGATTACTAAAAATTTTTTAGTAATTACAAGGATCACTAAAGTTTTTTTTAGTAGATCGACACTTTTTTTTTTACAGTGTAGAGAGAGAAATCCGTATGAAATATTTTACCACCGCATAGTGACCTCAATTCAGAGAAAAAAAAACTTATAACGTAAGAAAAAATACAATTTCGAAAATAAAATAACTTAATCTACTTTTCTGAATTAGTCATTAATGAAATGACATAATTAGAATTAAAAAACTTAATGTAGTCAGTTTTTTTTTTTCAAAAAAAAAAAAAAAAAAAAACCGCCTCTATATTTGAAGGAAAAAGATAACATTAAGTACTAAATGTAAACATTTAGAAAAAGTTGAGGCATTTTTCTGCAGCGTTTTTTATAAAAGTAATAGCGAGCTACGCCCGCTAGCTGGGCCACTTTTTCCAAACGAACCTCGATATTAAGCAGTATATAATAAGCAAAAAAATTCGTTTAATAAGCAAGTCTTGGTGTTCGAATCCTCAAACACAAAAAAAGCAAATTAAAGAGCTATGGTTGTTATGCGCCCATTATCCCGTTAAAAATATGTGATTTCGCACAGTGGGCGCTACGCTCCGTGGTCGCCATCGTCCCGTTAAAAATATTTGGTTTTGCACGGTTGGTGCTGCGCGCCCATAAGACATTTTCTCGTATTTTTTGGTTCATCAGAAGCAGACTTTTACGCAGATTCTGAATATGTAATCAGTTTTTTTCTACTTTAAAAACTGTCTGCATGATGGTTTAAGAAAAAACGCGCAAAAAAAATAATTTCATTAATATCACAAACAACATAACTAACAAATATTTTTGGCAGCTCGTTTTCCGTTTGTACTAACAGAAATTAGTATTAATCGCGTAAATCTTAGGTTACACAATATTCGTGTATGCTACCAAAAAGAAAAAGTATGAAAATGAGCTACAACGATTAATACTCACATACAGAATAAATATATGAATAGCCAGTTATATCTGAGATCCTCAAAATATTAATTAGCAACACTATTACCTCTTAGTTAACATATCTTGTTGTGCTTAAATAGTTGTACTTATTATATTAATTAAACAGTGTTTAATATTTTTTACCAATTACTTCTTTTTCTCTTATACATTCTTTGACAAATTGACGGGAGAAAAATAGGTTTTCGACTGCTTCTTCTTTTAGCCAAAGGGGAAAATTTCCTGTTCTTCACCGCAAGGTAGCGCAGTGTTCTGCCCCAGAGCTCCGTTTGAGACCTGTTTTGGAAATAAGACGTTTTCCGTTCCGATTCCCGACCGGTTTTTAATTCATAACTTTTTTAATTTTGGTCCCACGGTCTCGAAAATGCCCCAAATGACTTTCCCGGAATTTTTCGAATCGAAAGACACCTCTCGCGACTTCCAACTCGCCCGCGTTGCGAACTGTAATCGGCTTCAAGCAGACAGACAGACAGAGGCGCACGGATTTTATTAGTATAGACTAGCGAGCTACGCCTGCTAGCTGGGCCACTTTTTCCAAACGAACCTCGATATTAAGCAGTATATAATAAGCAAAAAAAAATCATTTAATAAGCAAGTCTTGGTGTTTGAATCCTCAAGCACAAAAAAGTAAATTAAAGAGCTGTGGTTGTTATGCGCCCATTATCCCGTTAAAAATATGTGATTTCGCACGTCGCCATCGTCCCTTTAAAAATATTTGGTTTTGCACGGTTGGCGCTGCGCGCCCATAAGACATTTTCTCGTATTTTTTGGTTCACCAGAAGCAGACTTTTACGCAGTTTCTGAATATGTAATCAGTTTTTTCCTACTTTAAAAACTGTCTGCATGATAGTTTAAGAAAAAACGCGCAAAAAAAAAATAATTTCATTAATATCACAAACAACATAACTAATAAATAATTTTGGCAGCTCGTTTTCCGTTTGTACTAACAGAAATTAGTATTAATCGCGTAAATCTTAGGTTACGCAATATTCGTGTATGCTACCAAAAAGAAAAAGTATGAAAATGAGCTACAACGATTAATACTCACATACAGAATAAATATATGAATAGCCAGTTGCATCTGAGATCCTCAAAATATTAATTAGCAACACTATTACCTCTTAGTGAACATATCTTGCTGTGCTTAAATTGTTGTACTTATTATATTAATTAAACCGTGTTTAACATTTTTTACCAGTTAGTTCTTTGACAAAATGACGGGAGAAAAAGAAGTTTTCGGCTGCTTCTTCTTTTAACCAAAGGGGAAAAGTTCCTGTCCTTCACCGTAAGGTGGCGCAGTGTTCTGCGTAAGAGCTCCGTTTGAGCTCAGTTTGGGAAATGACACGTTTTCCGTTCCGATTCCCGACCGGTTTCTAATTCATAACTTTTTTAATTTTGGTCCCACTGTCTCGAAAATGCCTAAAATGACTTTCCCGGAATTTTTCGAATCGGAAGACACTTCTCGCGACTTCCAACTCGCCCGCGTTGCGGACTGTAATCGGCTTCAAGCAGACAGCAGACAGAGGCGCACGGATTTTATTAGTATAGACTAGCGAGCTACGCCCGCTAGCTGGGCCACTTTTTCCAAACGAACCTCGGTATTAAGCAGTATATAATAAGCAAAAAAATTAATTTAATAAGCAAGTCTTGGTGTTCGAATCCTCAAGCACAAAATAAAGTAAATTAAAGAGCTATGGTCCCGTTAAAAATATGTGATTTCGCACTGTGGGCCACGTGCACTTGAAAAAAAAAGATTGTGGATCGGCGCTATGGTCGCTTCGCGCCCATAGTCCCGTTAAATATATTTGGTTTTGCATGGTGGGTACTACGCGCCCATAAGACATTTTTTCGTATTTTTTAGTTCATCAGAAGCCGATTTTTATGCAGATTCTGAATATGTAATCAGTTTTTTTCTACTTTAAAAACTGTCTGCATGATGGTTTAAGAAAAAACGCGCAAAAAAAAAAACGCAATTAGCGCCGGTAGAAAAAGCGGTTTTCGGCTGTTTCTTCTTTTAGCCAAAGGGGAAAAGTTCAGGTTCTTCACCGCAAGGTGGCGCAGTGTTCTGCTTCGGAGCACCGTTTGTTAATTCTGACATTTTTCGTTCCGATTCCCAAGGGGTTTTTAATTCATAACTTTTTTAATTTTGGTCCCACGGTCTCGAAAATGCCCGAAATGACTTTCCCGGAATTTTTCGAATCGAAAGACACCTCTCGCGACTTCCAACTCTCCCGCGTTGCGAACTGTAATCGGCTTCAAGCAGACAGACAGACACACAGAGGCGCACGGATTTTATTAGTATAGATAGCTCCACATCTCTTAGCCTAGATCGAGAAATCACGCTCAATTTATATTCAACTTAATTTGAAGAGATCTCATTTAAGTACTGATATAAAGTATCGTTTTATATTAAAAGTTCAAGCTTTTTTTAAAAATAAAAGCACAATTTTCATAATTATTCAACGTTTTATATTTAAAATAAATTATTTTTTGATTATCATCTTCTTCGCATATTTTTAACAATTTATGCATATGTTTCGTTTTACAGGCTTACTTTTGAGTAAACTCTGATCAATTTAAAATCCAAAATAACGTTTTTGGAAATAATAAACATTATATTTAGAATATCTGCGTAGTTTGAAGCATATTAAACTTTCGGAAATTTTCAATTTCTTGTAAACTGTGACTTCAGTAAACTTTGCTGCAACTATCGAACTTAATTCTCAGGTTTTATGCAATTCTGTGTTCTTTAAATTTTCGACTGAGAATGGGTTGTACTTTTAACACTTTGGGCTAAGTCTGTTTATGTCCATATATTATGAAATTACTTTATTTAAGGGATCACGATTATTTGTTTGTGAAATTAAAAAAATCAAGTTTTCGTCGACGCATGAATGTGATTAAAAATCTACTTATGTAGAAAATATTTTTAAATATCAATTTGTTTTAAAAAACATGTTCAAATGCTACACAAAGGATTTTTTCAAAGTTCATTTTCAAGGTTATGTTTTATACAGAATTGGAATTTATAAATAAACTCATTTTATCAATAAAAAAAATATATTTATTTATTTATTTTTGTAAATCTTGTGATTTATATCCTGCCTTATTTATTTTCAAACTGCAATAATTGAAAATCTAAACACATAATATTGTTAAAAAAGATTCTGCAAACAATCGAAAATCATTTTCAGAAAAATATTAGGAACAGCCATTAAGAAGAGATTTAGAGAAGTGGCAGATAAATGATGCCAACATGAAACATATCATTTCTTTGCGTTATATATGTCACACTACTAGGAAAAAGTTTCTTCTGTTTGTAACCACTCGTGTTTCTGTTTGATAAATGATACCACATTTCATAGCATGTAGGGATTTATGGAAGCGATTTCATTTTGTCTGAGAAATGGATCTAAGTATACATTAAATTCTTGTTAAAAAAGGTATTGAATTTT
This sequence comes from Maratus speculifer, assembly GCA_964019185.1. NCBI lineage: Eukaryota > Metazoa > Arthropoda > Arachnida > Araneae > Salticidae > Maratus > Maratus speculifer. The sequence goes on along the minus strand of OZ025297.1, from coordinate 19,027,088 downwards.
TCAACGCTTACGGAAATTTAATGCGATTGTACTCTTAAACGGAATAGCATAGTCTTTTTGAAAAATTTGATGATTGGTATTATATGTTTGTGCCTATAAAAGAAAATATTTAAAAAAATGCTTACATCTCCGTACTTTACGAAACAGAATCCATTCGATTATTTTAAAATAAATATATTTAAAAAAAATAATGATAATTTGAAATGTGCGATTTTTTTTTTTGATTTTTTGCGGTTGGTATTGCTAGTCTGGTACATATTGTTAATTTAGAATATCTACACATTATTCTTATTTAATGAGTAATTAATAATGCCAAATCATTGTAAGTATCATTAATTCAAAATTGTTGGAGCAAACGAGTATGGCGTTTTTAAATTTCCCTCCGTCACGTTGCGATAGATTACTAAGGAGAAGATATCTTTCTTATTTCCTAGTTTATAAATTCATCATATTTTACTCGAAAATAAAAAGAGTTAAAATTTGTATAACCTGATACATTTGAAATGTTTTAATATTGAATTTTAATGGGGAATTTAAGAAATTATTAAGATAATCGTAAATCAACTTCACTCGAGAGGATATAATGTTAGTTGCAAATTTAGTGATAATTGACCAAGCAGTGCGGAGCTGGTGACTATGCTGGCGGACAAAGCTTCGTACGTACGTGTCCGCGCATGCGTGTATGCCCATATGTTTTGAATATTAATGTTCTTTTCTTTTAAATGTGTAGTTTTTCTATTTTTCATTAAAATGCATAGTTTGAAGCGTATGAAACTTGGTAAAATAAAACAATCATAAAGTTGGATTTTCTGTCTTGTTTTAACCCTTTCCGGCGCACTACTCTTTAAAGTTGGAATTTAAAGAAAAAAATTAGGCAATCTATTTCAGTATAGAGGAGTACACAGGTATAATTTTGTAAAGATTGCCCAAACCATTTTAATTATATAGCTGTTGCCTAAGTGGGAACACCGCGAAAGTACAGCATTGGTAAGCGCAGTGAGAAGAGCATTGCTCTGAAGCGCGTATTAGAGTAAAATATTTTACCTTTATTTAAGAACAATAGAATTTGATCTCTGTGGTGCTGCCATCTAAAACTCATAAGAAAGATTTAAAGTAGCCATTCGAGTAGTTTTTGAAATATTCATGGAGTTTTTGTATCTTTAAACAGGGGGAACTTTAGGTGTTGTCGACCCGGCAACCCTGCGCCGGAAAGGGTTAAAATGTCAGGCAACTTACAATTGGAAAATGCTAAGTTTTATCAATTTTTTATATAGAAGGGAAATAAAAAATGCTATCAGATTCTAGTATGCAGGAAAATTACAATTTATGTTTCTATATTTTTTGTAGATTTTTAGGACTTTGAAATCTTTAGCAGGTCGTTTTCAAAAACAAAGTGGTTAACACAGTCCGGCGAGATCTTATTAAATCCTGTGAGTAAGCGTAATTATATATAACAATATATACCCCCGTAATTTGTGATTATTAGAACTATCGCTTAGCAAAAGTAAATTTTGAGTATGTATATATATCAAGATTTGAATGGAGGATGGTATTAAGGTCTTAAGGTTATGGCAAATGAAAAGTACAGAATGTTAGGATTCGGTACATTAAAAGTTTAAAAGTAACCACTAAAATATTACTTGCATGTTTTTCTGTCTGTCTGTCACATCAGTTTTATCGAAAATAATGGAAAATAAAAAGTTCGGTCTTGGTTAAGCTATAATGGATATTATAAAACGTATTTACAGATTATTAGGCATTCACAAATAGAATTGTGAAAATGTGAGGGGACGGAGTTAATGAAAGAGCATGAAAATATTTCGTTTATATTGTGTGGGTCAATTAGAAGATCTTAAAGAAAACTGGAAAATACATTTGTTTTAAATTTAGATCTTATTAGGATGAGCGAAGCGAATCCTCTACTAGGCCACTCAAGTTACACTTTGTCGTACACTTTATAAAAAAACTATTCAGTATTTTGACTTGAAATTAAACATAAGAAAAAATCATGATTTGTAGATCTGCACAATGTTATTTTTTTACAGAATAACCCTTAAAAAATATTATTTTAATAATTACTTTATTCTACATGTTTTTCTACTATAGACGCATTTTTGCAAATAAAAAATTTAACGCGTATCTTTTTATTTTCAGGAGGAAAATAAACCATGGGGTTAGTAATTATAGGTAGAATCCTGATTAATTAATTAAATTAAATATATTTTCATTATTCCGCCAAAATCGTTTGCAAATAAAAAATTGAACCCGTATTTGTGATGTAGAATCACATATAGTATTCTTAAATTTTACATTTTTTCTAAATTACAGTTAAAACTAATCTTTAATTAAATATCTATTTTATCTTAACGTTTATTCTCGATCCCACAATAACTTTCCGTTCAAAAGAAAAGAAAGAAAAACACCTAGGAGGACAGTGTGCAGGAAATACGTAGATATTTTTTCTGCATGAGGACATTATCTGAGATGTTTAATTTCAGCGGAAACACAGAAAATGTAAATACTGACGAATTATTTCGGAATCGCATTTCACGTTTGGAATTGCTCACAGTAATTTGTGATTAAGAAAGCCCGCTGCAATTTATTCATCTCTACGTAAAACAGGCCATATATTAACTTAGGAGGGTTATATATTAATAGGTCATACATTAATTCAGGTTATATATTAATTTATTAAGGTTTTTATAATTTTAACTGAATATTAAAGAAAGGATTGTATAAAACATTTCATGAAACATATTTTTAATAGCAACTAAATTCTTGATTTATGGTTTATTGAGATTAGAGAGAGAAATCCACATAAAATATTTTACCACCGCTTAGTGACCTAAGTTCAGAGAAAAAATTTATAACGTAAGAAAAAATACAATTTCGAAAATAAAATAATTTAATCTACTTTTCTGTATTAGTCATTAATGAAATGACATAATTATAATTATAAAACTTAATGTAGTCAGTTTTTTTTCTTCGAAAAAAACCCGCCTCTATATTTGAAGGAAAAAGATGACATTAAGTACTAAATGTAAAAATTTAGTTGAGGCATTTTTCTGCAGCTATCGAATTTAATTCTTAGGCTTTATGCAATTCTGTGTTCTTTAAATTTTCGACTGAGAATTGGTTGTACTTTTAACACTTTGGGCTTAGATCTGTTTATGTATATATGTTATGAAATTACTTTATTTCAGGGATCACGATTCTGTGTTTGTGAAATTAAAAAAAATTAAGTTTTCGTCGACGCAGGAGAAATCTACTTATGTGGAAATTATTTTTAAATATCAATTTGTTTTAAAAAACACGTTCAAATGCTACATAAAGGATTTTTTCAAAGTTCATTTTCAAGGTTATGTTTTCTACAGAATTGAAATTTATAAATAAACTCATTTTATCTCTAAAAAACAAAAAAAAAAATTATTAATTTATTTATTTTTGTAAACCTTGTGATTTATATCCTACCTTATTTATTTTCAAACTGCAATAATTGAAAATCTCAACACATAGTATTGTTAAAAAAAGATTCTGCAAACAATCGAAAATCATTTTCAGAAAAAGAACAGCCATTAAGAAGAGATTTAGAGAAGTGGCAGATAAATGATGCCAACATGAAACATATCATTTCTTTGCGTTATATATGTCACACTACTAGGAAAAAGTTTCTTCTGTTTGTAACCACTCGTGTTTCTGTTTGATAAATGATACCACATTTCATAGCATGTAGGGATTTATGGAAGCAATTTCATTTTGTCTGAGAAATGGATCTAAGTATACATTAAATACTTGTTAAAAAAGGTATTGAATTTTTCAACGCTTACGGAAATTTAATGCGATTGTACTCTTAAACGGAAAAGCATAGTCTTTTTGAAAAAATTGATGATTGGTATTATATGTTTGTGCCTATAAAAGAAAATATTAAAAAAAATGCTTACATCTCCGTACTTTACGAAACAGAATCCATTCGATTATTTTAAAATAAATATATTTAAAAAAAATAATGATAATTTGAAATGTGCGATTTTTTTTTGATTTTTTGCGGTTGGTGTTGCTAGTCTGGTACATACTGTTAATTTAGAATATCTACACATTATTATTATTTAATGAGTAATTAATAATGCCAAATCATTGTAAGTAGCATTAATTCAAAATTGTTGGAGCAAACGAGTATGGTGTTTTTAAATTTCCCTCCGTCACGTTGCGATAGATTACTAAAGCAGAAGATATCTTTCTTATTTCCTAGTTTTATAAATTCATCATATTTTACTCGAAAATAAAAAGAGTTAAAATTTGCATAACCTGATACATTTGAAGTGTTTTAATATTGGATTTCAATGGGGAATTTGCGAAATTATTAAGCTAATCGTAAGTCAACTTCATTCGAGAGGATATAGAGTTAGTTCCAAATTTAGTGATAATTGACCAAGCAGTGCGGAGGTGACTATGCTGGAGGACAAAGCTTTGTACGTACGTGTTCGCCCGTGCATGTATGCTAATAAGTTGTTAATATGAATATTCTTTTCTTTTAAATGTGTAGGTTTTCTATTTTTCATTAAAATACGTAGTTTTAAGCGTATGAGACTTGCAAAAATAAAACAATCATAAAGTTAGATTTTCTGTCTTGTTTTAAAATGTCATACAACTTATAATTGCAAAATGCTAAGTTTTATCAATTTTTTTATATTGAAGGGAAATAATAAAATGCTATCAGATTGTAGTATGTAGGAAAATTACCATTTGGATTTCTATATGTTATGTAGATTTTTAGGGCTCTGAAATCTTTAGCAGGCCATTTTCAAAAACAAGGTGGTTAGCACAGTCGGCGAGATCTTATTAAATCCTCTGAGTAAGCGTAATTGTATATAACCCAGTTTGTAAATATTAGAACTATCGCTTAGCAAAAATAAGTTTTGAGTATGTATATACATCAACATTTGAATAGTGGGTGGTATTAAGGTCTTAAAAGATTATTGCATCTGAAAAGTACAGAATTTTAGGTTTCGGTACATTAAAAGTTTAAAAGTAACCACTAAAATATTACTCGCATCTTTTTGTGTCTGTCTGTCACATCAGTTTACCTTAAAATAATGGAAAATAAAAGCTTCAATCTTGGTTAAGCTATAAAAGCTATTATAAAACGTATTTGCAGATTATTAGGCATTCACAAATAGGCTTGTGAAACTGGTAGGGGACAGAGTTAATGAAATAACATGAAAATATTTCGTTTATATTGTGTGGGTCAATCAGAAGATCTTAAATTTAAACTGAAAAATATATTTGTTTTAGATTTAGGTCTTATATTTTTAGAGCTATCTTCCAAAATGCACTACAAAATATATTCCCCTATTATATTTCCGAATTTACTGAATCTAAAATTACGAAAAAAAGAAATAAGGGTAGTTTTTTTTTTTCAAATTTTAGGGAGTGGCGTTTAAGGTAACTATCGATGGGGAAACATTCCAGGATTGAGCATATTGATTTTTGAAAAAAAAATCAGCAATTAGACAAGATATGAATAAGAAACTTACTGAGAAAACAATAGTACGAATCAATGCAGTTATTATTCTCCATTCAAAGAGTGCTTGGCACAATGCCAATTTTAATCTTTGTATAATTTTTTTTCGTAGACAGATCTCGTAGATTATATATTATTCTGAAATGATATTCTGCTGACGGTTGCGATAAATAACTCCTTATTTTGACTAACGGAAAGTACTAACAAAGTTAGCAACCTGGTTATACTTTTTGCTGTTGCTTTCCGACCATGTGTTTGCTGTAGACCTCGTGAAATTTTATTTTTGCAAAATAAGAAGCCTGGTTTTTGATTTCATGTTTTTATTATAACAATAAGAGAATTAAGATTGAAGGGATTTGCAGCATCGACATTAAACAACCTTTTAAAAGTTTATTAGTTATAAAATATATTGCCTTTATTTGTATGTATGGTATACGATACATTACAAAACTTTTATTTGTATTTATTTAAAAAGAATTTAAAAATTATACACAGTAAAGTAAAGTGTTATTCTTCGATTGCTTTACTGAATGCGGTTTGCAATCTAAAAAAATTCTTTATTATTTTCTCTATATAAAAAATAAATATAAATAATATCCGTTTTAATACACTCAAAATATGCCAGTGTTATTTTTAATTTCTTCTGAATGACTGAAACGTTTAAGTTTTTTTTAATATAAATGGATATTTTGAACTTAGAAAAACTGGGGAAAAGAAATTTTGAAATATTATCAAGTTTTATTACATATACTACACAAATGTAAATGGTAAGAGTGTTTCTAGTTATGTTTCTAGTTATGTTTATATGGGTGAAAGATAAACTAAGAATAAACATAGGAAAAGAGAACGCATGGAAAGAAATGCATTTTAGATATCTGATGTTTCGAGATAAAAATGTTAATTATGTATTTTCCGGTAATGCTTTTATAAAATTTAAAAAGAAACATTTACAAATAAAATAATGCTATTTATATAAGCATTTTCATTAGATGCATTCGGATAAAAGGTAAAGAGGTAAAATAATCTATACATTTTTTTGTTTATACGTATAAAAAAAGAAGAAACATCTAATGAAAGAATTCCTTTTAATTTGATTGATGCAAATATTTCCTGTTTATAGAAAGACAAATTACAATGTAACAGTTGTGCTTATACGTGGAACGTTGCATTGAGGATTTCAGAAAATCAGCAGTTTTATATAAAAACCATAAGAGACATTACTTTGATTGATATTTTTTGGATCACTGGAAAAATGTGATTTCTCTATATGAGAGTGCGGGAAAACGAACTAAAACATGCTGAGTATCCGATTCTTCAAATCAAAATTCTGTTCAAGCATTGGCTAAGTTATGTCCAATACTTTTAGATACTTGGACCGAATCATGGGATGAGGTGATTTAACAAATTTTAGCCAAACAAAATCACAGAAAACTTGCTAAGATGCATCGCTATAGGTTTTGCTTCAAAATTGTCTATAGCAATGAAATTTTATAACACTTTTGTCGTCAAATTTACATAAAGTCACTTGTGTATAAACGATGTAATTGTTTTTATTATATTTATTGCTGAAATATAATAACGTTGTTTTAGTATCTATTAATAAATTGTTGGGATAAAAGCATTAAAATCTTTTTGTACTTTAAATGCGTTTCAGTTAATAGAAATAAGAAATTATATTAAAAAAAATACAGCTGGACGACGAAAAACATGCGAGGGCTGCAGAATATTAGTTGCTAAATTTTTCCTGAAGAAGGAAATATGTGACATTTAATTGGGATTTTTCACTATGTGATATGAATGAATAAAATTATTTTGCAACAGTCTGGCATTGGGAAAGATATTAAAATTTTGAATATAAATAATCGTATTATAAACAAAATTTCTATTATATAGCAAATGGTAGTTTCACATGTGAAATTTCAAGAGAAAATGCTTGTGATGAAGCTTGTAAAGAAACGAAGAATTCAAGCGAATTATTTATTGTGATGAATACGTATATTACATTATTTGTTTATATCATAAATGTTTTTTAATGTATGTTTGAAAATATTGTTGTATGTATTGTTCAAACTTTGAAATTCAACTATACAAGAAGGAAACTACCGAGTAGCATATAGTATTAAATTAATGGTTTTATAGTGTATATATGAATTTAGAATTGTACAAAAATATTTTATTGGATTATTAATTAGTTGTTTTTTCATTGTATGGTGTAGAATTTATTTTAGGTTAAAATAACTGATAAACTTTTATTTTAATGCAATGCAGTCCCATAAAAAATCTTGACGGTCTTTGAAAAATTAAAAAAAAGTCCTCAATTCAAAACATTGCCAGGAATAATAATTAATAATAATAATAACAAAATAGAAATCTGAGTCATCTTAAGCTGATAAGACCTCTGCTCCACTAGACAAACAGATAATAGAAACAAATTTTTAAAAGAAACTCTCGCTCGCAGAAAAAAAGTAAAAAAATATATATATGTACAATGAGATTGTGATTTGAGTGCTAATTTTCTTTTTCCAGGCGATGTACATTTAGATGCCTTTGTCATTAACTCAATGATTCATAAGTCAGAGATGTATCGGAATAATACAACACAAATTACTTTCATCTTTGTTATTTACTTTTATATTAACGTTATATGTCAAAGACAGATTTTTTAAAAACATCACATGTATGGCATGTTGATTAGTTTAACCACTAAAGTTAAATTTAAGGTAAACAAGATATCAGCAAGGATTTTAAAAAAATGATAACCAGTAATTGTTGGAAAGATTGTCTCAGCATAAAGCAGATGAGATTATAATTTAAAAACACTTATAAGGTGGTATTACAAACTAACTCGAAAAATACGATAACGGATTATGGTGTCTTGAAATCTATCAAAACCTTGAAATAACTATTTATCCTATGTAATTAATGCATCAAAAAAGTAATTATTAAGTTGATTTATAACGGATATTTATAACGAAATATTATCTATTGTCATATATAATTATCTAATTGTGAATGATCTAATTGTGATTTATAATTATCTATTTGCCAATAATTGTCAAAACAATTTGTCATTTTTTTTTCTTTGGGGGCGGCATATGAAAGGAGACATTATTTATTTTTATGTATTTAAATACCCCAAAACAGTAAAACTGAAAATTTATGATATAAATTGGTATTTCTTATTTTTATCTAAAATATTTATGTTTAAATTTTTATTGAAATTAATTTTAGAAGAAATTTTACATTAATAGAAAAGCAGATAGTCTGAACCATCATCATCATGCCAAATAGAATTTCCTTACTATGATTTAAGAGAAAGTGATATTTCAAAGCAAATGCACTGAAAATTATTTTTTGCTTCAAGTAACATGATCCGGCGTTAGTTACTTTTAGGTCTAATAATAGAAAATGGAAACAAGTTTTTTTTCGTCATTTCCATTTTAAATTTGTAATTATTTAAATTTTACTCTTCAGTCATTATTAAGCTCATTAAATTGTCTTTATTAAGAATAATGTTAAGAATAATAAAATGTGTCTATATTATCATAAATAAAATAAAGAATACTGCCCAGTTAAACTGATGGCATTGAGCTCACAGGCCACAAATACTAATTGTACATTAAAGCCTTATATTTTCAAGGGTTAATTCCGTTCGAAAAAAAATTAAGAAGGGGGAACAGCTCTCCCCTTTCCTCTTTTTTATACTTAATCATTGAACCTCCTATACTATCAAAGACATGCTTTATCATATAAAAAATCTATATCCAAAATTTAGAGCAAATGAGATAATTCTTAATAAAAACCCATTTAGCATTTATATAATTTAAAAGGAGTTATCCCCCTCTTTTATACTTAACCATTAAACTTCCAAAACTATTCAGAGATTTGAACAAAAACTGAATATTCTGCTTGAAAAACCTATTTATATAAATTAAGGGGGGAGGGCATTAGAACCCCTGTTCCCCCTATTTATACTTATTCAATGAACATCTAATAACAGTCACGGAATCGCCTCATCAGAATGATCCTAATCTAAATTTTGAACGAAAACTGTTAATTCTGCATGAAAATTTCGTTTATATCAATTAAGGGGAGGGGCATGAGCCCCCGTTCCCCCTCTTATACATATCGAATGAACTCCAAAAACTAATCAGGGAAGCGCCTTGTCAGGATATACCTACATACAAAATTTCAAGTGGATCGGATATTTTTATCATGAGTTATCGCGTTACGCACGAACATACGAACGTGCATACAGAACGGACGGGCACATAAGCTCTCAGGCTATGATAGCCTGTGAGCTAAAAAGCCTCAAAAAATAGTTCATTAATTTTATCGTATTCGTCTTCCATAATTAATTTTAAATCTTAATTTTTCGTGGTAATTAATCATAACCTCAAGCACAAAATATTTTCACAGAGGCTAAGTAATTAGATCAAATTACAGATCTAAAAGACTATCAGTAAAATATGAACTGACGTTGTAAAACTCGAACCACAAATGATTACGGTATCTAGTATTATATTTTTGCTTGCAATAACAAAAAATAAATTCCTATGACAATAATTACGATTCTATTTGAAAAATGACGATACTACAAATAACAATGGAAAATTTTTCTAAACGTTTCCAATTAAATAACAATATGGCAGCAATCTTTTATAAATAAATTTTAATCTAAATTAATGATGGTAATTAATCATCATCTGAGACACAAAATATGTTTACAGAAACTATGTAATTAAATAACATTACAGATCTAAAAGTGTATCAGTAAAATACGAACTTACGTTGTAAAACAAGAAAGTTAAAACTCGAACCACAAATGTTTATGGAATGCAGTATTTCATTTTTGCGTGTTATGCATGTAGTACATTCGAAAATTCTTATGAAACAACTAGCATTCACTTTGATAAATGGCGATACCTAATAGCAATGGAGATTTTATTTAAGTGTTGCCATTTTAATGCACTTAAATGCCTGTTAGAAAAAATTTAGAATAATGAAATAATTACAAAAATGTATATGAGTATTAAGACAAGCTCATAATTTTTATTTATAAATTTGCTAAACAGTGTACAATAAGGTAAAATATAACAGTTTAAAATCTACATAACATTCAGTATGACCTACAAACATTAGAAACAATGATAAAATTATCCCGACGGTTTCAACCGAACTACTCGGCCTTTTTCAAGGTAAAATATAGATTTGATCTGACAAAGGCACGTTATTTAGAACGATGAGAGATGAAAGTAAAATACGACTGACAAAAAGGAAAAAGAAAACATAGGATAAAAAAAAAAAAAAAAAAAAAAAAAAAAAACAATCGCCAGACAAAACATGGCGAGGGAAAGACAAACAGTAAGAGGATTTATTTACAAAAATGTAATTTTACTTAGTAACAATAATTATAATAAACTTGTTACAATTTTAAATTTAATATATTTCGAAAAAAGAGATTTGTTGATTTTTTTTCAATTTACCTAATTTAAATTCTTCTTGATTTAATTACAATCATTCGAAATTATGATTCGAAATTATTGTCATTTTCAATGTCCCATTTCATGTTTCAAGTAAAACTATACCCTATCAGCAGATTAGTCTGAATAAAAATATTAAATATATTTAAAGATTTGTTGTTACGATAATACTTCGAATAGATATGTAATAAAGAATTGAAAAAAAAAGAAATTAATTAATTTAAAGGATTTACTTGAAAAAAAATATTTTGTATTAAATATGTGTTATTCGGAAAGAAACCGATTTTTGCAGAAAATGTACTTATTAATTTTATTGCAATAATCAGCTGTACATAATTTCTATGATTAAAAAATTAGTTTTTAAATAAAAATATTAAAAAATCTAATTTAATAAGTATTTGTGCTTAAAAGTGTTCCAAAATGCTATTATGTGTATTCTGTATTCAAATATACTAAATAAATCTGTTCTTTAAGATAGAAGTAAATTATATAACCAACCATAGAATATTTAAATGTATTTGTTAAATAGAATGAACTGCAAGATTTCCTAAATAGAAATTATAATTAACAAGTAAGAAAAATCATGCGTTAAGCATAGATTATGAAGCACTTTCCAACACTTAATGAAATCTTTAACAAAACTTTGTTATTTAGGGAAATAATAGTGTATAGCCAAATATACCCAAGTATGTATTCCAGTACATTAGAACAGCCCTGTATTTCATATGTCAGTTCATATAATGGGAAAATTTAGCTTAGCAAGAAAATACCCAGTAGCTTAAAATTTCTTTTTCAGCAATTCATACTATTAGATGGAAACATACTTGAATACTTTTGTTCAGCCCTGTAGTTTACATTGTACCTTTATTACACGTCAGCATTAGGCTTAAATTTATTGTAAACTAAAACACTTTTAAAACAACTGAAATCACATTCTCATAAATCATCATTCATAGGCGTCCATGTACCGAATTCTTTGCGTGGCCCTGTATATCCCTTTATCTATATTCTGCTAACATTTCTCAGTAAATTGAAAGCAGCTCACGTAAAAATGCATAGCTTATTTAAGAACCACGTTTAAATAATTTACGCTCATATTCCGTAACGTTGGTGAGCTCTTTTGGGTAGCCCTGTATATCAACTATAACATTTATACACACCATATAATGTGCATATATTTAGCGAAATATAAACGCGAATATCATAATTAAAATGCATTTGATCCCTCCATCAGCCATCATCGGACACATATACGGTACTTCGGAAAGAATATACTATTTGAAATCTTTTGTATGGACCTGTAAAGGCTATGTACTTCATATTATGCAAGACAGTAGCGTATAATTTATATTAAGCTTCAGTGACATATATCAATTTTATTATACACTAGCTGACCCGCCCGGCGTTGCCCGGGTCCGTATTAACAATACTAAACGAACTTGAAATTTGTATGATTTTATCATTAACTGGAAGCATGCAGAAATGCATTGTCTGAAATACGTCGCAGCTGACTTTGTGAAAAATCGGTTTTAAAAACAACTAAGCTCTAAAATTACTTAAAATGAGCAATGAGAAACACGGGAGGGAACATGTATCCAACGATTGCGTTAGTTTCGTGTTAAAGTGTTGATATTTACCCGTAAAAATCACTATTAAATCACGTAACTAATTTTTTTTTTTTCGCATAGAAATCCCAAGTGAAATTTTTTGAATCTCAAACTAATTATATCACTCTTAAATCCGACTATACCGTGAATGAAATCGATACGCGATGATAAAAGATTGGTATATAGTATTATAATTTCAGAGCCATTTAACAAAAGTATATATTTTTAATCAAAGCATGCGTAATCTTGACTCTGTGGGCAAATTCCTAACCGTAATGTTTTGTACCATAACCATAATCTGTCTGTAACCTAACTGCGACTTAACATTACACTACCGTAACTTAAATGTAACATAAATGTAACCTAGCCGTCACTTTGAAATATCAATATAGAAGCAAAGCATCATTTAAGATTTTGCTTGAAAAGTTAACATTCTTTCGTTAATGTCTTAAAATCGTCTGCACTCTGAAATCTAGATTTTAGACTAATATTTGTTATTTAAGTTTTCGCGCATGATTTTAAAAGAATGTTTTCATAAATATATTTTATATATTGACATAGAGTTATTAATATGTTGTTAAATTAAAAACATTTTTTCATCTATATTATAAAGTATTAAAAAGTTCTGTAAAAAAAGAAAACTTTTAGTAATGCAATTTTTAGTTCAAATCAAATGTTTTCAATATTTTATTTAATTTTATTTTGACATTTAATTATTTCGAATTTATCAATTTCAATTATTTTAAAAGCAAACATTTTTTAAATATAAATAATATAATAGAAAAAAGACAATTTTAAAAAATTACTATTTCTTCGTAAAATACGCTTCAGCTGTAATTCATTTCTTTCAATTCGTCTTATTAATACAAAATCCCTTCCACATGCTTTTGTTTGGGACATTAAAATTTGAGCGATAAATGGTTTAATATTACAACCCTTTTTTCGGTTTACTTCACCATCACCTATCTTTTTCCTCCATGGTTTACAACCGCTGTGATAAAAAATGATCATTTAAACTGACAGTTTGCGAGTCTATGAATTTTAAAGGTCTGTTCCAGCTTTTTTAATTATTTATGCGAAAATTTTATGCAACCAACCAACCATAACTAAATGAAAGGAAAAAAAAGAAGAAAAAAGGCGATTTTTTATGAGAGTGATCTTTGGAATTTAATTAATTACTCAGTTAATAAATAGAATTTCGAAATTCTGAAGCTCAGGTGCATCAGGAGAGATATTAAGCTACTCTCATAAAAATTTTGAGCTTCGTACGTCCCATAGATTTTGCTAGCCATCGCAGACACACACACACACACACACACGCAGACAGAGCGATTTGTTATTTTATTAGTATAGATGAAAAAGCTTAATATATTTAAAATATGTCACACACAATTCCCCCTTTTACCATTATCTAATGGAATTCTTTTTTGTGGCCCTGTAAATGAATAATAGCTACATTTTCACCTTATATTTTATAGAATGCATATTTTAATATGTGTGACAGGGTATAACATCTTTAAAATTCCTTTGAAACGATTTTTCCCCATAGGCCGTAATGTAATAAGAAACTTTTGATTCGCCCTGTAGATAAACTAATCATGGTAGCAACTTCATTTTCGATAGGACTTTTGCTAGGGTAAACGTCAATAACGTCCTAAAATTTCATTGCAATCCGAGTATATTAACGATTTTCCCCCATAGGCCGTAATGTAATGGGAAACTTTTGATTATCTCTGTAGATAAACTAATCATGGTAGATACTTCATTTTCAGTAGGGTTCGTGCTAGGGTAAACTCCAATAACATCCTAAAATTTCATGGCAATCCGAGTATATTAACGATTTTTCCCCATAGGCCGTAATGTAATGGGAAACTTTTGATTCGCCCTGTAGATAAATTAATCTTGGTAGAAACTTCATTTTCAATAGGACTTTTGCTAGGGTAAACGTCAATAACGTCCTAAAATCTCATGGCAATCCGAGTATATTAACGATTTTTTTCCCCATAGGCCGTAATGTAATGGGAAACTTTTGATTCTCTCTGTAGATAAACTAATCATGGTAGATACTTCATTTTCAATAGGGTTCGTGCTAGGGTAAACCTCAATAACGTATAAAAATTTCATAGCAATCCGAGTATATTTACGGGAGTTAGAGCTCGGACAGACGGACAGACGGCCATCCGGCCAGACGGACAGACGGCCATCCGGCCAGACGGACAGACGGACAGACGGCCAGACAAATCGAATGCATAAGCACTTTTCAACTTTGTTGGAAAGTGCTAAAAATACAATTAAACATAACTAACAACAATTGGAAATTCCTATATTTTGTGAAATGAAGTATTCAATACTTTTTTATATTTCTTTGAAACTTTTAGAGAAATATTGAATTAATTGATTGAATTATAAAATTGAATAAATTGCTCTCAATGATTTTCGTCGCAACTGTTCCTATGGAAAAATTGAATGAAAGAAAATCAGATTAAAATTAGGAAAAATATAAGTATAATATGTGAAATTTCAACATATTTGAGAATAGTACGCGTCGTATTTTTTGCTTCACATTTGTTATGAGTTTTTTTAATTTTCGATTCTTACTACATATACATTTTTATAATTTAAATGTACAGTTATTCCTCGTATTTTTATATATATACACACACACACAGAGATATACTGGGTGTCCCTAAACAAATGGTATATACGCTAGGGGGTGATAGAACACATCAAGATGAGTAATAGTAAATAGGAAACCAAGGGTCCCAAACGTTTTCCAAAGGAGATAGCCGCCATTAAAGTTTGGGGTCCAAAATTTCAAATACACATAAAAAACGGAAAAATTGGTCGATTGATTTGCTGTTTTCACTAAAATTATTCTTTATGTTAGTATTTTCTTGAAAAAAAATTATAAAGATAAATTTCCATTAATGCCGATAGAGGGCGCTTTAGACATTGAAGTAATGAAAAACTATTTTTTGCCGTGATTTTTTGCATCTCATTAAATGGTTTCGTAAGCTTAGACTTAATCTTAAATTTTGAGCTCAAAATCTGAATAGCTGGAAGCGGTTAAGTAGCATAAACTTAACTGTGTTCAGAGGGTTTAAGTTTCAAATGATTATAAAAAACTGAAAAATTTGTCGATTGATTTGCGGTTTTCACTAAAACTATTCTTTATGTCGGTATTTTAGTGAAAATGAATTATTAAGATAAATTTCAAAAAATCCCGATAGAGGGCGCTTTAAACTTTGGAGTAACGAACAACTACTTTTTACGTTATTTTTTGCATCTGATTAAATGTTTTCGTAAACTTAGACTTAAGCTTACATTTTGAGCTCAAAATCTGAATAGTTGGGAGTGGTTAAGTAGCACAAACTGAACTGTGTTCAGAGGGTTCAAATTTCAAATCATAATAAAAAACGGAAAAATTGGTCGATTCGTTTGCGGTTTAAAATAAAACTATTCTTTAAGTCCGTATCTTCTTGAAAATGAATTTTAAAGATAAATTTCAAAAAATTCCGTTAGAGGGCGCCTTAAACTTCACAGTAACCAACAACAAATTTTAACCGTTATTTTTTGTGTCTAATTAAATGCTTTCCAAACTTGTTAATCGAACAAATTTTAACCGTTATTTTTTGTATCTAATTAAATGCTTTCCAAAACTTGTTAATTTGAAATCTTAGATTTAAATTTAAATTTTGAACTCAAATTCTGAATCGTTGGTAGGGGTTAAGAAGCGCAAACTGAAGTGTGTTCAGGAGTTGAAATTTAACCCCCCCCCTCCCTCCCCTCGAACATAGTTCGAGGGGAGGGCATAGTTTTGCGCTACTTAAACACTCGCAACGACTCAGATCTTGATCTCAAATTTAAATCTAAGCATTTGAAAGCATTTAATGAGATTTAAAAAAAATAACGGTTAAAAATAGATGTATGCTACTCCAATGTCTAAGGCGCTCTCTATCGGCATTTTGTGAAATTAATCTTTAAAATTTATTTTCAAGAAAATACTGATGTAAAGAGTAGTTTTAGCGAAAACCGCAAACGAATCGACTAATTTTTCCGTTTTTTTTTTATAGTTTTCCGTTTCGTTTGAAATTTAAACCCTCTGAACACAATTCAGTTTGTGTTACTTAACCACTCTCAACTATTCAGATTTTGAGCTCAAAATTTAAGTTTAAATCTAAGCCTACGAAACCATTTAATGAGATGCAAAAAATAACGGCAAAAAATAGTATTAGGATGGATTATTTCGTTAATCCAAAGTCTAAAGCGCCCTCTATCGGCATTTTTTGAAATGTATCTTTATAATTCATTTTTACTAAAATACCGACATAAAGAATAGTTTTAGTGAAAACCGCAAATCAATCGTCAAATTTTTCTGTTTTTTATAATCATTTGAAATTTAAACCCTCTGAACACAGTTAAGTTTGTGCTACTTAACCGCTTCCAACTATTCAGATTTTGAGCTCAAAATTTAAGTTTAAGTCTAAGCTTACGAAACCATTTAATGAGATGCAAAAAATCACGGCAAAAAATAGTTTTTCATTACTTCAAAGTCTAAAGCGCCCTCTATTGGCATTTTTCGAAATTTATCTTTACAATTTATTATCAAGAAAATAACAACATAAAGAATAATTTTAGTAAAAACCGCAAATCAATCGACCAATTATTCAGTTTTTTATGTGTATTTGAAATATTGGACCCCAAACTTTAATGGCGGCTATCTGCTTTGGAAAACGTTTGGGACCCTTAGTCACCTATTTACTATTACTCGTCTTGATGTGTTCTATCACCCCCTAGCGTATATACCATTTGTTTAGGGACACCATGTATATATATATACAGGATGATTCTAATTTTTTTTTACAATAAAAGAGGGGTGATAGTACACATCAAGACAAGCAATATTAAATAGGAGACCAAGGGTCCAAAACGTTTTCCAAAGGAGATAATCGCCTTTAAAGTTTAGGGACCAAAATTTCAAATAAACATAAAAAAACGGAAAAGTCGGTCGATTGATTTGCAGTTTTCACTAAAATTATTCTTTATGTCGGCATTTTCTTGAAATTAAATTATAAAGATAAATTTTTAAAAATGCCGATAGAGGGCGCTTCAGACTTTGGAGTAACGAACGACTATTTTTTGCCGATATTTTTTGCATCTCATTAATTGTTTTTGTAAGTTTAGACTCAAACTTAAATTTTGAGCTCAAAATCTGAATAGTTGGGAGTAGTTAAGTAACACAAACTGAGCCATGTTCAGAGGGTTCAAATTTCAAACGATTATAAAAAACGGAAAAACTGATCGATTGATTTGCGGTTTTCACTAAAACTATTCTTTATTTAGATATTTTCGTAAAAGTAAATTATAAAGATAAATTTAAAAAAATGCCGATAGAGGGCGCTTTAGACTTTGAAGTAACGAAAAACTCATTTTGGCGTTATTTTTTGCATCTTATTAAATGCTTTCGTAAGTTTAGACTTGAACTTAAATTTTGAGCTCAAAATCTGAATAGCTGGGAGTGGTTAAGTAGATAAACTTAGCTGTGTTCAGAGAGTTCAAATTTCAAATGATTGTAAAAAAAGAAAAAATTGGTCTATTCGTTTGCGGTTTTCGCTAAAACTAATTTTTAAATCAGCAATTTCTTGAAAATAAATTTTAAAAATAAATTTCACAAAATGCCGAGAGAGGGCGCCGTAGACTTTGGAGTAGCGTGCAACTACTTTTAACTGTTATTTTTTTAATCTCATTAAATGCTTTCAAATGTTTAAACTTAAATTTTCGGCTCAAATTCTGAATCGTTGGGACTGTTTAAGAAGTTAAAAATTGAATTGTGTTCGAGGTGGAAGGAGGGTTAAATTTCAACTCCTGAACACACTTCAGTTTGCGCTTCTTAACCCCTCATAACGATTCAGAATTTGAGCTCAAATTTTAAGTTTAATTCTAAGCTTCCGAAAACATTTAAAAAGCTTTTGCAAGCATTTAATTAGAGCCAAAAAATAATGATTAAAATGAATTGTTGATTACTCTGAAGTTTAAGGCGCCCTCTGACGGAATTTTTTGAAATTTATCTTTAAAATTTATTTTTAAGAAGATACTGACTTAAAGAATAGTTTTATTTTAAACCGCAGACGAATCGACCAATTTTTCCATTTTCTATAATTATTTTTAATTTGAACCTCCCCCTCCACCTTAAACACAGTTCAGTTTGTGCTACTTAACCACTTCCTACTATTCAGATTTTGAGCTCAGAATTTAAGTTTAAGTCTAAGCTTCCGAAAACATTTAATGAGATGAAAAAATAACGGCAAGAAATAGTTGTTCGTTACTCCAAAGTCTAAAGCGCCCTCTATCGGCATTTTTTGAAACTTACTTATAAAAATTAATTTCAAGAAAATGCAGGCATAAAGAATAATTTAAATGAAAACCGGAAATCAATCGACCGATTTTTCCGTTTTTTATGTTTATTTGAAATTTTGGTCCCTAAACTTTAATGGCGGTATCTCCTTTGGAAAACGTTTTGGACCTTTGGTCTCCTATTTAATATTGTTTGTCTTGATATGTACTATCACCCCTCCTTTATTGTACAAAAAATAGAATCACCCTGTATATATATATATATATATATATATATATATATATATATATTACAAATTTAAAATTTTTTCGCCAAAACTAACCTTTATACTATCTTAATTTTCTTATAATAATATTCCGTACTTACTTCAAATTATTAAATTAAAATCTTGTTTCTAAATCTAATCTGTTAATCTGTATGCAGACGATATAAATTCTTAATTTGCCTTAAAAAACATTAGTCCAGTATGCGTAAATTTAAAAAGATGGTTCTAAATTAAAAATATTCTTAATTAAACTTTATTTCTTAATATTCCAAATAAAACTAATTTCTTCTATGTTTTTATCAACCCTTTTTAAGACAGTCTTATTAAATTTATTCCAGAACCATACCTTTCAAAAAATATCATTATTTTATTTTATCTATTTATTTATTTTTCCTACGTCAACCTTTGATGTGTGCATATTAATAAATTCATTTCTTTTCTTTTTCTCTTAAAATTAATAATTTATAAAAATCGTCTGCCTAAGATATTTAAAATTCTGAGTCAATTATAAATTGGTTAAATAATATTTTTTTTAAATAAATTTATCGTTTGTGGAAAATAATCTCGTAGCTGGACAAGAATTCTGTTTACATAAAAGAATAATGGTTTGAGGTTACAGAATGTTCCAGAACTTTCTTTTTAGTTTAAAAAGGTGGAAGTCTCGAGATGAAAAAAGAAGATTTCTTGGGTTGCTTCTTCGATGAGGACAGCTCGCTGAAATAATGATGGAATTTTTGCAAAAGGAGCTTTTCCTTCCTCATTATTACGAATTTAATAAATGAATTTACAGCAGCCCATGACTAATTATTGGATCTTCTACATTTATTTATTATTTTTGTTTTTTCCCTCGCTTGCCATGACTGTGTGTTTCTTTTTAACCAGTGGAAATAATTCGAGTTCTCCTTAAATCGTCACATATATAGGGAAAGAGAGAGAGAGAGAGAACCATTACGTAATACTACTACTATATATATATATGTAGTAAAATAAAAAAAAATTGCGCCATTTTGCCCTCTCTGAGCTATTAATGCTAAATTTGTAGAACATTTTTTTAATCTTAGTTTCGTAATGTATTAATATTTTAACAGCTAAAGTTCTATTTCTTATTTTATTTAACTTATTCATAATCTATTGCTTATTTCTCAAAAAGTGCGGGAAACGATTTCGTAATATTTTTCCTTTTTAAAATATTATCAAGATTTTAATTTTATTTTTTATTAAGATCGTCTGCTCTGTGTTAATGCGCGGATGTTAGCAGGTTAGTCTATTTGCGAGACAGTATGAAGTTCTTACGGGAAGGCCACGCCTCGTATATCAATCAAAGGTGATGATTTCTGACCTCGAAGAGCCTTCTGAGTCTCGAATTTAATCCTAATTGGATTTTTAATTTACTGACACCAATTGAGGAGGGGCTAGTTTTTTCGTGTGAGTGTTGGAGTTTCATTCTAGGTTTTCGGAGCGTTCAGAATGCATCTGTCTCTTGAACTGCTAGGACGCCCTTTAAATTTTTCCCGATAAGTTGTAAGATGGAATGAGGTAGCTTAGTTTACGAAGTTGGAGTATTCGATGTGTGCCAAGGTAACTGCTGGTATAACTTCACGTATTTTATGTGTTTATATAAATATGAATTCAAGATTGAGTGATTTAATTTTTTACGGGGAAATTCTCAAAGACCGAAATCCATTGCTTGGTAAGTTACACTACGGCTGCTGAACCTGCTGTTGACCTTTTAGATGGAATGTCGCCGAAAATATTATTTTAATTTTTACGTTACATATATATATATTTGCAAAGATAATGGTGAGATGCAGGGATTTACATAAATACCAACATTTCTTAATTATTCCGGAGTCTGATACAAAATTTGCATTCTAAAACCGGAAAAAATATATAAGAAAATGTAACTTCATTCTATGGAGTACATTTTTCGACTTCATCTTGAAATTTTTGGTTAAACAAAATATCCGGTTGGAAAATGTTCATCTTGGATAAAACTCCGGAATGCTTGAGAGATGTTTGCATCTATGTGATTATAACTTAAAAGAATAATATTTAAGTACACGTAATAAGTCAAAATATATCATATATATTAATTTTCGTTCTAATCTTTATAGTACATCGTATAAAATTGCACTTATATTTCTAGATGCTAAATGGAATAATACTTATATGTGGAGTTTGTTTATAAAAATATAAAAAGTTGGAAAAATAAAAGTAAAACAGAGATTTTACATATAACAGACTAACCTCTGAACCGTAAACAATAAAATTGAATATAGATCTGCTTCTTGAATAAGATGATCATATCATTAATTTTTTTCAGTTAAATTCAAACACATATTTTTGAAACAGAAAACGTCTTTAAAAACAATTAGCCTTTATATAACGTTATAACACAATGAAATGAATTCGCATACAAAATGCTGTGGAACAAATTTAGATTTTGGTTTGGTTTGGTTTTGGTTTTGTTTATGCTGGCTAATTATCTACGCTTGAGATATAGGCCCTAATGGGTGGGATGCCTTCCGTGGGGTTCTTTCTAAGGGAACCTAACCCGTATTTACGCAAGGTTCGAAGAAAACCACGGAAAACTCCGAACGGTTAGGACGACGGTCGCGATTGGGTTCGAACCCAACACCTACCGTCTACCAGTTTCGAGGTCAGAACCTCGCGGCCACTGGTGGGGCGAACAAATTTAGAATAAGATCAGTCTTCTAAGTTCTTTGATGAAATTTCTATTCTTTAAAAGAGGAACAATGTTTACAACCTTTATAGAACGTTGCATGAAATTGAACTTATATTTCTAGTTATGACATGGAAAATATATTATGTAAATATATTATGAGTTTTATTATGAATAAAATATGTTTAACAATACTTATGCTTTTCTTATATATAATAGACTTACTAATCAACCACAAACAATAAAATCGAATATTTATCTGATAACTGAATAAATTGATCATATAATTTTTAGCTGAATTGAAACGCATATTTTTCAAATTGAAAATATATTTAAAAATCTAACTTTTATTTAATGTTATAATACAAGGAAATCAGATAAACTGAAACACAATAGTGTTTGATATTGGTAAGTGTTTTATGCTTCGGTGAGCAATATTAGCAACTTTAAAATGGTGCTTTTTCCAAATAAAAAGAAATTTAATTAATTATTATGCTTACAAAGTATACTACAAATCATTGACGCTATTAATTATATCAAGTGAATCTAAAAAAAGGAAAGAAAAATAGTTATATCTCGGTGTATTTCTTTTTAATACAGCGCAAAATGCACTGGGGTAAATTTAGAATATAAACAAACAAACAATGTACTTATTTAGGCGATTAAATTTTTAATATTTCAAAGTGAAACGAATTTTAAAATACTCTTTTATCATCTCTTAAATATTTCGTAAAGTATAGGGATATTAATGGTTTTAGAATTAAATACTTTTATTTTATTACAATATTAATCGAAATTTACAAAAAATAGCACTTTCTAAGTAGATAGAATAATATTTAAATATCCATACTCATATTTTCATACACACATGCACAAAAGAAAAAACGGACCTCAATCACTAACGATGAAATACCGAAGCATTATAAACAGATGGTTACAACAGAATTAAGATTGTCGGTATGATTTAGAATAATGATGAAAATACAGTTGGGAGATGCTGGAAAATCCTAAATGCATATGCAATATTCATTTTTTTAACCATGTCATCCATGTAACCGTTATGATGGTTAAAACTTCAACAGCGTATATGAGTTATCAATGCCATTCATAACAATAAAATCTCCTGAATAAGAAAAAATATCTTTACTGAAGAATATATACATTTATATAAATATCTTTAATAAAAATTTATACAAGAAATGGAAACTCAATTTGCAATTTTCATGAAAAGCGCATTACATCAGCTCAGCAATTTAATATTTTTTCGAAAATAATTTCTAATATTTACATTTATAATAGCTCAAAAATGATATCTAAGAAATCCAAAAGAAATCTCAGAGTCCAAAAGAAACAAAAAGAATCGCAGAAAAATATATCTTTTTTAAAATTAAATTTTTATTTAATTTGGTCTTTCTAACTATAAGCGTATGAAAACGCTGAAGGATGTAAAATATCTGCAGTGTTTTACACAGAAAAGTATGGATTTAAAAAGATCTGTAAGAAATTAAAGATAGTTTTAAAATGTAACTCACTACGGTACTTCAATATTTGTTATTTCATAGTTTACATAGAAAATTTTAATTATGAGATTTTTGATTTTTTGTTTTTTTAAGCAGTAAAATAAAGATATTGTTCAAAGATATTAAAATTAAATTTTATACCGAACATTTTTATTGACGCTGCAAAAATAATGAATTTGAATGCGTTAAAAAAATTCACATTTTTATTATCGAATTCCGTAAAGTAGTAAAAAAAAACTCCTAAAGAATGCTTGAAATTAATCATGCAATACACTCTTTAGATGATCTGAGAAATCTATACCACTTCTTTTTTTTAATTTAGCAAACACAGTTTTCATCTGTTTATTCAGAGCTTTAATTAAAGTTTCAGAAAGTTAGACATTTGCCTAATTAAAGAAGTCTAATTTAAAAGTTTTCGCTAAGCACGTCGAATGGAACATATAAATAGCAAGACAGATATTTAGCATGATGATAAGAAAATATTTTTATTAAATCTTCAAAATTAAACTAAGTAATAAATTATAGCGCAAAATTTCTCTAACATTAAAATTCATAATTTCGTTTATTTTGAATTGAGAAAACTTTAAATGTGAGAATCAACTAATGCATATTTGCAAACCAGATTAGAGATCTAGAATAAGAAAGAAAAAGCATGAATAGATTATGAAGCAGTACCAACACTCGCCGAATATTTAAAAAAAAAACTTCGTCGTTTAATAAAGTAAAGAAGATACATAAGTAAATTACACTGTAAAAAAAAAAAAAAAAAAAAAAAAAAAAAAAAAAAATTCAAGAGGTTACTAAAAAATTTTTAGTAAATTTGTATTCCATAGAATTTTTTAGTAACCATTACAGACATTTTTTTGCAAGCGAAACAAGCATTTCTTTTGTAAACTAAACAAGCATTTCTTTTGTAAACTAAACAAAAGAATTTTTTGTATAACTAACTTAAAAGTTTTTAGTATGAGCCATCAAGTAAATTTTAGTAATAGCTCCAAAATTATTTTTAATAACCATTATGTGGGCCCGAAAGGCAGGAGTTTCCTTCGAGCTGCATCCAGACTTCTGAAGCGGAACATTTTCGGCAAAACCGCAATAGATGGCAGCACCAAACATTGCTACTGCTCCGACAGTATATTCATAATCCCTTTATTAACGAGTACTTACACTACATATATTCGGGGCTTATTTGGCAGTAGCCAGTATCGAACCCGGGACCTTTTAGCCTGGAGTCCGTTACTATAACCACTATGCTATCAAGGCCACACAAAGTGAGTTTTAGTAATAGTTATTAAAAATATAAAATTATTAACTCTATTCGTTGCTAACTTTTTTCTAGTAATTCTCACAGATTTTCTTGTAACCGACTAAGATTACTAAAAATTTTTTAGTAATTACAAGGATCACTAAAGTTTTTTTAGTAGATCGACACTTTTTTTTTACAGTGTATTAAGTAAATACATAACTCATTTAAAAAGTCAGTTTTCATCAACTACCCCCCATAATACTCTGATTCTTCTATGGGGCTCTGTATTTGATTTAGAGATTTTGTATAATTTCCATTTACGTAGAGAAAAAAAATACCGCATTCGCATAGAATGAATAGATAGCCGTTTTTTGAAATAGTCACAAAAACTAGAAATATAGATTTTTGAGCTATGCAAATTGGGTAAAGAACCAAGTTGTATTGACGAAGATTTTCCAATCTGTTTATTTTAGTAGTGACATAACGATGATGAATCGTTTCAGTAGCGATAAAGATTGATTTCCTGAATTGTTTTGTAAACTTGAATTATATTTACTAAAACTAACCTCTTGTGTTCGCATCTATTTGCAGAAATTTCTTAAAAATTTTGAACACTAGAATGCATCAAAACACAGCTGAATTCTAGTAGGAAACTCTAGAACTCTCTAGCAAAGGGAATTTATAGTAATAACATGGAACTATATTTTTAGAGCCACAATTTAGACTCTAAAGAACTATATTTGTTTCTCACTGTAGTATGGTTGAACTTAGTTTAGTAAATAAATAAAAATAATAAAAATAAATTACGCATGACACAGTTGAAAATTCACCTTCAGTGATGCCTAGCGCCAGATGGAAATGTTCTTGAATTATTTTGTACAGCCCAATACCGATACATACCGATTTTTATACAACACATATTAGCATGAAACTTCTCAATTTAAACTTCTGAAAACTACAGTCACGAGTTACTATCAGTAGGAACTATATATCTAATTCGTTGCATAATATTTTTATTCATATGCTATAAAACATGTTCTCGTGTACTAAAGGTGAGTGAATTTGAAAATTTATAGCATTTCATGCTCATTCTCGGTAATGCATGTTAATTCTTCTGTGTAGCCTTGTATATTATCAATATAATTTATGAATACCATGTAGTATGCAAAATTTTAGTTAAACTTAAAAATGTATACCTTTATTGAAAACAACCCATTTAATAATTAGTCCTAAAGAACAATACTTCGGACACATTATTGTATAAATAGTTTATGTCCGTGTAAATGAACGATAAATACAATGCGTAACATATTGCATTACAAATATTTTGTCGTAAACCTCAGCAATGTATACCAATTCTATCATGTTTGAAATGATGGAATGCAATTGAAATACCCTGCAAACATTTTTTCCCGTAGTCTATTATTTATGCGAAATCTTTAAGAGAGCCCTTTAAATGAATGATAAATTACTTTGCACATTATACTGTAAAGAAAACAAAATGTGTTATTGTATTTCAGAACTCCATATTATTTCATTACGTTGGTTTACGAGCAGCATTATTAAACTATTTCAGAAACAACTTTTCTTTATTACCAAAAAACACAGGAATACTTCTGAGTTTCCCTGTATCCGTACTGTAAGTGATACCGTAGCATATTCCACAGTTACGATATTCCAGCCCACATCAATGAGGTATATAAATTTGATAACGTTAAAAATATTGTAAGACTATTAAAATTAACCGCAAATGATTTTTTTTCCATTGACTGTAATATTTTTGTTTGTACCTACAAGTAAATTAAGAATGGTGCACTTTTGATTTTCAATACCGAACATGCCGCGGTAAATGTCAATAACATCTATCAATTACAGAAAAATCAGAGTATGTTTAGCACGATCAGATTGACAGACAATTAATAAAAACATTTTATATTAAAAAGTTTTTATGAACAAAAAAATAAGATATTGTTTTTCAGACTAATTCTCAGATTAAATGAGTACAATGTATTTTATTGTACTACGAGTGATACGTTAATAGATATTGTGCATGTGACGTCACGCAGAAGAAAAAGGATGTACTTCTCAATTTGTGGTGTGCAAAAATAATAATTCTTGGAGAGTTAGTAATTTAAAACGTATTATTTCCTGCGTATAGTACAATTAAATGAAATTTATTATATCAACGTGAAAATTTCATTTAGTTTAGAATTTTATAATGCACTTTAATTCGAATTTTTACCCACCATAAATTGAGTTGTTGCGAAAAAAGCCAGTTTGTTTACAAACATGCACATTATCTGTTCATTTATTATACATATGTACTACTATGTTACGTCACTTAACAATTTATCAACCAACGGTACTTATAACTACCTTTAAAATAACTTATTATAAAATTCTTTTAGCACGTCAATTAGTTGTAATACTGTTTAGAATGAGTTACAGATACATTACTTTAGTTTGTTCCAAGAGCATTATTGGTTAGACAAAACAAAAATATGTTTAAAAGGATGATTTCTTTTGCCTTTTTTAAATTTCAGATTTCTTAGCGCTGAGAGAGGGGGGGTGGTGATTTTTTAATTCGGAATTATTTCTATATTTAAATTGTAAGAACATCCTATTTGTACATTTTATAATTTTACAAAATGCTAAGAAAACAATTAAAAAAAAGATTTGAGTGGGGTTTTAAATATTGCACAATATCCCTGTAAATTCAAATTCTAATTAATCCTTCTAAACCATTCAATCCTTCTACATTCTTTCAAAAAATTATTCAATGATTATGTGAATCTTTTAATTTAGTTTAAACAATTTGCATAAAATGCTTTAGAATGTAAAATTTTCATGAATTCATAATGCGGTGGATAAAGGATTGAATTAGAGATAAACCTTTTAGTATAATAAAAGTTCTACAGAAACTGTGAAGCCAGTTGATTTAGTGCTTCCATCTATTAGTGACCTGTGAAGTTTAGAAAATCCAATAGAAACTTATTCATTTCTTAATGCTTTATTGTAGAGGTCTGCAGGGGCCGAAATTTCCAGGCCCGAGCACGGCCCGAAAGTTAAAATTTCGGCCCGAGCCCGGCCCGGCCCGGAAAAAAGTTTAAAATTTGGCCCGAACCCGACCCGACTCGAGTGAATTTCTACAGAACATTGATCTTTACTCTTACGGAAGAGTTCTGACCAAAAAAACTTATATTAGTCTCTTTTTTTTTCATATTTGTAATCTCCATTTATGCAGAAGTGCCGTAGGCTGCGATATTTACGTTTTTAATGAACCTTTGTTTGTTGTATGTAAATGTTTCAGCTATCATTAATATTATTAATCATATCCCATGTAATAGAGACAAAAAAAATCTAAAAAATTTATACATATTTTTTTTTTGTAATTTCATAAATTTTGTAGAATTTATGAATACTAGATTAGTATATGTATAAGTTAATGAAGGAAAATGATTGTATTGATAAAAGAGTCAATTTGTTGGATACAATTTGAAACATTTAAAATCTCTCGTCCATTGCATATAGAAATAAGTTGCTTTTGTTTTGCTCTGCTGTTTTAAAAGATGTTCAGAACTTTAAAGGTAAGAAACTTAAACAAAAAAAAATAATAATAATAATTTAAGGTGTGTGTGTGTGTGGGGGGGAGATATGGCACATATAAAATACAACACAAAATTTCATTTTCCTTAACACCTAAAAGAAAATCTCTTTATGTTAATACAAATATGATTCTTATAATATGAAAAAAATTCTATCATAAAGGCAGTAAACGATTTAATTTTTCAACATAATGATACTGTGCCAAACACGGCCACTGAAAATCTTAAAAGTGGAGGATTGAGCGTCGTGTCGATATATTAAGAAATAAATGAAAAACGTTAAATAGCACACATTGTAAGTATCCGTATAGAAAATGGTGCAGACAGTTTTTTTGCGTCTGCATCATCAGAGCAATTGTTAAAATTTGTTTGTAAAGCACAGCGAGCGAGAGCGGCGCAGCTCACAGCTTGTGGCTAGTAGTAAAAATATTATTGTTTAAGGTGGTGTTTTTTAAAAATCAATTTTACATTCCCATTGATGATGGAGCTTTGAAAGTTTTGAAACAGAGAAACTGTAACCTTTTGTATTCATATATTTACAAATTTTGCTATTATTATTGCCTATTTATTTCGTAACGAAATTAATGCATCTGAATATAGTGTTATGTATAGATATTTTTTCTTTTACTTTGCAAACACTTCTTTAAATGCATATTCATTATTTCTTTGCTTTTTTAATAATATGTACCGTATATTCCTATCTAATTTCTTAACTTTAAACCATCTATATTAATCATTATTTATTTTGAATTCTCCAGTTAAAAATTTAATCCCTCAATAAATTTTTATCAATGCATTTCTTTAAAATAATAAACCTTAATCCAGTAAAAAAAATCTCTTCCTAAAATCCATATATTTTTTTTATTCCATCATTTTCAGGCATTTGATACACTTTTCTTTATACCATTTTTACTTTTATTTTACTATTCCATGACCCAACATCCACTGCGATTCCGTGCTCTTGTCTGTTATTACTACCTTATTACATGTTATCCTGCCGCCATTAGATAAGGGACTTTTTATTATTTTGGCTGCCTTGCATCTTTTTTATTTCTTTCGAATATAATACAATTCATATGTATCTATGAAATATATATTAAAATATAAATTCTGTACAATCTGTGGTGCAAAGAATATTTTTTATTAATTTGCAGAGTCGCACAAAAGTATTCTATTACATAGTGGTATAAGAGGAAACGTTGTTTGGGATGCGTTTAACTATATTAAAATTGTTTTACATTTTAAGATATTGATATACGTTGCTGAGGCTTAGTACAAGTTAATTTCTGTATATTAGAAAGCATATAGTATTTACAGGGTATACAAAAGTTTTCGGATACTATACTGTATCCGAAGTGCTATATACTATTGCACCAAGATCAGAATATTTTGGAAACTTCGTTATAGTGCGAACGCATCTCATTTGCTACGCTCGGTGTGCAATTTCCAACTTATTTATGTTGGAGTAGGCTGATAGCCGCCATGATGATCAGCAAAATCCTATAAATTTGACTGGATGTGTCGAATTTGAAAAATGGTAACTCACACTGTGTTTTGTAAAATTAATATATCAGCTTCCACTATTTTGACGGACGTTATAATAAAGATACATTTGTACTACAAAAAGTCGAGAAATAGATAAAAATTTAAAGTTTTTAATTTTTATAAACATCGATATTGCTTCATTTCAAATCTTAATTAATGGCACCCGGGAATTGTTATGAAGTCATTATCTGAATAAATATAAAATATTTAAACATATTTTAAATTATTTTATAAAAATAAAGTTTGAACTCTGTACATTATATATTTGTAAAAAGAAAAACAAAATTAATTTTTGTCTTGCATTGCATATGCGATACTTATTAAAGAAAATATCATTTCATTAAAAAAAATTTTTTACATTTGAATTTGATAAGTAATGATGTTGCTTTTGACGCAAAGTATGTTCGAAATTCCATTTTGAATGAGCTACCTTTAATTTATGTTATTACACGATTCTAGAGATGACATAATTCTTTAGAAGTCTATAAAAATTCTTTATTATCACTATAATTAATAGTATTTGCGATAAACAAATGCATTAAAGAATTAACTATAACCTATTTCGGAAATAAAGTTTACATATAAAATTTTGGTATTTCTAGGTTATCCCGTCGACCAATTTCGCCAAATTATACAAATCGCCAAACTAATAGCCAAATTATACATGTTGACATAATTTTTATTTTAAATAACGAAAAAACAAATAATTAGTAGAATATTAATGAAAATATAAATAAAAAGTCGAAATAAATATCACTTAATGGCATTTTAAACACGTGAATCGCATTGAATGTGACATTCACGGTCATCCATTATTGGCATTTAATCTTATAGTTTGGCGATAATTTTTTGGTCGATGGTATAACCTAGAAGTACCAAAATTTTAAATTGTTGTATTATAAAGATAAATATTTCATGTAACACTTTAAAAAATCACAAAAGTTGAAAAATGTAGTAATCAGAACAAATAATTATAAACAATTCTAAAGCAAAATGCATCTCTTCAATATCTAACTAATTAATCATAGTTAACTTGTATTTGAATTTGAATGCAATTTGTGACAAACAGTTAATAGTGAAATGCCCTAAGCAACAGTTTAGGAACGAATATGAAGTCACTTTTCTGCTTATCACACAATTTGATTAATGTATTTAGAATGCATAACATACAATAAATAGCTGATGTCATACATTTCTATTGGAATAAATGGATCAATATTACGTAAAGACATACTGAATTAACCCTTTAACGCGCAGTGTTGCCGGGTCGGCAACACCTAAAGTTCCCCCTGTTTAGAGACACTAAAACTCCATGAATATTTCAAAAACTACTCTAATGGCTACTTTAAATTTTTCTTATGAGTTCTAGGTGGCAGCACCACACAGATCAAACTCTACTGTTTTTAAATAATAGGTAAAATGTTTTACTGTAATATGCGCTTCACAGCAATGCTCTTCTCACTGCGCTCATCAATGCTTTACTTATGGGAGGTTACCACTTCGGCAACAGCTGTATAATTAAAATGGTTAGTGCAATCTTTACAAAACAATACCTGTGGACTCCTCTAGGCCTAAATAGATTGCCTAATTTTTTCCCCTTTAAATTCCAACTTTAAAGAGTAGTGCGCCGGAAAGGGTTAAATAAGTTTATAGGGTGACACTGCCAGTAGTTAATTAAATAAAATCAGTGCGAAGGGCGTTTTTTTCATCTCCTTCCGCTTAAATTTTAGAAGAATATAATATGATTGCTATAATCAATGAACGTTTTATAATTGACAAAAAAATAAATCTACTGAAATTAAATAACAAAAAAAGCATAAATAATTATTTCTAGTGTCATTTTCCCAGTGGTTAATCAGGCGAAAGTAATCAATAAAAAGCATTCCTCGAAATATCATCCATAAGCTGTGATTTACAATAATTCTTATATAAGTATTAGTTGAAATAAACAGGATAAAAGCGGATTATTTTAGCTTTTCGTAATTGTTTCTAACTTACATCTTCTAATAAAGTGTCATCATAATTATAATCAAATCATAAAGTGATTTCTTACAGCAAACAACTGATAAAACTGTAAAAATGAGTAAACACATTGAAACAACCTCTGGTGGGGTCAGCCTATTTCTGTTGTTGTATTTCTATGAAATTGTAAAGTAATTTTATATGCGTTAGTAATTATATTAATACGTAAATGTATAATTATCGTTTGGTTCGTCCGTCTATGTTTCCGTCTGTCCGCATATTGCAGTACAAAAACTACACAACCGAATTATTTGAAAAGTAATATTTTTAATTGTTGTAGAATTGCTGAAGTGAAAAAATCGTAGCCAATCAAAAGAATGGTGTTAAAAGTCGCCAAATGATTTTAATGCAATTTATTTTAAAACATGTAGAGAATAAAATTGTCCAATATAGACAAAAATATTTAAAAATTATGAACAAAAATATTAAATTTGTTTATGGGTGTCGAAAATCCAACGTAGAATGCGAAAAATTTCTTACAATCGAACAAAAACATTAACAAAGAATCGTAAAATAATTGTGCTTGTTCCGAATTACTTTATTTGAAATATCGCAAAGGTTATTACATGCAGGTGAAAGAAAATTGAATAATAATAATAAAAATACCCCACGCTAAAAATCTTATAAAAAACGCATTTTTTTTTAAATAGCAAAATTTACTACAGTGAATTAACAACTTTAAACCAGAACCCTTTGATGGATTCTAAAAATGGGTGTCAAGTGCCATAAATTGTTAATAAA
The DNA here is from genome assembly GCA_964019185.1 of Maratus speculifer. NCBI lineage: Eukaryota > Metazoa > Arthropoda > Arachnida > Araneae > Salticidae > Maratus > Maratus speculifer. Next base: position 18,994,495 of record OZ025297.1, on the reverse strand, counting down.
AAGTCATTTAAAAATTACTTGAAAATAGCTATAAAAGTTTTTTTATAAGGTACCCAATATGGACACCCTAAGGAAATTTAATTTTTTTCACCCTCGCGTACACGTCATAGGACTCCAAAAACATATAACCACTATCACTGGATTGTTGACTATCATTATAAAAATAAACGATCTTTTAGTTCTTCTAGTTTAAGTTAAATGATTAAAACAAAAGTTTTTACAAGTGTCCATATAAAGAACCGGCTGTCTCTATTATGGACATGCATGAAGCATTAGGGACATGTGACTCCTTATTAACCAACTACACAGGGTATATGGAAAAGCCACTATTCCAAAAGATTTTAAAGGAGAGGGGATAAAAAAAATATATGTTAAAGTATTGAGGGAGGCAAAAATTAAGAGGGTAACAGTACCTATCTTCAGAACTTGCACTTTAGAAAGGGGGAGTTCATTTTTGATTGTGGGTCTTGGAAAGCCCATGCAAAGCACTTCAGTTACTACAAAATATTATGAAATAATCTAGCTGGTATTGCATCTGTCTGCAGAATTTACAACTATTATTACCGAGTCCCCACAGGATGGGCAAATAAAAACTTCTTCATCATGGGTGGTAAATCGCGCACTATCCTCATGGAATTATCTGCCGCAGATGATTCACGGCCACATGTATGCAACAGCATCAATACTGCATAAAAATTAGTACCAGCTATTCTTTGTTGTGGAAGTCATACCGTTGGTATTTGCGATCGCCAACAGATACTCTACTGAGGGGAGGCATCTTTTGAATTTTCTGCAAGGGCTTTTTAGAGGATTTTTTCTTCGAAGATTGTTCAGCTAGCATCTTCTTGAACAAGGATTTTACTACTTTCATACCTTTTGAATTTATTGCCTGGTGACGATCTATCGTTTTCCTTCATACAGTTAGAGTCGATAGGGACATAAGGTGTCCATATTGGGAATCAGACGTAGTTTTACTAAATCTTGTAAAAAATAAACAAATAAAATGTTTTTAAGCAATATATGCAATAGCAATCGAAAATATGTTTTATAAGCTTTCTAAAACACTCCACTTTTCAATGTTTAGAGTAATTTTACCATATCTCCTAAGAATTTAAACTTATCTGCAGTTACGATCAGCACACCACGGAACAACAAATTTCCTTCTAACTGGCGAACAGCGCGCTTTTTTTGCACTTTCCAGGTTTAATTATCTTAAAATTGCTTTTCTTCATGGATATGTAGCGCCATTTCTTTATCTTTTTAGGGTTGTCCATATTGAGAGCACTATCCATATTGGGTGCAAGTACCTTAAAAAAATAAATAAAAAGTTTCAATAAAAAAATTAAAAGTTTCTATAAAACCAAATAAAAGTTTCTAAATAAGGGAAATTTTTGAAACTTAATTTTGTTAATACTGTTTTGTTAATTACTTAATTTTGTTGCTTGATTTTGTTAATACATGAAACAATCCTACAATTAAAAAGATATGTAATAAACTGCAGATGAAAGCGAATTCCCTCATCAGATTACAAGAAATCATAAATCCAAATACTAATATTTAGAAGAGTTAATATTTGCCTTAATTTTATCATAGAATGGTGGAAAATCTCTGAATAAGTAAGGCCCATATTTCTAATCCCAAATAGTGGTATTTTTTCTGATTAAAAAAATGTATAAAATGTATGTTTTGGTTGCAAAAATATATTCTGCCGTTATATTTTTCTTTCTGAAAGATAAGTGAAAAAGAAATAAATTCGAACAAAAATGGTATTACATTCTTTTAAAATATTAAAAACCCTAACATATAAGACATTGGGCAAGCGAAGAATAAATTTGGTTTAAAATAGAAAATCAATCAGAAGAAAAACAAAATTTCAAAATAAGACTTCCAAGCTTAAAAATGCTCGAATGTTTGTGATCTAACAGAGAAAGACTTGCGACATTTATTTGAAGAATACAAATTAGTTATTAAGGATGCAGCAGTAGTGCAGAAAGTTTCCGAAACGAAGAAAATTAAATAAAATCTAGTACAAGCGATTTGTTTAAGATGAAGAACGTGTTTTCTTTCTTTGTAAATATCTTGTACACGAAAGTTTCTAAATTTTCTATAAAAGCACCTGACAGTGACTTTAGAATGTATGCTGTAACTTTTTCCACGGGAAAATAATAGGAAAATTTATAGAATATGCTGCTTAAATTTGTAAAAATAAACTATTTGACAAAAAATCTTTTTCTTTATATGTTAACCTCCAAGCAGGTTTCTTCTCTCATATACATTATTTCAAATGTGTGGAGATTTCAAGTTTTCTAATAGTAATTTAATTCTAAAAATTAGAATATTTGAGTGATTTAACCGAACAAAATTTTCTTTAAAATAATAAAATAATAAAAAAGCCGCAGAGTTCAGGAGACTCATTTGACATGGAAGAACAAAGGGGGAATTCCGTATTAATCCTATGGGAAAAATGCTTATACTCCTTTTTCCTTCAAATTAGGAAATTTTAACAATATTGTTTTTCAGCACATATTTAAGAATGTTCTTTATCTCTGTGTAAGCTAGTATAGTTTAAAGGTAATTATGAATGTTTAAAAATTTTTGCTAAATTTTCAAAAACTTCGAAAAGTAAAATATATATGTATATATATTATTTGCTCGTTTGTAACTTATTACTGGAAATATATGTATATTTGAAGCTTACAGGATGGATGAAAAGCCTTCCTGCGTACGTCCTGTAAATAAAGATTTTTTAAATTTTAAACTAGAATGAATAAGAATAATAAATTATTTTTTTATAGGATAACTTGGGATTCCACTTTTTTATTCCCCACCTTAACATATCTGAGTATAGCTTTTGGGTAGAAATAGACCGGAACATCTTAGCAAGGATTATATGAAAACGGTAACATATGCTAAAATTTACTTTTGGCTGAGTTGGCTTTAACTGATTAATTAAACTATTTAACTACTTAGTAGTTTAAGTAGTTTTTGAATACCTCAACTATTTTATTAAACTTTCACAGACTATAGTAACTTGAATGAAAACTTGAAAAAAAAATCTCTAAAGTTGTAACGGTTCGGTGCTCGTACTGGGGGTTGAATGCAGACATAACTCAGAACATACGATAAAAACAGTTTAATTAAAACGATTAGGGCTCAAGGGACGTGGAGTAGTTCTATAATTTTAACAACTGATAACAATCCTAAAATATTAAACTCATACTCACAGCTCCGGCACTAACTCAATCGGGGCACTTCAGATTACTTCTCCTTTAACGCTAAGCTGCTAAATAAAACCTTATTAGACAGCCCGTGGCTGTATAGATATTCTTTATTAACTTTGAGAAAATCAACGTAATTACTATTAACTTCTTACCACCGGCCAACTTCTCGAATCGAATTCCAAAACTCCTTGTCAATTCGCTGGAGGCTCACTAATCCTTGATATCGCTCGCTCTAGATTCACTACTAGCTGGCCAATGCCGCCAGACACACACAGCTAAACGCCACTAGCTGGCTAATGCCGTTAGACACACTCCTAGCTGGCTAATGCCGCCAGAGACACACACACACTCAAACTCCAAGCTCTTATATGCTGCAAACTGAGATACTACAAATTTACATATTTCTTCTAACCGCGACATAACTGTAGAATCCGAGAAAGACACACACGCTCTAGAAAGTTAAAATAAAAGAGAGGATAGATGTCACTTTCACGCTTACACATGTTAAATCATTGACGATACGATCTCAAAAATGCTAGAGTGCCTTTATTACAAAGGTCACTCCCTCACAAAGTTACTGAAATTCTTGTATGAAACTGGAGTTACTAGAATATTTTATGTAATGACAGCATCAAGAATTATTGTAACAGATAGACGTATGCACTGTACTTCAAAAAAAAAAAAAAAAATCTGCAAGATTATCAAAATTGTTTTGGGAAAATGAGAAGCCTAGAACTTTTTATGTGACTGTAATCCGGGTTACAAATAAAATTTTAGTAAGATTACTGTACTTTACCCACTTCGCGACGGGAGCCGAGCTTTTAACGAAATTTTTAATGATTCGTTTTGAGCCAAATATTTCTGGTGGGGATAAACACAGATTATTAGGACATTTGCGGTAAGTATATGTGTCACTCGTCCCCAATGGTTGAACAGGTTGTTTTGTAAAGTTACAGATGGCTGTAATTTTACTCGTTTTGAATATCTACACCGCATAAAAAAAATCCCTTAAATTTACTGCGCAGCAATCTTGCCAGCAGTGTCTGCCGTAGAAATTGCAGTAAAATTACATGAAATAAAAATTTAACATCTAATTTTACTGCAATTTTTATGGAAAAAGCTGCTGGCAACATTGCTGCAGCAATTTTTGCCGCAAATTTGACGAATCTTGTTTTTTTTTTTTTTTACAGTGTACTTCTTTTTTACAGTCTATAGATAAAATTTTAGAAAGCATACATACTTTGGTAACATCGCATATATAGATTTACGGATTTTGTTTATGGTGAAAATCATGGATCTTTTAACATTTACTATGTTACGCAGAATGTTATAATAGAAATTTAAACAGTGAATTATACATAATGGAATCTAAAAATGTGTCATTAAAAAAGAAGTAGGTTCAAAGCACAAATAAAATGAAAAAAAAAAATTAAAATACATATATTAAATACATTAATATTGTGCGTAAAATAAAATCAGTAGTATAATCAATCCTAAAAGTAAACTTAACACCCACAGAAAAGAGGAAAATTTTAAGCTTGCACACAGGAATATGAATCATATTTGTTTAACAAGTTATTTTATAAAAACATTTTTATGAAGAGAATTTTTCCCCTTTTGTTACAGTATTCTATCAGTTCAATCTTATGAACCAGTTTCATTAACACTGTAATACAAAAAAAAAAAAAATAAATAAATAAATAAAAAAAAATAAAAATAAAAATAAAAATAAAAATAAAAATAAAAACAACAAATAAATAAAAAAAAAATATTTTTTTTCAAGAAGATAAAGTTTTAACAAAATAAGACATTAACTAAATTAAATGCTGGCTATCCAGAGCTTTCTCATAAAATGCAATTTACCTTTTAAAAAATCTATCATTTTTTAAAAGGTGCATATAAATATGATTTGTTTTTGAAGAAAAAAAATTTTAGTGAATAATTAATGATGAAATTTTAAGAAAATACATTTCATTTTAAAATTTTCATCTTTCAAATGAGTACTATATGATGTAAATGATAAGTAATTTGCTTAAGGATTTACAAAGACATATTTTGATTAAATTTTACGCTACATAACATTTTCAGAGAGCAAGCTTACTGATTTAATTACTACGTGCCAGATTGCGTCTTTTCACACAAATTAGTTTGAAAATATATGACTACATCTTTTGAGCATAGGAAACGTTATTTAACTAATTTGATTTTCGTTATATTCTTTATCTGGAATATTTTGTACTTAAATAATGAAATTTAAATTAAAAGGATTTAATTATGAATATGTTTACTTTTTGAGAGATAATTTCATTCAAATATTGAAATGTTGGAAGAGTGTAATCTAATTTATTGTCAGTCTTTGGCTTTTTCGAAATGTCATCAATGTAGTGATCATCAATATGAGATCTGTTCTTTTTCAATTTACAAGATACTTTTAAGATATCTGCTAAATACTATTTGTTTGTGCAGCATAAGGGTTTTCTATTCGCGATTAAAAAATCAAAACAAACAAACAAATCATAATTCAAATTTATCGTTTGACAAAAAGTCTTAACTAATAAATATCTATTACGTGTGTAATATTTGGTAGGTTTCATTAATGATGATACCAGCTACAAGAACGCTGATGTCATATCAAGTTGCTTTATGTTATGTATATTTTTACTACTATTGTTCATTTATTTCAACTTTAAGTAATGCCAGTTTAATTTATTATATAGTTATTTATTTTATAGTAATAATAATTTGTAGCGATTAATGGTAAGCAATAATATTGCAAACAGATCATTAGAGCAATTACTCAATCACGATACAAAAATTTGTTGAACAAACAGAAAATAAAAACGAATTCTTTGGGCACTCTGGAAAAAAAAATCATTAGATAAAAATTCTTTTAAATTCTATATTGGTGGCACATTGTTAGTTTTAAATTTGTAAATAATTCTTGAAAAAATTGTTTTTATTAATTGAATTTTTTTTCTTATATCCAACATATGTACAGAAATTAATAGGCATAAGCATACAGCAAATCAAAATGGTCAAATGCAAAGCAAATACAAAAGCCGCAAGTCAATGCAAGAACAGCAAGTATTATTCTGTCATTTGATAGTAGCTTATAAATAAGAGTTCTTCGAAATTTGCACAGTGCATATATATGGGTAAATATTTCAGCAATTTTATAATGAATTTTCAATACCATTGGATAGTTCAACCAAATCTTTGTAGAAATGCGCGATCACTCTTTTAAAATCCCTGTCGGCTTGGTCTATAGGTGGAGGTAGATTTCGAAGAGTGCCCATTTCAACAACAACAAAAGAAAAAGTATAATTAGAGATAAACTTAGTTTAATAACTTCATTTGGCCACTTATGAAAAATTTTTAATTTCATTTTTCTGCAAGAACTGGTTTTATCAGAATCATCTTAAGCGAAATTCAGCGCAAATGTCCTTTTTGACAACATATTTTGAAATATATTTTGAATTTATTAAACACACATTATATAGTTCCTAAATAAAAACAAACTACCAATTGAATGCGTTTGAGGGAAAAATTGAATTTAAAAATGAGTCATAAAGTAATCGATTTTTATTTGAATACATCCTTAATACTTTAATCATGATCGCTTTGGAAAATTTTGTGCGAAATTCCACTTTGGCTGCATTTTTTAAAAAATATTCTATCTTTATCAAAAAACTGGTCAATCCGTCACATTATATACTTCCTAAATAAGAGGATCTGTAAATTGGATGCGTTTCAGAGCGAAAATGGATTTAAAAACGAGTCCGAAAAAACGCAGATTGTTATTTGAATACTTCCTCAAATATTCATTCAATCACGATGACTTCGGAAAATTCTGTTCAAAATAACTTTTTTGCTAGCCTTTTTTGAAATATATTCTGTCATTATTAAAAAACTGACCAATGAGTTATGGATTTTTTTTTTTTCGTCGGTAAAAGTTGGTCCTATCAAAAACTTGTAAATGCAAAAGTTTTAGATAATTTTGAGAACATTTATAAAAAATTTAGTTTGATTTAATATCTTGAGAATTGACGAAGTTATGAATTTTTTTCTCCCAAAAACCCTGTCCCCTTCCCCTTGAGCCTATTTCTAAATTTATCAAAAATCTGTCACGTATAAACTTTTGGCCTATTTTTAAGAAGTAATATAAATTTTAAACCGATTCGATATCTATTTTAATTAAGAAGTTATGATGTTTTTTCGATTTTCACAAAAACCCTCCCTATTTCCACCCCTTTGGTCCGATTTTGCCCATTAACGAACTCGATCGAGATTTTATGCCCCTTGATTTTATGTAAAAGTTTGAAGAAGATCTGAGCATAATTATGGAAGTTATCGTGTTCAGAAGAAAGTGATATACACCGATATATATATATATATATATATATATATATATATATATATATATATATATATATATATATATGTATGTATGTATATATATATATAAACCTTTTTACTGATGAAAGTTTTGGGGTCCAGGAGTCATGATCGGTGTAGATCTGCAAAAATTTTTCAGAAATTCCAACATGGGAGAGAATGCAATAGGTAGTATTTCATACGAAATCTACCTAATATCAATGTGTAAAAGAACACTAGTAAGTCTTGATTACGACTTGTTATTATTATTATATATTTATTTATAATATAGATTCTTATTTTTATTGTAGAATATATATTATTAGAATTACGATACTCTCTTTTAATGCTTACTTTAATCATATCACTTATTGTATCTCTATATCGCTAATGACAAAGATGTTGGGTAGGAATATTTGGAAAAATTTTCTAATTACTTAACTGATTATTTATATGAGCATAATTCATTAAAAATTTCCACTTTTGGGTTATTTGATTTTGTGACCTAAACTGTGACTTCGGCTTTGATTTTCTGATTAAAGCCCCACACTACTCATTGAATAAGACCCGGATAACAATGTTAAGTCTATGGGAGCGTTCTTTTCAAATATCGCACTCAAATTTCAATATTTTTACATGATTTTTTTTGCATTGGATATCTGATGACGATCTATAACTGGGCTAATTTTTACTTTTCCAATTTTGGTTTCAGATTTTTTTTTTCTAATTTTTGAAACCGGTTGGAACCGGTTCTGAAATTGAAATTATCATAATATAAAAAACATATAACCCAAAGAGAAAAAGTAAAAACTAGCTCGGTTCTAAATCATCCTCAGGTATCCTAAGCAAAAAAAAAAAAAAAAAAAAAAAAAAAAAAAAAAAAAAAAACTGTAATAATATTAAAATTTGAGCGAGATATTTAAAAAGAAAGCCCCCCATAAACTTAACATTATCATCCGGGTCTTTTTCTATGACTAGTGTTGGTTCTTAAACGAATCATTTTACTAAGCTGAATGAACATGAATGAAAAAGAACACGGATCTTTTATAATTTACGATCGTACTTAAAAATTTATCACAGAAGTTTAAACAGCAAATTCTGCATAGTAAAATTAAAAAAATTGTCACATTTTTAAGAGGACATATACATTTAAAGGACATTTAGAATTGATATAGCATAGTTAATAGCATAATTAAAATGAACAATCAATGAAAGCATATATACATATATATAAATACATTAGAAATATACTTAAAATCAGTAATAATAATAAAAAAAGAAAACCTAAGTGCAAATTTAAAATGGTTAATGATAGTGGCAATCTGTGAAACGGACTAATATGCCAGATGAAGCTCATTAAAAATTAATAAAATATATGTAGAATTACTATATCACAAGGTGAAAGGTCATATTCATCTTTATAAAATAAATAAACAACATGAATACTTAATTCAAATACATTTATTAAGTAACAGCTACAAATATATAGAATCATTAAAAAAATAAAAACCATTTAAGATGCTAAAACATTGATATCAGAATATGTTAAAAATCCGAGCCGTCATCAGAGGTAATAAAGTATTAAAGCGAATGGTAGGATAACGATGTAGGATGTAATTAATAGTAATGATTACTTATAATTTATTTGTAATTACTGATTTTCAAATATTTAAATTACTTATAGTTACATGTGATGTTATAGGATAATGATGCGTTATTATAGAATATACCGCGTATATGGTTTAACATACTTGGAAAATCTGCTGAATTTGGCTTCGTGAAAACCCTTCTTTCTTCTCTCCTTCACATTTTTTCAGGTTTTTACATCAACCACCATATTTCCTTTTCCCCCACCTTAATATATATTGCTTTTTTTCATTTTACCCTCTAATATATCTTTGAAATTACAACAGATTCCCCTGACGACAGCTAATGGTTAGCTGATTAAGTTTGTGTTTTTAACATCTTGAAAAGTTTTGAATGTTTTAAAGTTATTATAATTTTGAAACTATTGAATAATGAATTTATTGTGAATTACGTATTCTTATAATTTATTTATTAGAAATTAGTTCTGTAAACTCAGAACACGCACTTAAAAAGGAAATTTTTAAATGTAATCTCTTTCATTCTTGCGCACACCAGTAGATGTCATATGTGCTTTAAATGGTATTTTTTAAATACGATGTTATAAAGAGAATAGTTTTTTGTCTCTTTTGTTACCGTCTTCTATCAATTAAATTTTATAAACCAGTTTCGTTACCATTCATTACAATTACATTCATTACAATTTCATTACTATTCATTTTAAATGAAAAAAAATCAATCTATAAATGAAAATAGAAGATGATTTAGACGAGAAAGAAAAAAATTAACAAAATAAGACATTAACTAAATTAAATGCAGGCTATCAAGAGATTTTTCTCATAAAATGTACTTTATCATTAAAATGTCTGTAAATTATATGTTAATATGATTTGTTTTTGAAGAAAAATTTATTCAGTAAATAATTATTGATAAATTTAAAAAAAAAGGGTTTATTTTGAAATAATCATTTGCCGAATGAGTATTAAGATGTAAATGACAAATAACTTGATTAAAGATTTACAAATACATATTTTGATTAAATTTTACGGTACATAATACTTTTAGAGAACACGCTTACTGACTTAATTACAACGTGCCAGAATACGCCTTTTTATACGGATTAGTTTTAAAATATAAGACTAGATATTGTGAACATAGGATATGTTATCTAATGAACTTGATTTCAGCGACGTACTTTCTCTAGAAAACTTTGCACTTAAATGATGGAATTTAAATGAAAAGGATTTGATTTTGAATATATTTCTTTTTTGAGAGATAGTTTCCTTCAAATAATAAAATGTTGGAAGAGTATAATTTAATTTATTGAGATACTTACTTATATAGGTTCATTTAATAAATTCATTTAAACTACTTTTATATTTTGGTTAATAAAATGTGCTCTAAAATTGTTGTCTTCGTATAGCAGCCATTAGACTTTTTGTATTTAAACTTTTCGATGTTGATATCATTTTTAAAGTTATTTAAATATACAATTTCATAAAAAGAATGCTTGCTCTGTTGAATATTTCAATTGCATGTACAGAAAAAGTAGCAGATATCCTCTTTAGACCTGATATATACTATAGGATACATTTTTCATGTATGTAAATAATATTTAAAAAAATTGCTGTGAATGGAGCCTAACAGATCGCAGAACTGAAGAAAATAAGATTGTGATCCGCATGATCCACAATAATGTTTCAGATAGTGCATGGCGTTCATAGTCTGTACTACGACAATCACAAGTCTCATAGACATCCATCAAAATGTTCCCCGAAGATTAATATTGCCACAACATGCTTGTGTATGACCTGTTGTATGAAGGGAGTAACAGTCTGCGTACAAGATGGCGTAGTCATGAATGCAACAACCGGAATCTTTAAAATATTTCGAAAGTCAATGTCGCGTATATGTTATGCTTGGATCCATCCAATGGGTGCAATTTCAAAGACTTTCTGTGGTGCTTTAGAATGATATATTTTATTTTTTTTCAATGTAATAAAATGTTTCACACTGCTTTGTACATTGTGGACTTACTGTGATTTTGTGTCTTTTTATGACCTGAGGGTGGTTCTTCCGTTAAAGCTTTAGTATTTAGTTATGATTCCTAAAAATATTCTGTACCTCTCCTCTAAGTTTACAGATGAATTTTTTGAACATCCTGTATGCCATTACGAGATATTTATATGAGTGAAATAGCTTGTTTGCCGTCTAGATATTTCAATTCTTTGTAAATTATAGACAAAAATGTATTTGTTCGTCTATATTTACACACAGTTGGAAAAATTACAACCAAAAATCATTTATTAGAATATTGAGTTTGGTACAAAAATTTAAAATGTATTGTTCGTTATATTTTTTGCTCTTTTATTTATACTCTTTTGCATATGTGTATTTCATATAAAACTAATAATTGATACAAGTGTAATTTTTAAAAGATTTTTTTTTCATGAAATTATATTTTTTTCTTGTAACATATTTCTGACTATATGTAATGATTATAAAGAGAACATGTATAGAACATGCGTAATGTTATTTATCATAGCACAATTCTTTCATAAACATTTACAAAATATTTACTAAATGTATTACTTTTCTGATAAGAATATATCTTTATTTTCTCAAATGTGTGCTATAAATTCTTATATTGAGTTTTATTAAGACGCTGAACGACAAATCTTTCCACGATAAATAACATAACTGAAAAGAAAGTGGATCATAGATTTTTTAAATATTTAATTTGAGCGAAGTAACAGAAACTGTAAGTAATGACAAACTACAGTAGATACGTATTTTACCTACGAAATTGATTTCAGTATTTTGTGATTAGGCATTCTTGCTGTTATTTATACACTGCTACGTAAAAAATCTTACATCAATTTAGGATGTCAAATCATTATTAATTAAATAACATAGTTTAGAACGGAACTAATTTTCAAAAAGTATCTTTTTTATTTCTACTAATTTAATGGTTCATATATTATTAAGAAAAGTGACAGAAATCCATATGAAATATTTTTACTCCACGTATTTAGCGCATTTCAGAGAAATATTGGCTTGATAATAATAATAAAATATATATTTCTAAAATGTAATAATTTAATCTAGTATTTAGTACTTGCTAATATCTTTATAATAACTGTTAACTAAGTGGCACAGTTGTAATTTCAAATAATAATATCTAAATAAAAACTTGATATTGCCAGTTTCCTCCAAATAAAGTCGTGACATCAATAGTTGATAGCATTAAGTATTAAATATAAAAATCTTTAAAATGCAGGAGCATTTTTTGAAGTGTTTTTCTGAAATATAATTTTAACTCCTGTTTGTCAAGCTATCAAGATAACACATAGAAAGAGATTTAGTTTTAACTCTTTCAGGGACAAGATACTTCTAATCACAAATTGCTAAAAAGAATGACTGACAACAAACTGTTAAAAATCTTGTCCTAGTATGGATCAAATTTTGGTGCTCAATGACTGTTATGTAAGATGATGAAATCTCTAACCAATATTTGGAGCTCCCGTGGAAGCATACTTCCAGTAGTTGAAACGAGGTTGAAATAAGAAGCTCCAAATATTGGTACGAGATTTCACCATCTTATGGTGACAGATACTAAGCACCAAAATTTGTTTCAAACTAGAGCAAAAGTTTTAACAGTGTCGAACATACATACTTCTGCATTTTAAAATATACAAAAGCTGCAATAACGTAAATAATAAAAGGGCATTAATAATAGATAATAAACAGTAAATGATAGACATGTAAATAATTGACAGGCATTTTTTGCGTTCGAAATTAAAAGTACTTATCTGTCTTCCACACCAGGAACAAATTTTAAATTTATTATTTTAGAAATTATTCTTAAACGTTTTTTATGCACTTTAAAAAAAGCTTCTATAAAAACTTTTTCAAAGTCAATTTTTAGAGATATGTTTATACAAAATAATAATAAATAAACTCCTTTTAACACAAAGTGGCGCAGCATGTCCCTTAAGGGATTTTGCGCCATAAAACTCTATACAACCTTTTAACACAAAATCAATATTTTAACAATCTTTTGTACACCTAATCACGAATCAGACACGGTATATATATTTTTAAGTTGAAGTAATTGAAATCCTAAACACGAAATATTATAAAAAGAAATTTAAACCAGCAATCCAAAATCATTTTCTTAAAAATTCTAGGAACAACCATTAAGAAGAGAGTTAGAGAAGTGGCAGATAAATGATACCAACATGAAACATTATTTCTCTACGTTACATATGTCTCACTACTAGGAAAAAGTTTTCACCATTTGAAACCACTCCGGATTCTGTTTGATTAATGATGGTACTTTCTAATAGCTTATACAGATTTATGGTAGAAATTTCATTTTGACTTAAATGTGAGTCTGAGTATACATTAAATATTTGTTGAAAAAGTACTGAATTTTTCAACGTTTACGGAAATTTAATGCGATTGTACTATTAAACGGCATACTATATTCCTTTAACCCTTTCGGGTTTGGTGTACTACTAATAGTACATGTCTTTTCAACAAATATTATTTTGCCTTGACAATTATTTTGTTACTTTCTACATATAGAAATGATTGTATATGCCTATGCCTTCCTTATTACGACTTAATTTATGTTTTAACATTTAGTACTACTAATAATAAAAGTTTACTTATTTCTCTTTGTACTGTTTACGGTTTCCTTATTCTATACATATGTTTCACGCTTTAAATTTAGAACATAAGCTACTTTTCTGAACGAACCATGCGTGATGAAACGCAAAAAACATTAGAAAGTTGTAATATGTATTAAACCATGTTGTAATACGATAATTTCCAAACGTCTCTAAAAATTCTTCCTTAGACTTTTATCGTATAACTATGCATTGACCACCACATAAAATAAATACACGCGTTTGCATTCCAGACTACGAGATAATCTTTAAACATCATTAGGTCTATTTGGATAGCAACGATTAACATTATTAACCCCTTAACGCGCAGTGTTGCCGGGTCGGCAACACCTAAAGTTCCCCCTGTTTAGAGACACAAAAACTCCGTGAATATTTCAAAAACTACTCTAATGGCTACTTTAAATCTTTCTTATGAGTTCTAGATGGCAACACCACAGAGATCAAACTCTACTGTTTTTAAATAATAGGTAAAATGTTTTACTGTAATACGTGCTTCACAGCAATGCTCTTCTCACTGCGCTTATCAATGCTTTAGTTATGGGAGGTTACCACTTCAGCAACAGCAGTATAATTAAAATGGTTAGTGCAATCTTTACAAAACAATACCTGTGTACCCCTCTAGGCCTAAATAGGTTGCCTAATTTTTTTCTTCTTTAAATTCCAACTTTAAAGAGTAGTGCGCCGGAAAGGGTTAAAGTAATAATAATTTTGCTCTCAAAATGAAAAAAAAAATCAGACCCAAAAGGGTTAAACAAAAATGATGATTTGTGTTACATGTTTATAAATATAAATAGAAACATTAAAAGAAATTTCTTAATTCATCGTCCCTTATGAAAGAAATTTAAAAAAATGATAATTATAAATTAAATAAATAAAATAATATATGTTGACAAAAAAATGATTATTTTAAATATCCGAAAAAAAAGCTTCTAAAATGTTTCATAAAAAAAATTCCTCAATTTTGAAGGATATGTCTTATACAAAATTAAAAATTAATAAATAAATAAATTTCTTTTAACACAAAATCAATATTTTAACAATCTTTTGTACGCCTAATAACCAATTATACAGATTTTTTTTTAAATGGAATTAATTGAAATCCTTAACACGTATTCTTTTAATAGGAAGCTTTAACCAAAATTTCCCCAAAAATGCTAAGAATAGTCATTAAAAAGAGATTTACAAATGTAACAGATATATAATAGCAACATGAAAGATATATGTATGTCTCACTACTAGGAAAAAGTTTCCTCCATTTGAAACCACCCATAATTCTGTTTGATAAATGATGGCATTTCTCATGGCATGTACAGATTTATGGTAGAAATTTCATTTTGACTTAGATATGGGTCTAAGTATACATTAAATACTTGTTAGAAAAGTACTGAATTTTTCAACGTTCACGGAAATTTAATGCGGTTGTATTCTTAACCGGAATACGATAGTCTTTTAGGAAAAAAATTTGATTGGTATTTCATGTTTGTATCTATAAAAAGAAATATTAAAAGATATTGCTAAGTCATCGTGCCTCAAAAAAGGAATATAAATAAATAAATAAATAAAATAATATATGTTAAAAAATAATGAGCATTCAACATGACCATTTTTTTCTTTGCTTTTTCGATCAGTATTGCTTGTTTGGTATCGTTCCTTAATTTCTATTACATGGATTTTAGAAGATTTTGGAAGTATTGATAAGGAACAAAAGAAAATGGTGAGGTTATGTTTCTAGTTATTTTTACACGTCTGAATGTAAAATAAACGTAAGAAAAATGTACACTATGAATAGTATAAGTTTTATGTCTGACATTAGCAAATAAAAATAACATTAGAATCATGATTTTATGAAAGTACTTAAAGGAAAATTAAAAGTTCGACAAATAAAAGATCTCGGTTGATGTAAACTTTTTTAATTGCTACGTTAAGAAAATGCGAAAACAATAAATAATTTTTACTTGTGTTTAAGTGCATTAAAAGATAAAGGAATGCATTGAATGAAATCTTTTTTCTTATTTTGTTTAATGCATTTATATTTGACTTTCCAAATTACAAATCATAAATTTAGTACTTCAATACATATTCACTTTGCTAATTTTGATGGTAATGATGAATTCATAATACCAGAGAATTGCTAATAATTTTCTAAATTTAAACTTTTATTATCTTTATCAGATTGTTTATTAAGGGAGACCCGTAAGAAAAAAACCCTAAAATTTTTATTATTGATTTTAAAGTAATGAATTTTAGTGTACTATTTAAGAATCTTTTTGTAAGGAATAATTAGCAAAAAAATTCACTTTTTATTAAAAAGTATATTTTTATGTCGATTTTTATGATTTGTTTTTCTTTTTTTTGTGGAAAATTACTACTCCTCATACAATTTTCAATATTTTGGTATTACTAAAATTTCTTAATTAGTGTTATAGTATATGGAAACGACCTAGAGAGAGATATTTTTAATTTTCTATTTTAATCAGCTAAAAGAAAAAGAAAGAAATTACGCATGGTAAATTTCATTAAATTCGTTATAATTTTCATGTTTACATATTTATGTAAAATTTTTAGAAATAGTTAAAAACAATTATCTCTCCTTATTTTTGTTGCAAAATTTTTTTAGATTCTAAAAACATAAACACTTTGTTTCTAAACCATTTTACCACTGAGCCTTAGTACTTTGAGCTTAGGCAAAATATGGAAAAAGTCATTTTCAGGAAAACACATTTTAAATAGCCGATAGTCCTTTAAACTCTACTGACTACAAATAAAAACTAGTTGGATGTGTAAATCCCGAATCTTTCTTCTATCTCATAAGTACATTTTAATATAAAAAAAAAAAAAAAATCGTGGTGACCCAAAATTACCCACTATCAAATTTCCTCGAACATTTGATCTAGCCTAATGAAATTTTGGTATCCGAAAAGCCTAAAACGCAAAATTTAATTAACATTCTTAGAAAATGAGCTTAGTAGTGCCTCATGTTGGGTAATTTATACTAAAACCTAATAAGCATCTATTGATGTCAAGACCTAACAGAATCTGAAATTTGCTGGAATTTTGTCCATTAGTTCTTGAGATATAGTTATAACAAAAAAATTGCAAAACGTAGCACAGCAACACCATATCTTGGACAATTTATGCCAAAACTTAAAAAAGCGTCTAATTATGTTATGGTGTAAAAGAATCTGAAGTTTCATGAAATTCTGTGCATTAGTTCTTGAGATATAGCTAGTTTAAAAAAACCATGTAAAATATAGCACAGCAGCACCATCAGTTGAAGGATTTATAACAAAACGTAATATCGTGTAATTATGTTATATGTCATTTTGTAACAAAACCTGAAGTTTGATGAAATTCTGTGCGTTGGTTCTCGAGATATAGCTATCGGAAAAATCGTGCAAAATGCAGCATAGCTGCACCACCTGTTGCAAGGTTAATACCAAAATGTAATCAGCGTCTAATTATGTTATATATGCTTGTGTAAAAGAAAATAAAATTTGATGAAGTTCTCTGCATTAGTTCTTGAGATATAGCTATCACAAAAATCGTGCAAAATGCAGCATAGCAGCGCCACCTATAGGGTAGTTCACACCAAAACCTTATCAGTGGCTATGTATATCAAGGTATCGCGGAATCTGAAGTTTGGTGGAATTCTGTGCATTAGTTCTTGAGATATAGCTATCATGAAAATCATGAAAAACGTGGCATAGCAGCGCTACCTGCTGGCCAATTTACACCAAAACTTAATCAGCGTCTATGTATATCAAGGGGTCACAGAATCTGAAGTTTGGTGAAATTCTGTGCATTAGTTCTTGAGCTATAGCAATCTTCAAAATCATGAAAAACGTAGTATAGCAGCGCCACCTGCAGGCCAATTTTCACCAAAAATCAATAGGCACTAATTCATATCAAGGTCTAACTTAATATAAAATTTTATTAAATTTCGAGCATTAGTTCTTGAGATAGAGCGCCCACAAATTTTTTGTCACATACAGACAGACAGACTCACAGACAGACACACAGACTCACAGACAGACATTTTCTAAAGATAGTCAAAACGTGTTCAGGACCTTGTAAAACGTATAAATCCGTCGAAAACCGGAAGTCGAAAATTTTCATGAATCCAATACTTTCTTCTTGTAAAGATAGAAAAAAGTAAAAAAGCTCATTTGCTACCTGTTCCAAGTGTCCCCGAGTTCTGAAACTTTGCATGGATATTCGCAAATATGTATTTTATCGTTTTCTGAGATAAAAAATGTTTTGAACTTTTGATGATTTTTGGCCGAAAATGGGGTACGGGTCTCCCTTAAGGAAAAATCCTGAGAAACGATATTTTCTTTGATATTTTTTAAATCGCTGGAAATATAGAGTTCCACTATGTGTTAGTCTGGATATACACCAGACTATAACCTATGTTTATGCATAACCTATGCTAGCATAACCTATGCGTAACCTATGTTTGTGTTTCGATTGCTTTTAGGCAATTTGTAATACACATACATTTATCGTCTGAATTTAAAAAAAAATCTATTAAAAGATTGAATAATATAAACTAAAACAGACTTGAATACTTTAAAAAAAAAATTATATACAAAAAATTAAAACATTAAAAACATTTAAAAATAGAAGAGTAAACGTTTCACTAAGGTACACGCAAGGCCTTAATTAGTACAAATACTTATTCATTGCATAACAATCATTGGAACAAATCAAGGAACAAATCTCCTGGAATGTTCGCTTACTAGTTTACGTTCGCCAATTTTAAATGATGCTCCTGCTGTCCCGAATGAATATTATCTTTTTCTAAAAAAAATAATGACTGTAACTGTCTGCAATCAATTATTATTTGTACTGATGAGGCATTGCGTGTAGCTTGGCGAAACATTTACGCTTGTATTTTTAAATGTATTTTAGTGTTTTTATTTTTTGCAAATAAATTTTATTCATTTTAGTTACCCATCGTACGTAGTATAGGGTAAGTCTTGCAATCGATTTGAAAATCGAAAATTTTTTTGACGGATTTATAAGTTTTTGACACTGGAGATTTCGAAAAACATATTTTTAGAAAAAAAATTGCTGTCCGTCAGTCTGTCTGTCTGTAAACGCTCTATCTCCCGAACGAATTGAGATAGAGACTTGAAATTTTGTATATACTTAGTATGTAAGAATGGGACGAAGCCTATTTAATATCAGTAACCTCGATTATCCGGAACTATTTTTTTCGGACTCTCGAAAAATTCGTTCTGATGAAAGGTGTATAAAAATTTTCGAATTTTTTTATTTTAAGGAGTGATCGTAAAAGGCAATAAAATAATACAAATTTTGCATAAAGAACGAAGTTGATCGAATTATTACTTGCCGAGATATCTGTAATCCTGTTTTCCACATTCTTCGATTTTTCATGACCCTGTATTTCATTCAAATTTCAATTCAAAGATATATTTTAATTGGAAATGAGACGCTTAATCCGACGCAATAAACTGTTAGTTAATAAGATTATTATTTTTGGAGTTATAAGCATGTTTCTTTTTCGCAGTTTAGTATTGCTTGAGTAGTTAGGCGTGTTGTATAATTTATCGAAAGAGATTCATCAGCAACTCCTTAATACAGCATTACTATGCACAATAAACCTATAAATACACATTTAAATTTTGTTTTGGAATTGCGAAGCATTGTATAAATAGTTTTCAAATGTTTTATTCTCATATATTATATATGCATATATATGATGAGTAAGTATTACGGTGGCCCCCAACGACTAGTTTAAAAAATGTATTGAAGTCTGTCTTAGCTTATATTACTTAATCTTTTAATTGCTCTTAGGCAAGTTTGTTTTAAAATCCCGGTGAACCTTGCTGGGACGAATCCAGTTGCAAGTTAACGATTGTTAACTTGGCCATAATGGTAGTCTTGCTAAAGCGCATTCGTTTTTTTAATTGTTTTAAACAATTATATTTCCTATCTTGTATTTTTCCGCGATCATGTAAATGTATCGAATTACTCGACCTACTACTGAAATTTTCTAACCTCGTTTCATGATTCGTGACTAAATTGTTGTAATTAATACACTAAACAATTTACTTGCCTATAACTGCGATTTAGTTTTGGATAATGGATTTAGGTTTAAATGAATAGGAAGTCACATCGTTAAAAAACACAGCTGACAACAGAAAATCGAATTAGTAAGTGATTGCCGAGTAAGCGTAATTTTTTTTCCAAGCACCTTCGTCGTTCCAAGCCCAAGCTCGCACTCTGGTTGGTTGTTGCTCTCGGCACTGCTTTCATGTAACTTGGCGATAATCATACTTGGCGTAGCGATAGATGCTTCCGTCGAGTTTGATTTCCTTCCGAACCGAGTACAAAGTAACTTTTCTCTAGCAGCATTGGATTGGATGGGAACGTGTTTTACTGAAAGCTGTACCCTTTAAAAGTTTTTACACACAAGAGCACAAGACCACGAAGATAAAAATGAAGGAAGAATAAGAATGAGTAGGTTAGGTTTTAGGTTTTTTCGCCATGTATGGTTATCGCCAAGTTACGTGAAAACAGTGCCGAGAGCAACAACCAATCATAGTGCGAGCTTGGGCTTGGAACGACGAAGGTGCTTGGAAAAAAATTTCGCGCCGAGTAAGCTAAGTTAGGAAAAGTTAAATTGGCCATAATGAAAGTCTTACTAAGATACATTGTGTTTTCTTTTTAATCGTCTCAACCAGTCACATTTTATCTCTTATATTTTGTTGCGTCACATAAATGTACACACTTATTCGACATACTTCTGAAATTTTTTTACCTTATTTCATGCTTCATGACTTAATTTTTATAATAAAAACAATAAACAATTTACTAGCCATTAACCGCACTGACAGTATTAGGTTTAAAAGAATAGGAAATCATTTCGTTAAAAAATTTACAGATGGCTGCAGAAAAACAAGTGAGAACATGAAAATATTTTATTAATAAATTAATCCAGATTAATGTAAATGTGACATTTAATTGGAAATTGTACAATCTTTGTTATGTATGAACAAGATTATTTTAGCGTAGAGAGTCTTAATAAAAAAAAATATTGAAAGTTTAAATTACAAAAACAGATTTTAAACGAAAGATTTTTAATTATAAGTTGTGTGAGGGAGTGACCTTTGTCATAAAGGAACTCTAGTATTTCTGAGATCGTGACGTCAATAATTTAACTTGTGTAAGCGTAAAAGCGACATCTATCCTCTCTTTTACTTTAACTTTCTAGAGTATGTGTGTCTCTTTCGGATTCTGCAGTTAGCTCGCGGTTATTAGTAATATGTTAATGTGAAGTATCTCAGTTTGCAGCATATAAAAGCTTGGAGTTTGAGTGTGTGGAGAGTATCTCTGGCGTTAGCCATCGAGTGAGTATCTCTGGCGTTAGCCAGCGTGTGCGTATCTCTGGCATTAGCCAGCGAGTGAATATCTCTGGCATTAGCCAGCGAGTGAGTATCTCTGGCGTTAGCCAGCGAGTGAGAGTATCTCTGGCATTAGATAGCGGAGTGAATCACTGGCGATTAGCCAGCCGAGTGTTCTGGAGGTCAGCGAAGTGCTAGCAGATTGAAAGTAGCAGCGGGCCTCCAGTGAGTTGTAAAGGAGTTTCGGTATTCGACTTGAGAATTGGCCGTGGTAAGAAGTTTCATAGTAATTACATTTTGATTATTTGGAAGTGAATAAAGAATTACACACAGCCACGGGCTGTCTAAATAAACTTTTATCTAGCAGCTTAGCTAAAAGATAGTTGAGAAGTAATAGAAGGTGCCACGATTGAGCTAGTCCGGAGCCTGTGAGTATGCGTTTAGCTTTTTCATAGTATTCTCAGTTGTGAAAATTTAGACTTGCTCCACTTCCCTCGAGCCCTTATCATTTTAATAAACTGTGTTTTTTTTAATCTTAATTACTGAGTATGTCTGCATTTAACTCCCACCACGAACACCCAAACGTTACAAGTGACACCCAACGTGTGTATAACGTTACAAATGGCGCCCAACGAAATGTCGGACATTGTGAGATTGTGCCACGTGTTTATTTCACCGGTGAGGGTGACATTAGTGAATTTTTAGTCAAACTAGATGATTATATTCTGTTTAAGGGCGAAGCACTTTTGTGGTTGGAAAATATAGGAAAGTTTTTGATTAATGATGAAGCGAAAAGATTTGAACAAACTGTGATTGAGTTAAAGAACGCATTTCCTCCCGTTAAAGATAAAAGTATTTTAAGAAAAGAGTTCTATTGTAATAAGCAGAATATTTATGAGTCGGCGTCAAAATTTTATCTTCGTAAGCTGGAACTAAAAAATAAATTAGATTTAGATATCACATTTGAGGAATTGTTGGACATTGTTTTTCCTCTTTTTAATCCGAATATACAGGACTATATTGAAGTTAGAGCACCGAAGAATTTTTCAGAAATGCACCAGATATTATCGAAGTATGAGACTCGGCATAGCTCGGATCAACGGGTTTCGCGTAGCCCTCGTCAGAGACCTGTCACGGATAGTAATTTGAGAAATGAGGGGGAACGTAATTTTTTGAGAGGGGGACAGCGATTTCCGGATAATAATTTGCGTAATAGAAATGATGGATTTTGTCGTAATGTGTCGAATATTAGTAATCGTAAGAGGAATTGTGCTGGTGGTGGTAATAATTTTAGAAGTGGTGATAGGCATATGTATGGAAATAGACAAAATAGTGGTTATGATCGGAGAGGGGGAGTACGGGACAAGAATGTTTCTTCGCAAGTAAGGAGATTAATTTCGGATGAGAATTTGGAAAATAGGTCAATGCAAAAGAGATGTGTTTAGAGGTCGGGTCAGTTAAACTGTTAGGTGACTGTATTTCGGAAGGTATGCAGTCACAGGTTAAATCGGAAAAGCCTTCTGTGAGTTTGAATAAAGTTACTATTAATCTGGTTGAGTTACCTGAGGTGTTAATTGTGTTAGATGGTATTGTCGTTAAAAGTGTCTTCGATACAGGGGCAGGTAAGTCGTTCGTTTCTTTTGATTGTTATCGGAAATATTTTTCGTATAAGAAGTTGAAGAGGTTAAGTCTAGTGGTTCAGTCGGCACAGGGAGTAGCTTGTGATAATAAAGGTTCAGTAGAGTTGGAAGTTGAAATTCGTTCCGTTAAGACATGGTGGGAGTTCTGTGTGTTAGATGGATTAACAGTGCATTGTATAGTTGGTGTGGATTATATGAGGGATAGAGGAATTAGTTTGGATTTCTTTAAAAAGTCGTTGATCGTGAATAATGATGAGAATGTGAGTAAGAAAGAGCCTGTTTCAGTGTCAGTTGATTTGGAGGAGTCGGGTTTAAGTGAAGTCGAAAAAGAGGGATTTAATAAGTCTTTGGTCGATTTTGGTGAAGTCTTTTCAGATAAACCGAGTTTAACTAATGAAATTCATATTGGGTTTGACACACTCGTTGCTAGTAAACCATTTCGTTATGATTTTATATCTAATATTTTTAAGTCTTTGTGTGAGAAGTTCGAGATCGATCATTCTTTTACTGTTCCGTATCGTCCTCAGTCTAATATGGCTGAACGTGTAAATCGTACATTAATTCAAATGATTTCTTCTTATGTTGGTTCTCATCATGCAAATTGGGACCAGTTTCTTCAGCATTTTGCGTATGCACTTCGTACGGCAGTTCACGAGTCGACGGGGAAAACGCCGGCTGAATTGTTTTTGGGTAGAAAAGTCATTACTCCATTCCAAAGGCTAGTTATGGTGTCAGATGCGGAAAGTCAGTACATGTGCCAGGATATTGAGAGGTTGGTTAAAGAGGCTCAGGTTCAGATGGGAAAAGCGCAAGAAAAGCAAGCTCAGTATTATAATATGCGTAGAAGGGAATTGGAAGTGAAAGTTGGAGATTTTGTGTTAGTAGAAAAGCATTGGTTAAGTTCAAGTCCTTAAAAGAGAGTAGCGAAGTTTGGTCCAAAGTTTGTATGTCCGTTTGAGGTTTTGGAAGTTCGAAATAATAATTTGATTGTTAATGTCAATGGTGAAAGAATGACGGTTAATTTGGATCAGGTTAGAGTTTATAAGTTTAGAGAAAA
Source organism: Maratus speculifer (assembly GCA_964019185.1). NCBI lineage: Eukaryota > Metazoa > Arthropoda > Arachnida > Araneae > Salticidae > Maratus > Maratus speculifer. Next base: position 18,970,555 of record OZ025297.1, on the reverse strand, counting down.
TGGTAGTGAAGGTTCTCATGTGTCGAGTGGAGTTTCGCGAAATTCCCGATCCAATGAGTGTCCTGAGTCCAGCACTTCTTCATCTAATTCTTTCCATCAATATTCAAGAAGAAAATTTGGTCAAACATCTCCAAAAACTGTTATTGAAAGTAGAAAGCCTATCAATCCGAGAGCAAAGTATGATAATAAAAATAAGAGAGCAGTGTCAAATACATCAGACTCTGTGTGCCATAAAAGACAAAAGATTATAAACTGTCCCGTTCCTCCACTTATTAGACAGCAACCTCAGAAACACAAATTATCCAATAGTTCAACATCTTCGGTACTTAATCCCCGGAAACGATTTCATATGGACACTCGTCAAACTGTTAAAAGAACTTTAAATTCCGAATTTTTGCCCAATAAGAAACAGCATAGATCCGGAAAGAAACGTGACCTTGGATCTTCAGTAACTTCGGGTGCGTCTAGAAAGAGGAGACAACACTCAGATTATCGGCATCAGCAGTGTGAATCTCGCCATGGAGTGACCCCAGCGAACCGGCCAGAGCAGAGTCGTCGAGCGGAACCTACAAGTATCCCACGGCATCCATTCAGAACCAGGCTGCAGGCACGACAGTCAACTGTGGCGTCACCGTACAGTTCAGATGACGAAAGATCCTTCGTACAAGGTTTCTGGGACAAGAGGAGAAAGCCATCCTGTAGTATGAAGCCGGCTAGCAGCGAATCATCTCTATGATTGTGTGATAATGTTCTTTATTAAATTTCTATTAGAGTGCATATATGTGGTAGCAATGTGAAGGAAGAGAAAGCAGAGAGACTGTTTTGTATTTTTGGCCATTTTTGGAATTTTTTGACGGACTCATGATTAGTGCTTAATTGTGTTCAAAATTGGTTTGCAAAATTGTTAGTTTTATGTATGTTTGAGATTTTGGTCTTAACTGCTTTTAAAAATTCTGGATCTATTGTTAAATTGTTATGTTATTTGTTGAGAATGTTGCTATATTGTTGTGTTGTTCATGTGTTGTGGAATGTATGTTGATGTGTGTTTGGATTTTCAGAAAGTGCAGATAGTAATTTGGGTTATTTTGTACACGTGCCGCGGTTCGGACGCGCATGTGTTTTGCGGTCAAGAAGTCCTTGACACGCGTTTCTATCTCTTATACTAACATTTATTGAATTAACTTTCTTCTTACCGTTTGTGTTTTATGTGTTGCGTTTGTACTTTAGTTGGGAATGGTTTCCGCAAGTTGCGAAGTTTTAAGCTGCGTTTGAATTTGAAATTGTATTGTATTGAAATTGAATGTTAATGTGATTTTCTTGCAGGGAAGTATACCTGTGTTATGTATTGATTCTGCTATTTTTCTTTTAGTTAATACAGATGAACAGTTACTTGATTACGTCATTTTGTAAATTTGATATTTTTGATTGTTGCATAAGCACAGCGATGTGACGCTGTACGTATGTGCCCAAATTAATGTTAAAGTGCAGTTAAGTTCTGAAGAGTTTTGGGAGTTAGTTCATTGGCCAATGTGTATGTAGATATTACGTAGTAGCAGAGTTACTGTAGTATGAAGTGAATTTAATTTTAGATGAGTTCGGAATTTGGATGAGGAAAATTTTTGCGCATTGGGTTTTTTGGACTTGGTGCGAATTCTAGTATTAGGAAAGTTATGGAGAAATTTTTGGTAAAGTTATAGTTGAATTTCAATATTGAGGAAAATTTCGAAAGTTTAGTGTTTTGATGAATTTTAGCACTCCCAGTGGAGTGGGTTGTTTTGAAAGAAGAAGTAATTAGTTTTGGAAGTTTTACGAGTTTTGGAAGTTTTACGGAGGCTATTTTTTAGGATGAAAGGATGATTGGATTGAATATGTGAATATTTGAGGCAAACTGAGGTTTTTTGGTTGTGATGGGTTAATATATTAAAAGTTATGTTTCGGCGTTAAATTTTCACCCATCACTGTGTTTTTTTTACGGTTTGAAATTTATAACAAGAAAAAGTCCTGGGCATGCATTTGGCCCAGCCCCTTTTCTCTGTGGAATCCGAGGGGGGGGGGTTGTGAGGGAGTGACCTTTGTCATAAAGGCACTCTAGTATTTCTGAGATCGTGACGTCAATAATTTAACATGTGTAAGCGTAAAAGCGACATCTATCCTCTCTTTAACTTTCTAGAGTATGTGTGTCTCTTTCGGATTCTGCAGTTAGCTCGCGGTTATTAGTAATATGTTAATGTGAAGTATCTCAGTTTGCAGCATATAAAAGCTTGGAGTTTGAGTGTGTGGAGAGTATCTCTGGCGTTAGCCAGCGAGTGAGTATCTCTGGCGTTAGCCAGCGTGTGAGTATCTCTGGCATTAGCCAGCGAGTGAGTATCTCTGGCGTTAGCCAGCGAGTGAGAGTATCTCTGGCATTAGATAGCGGAGTGAATCACAGGCGATTAGCCAGCCGAGTGTTCTGGAGGTATTAGTCAGCGAAGTGCTAGCAGCTTGAAAGTAGCAGCGAACCTCCAGTGAGTTGTAAAGGAGTTTCGGTATTCGACTTGAGAGTTGGCCGTGGTAAGAAGTTTCATAGTAATTACATTTTGATTATTTGGAAGTGAATAAAGAATTACACACAGCCACGGGCTGTCTAATTAAACTTTTATCTAGCAGCTTAGCTAAAAGATAGTTGAGAAGTAATAGAAGATGCCACGATTGAGCTAGTCCGGAGCCTGTGAGTATGCGTTTAGCTTTTTCATAGTATTCTCAGTTGTGAAAATTTAGACTTGCTCCACTTCCCTTGAGCCCTTATCATTTTAATAAACTGTGTTTTTTTATCTTAATTACTGAGTATGTCTGCATTTAACTCCCACCACGAACACCCAAACGTTAAAAATGACACCCAACGTGTGTATAACGTTACAGTTGAAGCTTCACATTTGAAATTCCAGCATGTCTTAAGAAAAATTTTGGCCACTTATTCCTCATTACGAATAAGCATGCAATATTAGTTTATATAGCAATCACATTAGATATAGATTTGGAAATTTTGATACACGTATTGTTCAAAGAATATAAATTTAATGATTTTATAATGCATGCATATGTATGATTGTACATAAATATCATGTTAGTTATTAAAGTAATTGCTTTTTCTTTGTGCATCTTGTATATAAGCGTTGGACTTTCTGCTTAATCATTAAGATATTTGCGTCATTAACTTAATGAGACAGAGATTCATTAAAATGACACAGAGGGAATAATCTGCAGTCTTATCCCCCCCCCTAGATATATTTACCGCACGATAACCTTAAAAATCGCAGCCAAAATAATAATAATTTAAAAAAAATCACTCATATACCTCACTATTTATTTTATCCGGTAAAGAGACTTTTAATTTAACACAGATGTATAAGAAACATTTAAAAACAAGCTATTGATACACAGATTGTCACAACTTAAAAAAAAGAAGAAACTGATTTTAAACACTTAAAGCGGGATTATAACCTAATCCAAAAACGGCGATAACAGGTCTTGATATTGTTTTGATAGAAATCCATTAAAACCTTGGAATAAATATTAATTATGGGTAATTAATGAATGAAGTAATTGTAATAGTTAACTTGATTGGTTATTTGCTAATTTATTTTCTCTTATTTCACGAAATGTAATTAAATATTAATAAATAAATCAGGTAATATAAATGAATAAATTATTAGGTATTGTCATGTACTTAAATAGGCGAAAGAAGCAAAAATGAAAACCCATGACATACATTGATAACTCTTATTTTTACCTGAATTAATTTTATCTAAATTTTCATGATAATTAATTTTGAATGAACTATAGAGGATATAAAATAAAATAGTCTGAACTATCACCAGCATGTTCTAATAAAATTTTCGGCAGAGATGTCATACCGTTCCACATTGGCGAAATTTTTTTTAGGCAGCCAATTTGGCAAAAACATTGTTTGAAATATTATTTACAAATAACATGCAATAATACCACGTGATTTTTTTTATTTCAATATAAAAATAGAATAACGTAATATATGCAAAAGCTTCTTATATTTTTAAAAAAGAAATAGAAATATTGATAGGTGCTGTTTGGTTAGCCGATCACTAGTTTTTTATAGATACACACACATATTTATATTAATTAAATTCAATACTTTATATATATTGTATTATAATTAATGGTTATCTATCTATCTATATATCTGTATACATACATGTACATATATATATTACAAATTTAAAAATTTTTCGCCAAAACTAGCCTTTATACTATCTTAATTTTCTTATAATAATGTTCCGTACTTACTTCAAATTATTAAATTAAAATCTTGTTTCTAAATCTAATCTGTTAATCTTTATGCAGACGATATAAATTCTTAATTTGCCTTAAAAAAACATTATTCCAGTATGCGTAAACTTAAAAAGATGGCTCTAAATTAAAAATATTCTTAATTAAACTTTATTTCTTAATATTCCAAATAAAATTCATTTTTCTATGTTTTTATCAAAGTTTTATTAAATTTATTCCAAAACCATACCTTTCAAAAAATATCATTATTTTATTTTATCTATTTATTTATTTTTCCGCCGTCAACCTTTGATAGTGTGCATATTAATAAATTCATTTCTTTTCTTTTTCTCTTAAAATTAAACATTTATAAAAATCGTCTGCCTAAGAAATCCTGAGTCGATTATAAATTCGTTAAATAATATATTTTTTAAAAATAAATTTATCGTCTGTGGAAAATAGTCTCGTAGTTGGACAAGAATTCTGTTTACATAAAAGAATGATGGTTTGAGGTTACAGAATGTTCTAGAATTTTCTTTTTAGATTTAAGAGGGAAGCCTCGAGTCGAGAAGGAAGATTCTTGGGTTTTTTCTTGGATGAGTACGGCTCGCTTAAATAATGATGGAATGTTTGCAAAAGGAGCTTTTCCCTTACTCATGATTACGGATTAAATAAATGAACTTACAGCAGCAAATGAGTAATTATTTGGATTCTCTACATCATTTTATTTATTTTCTTCGGTGGCCATGACTTCTCTGCGGTGAAAAGGAAACCCGGCGTTGTTGATGTCTCTGGCTCCTAACTTTTAAATCATCACTCACACATACATACATATATATATATATATATATATATATATATATATATATATATATATATATATATATATATATATATATATATATATATATATATATATATATAGAGAGAGAGAGAGAGAGAGAGAGAGAGAGAGAGAGAGATAGACAGATAGATAGATATATGTATAAACACATATATGTGTATCTATACATGTAAACACTGGCGTCCGATTAATCGAAAAGTACCAACAAATAATTTATAATTTATAGAGTTAAAATAAGATACAAACAAGCTTTAAGAAACAAATAACTATTAGCATTAATTATAAGAATAAAATCGCTATTTTGTTGGAATCGTGCCAGCGTGGTGTGTATATGATATCTGAGCCAAATTTTCTTATTATGAACCAAAAGGCAGTAATATTTAAAGAGAAATATACTGGAATTTCAGTTTGTAGCACAACAGAAAATGAACTTACATCTAATAATAATAATGATAATAAAAAGAAGTTTCATGTTTTTCACATCATTGCCAGATTTTTTTGTTATTAATTTAATTTTATCTTGAACCCACCATTAGGATTATAAAATAGAATTTATTAAATATAAAATGAATCTCTGAATGATGTTATAATAAGTCGCTAAAAATAAAAAATAAAAATATGTTTTTATTTTTAAAAACAAAATTATGTTCTTTAGCTGTAGTTGTATATTTTATGACATTTTCTCAAACAATGGTATTATTAATCTTCATTTGAAGCACAAAATATGTTTACAGAAGCTATGTAATTAAATCACATTACATATTTAAAAAGTACGTCAGTAAAATGTTAAATACGTTGCAAAACAAGAAAGTTAAAATTGTGGACCACAAATGTTTATTAAATACTAGAAGACAGCCCGTCAAAATGACGTGTTTGCATTTTTAAAAGGATGATAAAAAATTACAACTGTGGTCAATCAGCCACTTTAGGTTTAAACAATTTTTAAAAATACAGCGATTAAACATGGGGAGAAAATCTATTAAAAAAAAGAGAAATTTTTAACAGAAATTTGCATTTAAAACTATAACAAAACTGTCTGGTGGATGGGGGGATTGTAATGAACAAATCGTAAATACATAAATTTTAAAAGAATAAAGTAAGGCAAGAAAATCAATTATAAAAGATTATATATTGAATATTATCTTTTCCAAAAAATATCTAAAAATACTGGGAGAAAATAATAAAAATATCTAAAATGTATAAAAAAATTTCCTATTTTGACCCATTTTTTAGCTAATACTTAAAAGAAAACACTCTATAATATCGAAAACAAATGTCAACAATAAAGAGTAAACAATGAATGTGTTCGGGAAACACACTCTCTGCGCGCACATGCTCAGGAGTTTTTACCGAGTACTATTCCGCTGTAAGATACACTCCATGTACCTATCTCCAGAGCGCGCGCGCTCAGCGCGCATAGATCCCGAACGCGTCCGATCATTCCTGAGTCGTGATTTACAAAGGAGTCATTCTAAAGATTCAATCACGGAATTTGTCATTCTTGAATGGCAACAGTATTGATTTGCTTACATTGTTTGTTTTGTTTGGTTTGTTTTTTCCGTAATTCTGGTTGCTTTATTTAGAACTTAAACATTATAATTAAATAGTTTTTGTAGGTTTTAAAAAAATTAGTAATGAATAAATCTTTCACATGTATATTTTCATAAGTTGAACAATTAGAATATTTGTGAACAGCTCGGAATAGTTAAGCCTAACGTGGACGCAGTTGCAATAAGTTTCTTTTTTCTCGTGGATGGGTTGTCCCCGGAATCGTCGTACACGGAGGGGTTTTATATATATAATAGTACTTCATTTCTCTATGTTATGCATGTAGTACATAAACAATCATTATGATAACAATTACGATATATTTGATAAATGACGATGCTACTAGTATTAAGGTCAGATTTATTTAAGAAAACCCGTTATTGAAGCAATTTTGGAACAAGTAACACATAAATGCTTGTTTAAAATTCTTTAGAATTATGAAATATTATTTACAAAAGTGAAAATTTTCTATCTCAAAAGAAAATTGGAAACATATTACTGATAATTAAATAGATTTTGGAGAAAGAAATTTCAAAATTAATTGCTTTAAATTTATGTATTTTTCGTTCTTCTTGATTTGATTAAAATCGCTTGAAATCTTGATGCATTTGGAGATATAATTTACCATTTATTATTAGCCAAATTAAAACTACAGCTAATAAATAATTTGAATAAAAGCATTACAAAAATTGAATGAAGCATTTTTTGGTACGATAATGCTTTGAATAAATGTGTAACAATGCCTTCTGCTGAAGCATTTATAATTTAATAAATATATTATTAATTTCTTAAAATTGTGTATTTTTCATTAAATGTGTGTTTTTTGGAATAAGATCCATTTCTGAAACAAATGTATTAATGATCTTATTGGAATAAATTAGCAGCATAACTAATCAGGTAATTGATATGACTAATAAAATAAAATTTTATTTTAAAATATAAGAATGCTATACAATGTAATCATTTCTATATAAAAATATCCCGAAATGCTATTATGCGCATTCTGTATTCAAATATACAAAAGAAACATGCTCTTTTATATACTTTAACTAAATTCAACAACCAGCTATGTAATATTTTAAATGAAAAGTTCCATAAATATTGCAAACAAATATGAAATAATTAGAAGTGTGAGTAAATAGCTATAATAACTAATGGAAAGGCAAAATTTTTTACGATAATAAATATTTATTTTAAAAAACTGCAGTCAAGTAAATTATTTTAAAATGTAAATTTAAATATGATTTTTTTAACATAATAGATTTAAATATAAAGTTTCCTTTTTGGCATGCTCTGATGTCTCATGATAAAAAATAAACGGTCCAGTGCAAGTATTACTGGCGCTCAGAGGTTTCCGTACAATAAATATATGAATTATTAACACCTTCAGGACTGGTCTATGTGCCACTAATATTTTCAGAATTCTACATTATTTGTAACAGATATTTTTTACTGTAATGTTTACCTTAATTAATTAAAACATTTTCGTGATTCAACTACCGGAAGTGTTCCGTTTTTAAAAACCAGCGGTAAAAGATTAATAATTAAGGAATGTACTCTCTTCACAAAGAATTTTACTGCATTATTAAAAGAAATCGTTGCTTAAAGAGTAGTAAGATTTTGTAAAAAACTATACAATTCAGGGTCCGTTAAAGCTTTTATTCTAGAAAAGTACGAATGGTATACAATAAAATTTCAAAGAGATATGAATCTTAAATCAATAGGTCAAATATCCAATATTGCTATTCTGTATAACTCTTTCTTTTTATCTTATCCATATTTATTTTAATTCGGTAAGGAAAATAAAAGTAGTACATATTTAACCTTCATTTGGCATTTCATAAAACTTAATTCAGCGTAGAAATTATTTTTCGTTTTACAATGTAGCTAACACAAAAGCCTTGTTCCAAGTTTAAACGTGGTATCGTGGTAAGTGCGCTTTGAAAAGAAATTTTCAAAATTGCAAAGTAATCTTTATCTTTGCAGCGATTTTCCATGTAAGTGGTGAATTGAATTTTAAAGAAACGGGGGGGGGGGATATTGAGAGATCCACTCAATGCAAACACGGTGCAAATCCCATAGCTTTTATGTGATTAATTCTGATTAAATTAGCCCGATTTTAACATTTTGACATTTATTGCTTTTATACTGCTATTATGCATAGCATTGCACAAATGTATTAAAAAAAATGTTATGAAGGCTTTAAAAATCGATGGTAAATTGACTACACCGCACATATTTATATGTACGCTGTTAAAAGTGAAGGTGACAAACCGGTGCCATTTGGGATGCGGAGGTGAAAAGGCCCTAGGGTCCATTGGAACCCGGGGCATTTGGAACCCTAGGGTGCCATAGGGGTTTGGATATGTGGTTGCAGTGCCGACAGGTCTCTTACTGGGTGATTGGAGCTAAATAAGGTGCCATGCACTTCGTATTGGCAGCAGTGTGGCACCTCATCGGGTGACTGGAACCATGCGCATGCGCTGTGACGTGAGTCTTTCTGTTTTCTGTGACGGCAAGTAAAATCTATAGCTATAAGTGAATGAAGGTGAGCTCGATGGCAGAGGGGTTAGAAGGCTGATTTTGAAATCAGACGTTGTGAGTTCGAATCCTTCGACGGCCAAAAGTCGGTTTGTATATTTTTTAATTTTTTATTATTGGACACTCTGGATTAAGGGTGCCATCTTTTCACCCTAATTAAAGGTGCCATTCTGGCTCCTTTAGGGGTGTCACCAGTGAGACAAGCCTTTTACCCCTAAAAGTTGCAATGTGTCACCATTAGTTTTAACAGTGTATGTCCAAACGGTTGGTGTCTTTAAGGGTTTATATCTCAGTTTATTACGGACGAATTTTTTTTTCGAAAATCATTATCGACAATGCTTTTATACTTCTGCTATAATAGATACCTTCAGAGTTCGTCAACAACGTTGTTGAATACCCGAATATACAAATTTATGTGTAAAGGAAAAATGCGCTTTTCTCAAAAATATTGCAATTTAGAGTAATCGCTATATTTTCCTTACAGATTTTAAATTAAAATCAACTATCTATAATTTTTTCATTAGTCTAACTCCTGTACATTCAGAATATGATAGGGGGGGGCATATTGCTGCATTATATTTTCGATGATATATTTGAAATATAATACCTAAAATTAATTTTTCATTTTTTGAGTTTAGCGTTAATAGAGATTTTACACAATACCCCACACGATATACTTTTTTAAAGTAACTTAATAAGCCTCTCTACATTTTCCATAAATATATTTGCGAATGTAAATATGAGGGTCAATAGTATTTATTACTTCCCTCGATTTGAACTTTTCACATTTCTCATAGTTTATGAGTAAAACGTATAGACAGACAGACAGACACAGGAATGATCTTATAATTGTTACGTTTTTACTTTTCAAGTAAGGAACTCTAAAAAATAATATATTCTACATAGAAAAGATATACAGGCCCTCTCAACGGTGGCCAATGGCTAATTTCTAAAACGTTAGTCATAGACATATAGTTCCAATTGCAAAAATGCTTCAAAAAGGTAAAGAATTGTTTTTTAAGCGATTTAGGTTAAAAAAACTTTTTTTTTAAAAATTACGAAAATTAAATTTTTATACTGTCCCCCGGTCCTATAAGTTATAGTTAGAAAATTTTTACCACTACTCTAACAAGTAAGTAAAAAAAAGTCCCGTTCCTCTGTGATTAAAACTGACGGAGTAATAGCAGTTTAAAGTTGAAGCATATTTTTCGCTGCAACTTAGGTGTCAGTCACAAATTTACTAGAAATAAAAAGAAAATCTAGATATAAAATTTAATATTAAACATTGACAGTAAAATAATTTTTACAATATTATTTTTAAATATAAGTTGATGATTACATATTAAAGCAAAATTTGTACTAAAAAAATAAGTAAAAAATAACAGAAAGTTTGTTAATTTAAATTATGAAAAGCAACAGTTACAAAATGGCATATATTTTAAATTCTATCAGATTACTTAACCTAACAGAATTTGGTGTAGTCCTATAAAATAAATAAATGGCACGCACCTAAAATTGTATTAATATTACAATGCCATTGGATATAAATAAGAGTGTAAATTGAACCTCGATCGGATATTTAGAAGTGAGATTGAATAGAAATTTTGAACAAGGGAAACTTACATACGAGCGTTTTAAGCAAAAAATAAGCTTATCAAAATAACACACCTTTTTAAAATAAAATCGCGATTTCCCAAAATTTTATTTTCTCGATAAAGAGAATTTTAAAACTCACACTTTCAACTATTTTAACCGATCTAGAAAGAAATTAATAAAAATTAACACTACCGAAAACTTATACGATGGTAGTAACTTCAGTTAAATTGCTTTAAAAATATTTCTTTATCTTGTTTAAAACATTTTTGCAATAGGAACTAAACATCTGTAACAAATGGTTTAGGGATTAGCCGTTGGACAGCGTTGGAAATGGATGCCCTTTATAATAATTTAAGCACTTCGTATACGTTCGTTCGTTTTCAGCTACAGAAAAGTGGTTTAAGTCATGAAATTTAAAGTTTCATAACTCGGTCAATTTTAATGTTAGATGAATGGGACCTGTTTTGTATTGCTTGATGGGGTGATGGAAAATTTTTACTAAATATCACTAATAGGACCGGGGGACCGTATAAAAAGTTAATTTTCGTAATTAAAAAAAATTTTTTTTGACCTAAATCGATTGAAAGCAATTCTTTACCTTTTTAAAAGCATTTTTGCAATTGGAACTATATGTCTATGACTAACGGTTTAGAAATTAGCCATTGGCTACCGTTGAGAGGAGACACCCTGTATAAAGAACTTTTCAACGAAAGCATTGTTCTAAAAGGCATTTTAAACTTTCGTTGTCTTAAAAACAAAAATCATGCATAATTTTCAGCTGGGATTGTTATATGTCATTAAATATAACTGTAACACAAAGTAATTTATTTAACAAAAGTCTTGCACTCAAATCAAAAAGAGATCATTTCCTCAAAAAGACCGCATTACAGTGGTTGGGGAAATTTATGGATTTGGAGAAGAGTTACGAGACATTTTATTAAACTGTATTTCCTATGTAGAGCATTTTAAAAATTCCCTCGAATTTCCGAAAATACTTATTGTTTAATTTGACAAATGACGACGCAGTTTTTGGCACGAGAAGATTTATATATTCATTTCTATTTAGTCATGTATATAAATATAAACAAACGCACAAGGCGTTTTATAAATTCCTTTCATTTACGCAATACTTATATAAGAATAATTCAAAATTTCTCTCATTTGTATTTTTGCTCAGAATATATATAACGACTAACATTTTCTTATTTCTTATTAATATGAAATTTTATTTTAAGGGATAGTTTCATTTTTTATTTTATTCACTTCTTCATGTTATTATTATTGCATTTCAAACACTGACATTTGCTTCTGCATATCTATGAGAATGGTTGTTTTTGTTTAATTTTAGAAAAAAAATACAGTACTCTCAGAAAATATATTGAAGTCAAAAAATTTAAAATTAATATATTCAACTTGCCTCATAATTAAACAGCATAAGGTTTATTTATTTATTTTTTAAATTTGAAATACGGCATTAACATTATAATTAATTCAAGTACGAAACTCTACGAAAAACTCAGTTACATGATACCTGCAGTCCTGAAACTAGAAATTCCAAGCAACAAGTGATAACTTACGATAATAGGGGATAACTTATGGGATAACTTATGGGCAAAAACATCAATTACGAATATTTACTAATAAATACTTAAAAAATGTTAAAAATATTCAGGAGCTCTTTAAATACCCAGAATTTTAAACCAAAGTGAATATTAGAAGAAAGGACATCGTTACAAAAAATTTCATTCCTAAGTACAATCGTAATGGATATAAGGATTATTGCACAGTAATGGTTAATGCTGAAATAAATAATTTATATTTTTCGATGTTTATCTTAATATTTTCTTTTTCAAGAGACGATTTTACCAAAAAAAAAAAAAAAAAAAAAAAAAAAGGAAAGTTTACACTATAAAGTATAAATATTTATTAATATCATACTTCCATGATATATTTATTTAATATTCTCTATTAATTAAGTGGCAATATATAGGTCAATTTCCTTTGCATGCTACAATACCTTTCACCTTTTTGAATCATAACGTATTTCTGAATGGTTAATTCTTTTATAAATTTGGTCAACTTAAAAGTATTTTTATTTAAATAGTATATATACATTTATACATACAGGCACGGTCAAAAGTTTCCGGCGAGTTAATTTCTTTTTTTTCTTTTTCTTTTTCTTTTTCTTTTTTTCTTTTTTTTTTTTTTTTTTTTTTTTTTTTTTTGTCTATCAGAAGGTTTTTCAGTAACGAAAAACTGCAATTACTTCAAAAATATGTGAATAATCTGTGACCACGTGATCATTTTGAACGGATACTGAAGACACTTGAGGCTGCGCAAAAAGTGCTGAGAGTGATGCTTTGAAAACTTTGATATATTTACTTGTTTTACATTTCTTATTTTCCAAAACACAAATAAAAAAAATAAAATATCTAGAAGTTTATCAATTAATTCATTGATTATTGCTTAAGAATACATGAGAAAGTAAAGTGAATATTTTCAGTTTTTACTTTTTAAACTATCTATTATAATTAGTTTGAATTACCATTAAATCATTGTATAAAAGAATATTCGTTATAAAATAATGTTCGTCGAGAGTCCTGTTAGTCTTCACAGAACTTAAAAGGACTGCATTAATTTTGATAATATTTTATGATGAAACTTATGAGTTCATGTAATGTATCAGGATTTATAGCATATCATGAATATCATAATTAAAGAACAATTAAGAGGTACTTACTACCACATAAAATAAATGGTTATTCACCTCTGAAATGAAGTCTTAAATTACCCCACATTATTAATTGCGATAATGTATGTCTGTTTTGTTACGGCATGTGACGTAAGAGTTACCCAAATCTTCTGATTACTAATATTTGAATAATATACTTAAAGAAAATAGTGAAATATGTTATGAATAAAATGTCAGAAATATAAACAAACAATATAATGAAATGGAAACAACCAAATACTAGCAATGTCCAAAAGTATTCATGAAATTGTTCAACCGAAGAAATGTGTGTTAAAAAATTTGAATAAAAATCAACGTTTTTATGTACCATACTGTAGATTCATGCATAAGTTGTGCAATTTTAGTATAGGAATACTGATAAAAAAATTAAGAATAGGAATGGTATACAGGGTATAAAAAATGAAAGACTAAAAAATAACGAAAATAGACAGTATAAGACTTGAGGTTTAATATTAATGGAAATTGTAAGCATCATATGTTCTCTCTTCAAAAGCTAGTTTAGTTATTGTAAGTTATCATACCTGTTGATAATTTAATTGTGTATTTATGCCGGGTATCTCATGAAATTTTCTTTTGCACAGAAAGGTTAAATGTGTAGTTTTTAACCCCCATCCCAATAAAGAATATAGTTTCTGAGTTTTGGTAAACGCATATTACCGTAAACATTACATTTCTGTTCTAGTCGTGATACATCAAATAAAATTGAACGTTCATTTATAGTTATTGTATGAAACACATATTTGATGAAATATGCAGTCTGTAAGCAATAACACCAATACACAAATCTTATGTACAATAGACTAATTTACCGACCATAAATAATAAAATTTAATATTTATCTATTTATTGAATACATTTCGCATGTCATGATGTCTAGTTAAGTAAAATAACGAATTAGCTCTAATGGCTTATTTGTTGGTATATAGCTGTTTTTGTGAATAATTATACGTAAAATTACTGACAGTTTCTGTGTAAATGTAAAAAGGCTGTATCTCTTAGATTTTTGTATAGTGATTAGTATTTAGTTCATTACACATAAGAGTCTCTAATATGCATATGATGAAAAAAAATTATGTTATGTGCTTTTTTTGAGCCAGAGATGTTTTTATAAAAAATGATAAAGAAATGACCAGATTACTTCAAAAATTTTTAAAGTTGCATATATAATATTGTTTTATGATTTTCTTTACTCTGTGTTACATTACAAAAAATAGCTAAAAAGGTGTCAAAATTAGAGTTTAAAAAATGTCTTGTTAAATGCACAAAAAAGCGTTAAAAAAAGAAAAAAAATACGTTAATAAGTTTCGTTAAAATACTCGAAATATACGTTAAGAATACATCGATACTAAGGTGGTCTGGGGTAATAATGCCAGGCGGGGTAATAAAGCCAAGTGCTAATATGCATAATTATGAAATAATCTGGTAAATGACACCCATGTGCTCTGCGCAGAAGTGTTTTGAGTCATATAAATTGCAAAAAACAGCTTCAAATTAATTTGTTTCATTTTTAAGTCTTATTGTTTTTACAAGCAACTAAAATTAACGCTTGATCTAAAATTTGCGAGATACGTTTTGTGATGTGAAGACTATTTTTTTTATCCGGAAATACTTTGTTAATTGCATAAATTTGTAGTACATTTCATGGACTTTCAAAATGTTGTTGAAGATTTTGGATATCTTCTCGAGATAATTTATAATTTAAAATGTACAACTCAATAACTATAACGGGGTAATAACGCCAATCCTTGGGATTAATACCCCGGTTGATTCCCTACAGTGGCTGAGCTACATCCTAAATACTGATTCAAATAAACACAGTTAAAACTGTGCAATTTTTCTAATAATTCTATTTAAGCGGTCCTTTTTAAACAAAAAGAAGCTCACGGTCTGATATTCTTTTGCCTCATCCTCCCCCCCCCCCCCCACACACACACACACCACACCTTTATTTTTCTTACACTTTCACAAAAATTTGAACATTTTCAATAGCTTAGAATGCAATTTGTCAATTTCTAAGTTTGTAGAGTTTGTATTTTTAGAATTGGGCAATCTACATGCAATTATTCCATCTTATTTCATAGTTGTGTTTGCATGGCGTTATTTCCCATATAGATGGGTAATAACGCCAAATAGCATTGGTCAAGAAATCACGCAGTTATATTTTATGAATACATATCTGATAAATTATTTTTTTTTATATAGATAGTCAATGAGTTGCTGTATCAAATCATATATTTGTTTGAAAAATACAATCTAAAACTAAGCCGTGAAAATTGGTAGAACCTTAACGTGGCGTTATTACCCCAGGGTACCTTATTATAATTTGTGCATGCAACTATGTAACCTCAAAATCTCGGAATCCACAGGGCGCAATGCTACAAAATTCGACACATGGGTTGCTGGTGAGTTTAGGAACGATTGAGGTCAAAAATTTTAAAAAAATAAATAGATTTTTTTATGTATATTTAAAAAAATTTAGCCTTTTGATCTTTTGGAAGAAGGTTGTTCTCGGACAAGAATAGATATATCTGAGACTTATCTGACATATTTACTTTGCCACAATGGCAAAAAAAATAATAAAAATAAATAAAAATAAGTAAAAAATAAATAAATAACTAAGAAACAAATTGAGGTGCAGCTTTCAAACAAATTGAATTTAACAGTACATTTTTTTCAAACACTACGGTGTAAAATGTGCGATGTTTAGAGGTTTAAAGTTTTCAGTACCAAAAATTGTAAAACTAAAATTTTATTTTAAATTTGTTTATTGTTGGTCCAATAATATTAATGACTGGTTCATGGCGTACGTATTATAAGACTGTTACTACTTAAGCTACACTTTGATCATCATAAAAATGATGTTTTTAATTTTACTTTTTTTTAAATATTGATTTTATTTGTCTTACATTTTAGTCTTTTTAAAATAATCATTTTTCATAGAATTGCAGTAATTTGTTAAATTACATTTCTTTTACGTTCAGCTCGTTAATTCTAACCAGTTTTAAATGTTTGCTGTAATGTGAGATATACATATTACGTACAGAACGCGGTAATAGGTCATTTACCGCGCATGTTAATAATTAGAGATTATTTAATAGCGCTTAGTTATAACCTTTTTCAAAATTATAAAAAAAATCATTCTATCACAAACATTAGCATAACTTTCTCTTCTTATAAAGACATAATTTTATCGTTTACTACCATAGCAACACGATAAATTAAATTTCATTAAAATCCGCAGTACTAGAAAAATCCTTATATTCTTATATGGGTGATTCTCAAAATAGGGGACAATTTATGTCTTTCAGCATACAAAAAAAATTGAGAGGTTTTCTGTCATGTTTTTATACTTAGATATGTTAGTCTTAATATTATTCATTATTTGCACTCAAGAATTACTCACTTTTTATTTAAAAACACCTTAAAATAACAGAATAAATGTTCAAAATGTCATTAGCATGGATGTCCACAGCAGCTGTGCCTTGTATATACTAGCTTTTTCAAGAGTTAATATCATGTTTATAAAATAAAACAAATGTTATTCTTTCTTTAAATTAATCAAGGAGAGGATTTATCCAATAAATTTCTTTTTAAAAATAAAATTATAGTATATAAAAAGAGAATTAAAGGTTGTCCTCCATATTCTGTTTTCAAAACAAGGTCATACTATAACAGCTGTTTATTAATCAAAATTTCATTTTCACATATGACAATACTTTGAAAATATAAAGTTTCTCCATGGCAACAAGTAGCCATTTTATTCCAGTCTGAAAATAGAAGCATGTATTGTATTTTAAGAATAGAAGTTGAATATTAGGCGAGTACATCAATTGTATGGCATTAGAATGGATAATAATTTGCATGTTTATTTTATAGTTAAAATTTTTATTTTACTTATTTGCATAGAACTTTTGTGTTTTAAAAATCCCCAGAAAGGACTATTGCATTGTGATTATATTATGGCTCATAATCTTATTTAAATTAAAATTTGTCATTAGCATGGACAAATATCAGTGTCATTAGCATGGTTTTTCTGTCCATGCTAAAGACTCCTATGTGCATAAATGTAACCATTGCTTATATTGTATCCTTTTTAAAGTTTAATTTTACATATAAATTTAGGTATTACATTTATTATCCCTAAAATATGCATTAAATCTGTCAGAAAATCACTAAGACAGCTTCTTACACTGTTAGTGTCAGAATGTTGTTTATGTAAACAAAGTTTGCTCTTTGGTAATGTTTTTATTCCCCTTATATATATATATATGTAAAAATGGAAACTATTTTTTGGAAAGGAAGGCTAATAAACGTAGAAAAAAAATATTTAAACAGGAAGAAAATAAAAATTTCTTAATATATTTATTCCATTCAATTTGTTTTGTCATTAGCATGGCTCAAAAAATACTAATTATTTTTTTAAGTTAATTTTTAAATATTTAGCTCTGCTGACTACATGAAAAGTATACATAATACTATATTAACAACACATATTTTTTTCAGAAATTTTGCTAACAGTAATTTTTTTAAGATTTCATTTTTGAAATTGTCCCCTATTTTGAGAATCACCCATATATATTATAAATGTGAAAGTGTGTCCGAAAATTGGAATGAACTTGGCTTCAAAACGGATGGATTAATGTCTTTGAATTTTTGTATATAGATAGATTATTGGTCTGAAATGAACATAGGCTAATTTTTATTTATTTTATTCAAATATTTTCCTTAATAATTCAAAATTTAATGTTGCCAAGAAAATAAAAAAAAAACTGGAATAATAATTTTTCAGCAGCAATGAATTTTTAATAAAAAACTTCCACGCGAAAACTATAATAAAATAATTTAAAAGAAAATAAATATGACGTCATGTTTGAAATAAAAATAAAAAGGTGTATTTTTATAATATATATAACAAGGATATTTGTTTAGTTGATGGGAATTTTTGTGTAAAATATGGCGACATAAATTAAAAGTAAAAAAGATGAAAAAGAATTATATTTTTAATAAAATGTTTCACTTATGAAAATGTGACGTCATAGTTGAAATAAAACAGGTACTTTATAGCAGTCGTTAAAAATATAAGGGGTATGAATATCAGTAGCTAATGGAGCGAGATAAACAATGACGTCATATTTAAAATGAATCAGAAATATTTTTTACTTATATTAATTAATAAGTTATAAGTTACATACAAATGAATATTTTTATTCAAAACTCATACTTATCAGTGAAAGAAATTTTTTGTGGGGAAAAGGCGGAAAATAAAACTACTGATTAATATATTTTTGGCTCGATTTTTTAACACTTTCGAACAAAGTTGAAAAGTTATTATGCTTTCGGTTTGTCTGTCTTTCTAACTTTCGTAAATATACTCAGATTTCCATGAAATTTTTTGACGTTCTTAACGTTTACCTAGCACGAATACCTATTGAAAATAATTTTTCTACCATGATTAGTTTATTTACAGAGATTGTCAAAAAATTCCCTTACATTACGGCATTATGGGAAAAATCGTTTTAATTAAATTTAACGACGTTACAGCCTGTGAAACATATACAAATTTATATGCATTTACAAAGTGCACTAAAATATGCATTTTGTAAAGTATGTAGTGAAAAGGACACTTATTATTCATTTACAGGTTTACACAGAATTCCATTGCATAAGAATAAATGGGGGAAGTTTCCGACATATTTTAATTATGGTAAACGATTTCATGTATAATCAAATTGATATACGTTGCTGAGGCTTAATGTGAGTTATTTTTTGCATAATACGAAGTGCATAGCATTTACAGGGACACACAAAAGATTTCAAATATTACATATTCTATTCGAAGTCTGTATATGATGGATGATAACTGTTGCATGGATGAAATGCATTTTGAATTATGGTATGTGCTTTTAAGTTTCGCTAAATGTATGCATGTTAAATGGAGAGTATAAATGATAATAGTATAAATAGTTAAATTTAGATATGCAGGGTTACACAAAAGATCTCGGAAAGGTTACTGAATATGAGCGTAATTTACTTAAAGGTGCTTTTAAAAAAAATATGTATTTTTATTTTGAACTGCATTTAGTAAACTAGGAAATGTTTGTAGTATATATATAAAATGATATACAGGGTCCCACAAAGAACTTGATACAAAGTTGTCTTCGGATGATAATTTCTGAAAATGTAATTTAGGTAGTAATAAGAAATGCTTTTGTTTGAACTAAATATTAGAAAGATACTTTCGTGTATTAAAGGCACTTGGAAAACTACAGGGCTGAACAAAAGAATTCAAGAATGTTTCTATCTATTAGAATTAATTGCTGAAAGGAAAATTTTAACCAGCAAACAAATTAGCAAATAGGGATTATCAGAAGTTTTTTACCATAAATTCGCGATAAAAAGTTAATTACACATGCTTTTCATCATCGAAATTTTTTGCTTGATTGATCAATTATTTTTTCTTTAAATGCTATGTGAACGAAGTCACGGGTAACTGCTAGTATTTTTTATAAATAGAATAGCTATTGAACAACTCAACACTTAACAGAGAATTCATACTAATTCTTATTTAGATATTTTAATGTTGTTTGTTGTCATTGCGTTTTATGCTCATTTTCCTTTCATTTTCGATTATTATTTGTCTATTTGATGTGAATTTTTTACATATGCTATTACTTTTTACCATGGATTTTAATTCTGAAAACGTAGTGAAAAAAGGATAATAGATCTTTACATGTTTTTTACTACTGAAAACAGTGACAAATTGCTCACTTTCATGTATTACATGTTTCTTTATTTATTTTTACAACGAATATATTAAAATTTGTGTGCTTATCTATGTCAGTTCAATGACCCGGAAACCATATGCCGCAGGTGTACGAAATGTAGTACCGAGTTGCTATGTTTTCAGTCCGTGCGTAGAACAGGTTTAACAGCTAGTACAGATATTAAGATGTGTTTAACAGAAATCTATTGCAATAAATAAAAATTCAATTTAGGACAAAAGTATAAAATTTATAAATGATTGCGTTATATTATCTCAGGAAATACGAAATGAATATTTTTTACAAAATTGATTTTTAATACCTATATTAATGCGTAATAAATAAATAAATAAATATATTAAACATAAAATCCAAAACTTTAAGAAAAATAAAAGCAAACAGAAAAAACCCCTTTTTAATATTCAAGTTTTAAATTTTATTTCTTTAATTATAAATATATGAAAATGTAAAATTGAAGGAAATAAATGTAATGTTTTACTCAGAAAAAAATGTGAATTTAGATATAGCAGTAAGAAATTGAAGATTAGTTTTAAAACATAACTTGCTACAATACCTTCTCATTTGTAATTTCATAGTTTTCATAGAGAATTTTAATTCTGAGTTTAATGTTCTTAGAGAATCTTTCTCAAAAGTAAAATCAACATTTTGATCAAAAATATAAAAACTGAATTTTACATACAGCTCTTTTATTTACAATACACAAATAATTGAATTGAATACATTAAAAATATTCATGTTTTATAATAAAATTCTGTAAAACAAATAAAATAAAGAAAAACCCAAAGAATCCTTTAATTGAATCACGTTTTTTACATGATCTAAAACATCCATACCACTTCTTTTTCTTTTTTTTAAATTCAGCTAACACAACTTTCATCTGTTTAATTTACAGTTTTAATTAAAGTTTCTGAAAGTTAGAGACTTGCTTAATTAAAGAAGTCTAATTTAAATATATTAAAAGTTTTAGCAAAAGCACATCAGATGGAACGTATCAACAGCATAAAAGACATTTAGCATGATGGTGAGGAAGTAACTTTATTAAGCTAGAAGAATAAATTCAGTAATAAATTGCAGCGCAAAATTTAACTATCATTATAATTTATAATTTCATTTATTTTGAATTGTGGAAATTTTAAATGTAGTTTTTAAATAATGCATATTTACAAATCAAAAAGGCTATCTGGGAATTAATTCTTTTATTAAAGTTATTTTCGTCATTCAAAAAAGGAAAAATGATGTCCTTTTGCAAGCGGAATGTCGAATTAAACGAGTACAATGGATACAAGTAACATGTGAATTTTTTTATATGCACTATGCACTACACTGTTAAAAATTTTGTGCTACTTTGAACCGAAAATTGGTGCTTAGTAGCTGCCACCATAAGAAGGTGAAATCTTGTTCCAAGATTTGGAACTTCGGTTGAACCATAGTACCATTCTTTCAAATAATATGGTGTAAACTAATTCCAAGATTTGGAGCTTCAATTGAACCATCCTATGGTGGCAGCTGGTAATAGCTGCAAGCACCAAATCTTGGTTCAAAGTAGCACGAAATTTTTAACAGTGTATGTACTATGCACTACGTTACTTCATCTCTAGAAACTCGCTACCTGCAATTTTAGGAATGCAGTAATATATTTTTAGCACATTATTAAATGGTTTAAGAAAGGAAAATGTTCGTATAAAAAAAACAGATAATTTTGCTAATATTTTAAAAGTTTTTCTTCCTTTACAGGTATAAATATTTTACAGTATTTTATTTTTATGATACTATTAAAATATGCTGCTTTGAACTTCCAGGATTAAAAACTAGAAAATGAATTAATTTAAGGAAGAAAAGTGATGACATAACATTAACCGGGGCTGTTTTGGGCCACTTGTTTCTAGTTAAAAAAATATTTGCAGTATTAAATGATATTAATTATAATTTTTTAACTTGAAAATTGAGTTGTAAACAATTAACATTAAAAAGAAAGCAAATTGTATGGTTTTAAAAAGGCAATTTTTATTCATTTATTTTTTAACTATCTATAAAGTTTTAGAACAAAGTAGCCTCTTCTAGGGATTTCTTTGGCCCATTCGCTTAATTTCATATAAATCGAATATTTTGTAAATATTGAACTATTGAAACCTCTTGCAATAATCACCTAGCTCTGCTGCTATTAATAATAAACACTGCAAGCTCAATGACTTTTGATGACTCACTGACAAAGAAATGATTTTTTTTTTTTTTTTTTTTTTTTTTTTTTTTTTTTTTTTTTTTACATTTAAGCACAATAAACTGACTGAAAATATTAAAGGCATGGAAAAAAGTTTTCATCATATTATCCTGAGCACCTGGAACATAAACAATTAAGGTAATATTTTGCTACACTAACATTTGAAAAAAAATTACTTAACACATTGTTTTAAGAAATTTGGTTCGATAAAATTTGGCATTTTTAAGTAACTGGCATTTTTTGTAACTTCCGTCCAAACTTTGCGTGGAACGAAATAGCCCATAAAAACTAGTTTTCTCGTTAGTTTTATGATAACGTAAGCATTTCCTGTCAAAATAAAAAGTTAAAGAAAAACCATGTTCACGTATGTGTTACAAGTTACTAAAAATAATATTTTGACTCTTACTTTATTTGTAGCTTTTATCCAGATTGTTCCACCGTCGAAAGTTTGAAGAATTAAAATTTACATATAAAAACAGCTGTTTACAAACACATCTGGTTCTGCCAGTAACAAAAAATTAAAATTACTTCAAACTTTTCAAATATCCTATGTAGGGTATAAAATATTTTTTTAAGGACAAAAAATTCATTCCAAATTATATTGCATTGTTTAATGCAAAGAAAAAATACTTTTTTATGTGATGGACCAAAATAGCCACTCGAGGACTAAAGTAGACCGACGGTATACAAAATGGAAAGCATAATTCTATTTTTTTCAACATTAAAAAAGTAACTCTTTATGTTATTGCATCTTTAATCGCATCTTTAATTAAAACCACACACCATAAAGAAAAACAAAATCTGGGAAATTGAGAAATATGTGTGCAATTTAACAAAATATATAATAGGCTATAGGACACTGAAAATAAAATAATAAATCAATAATTTACTGAGTTTTTTTTTATTTTAAAACTCTTTAATAAAATTGTTGGTATACAGAAAAATAAAATTTTATAAGGCGGAATTTTTGATCGGGGGATTAAAAGTTCGAAAGTAGTCAATTTTTTTTTTTTTTTTAACGTCAACTTCACAGGAAAGTAAACATGATAACAAAAACTCAGCTGATTTAACACTTTCTTAAAAATTGGGACATTTTCAAATAAATACGAAAAACATCACATGGAGTTCTACATTACAACGGTTTACTCAATTCGGGTAAAGAATTTGAATAAAACAAAGCTTATAAACTAAAGTTAACATCTTTGTTTAAGCATTGAACAATAAATTAAAATTTTAGGGATAGAAGTTTGTAAACAAAAATCTTACAACTTTATTTTCTTAAGTTTAGTTTCAAGAGAGAGAAAAATACATATCTTGTTTAGACAGTACTGTTCATACAAAATGATACACTTTGTATAGTTATACCTTTGAAGCAGCAGTAATGTATTGCCATATACATTTTTTAAAAATAATTTGTTTAAAGGAAAATATTTAGAGTGTTTAAAGGTGCCCCCTTCTCCCCTATATATTAATGCATAACCGCCAGGATTTCACGCTGCAATTTCATATTTTGTTATTTATAATAGTATAAAATATTTTATAGATGCAGTTTTAACTATCTTAATAAATAATGAACATAGAAATATCTGCAAGCAGTATTAGTCAAGACAGAATATCATCTCTTTTCTGATTCATTAGATGAAATCTCTAATAAAAACTCATTAAAATAACAAAAGAGACGCACGGGATGAAAATGAGTAATTATAATTTAACTGCATTTCATTATGATTCTATACGCTTAGGGGAAAATATAGGAGGACGATAAATATAATTTCTGTATTTCTCTCTCTCTCTCTCTCTCTCTTTATATATATATATATATATATATAATATGATTACAGAGTGTTCCTGAAATATTGGGACGAACTTTTAGACGAGGTAAAGGACATCAAAATGATTCAGATTCGTATATCAACCACAGTCGGAAACGTTCTTTCTGGGACGATATTTACGACAAAAAATATAAGAAAGAAAGGACACGAACAGGAAGAAGAAAACAAGTTTATTATTTTTACTGAAAAGTGCAGAAGAACTTGTTGCACGCACCACGGCAGCTGCGGTGGAAGTTCGAGAGATTTTCGGTATTTTCCACAGAACATTAGATTTCCCATGCATCGGAGTTGTGCCTCCATGCATCACAATCAAGGTCGTAATTTCGAATGCTTTGATGACAATCGTGTCTCTTCCATGTTTTTTTTTCTTAGTTTTATGCTGTACTAAGGTAAATAAAAATGTTATCTCTTCTTATTCATTTCCTTTCTTTCTAGTATTTTGTGTTTCTGACAATGGGTTGCTATAGAATTCTGAATTCCTGTAATGTTGCCTCCCCCTTCCCCGCCTTAATACTTGTCCCAATATTTCTGGGACACCCTGTATATATATATAATACCATTAATAGTAAACAATATTAACCATTTGAATTTAATAGGGAAAAAAACATATTGAACATGAAGAAAAATTTAAATAAATATATAAAATGAATATAATAGAAATTTGTAGAACCAAAGCAGAATTGTCAAGCCCCAAATACTTTGGAACTACAAATGAAGTGTGTGGTTTAATCTTCGTAATGGCCATGAAAAAGCAAAATAATACAAATTTGGGGCTACCAACACACACAAAACAATGATTATCACACATAAAAAATTCACCAAGTAATCCACAGTGGATATGGATAAAATAAAAACAAAGAGTTATATCCACGTGTAGACTTCTAAGTCGCTAAAACAAAGAAAATATGACGAGAAATAACACCAATAACAAAGAACAACAAATTGCTGAAATGGACATAAAATTGAAAAGGAGAAAAAATAAAATTAATAATCGTATACATCATAATATTAAATTTATAAATTAATTAAAAGTAGAATAATGTAATTACAGAAAAATTAAACCATACTGACATAGTTTACCCTATTATTATTTAAATCAATATCATTTATTTAGACTATGCTGGGCTAAACTCAATATTTTAATTTAGGATGATAAAAGATTAAAAAATAGATTATTAATAAATGTACCCTATACATTGAGTAGTGATATAGTACTCGCATTTATTAAAAGTTAAGTGCAAATTAATAATATAACTGATTAAAAATATTATAATGCAATAGATATAACTATACAATTAACCATACACTGGTGTCAATTAAACTCCATAGAAATTTTGTACCAAATTAACACATGAATTTCCCACTCTCAATTTTTTTAAAATTATCTTCTTTTAAAATTTCCTTTGCGTTTTATCCAGACAACACCGCCCTCCCCCGTACTCTAACAGCTACCCAACCAACCAACCTATTATACACATTTTTTTATATATTTTTTACATTTTTAATTTATTATTATTTTTTATGTTTTAATAATTTTTTCTACTTTTTACGCAAAGTGTTAATTATTTATTAGATCATGTAATAACTAATAGTATATTGAAGAATATATGATTTTTTCAGGAAAACCATTTATACATATGTATATATATATATGTAATATAACCAACAGCATACCTTTTAAGCTACATATGCACTACAGCTTCGATCAATCTACAGTGTCTTTTTCTTTTAAATATTCAATTTTATTTTAACTTTTTAATCATAAATATGCAATTGTGTTATTATTGCAAAATCCAATAATCATATAGATTCCCGTGTAATTGACACTCTCACTTTATCTTTTTTGTACTTTTTTTATAATCATTTTTGAGTAAGATGTAATGTTGTATTTACTTTCTGACAACATTGATTTTTGAGGAGATTGTCATTTCATTTATGAAATATATGCTGATTTAAGATGTGATTACGCGTAATCTTTAATCGAAAAACATATTTTAATAAAATGTGCATGCTCTGTGTACGGAAACCGTATCAAAAT
Source organism: Maratus speculifer (assembly GCA_964019185.1). Lineage (NCBI taxonomy): Eukaryota > Metazoa > Arthropoda > Arachnida > Araneae > Salticidae > Maratus > Maratus speculifer. The sequence goes on along the minus strand of OZ025297.1, from coordinate 18,944,123 downwards.
ATTTTCGAATGATATCTCGGTTACTGTTCTTGTTTTTGGAGATTCATTTAAAAAAGGTTTTTAATAACACAAATAATGTATGCGATTTAAATTTTAGTTTCAATAAGGATAAGAAAAAGACATACATGGGCATATGGAATTTAACAGGATAAAATATGGCACAGTAAATGCATATAAATAAATTAAAAATTCTAATATAATATTTTATACTTTTAAAAATATTCATCGTACATATTTTCCTTTTAAGATAATTAAAAACTGCAATAATATATTTGAGATTCATTTAGGAAAGCAAATATACTGAATCCTTCTACTAAACCAACCCGTATGTCATTTAAGTTATGCTTCCGAAAATAAAATACTACTAATAAAAAAAACCTAATTACAAATGCAATCTAAGTGATCATTAGCATTTCTGTTTTAAGTATACTTCCACGAAATGCAATTTTCGTAATTGAACTCGGAATAAATGAAAGCTCATTAAAAATCTTATTTAGAAAATTTTCGAAAATGACGTTAAAATTTGCTTATATTTTTAAATACATATCAATTATTTTTAACTCTAAATAATTGTTTTAATGATGAGCATAGAGTTAACTTTATTTCACAAGCTATGCACAAAAAATAATTTAGTTCTTTACATATTTTAAAATAATATCTTGATAAAGTTACTGTACATGGTCAAATCATTTTTTAATGTAATAATATTATGAGCTCATTTTGTATTAAAATAGGAATTTTAAATGCGTTACATTGTGTCTTCAAGACTTTAATAAATGGTAAAAGTTCAGTATTATATTTTAAGTGAAACTTTATTCATGCATAAAACTTCAAAATAATTTCACAATGGAAGTGTAATCTAATTAATTAACAAACATTATTATGACATTTAAAGAAAGCTTTTTTTCGTGTAACTATACTGGAAAAATTACTAATTTAAAATAACCATTGCAGAATTCCTAGTTTTAAACTGGATTTATTTAGATTTTACTGTCATTGTTATTAAAGTACGTTTAATTTTTTATTATTTATTTTTTTTTATTATTTCTTGTAGTACAAATAAACAATGTAGAACAAATATTGCACAAATTAATGTGGAATGGAGACGCGCCATTATATAACAAATATTTTTGTGCTTTAAAAATGTGAAGCTATTTACGAGTATTTCGACAGTTAGTATAGATAACAGTAAATTTTACAATTATCCTGATCAATGAAAACGCTTCATTGTATAGAAAGGGAACTTTATAAAATCGGTCGATCGAATAGTGCGCTTTATAATGTTTTCAAGTTAAAGAATATTCTACAAGTTAATATTGCTGTTTTTTTCATAAGGCTACATTATAAATTATATAATTAGAATTAGAATAACAATAAACATACAAAATCTTCAACGCGTAAAATTGCAACACATTTGAAATGCTAACTGTTTTTCTATAGTCCAAATTGTATTTTCCGGTTAAAACTGCGGCATTATAATTCAGTGCATTAATTTTAGACATCCATATAAGAAAATCATAAGTCGTATAACTGACATGAAGAATTCTTGCCTGACCACTTCACGTTTTATATGCCAGATGACCATTTTGCTACTTTTATGTTAGGTTTGCGCAGATAATTAAATCGCGAAGTATGATTACATCGCCACTTGTTCATTTTAATGTGTGAAATATGCACCTATCCTTAATTTAATTTAAAATATTTATAAGATACATTTAAAATTGTTACTTTAAGATAAATGTAAAATTTAATTTTCTGCAAACTTTTTCAACAAACGTATCATTAACATTTTTTGTCACACTATCCTTTTCTGTGACAAATCAAACAAAATGAACGTATATGGAAGGAAAATGGTAAATATACAAAACACTTGCTGCTATTTTCAAAGACCTTATATTAAAAGGTCAAAAAACCATGTTTTTGAACGAAGAAAGTGAAACATATAATATACAGGAAACCAAGTTTAACGATACTCCTTTGTAACTTTGTCATCTTGTAGACAAACGGGTTTATTACATTTTTAATCACATTTATTCGTGTGATTCATTCATGCAATTAGTTCTCTGGTTTCTTACAGTTTCTCGACAGTAAATGAAATATAAGGATCTACGAAAAAGTATTAGGGGTCCGATTTTGTCGTTATTACACTGAAGAGAATTTGGCAAACACAATGGCAACTGTAAATAAAAGCCTGAGTAAAAAAAAAATAACTGACATAACATTCCAAATAATAAGTAGTATTCAAGTCAATAAAGCCTTGGAAGACACACCAAGTCTGAGTGTCAGCTGTCAATACCTGAATCATATAGACGAGCAGTTGATTTCACTGTCTTTAGAAGTCGTAGCAGACTAGACTTTTTCCTTAATCAAGCATGATGTCAGGATGATAATTAAACAACACACTAACCCAAAGAGAGTCAATATCCTTATATTGACCGAAACACTCCATGAGATGATATAATTAAAGTTTTCACTCAAAGACCAAAACTAGTCGTTGGGGGCCACCGTAATACTTACCCATCATGGATATGTATATGAAAATAATACATGTGAAAACTATTTATACAATGCATTGCAATTCATAAACAAAATTTAAATATTGTTAATATACATAAAGAACTGCTAATGTACTAATTTCGACAAATTATATAAAGCGCCAAACTACTCAAGTAGTACCGAACTGCGTAAAAGAAACATCCTTTTAACTCCAAAAATAATAATTCTATTAACTAACAATTAACTGAGTCGGATTAAGCGTCTCATTTCCAATTAAAATATACCTCTGAATTGAAATTTGAATGAAATGCAGGGTCATGAAAAATCGAAGAATGTGGAAAACATGATTACAAATATCTCGGCAACTAATAATCCGATTGACTTCGTTCTATATGCAGAATGTGTGTTATTTTATTGCCTTTTACGTCCATTCCTTAGAACAAAAAAATTCGAAAATTTTTATATACCTTTCATCAGAACGAATTTTTCGAGAGTCCGAAAAAAATAGTTCCGAATAATCGAGGTTGCTGATATTAAATAGGGTTCGTCCCATTCTTACATACTAACTACATACAAAATTTCAAGTCTCTATCTCAATTTGTTCGGGAGATAGACCGTTTACAGAGACAGACAGACAGACGGACGGACGGCAAATTTTTTTTTCTAAAAATATGTTTTTTGGAATCTCCACTATCTAAAACGTGTAAATTCGTCAAAAAAATTTTTCGATTTTCAAAACGATTGCAAGACTTACCCTATACTACGTATGATGGGTAAGTAAAATCGAAAATTATATTTTTCGTAATAAATCATAAACTTTAATCATTAAAATAGTCCTATGTGATCTAAGAAGTGCACTTTTTTATTTTACATCGATATCTGAGGTAACTTTGAAAAAAATCGTCTATTGCGCATATTTAAGCATATTAATTGTTAAACGACAAAGTTACCCAAACCCTGGATAACTTTGTCATGCTATTTATTATTTTTGCCCCTACAATACTTTTCGTATGCATTTGAATATACTTTCATGTTGAAGAAATTGTTAGATTAATATGTCTATATTTTTTTACACCCAAATTCAATGAATGAAAAAAATTATGTACAAATGTATGCCTGAAATAAGACAAAGTAACCTTGGTTTACGGTATTTATCTCTAAGCCACACCTGAAGTGAAGCATTTAGCGCGTTGTTTTTTAAATTATTTTTTCCGTAACCTTAATCCAAAAATATAGACTGCACTTAATCAAATCTCAATTCTTTGACTACTTGGGTATAGTTGTTTGCACGCCTTCAATTTCTGCAGTCTATTCAATTTCGTCATTATCTGTATTTGTTTCTTTCGCTGTTGTAATGCCTTCGATATTTTTTAATTGTCCTTGTATATCATCACTAAACTGAGGTATGGTGATTCTCTAATCCCTTGCAATAGGCAGGATGCTTTCAATGTACTATTTTTTTCCAAATTCAAATTTATCTATATTGTGACATGAAACTCCACAACAATTAGCAAAAATGTCATAGCATTTCAGTCCAATTTTTAAGCATCCACTAGCTTTTCTACATTTTTTAGAGCAAGTACAAAAAATGGATCTAATAATACTTTTTGGTGCAGACGGTTAGGTAGCCGGTATTGGAAACAAATTATGTGTATTTTGCCATTCTCAATTGTCAGGAAGAAGTTTATTGCCCAACCAGTATTGTAGTTGATCATAAACTCGTAATCTGTTCAATTTGGCTGTGTCATTGGTAGGGGGTAACGAAGTAAAAAATATTGTTTAATGTTATTGATCATTGACAATTTAGTGAGTGTGGCTCTGTCAAATTTTATGTATAAATATCTTTTAAGATTTCAATGGATGTGTTTACTGGTTATTAAAGTCAGGGTAATAGTCTTGAAAATTTTATTGGTGATCGGCAGAATAGTGGAGGATTACCAATTTTAACTACAAACAATAGTCATGTTGTAAATTGACTTTGAGTCAACTTTCTCCCGTTCTGTATAGAATTATCAAATTACGAACATAACATGAAAGACATTTTACTTTGAACGTTTTCGGTACTTATCCTTAAAGAAGAGGAAATATAAATTTAATACAATTAATTCAAATTTTTGAAGCATTTATATAGTTAAAATATGATTTGTCTGTTAAATAAAAATTTATCTATCTCGGAATCATTGTCTTACCAAACAGTAATTTAAAAATGAAAATATATATAGCATTATTTTTGAAAATTACAAACAAAAAGTGTACGTAAGAAAAATAAATAAAACTTGTATATATTTTTCAAATGATACTTTAAAAAATGCAGTAAAATATACAGATATGAACAATTAATAATATTAATTATATATGGCAGAATTTAAGTTGCAATCTAAATTAATTGTTATAGCTAATTTTGACTTAAAGACATCGCAGCAGAAGTCAATATGTACATCTGAGTAGATTAAAAATCATATCAAAAATTTAAAGAACAGCCTTAAAAAAGTGTTTTCAAATACATAAAATAAATGGTTTAAACATATTACTTCTCCCCGCTACGTATGTAACATTGAAATGAAAAATTGTAGCTTTGAAAGCTCATGATATTTCCATTTAATAAATGATGGTAATATTCCTGATATTTATGGCAGCAATTTTGTATTGATACATAAAGAGGACTGGGAAACAGTAAACATTTATTTTACATATATTGGAATTCTGCATTGTTTACAAAAGTTAAATGTATCCTTTTCTTAAAATGAATTTAAAATATCTGCTACTGTTTGTGACATCAGATTTTTAAAATTCTTTATCGCTTCTAGTGGCTGCATGGTATATTATTTATACCATTTTGAAAAATAAATGTAATGGGAAACCGTGTTAAAGCACTATTTAAAAATTCGCCTTAAATAATTAGAGAATGTTAGAGCTGCTTAAATAAATATTGTATAGCTATAAAGATGTATGATAATAAATAATTTCCAAAAGTATTGCAATTTTTTAATTCGATTGTTGTATTCCGCATAGGAATATTTTGTTGACTTTTATATTTTATTTTTATCTTTTAAAAACAGATAAAACGGTAAATGTTCTTTAGCGTTTTTCCCCTGAAAAAATAGTGATTTCAAAGACGAAATTAAAAAATATATATATATATTTATGTTGGTTTTTAATTTTTACCTATTTATTTTATTTAACAGCAGTATTACTAACCTTTAAAACTAACATTTTGGGATATCACAACATGCAATAATTATAATAGAAATAATATTCAGTTGTAATATTAATTCCATAGTTCAAGTACTTTTTATGAAGCGTATTTTTTCTTATTTGTTTTAATTAAACATTTGGTTAAATGGCTGTTGTTTTCGATCGAGAATTGACCTTTTGGTGTCCGTATCTTATTCTGTTTATAATTGTTCCAGGGATATTAATGTTTAATCCATGGCGTACGTAAAATATGACTCTGTTATTATGCAACAATATTTTGATCATCATAAAAATGATGTTTTTACTGATTTTTATTAACTTTGTGGGAGATATTAAAGAATTTCGCTTTGGGTAATGGATGTTCACGTTTTAGTTTTTTACGAAATTCTTCATATTAAAAAAAAATATATTTGAATAGGAATTTGAAATGTCGTTATTAATAAAGAAGAAATTTAAAAAGTACAAAATGGATAGACGCAAATTATCAGAAATGGAAAAATTAGAATGCAAAGAAAGACGTCATATAAAAGATCGTCTGTTAAAAAAAAGAGAGATTTGATTATCTAGACCAACCATGACAAAATTTGCGAAGATCATGAATAAGAAAGGAATCTAATGTTGAACCTATTTATTGTAAAAGACCATGCTTTTATTTATTTATTTATTAAAAATAGAATTTATTTATAAGTCTTAAATTTTAGTCTTTAAAAACATTATTTTTCAAATAATTGTTCAGCTGTAAAAAGTTTGATAACGGACGAGTATTGGTATACCAGTTTGTGTCAAAGAGTGTCTGTGTAAAATAAGTTTCGTAATACAACAATTGCGTCCAGTATCTGCTAAGTAATGTCATAATGGTCCATGATGAACGATTTTTGATTCAGCGATTTTTACAAAAGAATATTTATAGAATATATAGAATATTAGAATAGAAATACAATATATATACAATATTTATAGAATCTATTCGTCTGTATCTTTTTTCTATCCTAATATAATATACTATTTTATTGAAAACTCTTTTACAATTTATCTTTCGACGATCTTTATTTGTTATCTTTTCAACAGACATGAAAACTACTTGATCAACTTAAATGGTTATTTGAAAACGATTATGAACGGGGATATTGGATTTGTTCTTCATTTGATAATGGAAGAGTTTAAAAATGTTCCTTGGAGCGTTATCTAATCTTGTAATTTATTTAGTTTATTTGGCAGCAGAATTAACACAATTTAAGCAATTACTATTATTAAAGTTATCATTATCATTTCTGTTTTAAATAAACTATTTCTAAAAATTCAATTATCTTAATTCAGCGCTAAGTAATTATGCACACAGTGAAAGTGAATTTAGCGAGACAGCTAAACAAATGAATTCTTTCATTTAATTTCAGTGCATGCTTTTATTATTTTAACATTAGCAGTAATATGTGATTATGGAGTACGTATTCTCTACTAAAAATTTAGGTTAAATAACGTTGTGTCTTTAATTGAATAAATTTACATTGACTTTAAAAAATTGATGAATGAATTACGATTATATAAACCATTTTATTTTCTTGAAATCTATCTTAGTAAATAAGTCTTTAAAATTTTTAACGAATCTTTAGGTATTTCGGCACAAAAAGCAATATTTTTTTGCAATATCTTTCTTTTGCTTTTTCATTTTTGTTCAAATATCGGTTTATATGTCCTTCTTTTAACACAAAAAATCGTAAGAAGAAATTTAAATTTATTTTTCTTACAGTAAAATATTTGAATTTTAAGCCACATTTAAAATGTTATATATCTTCAAAATAATTATGCTTGCATGCTTTTAGTTTTCCAATTTTGTATACACATATTGATAAATAATAAATGATCTTCAGATTTTGCTAAAATATTTGTTTATGAAAATATCTTTTTAAAGAGGTATTGCATTATTATGCAATGATTTTTTTTTTAAACTTTTTAAAAGAGTATATATTTCTTTCTCATACAGTTTTACACTTAATAATTTTTTTAGAAAAACACTCCACTGATAATTTATATTTTCCGTAAAAAATATACAGAATTGCATGCTTTTCATTTTAACATGTATGAATATTTTAGGCTAACTAATTGTCAAATTGTTAAAACAGCAAATGACGTTTTGGCAACTGTGACTTTTTTAGGTTAGAAGAATTACAAATTCAATAATTGCATTAATTTTAAATTTAAATTTCCGTGCAGAAGCGGCGAAGCAATTCCCATTTTCAGGGGCGTTCGTAACTATGTAAATACATAACACCTATAGTTGTCCTTCAGTCCGTCCGTCCGTCCGTCCATTCGTCCGCAAATAACAACGCAGAAACTACCCAACCGAATCGTTAGAAATTTAAAATTATAATTATTACATAATTTTATCCATACATTTAAAATTTTATGAAAATTGGATGCATAAATCAATTACAGGGAGAAGCAAAATTATTCCGTTGCATTGAGGTCAATGGGGGAAAATATTTCACATGCATTTTAATGGTGTTATACTCATTCGAATATAATAGAATACATGATCCTATGAAGTACATATATATATTAGAATATACATTCTGCACAATCTGTGATGCAAAGAATATTTATTATTAAATTACAGGGCCACACAAATATATTCACTACATATTTCCATACCGAAAAACATTGTTTGGGGCGTGTGTTAACTTTATTAAACTATTTCACATTTTATGAATATGATATACGTTGCTGCGGTGTAATAAAGTTACTTCCTGTATATTTACAGGAACACAAATAAGATTTCGAGCACTATACTATATCTCAAGTACTGTCTGCTGTAACAGCAAGATCTGAATATTTTTAAAACTTCGTTATCGGGCGAACGCACCTCATTTGCTACGCTTCACTTCCAGCTTCCAACTTGCTTATTTTATTTTTATCAACTTCGCCTCTAAAGAACAAAGATAAATTCATTACAATAGTATCATATCATAAATGTGCTCCTCCAATTTCTTCTCGATTAAAACATCTTAAATTAAATTTTTATTTAAAAAAAGTACTTTTTGAAGCTAAGCAACCTCCTGGTATTGATGGATTTACAATTTTAAAATTCAGCAAAACGATTTGACTAATTGTGACCGGCTTACTATGTCTGCGGCCGATTCCAAATTTTGCATAAATTCAACGAACGTTGTTAGTTGTTCTGTATCACATTGCATTGCTCCTATTGCATAAAAATACTTTTAAGTACATTTAACAGAAATTATCGTGTATATACATAAAATATATAATTATTAATTATTACGATCTGTTGATTTTTAATTATAATTTTGTTTTGTTTATTACCAAATATTTAATTTTAAAAGCAATAAATAAATAAATAAATAAATAAATAAAAATAAAATTGTAACGGTTGTGTGCTTGTACTCGGTGTTGAATGCAGACATAACTCAGAATATAAGATAAAACCAGTTTATTTAAAACGGTTAGGGCTCAAGGGCAGTGGAGCAGTTCTTTAATTTTAACAACTGATAACAATACTAAAAGATTAAACTCATAGTCACAGCTCCGGCACTAACTCAATCGGGGCACTTCAGATTACGTTTTACTTAAACTTCAGCTAGGTTGCTAGATAAAACTTTATTAGACAACCCGTGGCTGCATATATACTCTTTATTAACTTTGAAATATTCAACGTAATTAATATTAACTCTTACCGACGGCAAACTTCTCGAATCGACTTCCAAAACTCCTTGTCAACTCACTGAAGGCTCGATAATACTTGATATAACTCGATATGGATCAATCCGCTGCTTATCATCACCACCCACTTGTCGGCTTACGCCGCTATACACACACACTCAAATACCAAGCTTTTATATGCCGCAAACTGAGATACTACAAATTTACATTTTATTTCTATCCGCGACATAACTGCAGAATCCGAGAAAGACACACACGCTCTAGAAAGTTAAAGTAAAAGGGAGGATAGATATCGCTTTCACGCTTGCACATGTTAAATCATTGACGTCACGATCTCAAAAATGCTAGAGTTCCTTTATTACAAAGGTCACTGCCTCGAAAAATAAAACAAAAATTCAAAAATAAAATTAATGCAAAAATCATGTAATGTTTTTTTTATTGCTATGTTTTTTATGAAGCTATATATATATATATATATATACATATTTCTGAACCATCACACTGTAAAAAATGTTGCAATTTTTATTAAACTTTATGTTGTGATTTTTTAAGAACGGATGCTGTGAAAGAGAATTCAAACAACATATGAATGACGAATCAAATTCCTTTCATCACTTGTATGAATCAGACATAATAACATGACTTTCTCAAGACCTGTGAAGTTTAACAGAACTCTTAAAGTCAGAAGCTTGTACAATTTACAGCTACTATGCTGGCAGTCGTTGTGCCAGCACCTTTTTTTTGGTAAAACAGTTTTTAGAAACAATTACAATTAAAGCTGATATGTGAAAATTTCTATCTATTAATTCTAATTTCTATTTCACTATCACAAAATAATTAAATTATCATAAAATAAATTAAACTTTGCTGTATTACGCGTTGTTTTTCGCCCTTATCAGCTTTCAATTATATGTACAAATTTAAAATCCATACATTGGAAGAATAAATTTTTTATATAAATATATCTCAAAATTGGAAACATGTTATGGTCAGAATGAAAAAGAATATATAAATGATTGCAGAGTATAAGACATGTGTTCTATATCCATTTAGCACATTACAATAAAGCTTTATAAATTACTTAAACTATTAACCTAGTTAATAGAGTGAATTTGAATATAATATGTGACGAACAGTAAATAGTGAAATCCACAAAGGAATAGTTTGGAAATGAATTTGAATTGAGATTTTATGATTAGCATGCAATTTAGATGATGTAATTAGAATACACATGATTTAGTTAATTAATTTGTGTAATTCATTAAAGAAATAGATAACATTGAAACCAAAGATTTTATTTCACACTTTACAGCTTCGTAAGTCACTTATTGGCATAAACCCACAACTTTTATGCATTAGGCATCTTCTGAATTTTTTTTAAAATTTTAATTTTAATTTTAATTTGAGCACCGTAACCATAGGTGTAACAAGAAACAAGACAGTTATGGAATTTATAACAGAATATTGCTTTAAAAAATAATAAAATTTTATACACAAAGAAAGCTGAATATTTAAATATAATATGAATCCTGTGAGGCATGTAGAGATTCATTCCGATTCCGTGATTTTTGTAAAATGAATTACTTTACTTTCTATTAATCATATATTAATTTTGTTAATTAATTTTTTACTTCTTCGAACCTGAAACTAAAGTAGTATCCCAAATAATCATTCATTAATTTTAAATTTAATATATGTATATATATACAGTAGACACCCTCAAATCCGCACAACTTGGGACCAGAGGTTTTGCAGATTTTAGAATTTTGCGGATTTCTGGTCATTGCTTTGTTTACATTTTTTAAAAAGTAATTTGAATGTAATTAATAATGAAATCAAAAGTTTAATGAATGCTTACAATATGGTAAAATGTTAAAATAAGTAATAAACTAAAATAATAAAAATTTAGATAGTTTTTAAAATGATAAAAACACAAAAGCAAAGGTCAAATTAATAATCAATAATGTACAATTAAATATTCATTATAAAGATGAAATGTATTTTTCTTAAATTATTCAATGAAACTTGCCTCGTAAGTCATAAAGGTACAGTATTAATTCACATCAAGATCATAAAATAATGAAGCTTTATTTCAGGTTTAGCCAGACTTAATAACTAAAAAAGCTTGATTAATACATAAATATGTATAATAAGATTGTGATTACCAATGATATCAGCAATATCTTAATTTTTTCAGAAATAAATTATTCTTTCTTCATGAAAAAACATGAATTCAATAACCTTAACAAAAATTACAAATTATAAAACATATGGCATTGATATAAAATTAAAAAAGTCAAGATTTGTACCTACATCTGAACTGAATGTTTCATTGTTTACATCTGTAAAATAAGTGCGGATTTTAGAGAGTTGCGGATTTCAGGGAGTCTACTGTATATATATAAACATAGATGACAGGAAAGGGAGCTTTTAGGAAATTGATTGCTTATGATACTCGTCATTTAGATCCAAAAGGAGGGATTTAAAATTAGAAATCCCCATAAAATATCAATTTATTTATCATTAACCTCAATTCAAAGTGACAAATGTAAGTTCTTTAAACAAAATAAGTATATACAAATCAGGAAAATGCTTATTGTAAAAGATTTATTTTGAAAAACTTATGAAAATTTCACAAATTTTTGGCTATACTGTTTTGAAGGCATATTAGAAACTCAAATGTTTGGATTTTTTCGTTTTATTTGTAACACTTAAAGGCCGGAAATTTTCGTCAAGTTTCATAAAATATTCAAGGTAACAATTTTAATTCAAAACATTTTAACTTTTTTATTTAACGTTTTTTCTTTGTATCTTTTAATCTTAATTTAGAAGAAAATTTCTCGTTTAACCACTTAACACTAGAAAGACGGAAAATCTACTCATGTTTTATAAAGAATATTTCGCACAAAAATTTTTATTTAAAAAGTTTTGATACAATTATTTAACTTTTTATTCCTTTGAAACTTTCAAAGTTATTTTCCACAGAATTTTTTTGATTGGACAGATTCATTTGACAGCGGTCAAAATGACCGCTCACCGTCTTTCTAGTGTTAGTGAAATGATATAATAATAATAATAATAATAATAAGAAGAAGAAGAAGAAGAAGAAGAAGAATTCTAATAAATTTAACGTATTAGATTCAGATTAAGACGACGAAAATTTACCTGTTCACCGGATTCAGATTCAGTTTACTCAGTACAAATGTTCAGATAACGGAGTAAAAACACAGCTGCATTCGTTCGATATCATCAGAACACTCAGCTAACATTTCCCGCATTTCTTTGACCCTTTCTGGCATCGGCAAATTCTATTAGTAAAATGAGAAATTATCGATTGACACCGGAATTTAGAAACAACTTTAAAAAAATTAAAACCCCTTAACTTAAGCTTACACTGTAAAAGCTATATTTTATTAAAATATTGTAGGTGCCATTTTCAAGTTTGTAATTAAAATTAGGTATACCAGACTGGACAGGAAAGGGTTGATATGATCAATTTTTATTTTAAAATTTTCCAGTTACAAATTTGATATCCCTCCAATCTGATTTCTGCTCGGCTATTCAGGACGTGGATCGGTATCTTTGGATCTGGCTACAGCTGGAGAGACTCAATAAAATAATAAAAACTAACGGATAAAATCTGTAGGACCACGGTTTAAAAAAAAAAGTAAAACAAAAATGCGAATACTACTACATCAATTCTCGATCAAAACAGCAAAAATTTTCAAAATGGTTAAAAATTTTCAGTATTAAAAAATTAAGTAAAAAAAAAAATCAGTTTAGTTTTTTCTAAGAAAATATTAGATGTCCACATATGCTAACACAAATAAAGACTGACTATTCACTTTTGCTTAAAGAGTGCGTTTTTTCACTCCTTGTAGGAGTGAGTAGTCACTTTTTCATAGGAGTGAATGCTCTTTTTAGCACTTTCCAACAAAGTTGAAAAGTGCTTATGCATTCGGTTTGTCTGGCCGTCTGTCCGTCTGTCCGTCTGGCCGGATGGCCGTCTGTCCGTCTGTCCGTCTGTCCGTCTGTCCGTCTGTCCGCGCTCTAACTCCCGTAAATATACTCGGATTGCTATGAAATTTTTATACTTTATTGAGGTTTACCTTAGCACGAACCCTATTGAAAATGAAGTATCTACAATGATTAGTTTATCTACAGAGAGAATCAAAAGTTCCCCATTACATTACGGCCTATGGGGAAAAATCGCTAATATACTCGGATTGCCAGGAAATTTTAGGACGTTATTGACGTTTACCCTAGCACAAGTCCTATTGAAAATGAAGTTTCTACCATGATTAGTTTGTCTACAGGGCGAATCAAAAGTTTCCCATTACATTACGTTCTATGGGGAAAAATCGTTAATGTACTCGGATTGCCATGAAATTTTAGGACGTTATTGAAGTTTACCCTAGCACGAACACTATTGAAAATTAAGTTTCTATTATGATTAGTTTATCTACAGGGCGAATCAAAAGTTTTCCATTACATTACGACCCAGGGGTAAAAATCGTTAATATATTCGGATTGCCATGAAATTTTAGGACGTTATTGACGTTTAACCTAGCACAAGTCCTATCGAAAATGAAGTTTCTACCATGATTAGTTTATCTACAGGGAGAATCAAAAGTTTCCTATTACATTACGACCTATCTGGAAAAATCGTTTCAAAGGAATTTTAAAGATGTTATACCGCGTCAATCGAATTAAAATATGCATTCTATAAAATATAAGGTGAAAATGTAGCTATTATTTATTTACAGGGTCACACAAAAGAATTCCATTAGATAATGGTAAAAGGGGGAATTGTGTGTGACATATTTTAAATATATTGAGCTTTTTCATGTATAATAAAATTGATATATGTCACTGAAGCTTAATATAATTTATACGCTACTGTCTTGCATAATATGGAGTACATAACATTTACAGGGCCACACAAAAGATCTCAAATAGTATATTCTTTCCGAAGTACCGTATATGTGTCCGATGATGGCTGATGGAGGGATGAAATGCATTTTAATTATGATATTGGCGTTTGTATTTCGCTAAATATATGCACATTATATGGTGTGTATAAATGTCATAGTTGATATACAGGGCTACCCAAAAGAGCTCACCAACGTTACTGAATATGAGCGTAAAATATTTAAACGTGGTTCTTAAATAAGCTATGCATTTTTACGCTGAGCTGCATTCAATTTACTGAGAAATGTTTGCAGAATATAGATAAAGGGATATGCAGGGCCACGCAAAGAATTCGGTACATGGGCGCCTATGAATGATAATTTATGAGAATGTGATTTCAGTTGTTTTAAAAGTGTTTTAATCTACAATAAATTTTAGCCTAATGCTGACGTGTAATAAAGGTAGAATGTAAACTACAGGGCTGAACAAAAGTATTCAAGTATGTTTCCATCTAATAGTATGAATTGCTGAAAAAGAAATTTCAAGCTACTAGGTCTTTTCTTGCTGAGCTAAATTTTCCCATTATATGAACTGACAAATGAAATACAAGGCTGTTCTAATGTACTGGAATACATATTTGGGTATATTTGGCTATACACTATTATTTCTCTAAATAACAAAGTTTTGTTAAAGATTTCATTAAGTGTTGGAAAGTGCTTCATAATCTATGCTTAACGCATGATTTTTCTTACTTGTTTTTCAATGAATTCTCTTTTTTTATTGCCATTATGAGCATTTTAAAAGAATCGTGTCTTTTAGAACATACAATGAAAATAAATACAATAAATACAAACGTGGTAAAGATTGGAATAAAATACTTTATTGACAATATTTATTTAATCCAAAGTATGTAACATTAATTGAACTTTTTAAGGGAAAACGTAATTAAAGTTACACATGAATTAAATTAGATTATTGACAGAAATAAACTATTTTATTCCAATCTTTCTCCTTGTGTTTGCTTTCATTGGTAGTCCCATAAATATATGATAGTTTTAAAATGCCCATAAGCGCAAGTTATTAAACAGTTTTAAAATATTAAACATACATTTTTTTTTCAGATACCCATTAAGTTTTGCATATTATTTAAATAAATCCATAATGCACTTTATCTATGTTTTTTTATGTGTAATTAAAATCTTATTTCAGAAAAATATATATTAATACAAGCCGTACTTATAAAATGACATGGTAATTCATATTTAATTTCAATTTTTTATTCCCGTATATAGAGTAGATGTGTATGTAGTACCTGCCTGCGAAGACACTCACGAGCTAATGCTAATCCTATGGGGAGAGATTTTTCTAATATCTCGTTTGCATTTTGACATTTTATTTGTTTATTTATTTTGCATTGAATAGCTGAAGTTCGTCTCTATATCGCATCTTTTTTACTTTTTCGATTTCGGTCGCAGATATTTTTATAAAGTTTCTTTTACTTTCAAAACCGGTACAAAAAATGAAAGGGTTATTTAAAAAAATATCTGCAGACAAAATTGAAAAAGTAAAAATAAACAAATATTTAAGAGAGAAATGTGTTTTTGACGACTTCTGTAACTTAAATGTTTTTATTTAAATGGTGAACGATTAACCCCTATGAGCCCCTCTTTGACTGTGCCCTTAAACATTTTTTTCGGCTTCATGAGTGGTTTGATTGCCAGATTATAAAATAGGCAAAACATAGTTAGATTCATTTTTAAAAAATATTAATAATAAAATGAAGAAGATATTGAAATTTGATAAATAACATTAATATAACTTAAGTTTTTAATTAAATCAAAATATTTTATGCACTATAAACATTACCATAATTGCTTTTTTAACAGTGCCTATATGAGGTGTACATTACTGGAAAATGACTACTTAAGTATTCCAGTAATGGACACTCCTCTCAAAATCTTAAAAATTAATGAAATTTTATAAACGACATTAAATACACAAAATTCAAAGTTTTCTTCAGCTACAAAAACAAAAAATTGCAAATTTTGGAATAAAATAAGGAATACATAAATTTATTAAATGAAGCCAAATCTTAATATGATTTTCAATGAAAACACTATTTTCAATGAAAAACAGTGAAACTTAAAAACATTATTTTGTTCTTCCTGACTGGTTTAATTAAGAGTGTCAACAATAGTGCTAAATTATAAAATATGCAAGGGCGAGTTACGAAAAAAAAAAAAAAAAAGCTAATTTTTTATTAGTTATTATTACTTTTTTTTATAAACCAAAAACATTCAGGTGTGTACACTGTTGCTTTTACCCTATAATACTGCTACATCTACCCCATAGTATTCTATGAATGTGAGTTAAAGTTTTATAAAAAATATACTCGTGTAGGAAAAAGAAAAATGAAGAAAATATAAAATAAAAGAAATGGCTACATAAGTGTTCAATTAAGATATTTTTCTCCGGGAGGGATATTTCTGGCTCCGGGGGGAGACATTTTAGAGCTCTGTGGAGGGAAATTGCCCATTTTGACCATTGAAAACACAAAATCTCAAAATTTCCGGGGGGGGGGGATACTTTCCCCGGGACACCTTCTGAATTCAACACTGCTACATATGTTTTGTTCTTACTGTTGGAAAAACAATTTTAATGAGTTATTTATCTCTAATAAATAAATGTCATCTAGTATAAGTCATACAGCAAACTTTTAAAATTACTAAAGCGTTTTATTCTGCAATCTTTGCGTCAGCGATTTTTCTTTTCTTTTTTTTTCTCCGAGCACATAGAGATAGAAGACAACTTCCTGTGTAAAGTAAAACTTTTAACTCAACATTCTAGAATTTACTTTCGGAAAATAAAAAGTTGAAATTAAAATTGACTTACCGTTTTTTATGTTAAATATGATCCCTTGTTTGCTGAATAATAATCCTTTGTTTGATAAATAAGATATGTGCAGTGCAACATCTTCATCACTGAGTATAATTGGAGTATTATTGCTTTTCACTGAATTATTTGTTCTCCATTTTGACTCCAGATCAAGAAACTTAATCTATGTGGATTATTTCGAATCATAAGATATCGGAGTATATCATTCCAAGATCGAAATTTAAACTACATTTCAGTATTAATAATACAAATTAAAGATCCACATTTGTAGACCGAGGAAACAAAAGTCGCACACATAACGGACACGATAAAATGGCGGAAACATTTTTATCATCACAACTGAGAAGACGATTTCTGATTGGCTGATGCGTAATACATATCTAAGTCACTTTTTAAGAGTGACCGTTGACTCTTTCGAAGGAGTGACACTCATTTTTGAAAACGAGTGCGTTTTAATAGCAAATAAGCGTAATTTTATAGGTTATATTATAAAATGTAGTTTTTGAAAAGTAAGAATTGACATATTTTGGTACTTTTTATTGTTTTACTCCATATATTGGTTCAAAGTTGAGCGGGTATTTTTTCAAGTGTATAATGCCGGGCTTTCACTCTCGTTAACGGAGTGAGATTTTTCACTCTCGACCATGGAGTGAGATATTTCACTCTCGACAACGGAGTGAGATATTTCACTCCTATTCAGGGAGTCGGAAATTCCACTCTTTAAAGAGTGTATTTGTATAAATTTCACTCTAAAAAGAGTGAAAAGGCAAATCATTCCTACAAAAAGTGAGCTTTTCACTCCTCCCAGTTTCAGAGTGTATAATGTTGTTCGATATAAATTCTTCAGATATTTACAATTTCTTTGTGAAAAAGACTTATAAAGCGATCTTACAGATCAACAGACAAACGGAAAACCTTCCACTTCAATAAACTGCGTATTTTTTTCCCTTTTCCACTACTATTTTTTTTAAGCTATTGCATAGCTTTTATAGCGGGCTTTGAGGGCGGCGACCGAATCCAAAAATTTCGTAACGAGAAATATCCTAACAGATCCGTAACGAAAAAACCTAACACTCAGCTACCGTCGTTTCACTTCGGCAGACTTCGGCATGGTATCCTTCGGTAGACTTCGGCAGACATTGACGCGGTATTTTTCAAATATTTAGAGGATATCAAGTCTCAAACTTATATATCTTATTTCAGTTACTATAAATCTATAGTTTCAATAATAAAAATTCCTGATAGAATGTGTATAGAAAAGAATCGTCTTAAGATAAAACAAGGTAGGATAATGTAGCTTTTGGTGAGTGGAGACCCGCCCAATGGTGAGGATCGAAAAATTTAAATGCTTATAACTCGCGATCTAATTTTCGTAGCGCGGCCAAATTTTGTTTGGTAATTTATTATGAGACAGTGCTAATTTTTGGTGACAGGAAATCCCCACGGTGAGGGTCGAAAAAGTTAAAATGCTTATAACTGGCGGTCTAATTTTCGTAGCGCGGCCAAATTTTGTTTGGTAATTTATTATGAGACAGTGTTAATTTTTGGTGAAAGGAGACCCCCCCCCCATGGTGAGGGTCGAAAATTTTAAAATGCTTATAACTCGCGATCTAATTTTCGTAGCGCGGCCAAATTTTGTTTGGTAATTTATTATGAGACAGTGTTACTTTTGGTGACAGGAGATCCCCCATTGTTAGGGTCGAAAAATTTAAAGTGCTTATAACTCGCTATCTAATTTTCGTAGCGCGGCCAAATTTTGTTTGGTAATTTATTATCAGACAGTGTTACTTTTGGTGACAGGAGATCCCCCTTGGTGAGGGTCGAAAAATTTAAAATGCTTATAACTCGCGATCTAATTTTCGTAGTGCGGCCAAATTTTGTTTGGTAATTTACTATGCGACAGTGTTACTTTTGGTGACAGGAGACCCCCCCACGGTGAGGGTCGAAAATTTTAAAATGCTTATAACTCGCGATCTAATTTTCATAGTGCGGCCAAATTTTGTTTGGTAATTTATTATGAGACAGTGTTACTTTTGGTGACAGGAAACCCCCCACGGTGAGGGTCGAAAAATTTAAAATGCTTATAACTCGCGATCTAATTTTCGTAGCGCGGCCAAATTTTGTTTGGTAATTTATTATGAGAGAGTGTTCATTTTTGGTGACAGAAGACCCCCCCCCCCACGGTGAGGGTCGAAAAATTTAAAATGTTTATAACTCGCGATCAATTTCCGTAGCGCGGTCAAATTTTGTTTGGTAATTTATTATGAGACAGTGTTAATTTTTGGTGACAGGAAATCCCCGACGGTGAGGGTCGAAAAATTTAAAATGTTTATAACTCGCGATCTAATTTTCGTAGGGCGGCCAAATTTTGTTTGGTAATTTATTATGAGACAGTGTTAATTTTTGGTGACAGGAGACCCCCACGGTGAGGTTCGGAAAATTTAAAATGCTTATAACTCGCGATCTAATTTTCGTAACGCGGCCAAATTTTGTTTGTAATTTATTAAGGTATTGCATAGCTTTTATCGCGGGCTTTGAGCGCGGCGAAAGAATCTAGAAATTCTGTAACGAGAAAAAAAACCTAATACTCCGGCGAACGTCGCTTCAGTTTGGCAGACTTCGGCACGGTATTCTTCCGTAGACTTCGGCAGACATTGACGCGGTATTTTTCAGATATTTTGCGAATATCAAGTCTTAAACTTATGTTTTTTATTTCAGCTACCATAAACGTATAGTTTCAATGATAAAAATTCCTGATTAACCTACATGTATTGTAAGATAATAAAAATATTTTAAACGATATTAACTTCTCATTTGTTCAATACAAGAAAAAAAATTGTTATCGGTCATCACGCTCAAAATGTTTAACTTGAATTAATGTCAAAGACAAAAAAAACTGCATAAATAAAAAATAAATAAATAATTATAATTGCATAAGTTGATAAAAAATGCTATGCAATAGCTTTACCGCGGCAGTCCCCGAGTGCCACACGTATTTTTTTTTTTTTAAATATTCTCATCAAAGATACTGTTTTTATAGGATTTCAGTTGTGTATTCAGACAAAATATATCAACACACCTTTCTCCTGGTGTACGTATTTTTTTCTTTCAACTTCCGCAATAGGAGTTCTTTCACAAAAGTTGACTCAGCAAAGTGTAAATATTTTTTCTTTAAATTTCAATATCCTGGAATCAATTCTAAGGTTAGTAGAAAGCGGAAATAGGAAACTTCATATAAAAACATTTTGAAGTAAAAATCTTTACCAACATGTTAAAACTGTTGTTAGCTTTCGGTTTTTTTTTTTTTTTCAAAACTAAAACAAAATCACTTCACCTTTTTCATTCACGTATAAAAAACATTTCATATTTATTTACTTAGAACAGGTGTCACAAATAAAAATTAAATTAAAAAGTTGACATGTTTCGGTTCATTCATAAGAACCGTATTCATAACACATAAAATCAGTAGAAAACTAAATGACACTGGATATAAATATAATTTAAAAACACAAAACACAAAACATTGCGCCCCCTATGATCGTGAATATCGTGAATTTATATCCAGAGTCATTTAGTTTTTCTACTTTTATTAATATTAATTTTATACATATTAAATTTAATATTTGATCAAAATTTATTATATTTATATGCCGCGGTGGCAATGGCTATTCACGATCATAGGGGGCGCAATGTTTTGTGTTTTATGTCAACTTTTTAATTTAATTTTTATTCGTTACCAACATGTTTTGAACTCGTAAAAATAATACGAATCTTTTTTTAAAATATATTTAATAAAAGTTTATAACATATTATCTTAACATAAAATGTAATTCGAAATAAATACATAAAAAAATAAAACTATTGTTTCATTTTTTCTTTTTTTAAAATTTGTTTTCTTTATATAAAAGGTAATTTTTGCGTAAAAAAATATTAATGGTGTAAAATAGCATTATCCGGATGAATTTGAAAATATCATCTTTCAACATTATTACTCCACAATATTTTTAATTTCTGAGAGTACGTTATTATGTTTCACGCGCATATTTTTAAATTGGGTTTAAATGAGTTTAATAGTGGTTTTCTCAATATAAACTAATACAAAAAGATAATTATTTATGTAAATAGAGCATTGCAATGAAATTTCGAAATTTTTGCAAATTTAAAGAAAATAAATTACGATACATAATACATATGAGGACGATCATGGCAGAAGAAAATTATTGATGATTTTTATTTAAAAAAAAAAAAAGAAATATATGTGCGATACACCAATTTATATCTAAAGAGTTATAAGAAAGTCCGTATCAAAAATGCACTTGAAACTGATCATACTAAAAGTCATTTATGGTTGAGCTTAAAAGTTCCCTTATTCAGTTGATTGTTTTTTTTTTCACTTCTGTTAGTTAATGAAGTTATTATGCAGTGAAAATCACAAGCTATTATTATATACGTCAGACCTACATAGTTAAAAGTTTTTAGCAAACCTATTTAATGCAATTTTAACTTTCTTTAATAGTTTATAATTTAATGTCACAAAAGTAAAGTAAAACATACAAAAGTATTAGTTTTATAAAATTACCTAAAATTTATCCCAAATCTTCTAATTCTCTTACTTGGAGCTATAAGACAGATTTTACATAATATATGTATTTTAGTCCAAGATCCAGCAGCACAGAAACCTATGTTGTCGAGCACAAGAAAAACAAGTAAATAAAGAATACTGCCCAGTTAAACTGATGGCATTGAGCTCACAAGCTACAAATACTAATTGTACATTAAAGCCTTATATTTTCAAGGGTTAATTCCGTTCGAAAAAAAATTAAGAAGGGGAAACAGCTCTCCCCTTTCCTCTTTTTTTATACCTAATCATTGAACCTCCTATACTATCAAAGACATGCTTTATCATATAAAAAATCTATATCCAAATCCAGAGCAAATCGGATAATTCTTAATAAAAACCCATTTAGCATTTATTAGGATGAGCGAAGCGAATCCTCTACTAGTCCACTCAAATTACAATTTGTCGTACGCTTTACAAAAAAACTATTCAATATTTTAACTTTAAATTAAACACAAAAATAAATTATGATCTGTAGATTTGCAGAATATATTTTTTTTACAGTAAAACGTTAAAAAATTATTATTTTAATTAATTTATTTTACATGCATTTCCAATACGGACGCATTTTAGCAAATAAATAAAAAATGAAACGCGTATATTTTCAGAAAAAAAAGTTTAAATCATGGAGTAAATAATTATAGATAGAATCATGATTAATTTATTAAATAAAACATGTTTTCATTATCCCGCAAAATCGTTTGCACAGATGACACTTAAACATTTTAAAAGAATTGTATTATGGATTTTTTTTTCTGTAAACTGGCAACAAAATAATTGTAAACAAATAAAATTAATTCTTAAATTTGTTATATAAATGAAAAATTAAAAGATCTGCGTGAAGTTGTTGGTTCAAGCTCTTTATAAATATTTTTGCGAAGGTCGTATTGTGGCTAAATAATATCGACTCATTAATCAGAAGGATTTATAGAAAAATAAGACTTTAATAAGTTCGCAAACACAACAATAATTATTCGTGAAAACGTCACTGCCAGAATGAGAGAGCGCTTCGTTAAAAGGTAATTCCATTAATTGAGTTGCCATTCGCAGAAAGTAAAAAGTTCTCCCACGCGGAGAGAATTACAGCAATTCTCATACGCTAACATGTATAAAAACGAAGAAATTAAAATAAAATGTTTTACAGTTAAAAATTCATAGTATCAACGAAAGCAGATTTCAAATGTTTTTTCCAGAAAATAGGATTTTGAAGAAGTAACTTTCTTCAAGCTTTCTTCAAATATATTATTCTAAAATAGCTAGCAAAGATTATCGGATGTTGATTACAAAGATTGGAAACATGCATATTTCAAACAATTAAAAAACACCAGTGGCTACTTGAAATTGTAAAAACATCTTTAAAAGAGCTTTTAGTTGAAAATTTTAAAAAAAATTGTAAAAGTTTGCTTCGAAAATATCCTATTATGCCAGTTTTACATCATAAATAAAAAATTAAAATGCGCCAAAACATAAAATAACGTTTTTGTTTAATAAAGATGCAAAAATAATAATAAAAAAAAATATTGTTACTTTCAAATATCTGTTTTATAAAATAATGCTTCGCGAATCCAAACAAAGCATGGCTTTTGCTAGTATAATTTAAAAGGAGTTATCCCCCTCTTTTATACTTAACCATTAAACTTCCAAAACTAATCAGAGATTTGAACGAAATCTGAAAATTCTGCTTGAAAAACCCATTTATATAAATTAAGGGGGGGGGGGGCATTAGAACCTCCGTTCCCCCCTGTTTATACTTATTCAATGAACACCTAATAACAGTCACGGAATCGCCTCATCAGAATGATCCTAATCTAAATTTTGAACGAAAACTGTTAATTCTGCATGAAAAACCCATTCATATATCAATTAAGGGGAGGAGCATGAGCGCCCGTTCCCCCTCTTATACATATCGAATGAACTCCAAAAACTAATCAGGGAAGCGCCTTGTCAGGATATACCTACATACAAAATTTCAAGTGGATCCGATATTTTTATCATGAGTTATCGCGTTACGCACGAATATACAGAACGGACGGGCACATAAGCTCTCAGGCTATGATAGCCTGTGAGCTAAAAACCTTTATTTTATGAAAGAGTAGTAGTAGAGGAATCTAATGATTCATGTCTACCGGAAGCGACGTGGTGCATAAATCAAAAATGAATACCACTAGTGGTTTATTCGTAAGTTTAATATTGTGTTTTCCGTACAATCAAAGGTATGAAAACACGAAAAGCTGGGAGCAGGATAACACAGTATTAAATCTACTAGTAAACCATTTGAGACATTCCTTTTTGGCTTATGCACCACTTCGCTTCCGGCAGTCAAGAATAATTAGATTCCTCTATTACTACATTTCCATAAAATAAAGTTTTTTTTTGTGCTCGATAACATATGTTTTTTTGTGCTGTCAGCTCTTAGACAATTTTATTTATGCCATTCATGAAATAAGATCATATGGGGCGTTGTCATAACAGCAACAAACGTCTATGTCACAAGATTAACACATAACACTTTTGTCCATTGCTTAACATAAAACTGCGTTACGACAAAAACAAAGGTAGTAAGGTAACTTTAATTATATCCAACATGTTTTCATGCAACATATTACATGTGTACTTTAAAAAATGCCGTAAAATATTTCTTACCATAACCAACATTTTTATACTAAAATATCTCATGTTTAACGAGGTTTTTTTTATTTCAAACCAAATAGTAAAAATTACTTGTATAATTCTAATTACAAAGTGCATTTATAAGTGTTTTAACTTACAGTAAAAAACTGGTCATTTTTATTCTTTCCGCATTCCATCATTTAGCATTTGAGTCATCATAGAAGAATAAAAAAAGGAAGAAGTCAAAGGAACATAAAATTGATATATGTTTCAGTAGACCAACTACCGCTTTAAAAACTGCAGAACTATACAATTTATTTCAATAATACAAGAATCATCTATCATATGAAAAATTATTATTAAAATTCGGTGAATCTATTGAAACCCGATAATAATTATTATTTTTTTGGAAATATTACTTTTATACCAATGAGTTTTAATTTCAGTCTGAGAAATGAGGGAATTTTTGAATGAGAATAAATGAGAGATTAAATGAGAGTCAATTAGTCATTTTTTTATTTCATCTATAAATCATTTTTATTTTTTGTTATCAAAATATTTTCAGCATTGACAACGATATATTTCTGAAGTTTTTATATTAAAAAATAAAATAATCAAAACAAAGTGTTTAAAAAATATATTTTCTTTTTCTTCACAGAACAATTATAAATAATAAGCAATTTATCTACAAATTAATCTGCGCGTAATTCACAAAAGAATAATGTTTAATAACATGAAATATCTGCGAAGTCAACTTTTTACATTCAAAAGTAATAATGTAACACAATCTTAATCTCATCAAGTTGGTTGATTTTTGTCGTCCGATTATCTACGCTAGGGATATAGGACCAGGGGGAGTGCCCTCCGTGGGGGTCTTTCTAAGGGAACCTAACCCGTATTTACGCAAGGTTCGAAGAAAACCACGGAAAACTCCGAATGGTTAGGCCGACAGCCGCGATTGGGTTCGAACCCAGCACCTGCCGTCTACCAGTTGAGAGGTCCCAACCTCTCGGCCACTGGTGGGGCCCTTAATCTCATCAAACAGATGGATTTCCATCATTATCATAATTAGCTGAAAGATATTTCTTCAGTTTTCGGCCATTATTGGCCCGAATGATTATCTTAATGACTAACAAAAGCGAAAGTTTTCTATTATTAGGTTTACAAACAATCATCTGGATTCTTGAAAGCTGTTATAAAGTATTGAAAATTTTCCGATATTTTGTTTCGATGATTTAATGTCTATTTTAAACATTAAAAAGACAATTCTATGTTTATTTTTAATGTATTTAAGACATAAGTGTTTACGTTGAATGTATATGAGCACCTCAGAAGCCAAAGCGTACAAGTGAAGACAAAAAATTAATTTGGAGAAAATTCAGTTTAAAGATAATTGACATTAAATTTGAAAATCTATAGTAATTGACAGAGTCTTTGAACTCTTCTTTCAATAATTGTGAGAAAAAGATAAATTTTATTTAAATTTATAATTAATTAATATTGATAATTATTCAACAAAAGTGGTTGATCTCTATAAAGCATATATTCCAGGTCGTCTGTGCACTTAATTTAATACATTTTTATTTTTTTTTTCAATTATACCCCTTGGTTTCTGGGGTTCGGAACGTTAAATAAATATGTGTGATGTAACCGTCTTGTGCAGCTGTTGATAAAAAATTGAGAGCAATTATTCTTTATATTAAACGATGAGTTTTCAAAATATACAATGAGCATTGACAAAATAAATGAAAAATCGTTATTTAGAAATTTTTAAATATATATATATATATATTATATATATTTAAATTCTTCTTTATGAAATTCTGAAAATACTCTACTATATAACTTTTAAAACAGCAAAAAAAATAAAGGAAAATTTTCTTAAATAATAAAAAATATAAAACAATATAAGAAATAACTCGAAGTAATAAACGTGTGGTTTCTATGTTCCATTTAGCTTAAATTCTATTTTCTAATTCTCCCTATCTATTATTTTTTCAAATTATGTCAGTTTCTGCTTTTCTTTATACAGTAAAAAATTAATGACTTCCAATGAGATAAGTCGTAGGTATATTATTCCATTTTATATCGTTCCTCGGAAATTATATAAACAGAATTGTTAAATAAATATATATGTAACAAACAAATTCTGAATTTTTTTTCCATTAGTTCCTCTAAAATTAAGTTGTTCCTCTAAACAATTTTGTGCACTTTTTTAATACGATATTTCAAGTGACGATAAATACCATTTTAATCTTTCTTCAGTAAGAAAAGTCCATTTAACCGAAACAACCCTTAACGTATCAAACATTAAAAAAATATATTATTTTAAAAAGTCTGAAATATATTTGTATTATGTATCTGAAGTTATATTAGAATTTCTATTCGGAGTTTTCTTTATAAGTGCTATAAATAAATAACTTGCATAAGAAGAAGCAAATGTGTAGCAAGATTAATTTTTTTACTTGTTGCAGTCTCCAATGATTTATGGTCTAAAAAAGTTTCTGTATAAAACTTGTCGATATCCAGAGTATTGCTTTCCATAAAAGTGTATATGCGTCACGGATTTCGAAGAAAATCATCAATCACACTTATTTTAAGCTCAATGAACTTCGATAAGGTAAACAATATATTTTGTAATAGGGAATACTGAGTATATATATATATATATGTATTTATGAAGATATTACTGATTTTTTCATGCATTAAAAAAGTGCATTTCATTCGAGTATCAAGGATGATTTTTTTTAAAGTTGCAAATATAAAATCAAATAAGAGAAAAAACACTGATCCAAATTATCATAAAAATACCAGTATCCTTCTAAATTAACAGGAATTTTTTAGATGTGTTCTAACATGTTCGCTGCTGCTTACGTAAAGATGTGATGCTAGATAATGCCGCACTGTAGAAGTGTTTTTTTTTTCCCAGAACCGATTTACTTCTTATAACAAAGAATCAGTGAAAGATTTCCCCCCGCCAGCGCGTGACTGGCTATTGGGCATCACCCCTCATACCACGCTGGCGCGTGAGTGGCCCCTTAACGTTGGCGTCATATCACGCTCTTTCGCGTGAGCGGCAGCTAACGTGTTAAAAAATAATTCATTTTTTTAATTTACAAAAGCCAAAATTAACAAGAATGTACATTTTTTTTATAGTTATGAATTTATCTTGAATTTATCTATGGTTTGATCAGGATATTTAACCATTTCCTTTCGTTATAAAATACATTTTATATTTACTTTCAATACATTAATATAAAAAAGACCTCAGCCATTAGAGTTAATATATTTTTTACTTATTTAGGAGAGATGAAATATCAAGAATGTGCTTATTCTTTATTGTAAAAGCTATTGTTTTGAACATTAACCATTATTTATTTTAAAAATGAATTTATAATTGGAAAACTCCACACAATGAAATTGATGCCCATTCTGATAAATTATTAATAATGTCTTTTGATATTTTGGCACAAAAGAATTTTTTTGACTCCGACATTCAAATCCTGTAGGTCGTAAACTAAATTTTAATGCTCCCAGAATTATCCTGCAATATAGAGACATAAATTAGAACAAAATTTGGAGAAAATGTTCATGAAGCATACACATAGGATTGAATAATTTTAAATAAACTCCAAAGTTGTGAAATATTTTATAACACTACATGAACATAATAATTAACATTTCTAACTAAAATCGTTGTCGATTGTCTCATAAACGTATTGCAAACGTGTTGTGCTTAAAAAAAAAAAAAAGACTGAGAAAAAAATGTTGCTAAAAATTACTTTAATTTTTGCAGAAATGCGGTTATTAGGATGAGCGAAGCGAATCCTCTACTAGGCCACTCAAATTACATTTTGTCGTACACTTTACAAAAAAACTATTCAATATTTTAACTTCAAATTAAACACAAAAATAAACTATGATCTGTAGATTTGCACAATATAATTTTTTTTACAGTAAAACGTTAAAAAATATTATTTTAATTAATTTATTTTACATGCATTTCCAATACGGACGCATTTTAGCAAATAAATAAAAAATGAAACGCGTATATTTTCAGAAAAAGAAAATATAAATCATGGAGTAAGTAATTATAGATAGAATCATGATTAACTTAATAAATAAAATATGTTTTCATCATTCCGCAAAATCGTTTGCACAGATGACACTTAAACATTTTAAAAGAATTGTATTATTATTATTATTTTTTTTTTTTGTAAAGCGGCAACAAACAATTTGTAAACAAATAAAATTAATTTTTAAATTTGTTATATAAATGAAAAATTAAAAGAACTGCTTAAAGTTGTTGCCTCGATTCAAGCTCTTTATAAATGTACTAAAGCAAGTTGGCCGATTTAGAAACGACAAATGGACTTTAAAAGAACTGCTTAAAGTTGTCATTAGTTATCATTAGTTGTCATTAGTTGTCATAAAGTTATCATTTCTTACTTTATCATTTGGATTTAAAGTAATGTTGCGTTCTTATTTGTGGACCGAAAAAGGTTTAGTGAACGGTACTTTAGACTTTGTTGCGCGTATTAAAGAAAATCACAAGCCACCAGACCAGATATCGCGAATACTCATGGATAAATTTGAATACTGCAGTAATTTAACTTATAAAAATTGGTGCGTACCAATTCCCTCAATAATTAAATTCTGGAAAAATGGAAGCATAAATTGCTCAAGAAAACAATTTCCTTTGCAATCAGTTTTTGCAGTTATAATTCATAAATCCCAAGGTTTGACATTGGATAAAGCAGTAGTAGATATTGGGGATAAAGAGACACCAATTTTCTTAACGCACGTAGCGTTGTCGAGAGTAAAAACTCTTCAAGGTTTAGCATTTAATAGAACATTTCCTTACGAGAGATTCTACAATATAAAAAAAAATTTATATGCTGGTATGCATAAAAAAAGAAGAAATTAGAACGAAAAAAATTACATTTAATAATTCTTAGTATCAACGAGAGCAGATTTCAAATGTTTTTCCCAAAAAAAAAAAAAAAAAAAAAAATGTATATATATATTTTGAAGAAATAACCTTCTTTGAATGTATTATTCTAAGATTGCTATCAAAGATTATTTGGTGTGAATTACAAAGATTGAAAACATATCCATTTCAAATCATTTGAGATAACACCAGAGGCTATTGGAAAATGTAAAAACATCTTTAAAACTTTTAGTTAAAAATTAAAAAAATATTTTGTAAAATTTTGCTTCGAAAATATTTTTATTTATACCAGTTTTATATTATAGATAAAAAATTCCGAGGAAATTCTTAATTATTTGGCTGAATTTACATTTCTAAAATTTAAATACGCACAAAAACATAAGATAAAATTTTTGCTTAATAAAGATGCAAAAATAATATAAAATAATAATGTTATTTTCAAATATTTATCTTATGAAATAATGCTTCGCGAATCCAAGCAAAGCACGGCTTTTGCTAGTTTATATTTATTGATGAAATTGGTCAACTCACTCAGTGATCTCTTGCAGTATTTTTCTCTAAAGCAAACAGTCCCTTATTTTCTTTTTAGGTGCGTTCGTAATTATGTAAATACGTAGCACCTATTGTTGTCGCTCAGTCCGTCCGTCTGTCTGTCCGTCTGTCCGCATATAACAACGCAAAAACTACCCAACTGAATCGTTTGAAATTTAAAATACATAATTATAACAATTTTGTCGAGTCAATTCAAATTTTATGAAAATCGGATGGATAGATCAATTACAGGGACATTCAAAAGCATTCCGTTACATTACGGCCAATAGGGAAAAAAGTTTTAAATGCATTTTAATCGTTTGAAATTTAAAACATATAATTATTGCGTAATTTTGTCGAATCATTTCAAATGTTATGAAAATCGGATGCATAGATCAATTACAGGGACAATCAAAAGAATCCATTACATTACGGTCAATGGGGAAAAAGTTTCAAATGCATTTTAATGATGTTACACTCATTCGAACATAATAGAATTGGCATGAATTTATGAAATATATACTAAAATATGCATTCTGTACAATCTGTGATGCAAAGAATTTTTATTATTAAATTACAGGGCCACACAAAAGTATTCCCCTACATAATGCTATACGGGGAAACATGGTTTGGTACGTGTTTTAATTATATTCATCTATTTCACATTTTATGAATAAGATGCTGAGGTGTAGTAAAAATTACTTCCTGCATATTTACAGAAACGTAAAGATTTCGACTACTGTACTGTATCCGGAGTACGCTCTACTATATCAGCAAGATCTGAATATTTTTAAAACTTCGTTATCGTACGAACGCACCTCATTTGCTACGTTCACGTGCAATTTCCAACTTGTTTAAATTGTGAAATTTTAAAGGCTCTATGGAAAAAATGTTTCAAATATGTTGTTCGGGTGTTCTAATTTGCGTGGTGTTTACCATGTGTTGTTAATGTGATCAAAAAGTGTTGTGCAGAACACACTGTAGAAAAAAAAATATCCGTAAAAGGAGGTGGGTGAATAAGGGCCATTTTTCGCCCATCAGCACCTAGATGTGACATACATTTTTTTCATTAATATACCTCATAACAAGTAAGAAAATAATAATATCTTGAATGAAAGTTTAATAAATGATGGAAAAATAAAATATAGATTTAAGTAAATATTATGTGTTTTAATGAGCATAAATACAATTTTCATTAGTTTTAATCCATATAATCAATAGTAAATACAACAAAATGCGTAAAATTAAGATAAATGGAGCTTACTAAGATTATTATTTTAATACATGAAATATCGGAAATAATAAATAATAAATAATAATAATAATAATAATAATAATACAGTTTCAGACTTTTTGGACAATGTGTTTTAGATTATTTTCGTTATTGATTGCTTCACCAGAATCACTAATGGACCATCCAGTGGCCGCGTCTTGTACAGTACATCAACTTATTTGATATTTGTTTTTTTAATTTTGATTGAGCAATGGTACATTACAGTAGTATTGTAAGACAGAAACCATAATATGAAAACAACGAGCACTCTGCACTCTACAACACTTTTGCGTGCTTTACACTGACAGTATCATTATTTTATGTTGTTTCGCTGTGTTTTTATCCAAATATTATAGGTTTTAGGAATTGTGCGCTGAAAAATCAAATTTTAGTTACGAGAGCTGTCCCTTAGCATCATCAGCTGAAAAGTGTTGTTGCTTAATTAAGAATCTTAGCATTTCACGTTCAATATCAATTTCGTGCAGAAGTTTCAAACAATCCCGGTAAAATCTATCAATACTCTCAACATCATTTGGCTTCAGCCACTTTCTGACATTATATGAATATTTTTTTAATGTGTTTGTAAGTATGTTAGCGTAATTGTTCTTTGTTTCGGCGAAGTAAGGAACAAAGACATCCAAAATGTAATTTGAAGTAGTGACGAATATCATATCCTTAACAAAAGGTCTTCCTTTGTGTAGCCAGAAGAAATGTATCTGAAAAGAATAGTTCACACATTTCTCGATATAAACGTACGTGCTATCGAAAGCAATCATCACAGTATCATTGTAATCATCCGGAATAAACAATCTTCCTGCTGAAGGCCTCGTATATTTTTCAATAACTTGTGTTCTGGTGATGTGTTCCTTCTACGGTGTTTTAGAACAACGTTCTCAATAAAACCCTGGTTTTAATATTTTACAGAAGATATTATTATTTTTCTTGTATTGAATAATGTAGACAGAATACCACGATAGAGACCAGTTCTAAGTTTTACAAGTAACATTGCAAAGTACAAGATGACCTCTTTATTGAGGAATGTATTTTGGACTTTACAAGTTTAAAGATAAAGTTAAAATCAGACATAAGTATATCCGTGAGAATATAATAATAGATTTCGGAAAAGTCGAAAAATTTTCGTCCCAGTGTATCAGGATTGAGACCTTCTTTGCTACATTTCTGATATTGGTTTAAATATTTTCATGCATCACATTTCTTACACCGATGTATTCTCACTTACAGGACCTAAATCTTGCAGAGTCAATTTACCGATCAAGTAATATGAGTTTTACATCATCGTTTTCTCGACAAAATATAGATATTAGTTTCTGTAAATGCTTGATTTTCCATAGCTTTTGCTACAATAACCAGGCAGTTCTTACCTTTACATATTATACAACAAGTGTTAGAGTTGTAAAAATGAGGTACTGATTTAAATGTATATTAGTTTTCTTATTTGTGGTCACATCGACAGCAATTGTTGACGCATAATCTCTTATTGTTACATCAGAAGAAGAAATAGAAGTATTTAGAGCCTGGAGAGCATGAAATTCATATTATTTGCATTTAGAGCACTATTTAGAACCACTCTGTAAATCTCAGTTTTTTGAACATCTAAGTATCAATATAACTTTACTGTTAGAACAGATACGAAAAGTTTTCTGCGAGACTTTACAACAATGACATTGGTATCCAAGCATTATTTATTACTAATTTCTGTAATAAATATTTATGAAAACAATTTTAGAAAGCTACATTGACGTCTGAACAATGTTAATACTTTTTAAGTACGGCAAAAGAAGTCTGAACGCGCTCCAAGAGTAGTGCATTTGATTCTCTCACATGATACATTTTTTTCTTTTACAGGCAAAAGCGCACACTGAACCCAAATAAAACTAGTCGTTGGGGGCCACCGTAATACTTACCCATCATGGATATGTATATGAAAATAAAACATGTGAAACTATTTATACAATGCATTGCAATTCATAAACAAAATTTAAATATTGTTAATATACATAGTAATGCTATATTAAAGAACTGCTGATGTACCAATTTCGACAAACTATATAAAACGCCAAACTACTCAAGTAGTACCGAAACATCCTTATAACTCCAAAAATAATAATTCTATTAACTAACAATTAACGGCGTCGGATTAAGTGTCTCATTTCAAATTAAAATATACTTTTGAATTGAAATTTGAATGAAATACAGGGTCATGAAAAATCGAAGAATGTGGAAAACAAGATTACAAATATCTCGGCAACTAATAATCCGATCGACTTTGTTCTATATGCAAAATGTGTGTTATTTTATTGCCTTTTACATCCATTCTTTAGAACAAAAAATTTCGAAAATTTTTATATACCTTTCATCAGAACGAATTTTTCGAGAGTCCGAAAAAAATAGTTCCGGATAATCGAGGTTGCTGATATTAAATAGGGTTCGTCCCATTCTTACATACTAACTACATATAAAATTTCAAGTCTCTATCTAAATTTGTTCAGGAGATAGAGCTTTTACAGACAGACAGACAGACAGACAGACAGACAGACAGACGGACAGACAGACAGACAGACAGACGGACGGCAAATTTTTTTTTCTAAAAATATGTTTTTCGGAATCTCCACTATCTAAAACGTGTAAATCCGTCAAAATTTTTTTTTCGATTTTCAAAACGATTGCAAGACTTACCCTATACTACGTATGATGGGTAAGTAATAATGCTCATCTAAAAGCTTATAAAGAACAGAATCATTGCATGTCAAAATTAATTGGGTTCATCGAGCGCCTCTTAGCAAAAATTTAATTCAAAGACTCAAAAAACGTTAAAAATGCAGAAAAATAGCCAAAACACTCTACTTTCGGGCTATAATTTCCATGACTTACTATTTTATTTATCACATAAAACTTATATTATAGAAAAATAAATATCTTTAACTATACAATGCCACAGAACAATCATCTGAATTCGAAACTTTTTTTTCGGGTATATGATGGGCGAAAAATAGCCCTTATTGACCCACCTACTTTACGGCAAAAACTGCTTTTTTTGCCGTAAAAATTGCAGCATAATTAAATGTATTTTTTTTATTACATCAAATTTTACTGCAATTTTACAGCAAAAAACTGCTGGAAACATTGCTGCTAGTAGTTTTTGCCTTAAATTTAACGGAATTTTGTTTTACGGTGCAACACCATTATTAAAATATGTTTTTATGAACACTATTTTGAACACCATTTCAACCCAATCAACAATAATATTTTTAGAATTTGTTTCTACATAGCAAAAATTCACATGATATTAGAATCACATTTCTAGATAGCAAAACTTTTGCAACATAATAAGAACAGAATCACAACACAAAAATCTTCTTATGTATGATACCTTCTAATTCCCAACACAGTAATATGTTGTGAATTTGGTAATAAAATATGTTTTAAAATAAGTTTACTTTTGTGTATTTAGATTTCGCATCCTAAAAACCTTAGTTCGGAAAATATTGGAATACTTTTCTTAAATTTGTTTCAATATATCTGTAGAATTTAGAACATTCCACAAAGTTTTATTATAACATTCTAATAATTGTGATTTAAATCAAAATTACTGAAATATATTTTATGCATTACTAAGTAATCTGTATATTGGTTATAGTAATTTTCTACATAATTATGGAAACTAAAAGGCTGAGACGAGTAAAGCAAATAAAATTTCAAATGTGTTTAATTATCTCAATTAATACTGAAATTTATCGTCCTGAATGATATATTTAAATACGCACTTCCAGTTTCAAGTGGCTATCATAACTGTTATATGGTTCTTATATTATTAAATGTATCACCGTAATTCATATTTTCCATTTGCAGGTAATATGGCTTCAAAAAAGAGTTACATATTTATACAGCGTACATAGATATCAAAATAAAGCTTCAGGAGATTAATAACAACACTTTTACATTCCATGGGCAAAATTCTTTATTAATGTAAATATTAACATATTTCACTTTGCTTTAAACTTAACATCAAAACCTTAGTTTAATAGCTTTAATTGTTAAAAAGAAAATTTGTTAACTGATAATATTTTCCCCTGACATAAAGAAAATTTTTGGAGTCACTGGAATATTTAAAATCATATACGTAAACAGTTTTTTTATTTGACACTCTTAATTATTTTTAAATTTCAGGCAATTTCCTTTTATTTAAAAACTATTTTAGAAATTATTTGCTAAGGATAATGTGAATTTTCAGAATTCATATATTTAAATATTTCAGTTATTCACAATAATCAATTAATCACTTTTGCTCATAGAACAATTCGTGTAATAATTGTTATGCAGAATTTAATTCAAAACACTCTTTTGTAAATCAGTATAATCTGTATTGGAATATCAATCTCTTTGCTGCTTTTATAATAAATCTAACGCATATCTTGTATTAGATATTGAATAAAATTTCGATAATAATTTAACTAAAATTTGAATTTACATTAAACAGAAATCTCATCATCATTTAGATTATTCACGGTATGATAGGAAAATGGATTAAAATATTCACCTAAATATACTATAGATTTACAGGATATAATTAGTAAAATTTACTGCATTTCTACTATTATAATTTTTATGTTACGACTACAGTACTTCTGTTACGCATTAAATATAATAATCCATAGTTTGAATCATTTTACAAGTGAAGAGCATTTATACCACAAAAATTGAATTTATTAGTATATGGAAGACATCATCTGGCGCTAATTATTTTCTTAATGACTAATATAAAATTCTACTCGTACTAGTTTAAACAGCAAAATATTTTTAAATAATTGTATTGGCCAGATCTTTAAAATATAAACAAATGAAAAAAAAAAGTTAATTTGCTTTTAAATCGTTTTTAACTTAATCTCAATTGTATGTTAGTTACAAAGTGACCTTTTTAGATGCATCACGGTAGTTTTTTCCTTTGTTCTTTTGGTATAAATGGGCACTTTTTATTTTTATATTTCTACTTTTTTCCCCTTTGCTTTAAAAAGATGACATACATACTCTTTTTTCAATTTTTTTTTACAAATTCATTTTTTTTTCATGTGGCTATCAAGCACATCTAATATATGTTTAAGGCTCCTTAATTCTTCTAAAATGCAAATTACCACTTTTTTTAATGTTAAGTTACAACGTAAGTAGGAAGTTTATAAATTTCATAACATTGTTCCATTATTTTTTTATATTTTTTTAAACTTTTCTTTAAAAAAAAAATCCTTTATTTTCATATTTGTTAAAATGAAAAATCTTTAGATCTCAAATAACTGTTTTAAAGAAAAGAATGAATGGGAAAATGTACAATAAACTTTAAATGAATGGCATTTTAAGCTTAGAAACTTCAAAAGTAACATATGTTTTACGTTTGTCTCGCAAAATAAGATCAAGGTACAATTTAGGATTATTAATGTTGGAAAAACTATATATCACACTAATAACAGCTGTAAACGTTTCTCATTTTGAATAGTCATATATAGCCATTAATAATTTTCTGTTGCCATTGAAAACATGGAATTCCCAGATGTGTTTTGTGGAGTGTGCTTTAACATAGTAAATAATACTATTCATGGTGTTTAATGGAAATTTCTAAAACCATTAATGTTTATATGTATTGTTGTGATACGCAAAATATTACACAAAATCTAATTTGTGAGATATAATATTTAATATGATCGGTTAAATTCCCATATATTTATTCTTTATTCTGGCAAAACTTTTAATGGATGTACTTGGATTGTTTTTTTATGATTAACTCTATATACATAGCTATGGACATAGCTACTACCAAATGAAAAGATAAATATTATAATAATTGTTTGCATAAGTTTTGTATTAAGTGAGCTAATGCTCAGTGATGTCTGGTTTCATATATTCCCAATCAATGTAAATTTCTCTTTCTTTCTTTCCATGTATGGCAACACTCAGTATTTATTCTGTTTTAATTACTTTTAATTACTGTTTTATGGAATATTAAAAAAAATCGTAGGGTAACATCCCCAGTAATTGGCACTTTGAGAGTTTCTCTTTAAACTTACTTCAATTTTCATTACAAAGAAATAAGATATTTACTTGGAAATATTTTTAAAGCAAAGAATTCATATGTGTGCATCTATTTTGCCCCATAAAAGCAAAAAAAAAAAAAAAAAAAAAAAAAAAAAAAAAAAAAAAATGAAAAAGTATTTTTTATAAAAATATATTTATAAAAAGTTGCTGAAATCATCAGTAATTGGCACCTAGAGCACCAATGTATGACACCTTGTGATTCAGTAATTGGCACAAGTTTATATTAAAAAAAAAAAAAAAAACTTTACATTTTGCATTGGATTTAATCGCTTTAAACCAATTTACTGTAGATGAAGATGCCATATTTCAGGTTTTTGAGAGTAAGGAATCAGAATATTAGTCTGAAATGTTACCACTTTAAAACAATACAATATACTTATATTAATACCCAGTAATTGTCATGCTGCCCCAGTAATTGTCATATGAAGCTTTAATGGATCCCAATTACTGATAATATTTTATATTTTTAAATAAAAATAAATGATAAGCAAAATTAGACTATAACTTTAAAAGTACTTCCAAAATAAGTGGTTTAATCTCAAATTCCTTGCGAATTCCTTGTAGTTGGAATAGGTGCCAATTACTTGGAACTAGCAAATTGGAGGACCATTAATTGGTATCTATCATTAATTCAGAAATCCAAATATTTGTGTCGAAAATACTTTTACGCAATTTAAGTAACCCTTTCTAATAAAACAAAACTGTTGTCAATTAAAATTTAAAATATATTATAAATCAGATAATAATGAATTGAAATGCATGCCTTACTTAAGCCAAAGAAGAAGTATTTGCAACAAAAATGGCTAATTTGATATAAGCCATAATTGTTTCTCTTTCCTAGGCACTATTGCCATCTAGTAGCATAAATGAAAGTTATAATCTTTAACGTAAATGAGCATATAATTGGTATATGGTCTTGCATTTTTAAAAGACTGAATATAAATCTTATTTTAGGACATGTTTGTAGGATGTGCTAATCACTGGTGCATGCCAATTACTGGGGATGTTACCCTATTATGTGGTAAGACGTATAAAGGATCACATAATAATGCGTGTAAAATAAATCGCTTAAACAGTCCATTGTGTTGTGTTGAAATGTAGGCGTTGAAATGCAGCGTTAGTTAATAATTCAAAAATAAAAAAATAACAGTAATGATTGATAAATAAATTATACCCTAAAAAATAAACAGATTAAAATGTCGTTACAGAATTTTTTTTTTTTATTTACAAATTTAAAGTTTTTTGTAATTATAAATAAATGATAAATTCTTTTTGAATGAAACTGTAAAAGAAAAAAAAAATTAAAACTCTACAGGTTGTGTGTACAACCCAACTGTGGTATTTAAGACAAGGCGTTTATACATTTATTTTATAATTTTTCGAACTGACATGTAGATGACCATCAGAATATTATGATTTCATTGATGTGGCTATCATGAATAAATGATTGAAGGCAACTGTTCGACAGACAACTCCTTTTCACAAAGTAATAAATTAAAATCCGTGATATATATATGTTATGAAATTATTTAGAGTATTTGATCATTTAGAAAAAAGCTTGTTATGTCTGCATATTTTTTTTTTTTTTTTTTTTTTTTTTTTTTTTTTTTTTAATTTGTGATTTTAATTTTTGTTATTATTGCCTGCCTGTGTAATAACTTTTAAAAAATTAATATCGTTTTTGAAATATGTCTAAGAATGCAGACGAATTTTCTAAACACACGAAGATAAGATTTAAGAAATAAAAAAAACTAGTTGATTAAAAAAAAGGAGATAAATTTTGAAATTAACAAAAAATTGAATCAGCGTTTAAAATGTTATACAACATTATTTCATTCAGTTCATTGTCCAAAAAGTTTTCATTTATGCTAAAATCTATACATGTATTTTTTTTTTTTTAACAGCAACATTTTGTGGACTAAATCAGTGATACTTGAATATTAATATGCGAAAAAAATAGTTATTATCTAAGCAATATGTACAAAACTAAAATTGTGGAAAAAAATCAGATTAAATAAACGATGAAAAAAAATCATCAAATATTATCTTTAAAAACTAAAATAATATAGTTCTTTAAGTATTTATATCACATATATTAATTTTTTTGGTAAAAATAGCAGTTTATTCATTTAAATATTCGTAATTTAATTTAATATAACAGTATACAATTATACAAGGATATTATTTTATTTTTATTCAGTAATAAAAGGTTTTCCAATTTAAATTACTGTACATTGTGCCGAAGTAAGTACGGTTTATATTTCTAATTTTAAAAGTAAGGAAAAAAATATTGAGAACGTGTTCTTTGAAAATATGACCAATAGGGAATTGCATTGAAATAAGGAATATTCTAACTCCGTTTGATGTTTAAAAATATTGAAGAACAAATGTGTATGTATATGTTGTGTAAAAACTTCGCTGAAACTTTCTTTTTTAAATTTGGCATGTTTTTAATAAGACACGATTACGCTTAAATGAATTTTACTCCGTGGATCGTGCTAAATCATCTTGTTATATTTAGATTATAAATGATAGTATTATAAAAGTATAAAATGTAAAAAAAAAAAGAAAAAAAAACATAATTTTAAAATAAAGTTTTCGAAAGATACTTTTCATCCTTATGTAGAATAGTTTTCAATTTTACTTCTACTTAATTTGTATAGTTGTAGATTGTTCCCTTTTGACTTTTACAAACTTGGTAATTGAGCTATAGTATTTACAGAAGATTTCGCGAATGCAGGGGTGTAGTAGAAGGGTATACGGAAATATAAGCCATATACCATCTGGGTTTTTTAAAGGCACATCTTATTACCATTATTTCTCAGAAAAAAAAACTATATTATAGACGCTCTAGGTTATACCCTCTGCTTAAAGCATATATCTTCTTTTTCTTCTTGTACGTATGAATTTTGAAGCGTATGAATGACTTCAGATATTACGAATAAAATTATTTAAAAATAATTAACAATTTATCTTCAAGCTTATTATACAAGCTAAATTTTATTCTGATATCGAAGTGAAAAAAAGGGAGTTTCGCATTTTATAATAAACAGTACTATTATTACATGAGTATAATTTTATTTTTAACATGTAATTTCAGAATATTAAAGTATATTATCTTATACAATGAAGATGAAGGTATTTTATTTCTTCCTACACGTATGTAATCTTATATTAGAAATTTTATACAAGGTTTTCTTGGTAACCAATATCATGCTTTAACTTACATAAATAAATGAAATACACCAAGATTAAATTTATACTTGTTGTAGTCTCCCAAGATTTATAGCTCAAAAGAATTGCTGTACGAAATTTCGAGCTGGATATTCATGGTATTTCTGTTCATAAAAGTGTACATGCGTCATAGATTTCACAAAAAAAACCATCAATCACACGAATTTTAATCTCATAAGACTTCCATGAGTTAAACAAAACATTTTGAAATGGGACAAAATTAAAGGAAGATTTCTGAATTTTTTTTACGTAAACAAGTGTATTTTTTATATATAAGTTAATCAGTTAATAAATTAAATCAGTTTTTTTTTGCTTACTATACATACTTTTTATTATACATACATATACTCAAGTGGAAACATATTATCTTAAAAAGAAGAACTTATAAATGAATTATAATGCATAAACATACAAAAAAAAACTGATGCTACAAATAATTCTCAAAACAGGTATCTGCTCTGAGACGCTCTCTGCCTATTTGTATGCATGTGACAAAAATACTCTGGGCGCTATATCTCAAGAACTAATGCACGGAATTCGATAAAAAATTATATTTCTTTAGTCCTTGATATAAACTGGTGATGATTATTTTTTATTATAAATCACTCAATAGGTGGTGTTACTATGTCTACATTTTGTGTGATTTCCGCAATATCGTCATCTCCAGAATTAATGCACGGAATTTCATCAGATTCAGGTAATCCTTGACATGAATTGATGGTTTTAATGTTTCTTGTAAATATCTCGATAGGTGGCGCTGCTATGAAGCTTTATTTAAGATTTACACTATTGGTGAATCTCCAGTTATAATGCACGGTATTTTTTTAATTCACAATCTGTTAGTCCTAGACATTCAATGTTTTTTTAATTTTATATTTTGTTCCAAATTGCTTAACAGGTAACCCTGCTATGTTGCATTTTCTACAATTTTCGTAATAGCTCTATCTTCAGAATTAATGTACGGAAGTTTATCAAATTTCAGATTCAGTTAGACCATGACATGAATTGAGTTTTTTACGTTTTCTTGTAAATCTCTCAATAGTTTGTGCTTCAATGGTTCATTTCTAAAATTTTTTCACACATCTAACTCAAGAACGAGTGCCCGTTTTTGAAATCAAACTTCCGATTCGATCAGTCTTTCAAATAAATTGATGCTGTTTATATTTTGTCATAAATAGCTCCACAGGTGACGCTTTCATGCTGTATTTGTTACGATATCTGTAACAGCTCTATCTGAACAACTATTGTACGGATTTCCATCAAACTTCAGATTCAGTTAATCTTTGAATTGAATCGGTTTTGTTCACATTATTTTGAAATCTATCGCTGCTGCTTTGATGAATTTTATATGATTTACACGATTTTAGAGATAGTAATATCTCAAGAACTAATCCCCATAATGTACATAGATTGAAATTTAATTTTGGTACTGTGATAGCAAATTTAGAAATTTTAATATATATGAGATAGATAAAAATTTTGGGATTGCTGCATCCGACTATTTTTCTGTGAAATCGTGGCATAGTAACAATTCATATTTTTAAAGATATTGCTAATGGTGAAAAATTTCCTTTTTATAAAAATCATTGTATTCGCTCCTCTGTGTAGAACGGTAAAGTGGCGATTGTTTTGTTTTTTCTTTCCGTCGGTTGTGTCATCAGAGTTTGTTCGGCACCTGAGAGTGCAGGACGTAATGTCCGATTAATAATTATTAATTTGTGAGAAACGAAGTGTTTTTAATGGTGTCGTCTTCAGTTGGCCCGGTCGACCGTGAGGCCAGAGACCTATGGATTATATGAAATATTGTGAAATTAATTTGTGAAAAAAAAATAAAAAATAAATTTGCGCAGTTAGAAAAACAATTAGAACTTAGTAATATCCAGAAAGAAATATCGAATAAATTCAGTGAAGTAGCAATAAAAAGCGATTCTGAGTTATCAAATTGTAGTTTAGAAAATTTGTTGAAAAGTGTTAAAATATTAACCATTCCACCCCCTTCGCGTGCAGAATCGTATAATCTTTTTTTCCAGTCACTAGAAAAAGCGTTTAAAACAAAGAATGTTCCTGAGGAGTTTAAAGCAGAAATTCTTTTAAATATCTTAGGAGAAAAAGCCGCTAATTTAATGGTATATTTGAGTGAGGATGATTTAAGTAAATATGAAAAACTTAAAGAAGTTGTGGTAAAAGAATTTCAATCCTCCCCACACGAAGTGTTAAACAATTTTCGGAAAGCACAAAAATTCCAAAACGAAAGTTATGTCCAATTCGCGTCGCGATTAACAGCAACATTTGATTACTATTGTCAGTTAAGAAAGGTTAATGATTTTAAGTGATTGTGTGAATTAATAATTTCCGATAAAATCTTTCATTTGTTAGATCGTGAACTACAAGTTCACATAGGTGTAAAACAAGGAGAAGATTGGTACACTCCACAAGAATTATCGAGATACTGTGATATTTATGTGTCATCTAAGAATAAATGTAAAACCGAAAATAACGCGTTTTCACGTCCGCAGTTTGGAAACAATTCTCAAAAATTTCGTAATGCATACAGTCCACAAAAGAATTCTAAGGTGTTTGTGTCGGAAGTTAAAACTCCGAAATGTGTACTCTGTAAATCTAATGGAAATCATTATCTTGATATGTGCCCTATTTTCAAAAAAATGCTACTTAGTGAACGAATTGAATTCGTTAAAAATAATCAATTGTGCTTTAATTGTCTTAATCACCATAAGGTTAGCAATTGTTCTGCCAAATTCAATTGTGCTATTTGTAAGAAACGGCACAGTACGTATTTACATATAGAGAAAAAATTAGATGAAGGGCGTACGCAGGGTGATGCAAGAGGTACCAATCAGGAATACAACCCGTTTGGAATGTCGGGTGCCGCGTTAGATCCAAGCTCAAATGTTTTTATTCCGAAAGGAGCATGTGGTGGTAACTCAGCCGAGAATAGAGAATCGTTATCTTTCACAGCCACAAATATTAATGTTAACAAATCTCGTATGGTTTTGCTGAGTACAGCTAAAGTAATGATCGCGGATAATTTCGGAATATTCCATGAAGCGCGTGCATTATTAGACAATGGAAGCCAGTCATGCTTCATATCGAAACAGTGCGCTGACAGATTTAATTTGAAGAGGGAAAAAATAA
Source organism: Maratus speculifer (assembly GCA_964019185.1). Taxonomy (NCBI): domain Eukaryota; kingdom Metazoa; phylum Arthropoda; class Arachnida; order Araneae; family Salticidae; genus Maratus; species Maratus speculifer. Next base: position 18,900,479 of record OZ025297.1, on the reverse strand, counting down.
ATCTTGTGGTTTCTGGCTTAAATAAATCATCGTCAGTGATTAATTCGGCGGTGAATTCAAAAATTGTGAATCATAGCAGAGCTTTCGAAAAAAGAGTAGAGCTTTTGATAGTTTCGAATATAACAGATTACACACCCGCTAAGAAATTTAGCATTGATAAGCTCGATTTAGAGAACATTAGCAGACGAAAGTTTGAATAAGACAGGTTTTGTGGATATTTTATTGGGCGCACAATTATTTTATGAAACTTTAAAATCCGGTCAAATGAGAATTCCCGAGACAAATATAATTTTACAAAATTCAGTATTTGGATTTATTGTAACTGGGAGTGTTGGGATTGAAAATGAAACTTCTGTTCATCGTGGGTTAATTTTGGAAAATTTAGATACAACTTTGAGAAAATTTTGGGAGATTGAAAATGTTGAGGCAGAAAGGGCGCAAACCGATGAGAATTTGATATGTGAAGATCATTTTATAAAAACTCATTTCAGAAATGACGATGGTCTATATGTCGTTAGAATGCCGTTAGAGGAAGACCCGCCATGTTTGGGAGAATAAAAAGATATTGCGGTAAAAAGATTGAATTCTCTTTGGCGACGTTTGAGAAGAGAACCTGAGTATCTAAAATTGTATAGGGAATTCTTAACTGAGTATGAAGAATTAGGTCATATGCAGGCAACTAACGACAAACCAAAATACATTATGCCTCATCATGGAGTTTATAGGCAGAATAATAGTACTACGAAATTACGGGTCGTATTTAACGCTTCTCAAGCAACCTCATCTGGACAATCTCTTAATGATAAGCTATATTCTGGATTTGTTGTCCAAGATGATTTATTTTCAATTTTGTTGAGATTTAGGAAGCATACTGTAGTGTTCACCGCGGACATAAAAAAGATTTATAGGCAAATTTATATTAGTCCGGATCAGTGCGATTTACAATGTATTTTATGGAAGGGTAGTGAGAATGAAATTATACGCGTTTTTAAGTTGCTCACTGTTACCTACGGAACCAAATGTGCACCGTTTTTAGCAACGAGAGTGCTTCAACAGCTATGTCACGATGAAAAGGAGAAGTACACTTTAGGTATCGCTGCTGGCAAGTATTTTTATGTTGATGATATACTCAGCGGTGCAAATGACATATCTACGGCCATTGAACTTCAGAGACAGTTAATATCTCTATTAAATGCTGGTGGACTGGAACTTCACAAGCGGAGCTCTAACAATGAATTGTTATTGAAAAATGTTTCTTCCTCAGAAAAAGAATATGATTTTGATTCTGGTGAATCGGAAACTGCGAAAACTCTCGGACTTCTATTTAATCCTAAAAATGATACATTTTGTTTTAAAATTCAACATTTTGAGAATTTTATACCTAAAAGAGCAGTGTTATCAGATATTGCACGATTATTTGACCCTTTGGGTCTTTTAGGTCCTGTTATAGTTACAGCAAAAATTTATTTGCAGAAATTGTGGCTCCTTAAGCTTGATTGGGATGAAGGGATTCCACTGCGAGAACAAATTTCGCCAGGAACTGACAGAATTGACACAGTTGCAAATTAATCGTCACGTTTTATGGCTAAATTCACAACAAATAGACTTCATAGGATTCGGTGATGCGTCTCAAGAAGCTTATGGCTGCGTTACTTACCTTCGATCTATCTCCGAATCAGCCGAATCCAAGATGTCACTCCTGTGTAGTAAATCGCATCCCTCAAGAAGATTACGATCCCAAGATTAGAGCTCTGCGCCGCAGAGCTGCTTTCGAAATTAACGGTGAAGGTACTTTCATCCTTAGATGTTCAAATTCGTGGAGTATATTTATACTCAGATTCGACAGTAGTGCTGGCATGGATTGCTTCACCACCTCAAACGCTTAAGGTTTTCGTATCAAATCGTGTGTCGAACATTCAAAATAGTACTAAAGACTTCTCTTGGAACTATGTAAAAACTTCTGCGAATCCAGCTGATTTAATTTCACGTGGTGTTAGCCCGACGAAAATTCTCGATTTAAAACTGTGGTGGAACGGGCCTGACTTCTTGCACAGCCAGGAAAGTTATAATGTTGAGAAGGAACTGTTAACTGTAGCCAAACAAAGGAAACACAGGAGTTCCAGCAAGAACTCAGACAGAACTGTAATTATAAGAACTCTGAACTAAGTTTTATTAAAGAAATTTCAGAGAATGATTATTTATTTAATATCACTAATTCATACATTAAATTAATTAGAATCATCAGTTTTATTTTTAGGGTTTTTTTCTAATGTGAAATCTTGTGCAAAGGAAAAGGGATCTTTATCTTCTGCTGAATTGAAGAAAGGTAAAATGGTTTTAATAAAACCTGTACAATTGCAGGTATTTTCTAGGGAGATAAAGGCTTTGAAGGAGAAAGGGAAAATTAAAGAATTTAATGTAAGTAGTTTATCTCCTTTTATTGATGATGAAGGAATTCTTAGCGTGGGTGGCAGACTTGTAAACTCTAATTTACAAGGTGATGTTAAACACCCCATATTATTGCCTAAGAGTCACAAATTTACTTAAATGATTTTCAATTATTTTCATTTAAAAAATTATCATGTGGACTAGAGATTACTTAAATAACTTACAGCAGAGGTCGAAGTGGCACATAAGTAATAATGATATTAAACCAAATATGGTTGTACTATTAAAAGAAAGCAACTTACCAGTATGTACCTGGGTAATTGGTAGGATAGAAAGTGTAATTCGTGGGAATGATGAAAAAATAAGAGTAGTTTTAGTAAAAACGTCTAAGGGCATTTATAAGAGAAGTATCTCTAGTGTAGCAATTTTACCTATTTCAGATAATGTTATGGAAACTTGTTAAATTTTGTTATTGTATAATTATTATTGAATTTGATATTTTATTCGTATATTCTGGTTGTATATATATTGTGTTATTTTCATTGTATCTATTGTGTGTATAATTGAAATTGTATATCATTAACAGTGTAAGTTAATTGTAACCTTTGGGTTTCAAGGTGGGGGGTGTATTCACTCCTCTGTGTTAAACGGTGGGCGCGCAAGTAATTGTTTTGTTTTTTTCTTTCCGTCGGTTGTGTCATCAGAGTTTGTTCGGCACCTGAGAGTGCAGGACGTAATGTCCGATTAATAAATATTAATTTGTGAGAAACGAAGTGTTTTTAATGGTGTCGTCTTCAATCATATTGAGAATAAAATTGAAACTGATCTAGTTTAAACATCAATCTCCATCAAGCAGTGCACATCTATGCTTACAAAAAAGCAAATTATTTTAGCACAATTATGTACAATGGAAAATACAATAAGGGAGAGTGTCATTTTAAGCATTGAATTTCTGCAATAATAATAGAAATAGCCAATTAAATGATATTTATATCAAACATTTGAAAAGTGGTTGTTGCTCTCTGTCTAAAGATATCTAAGATATATCTGAATCCCTGTGATGCCAGCATTTTCTTCATTTCCTGATTGGTCCATGTTTAAACCATGGAGTAAGTAATATATGACTCTGTTATTACGTAACCTACGTTTTAAGGGAAATGTACAGTAATCTACCATTTTTACTTTACCTTCAACAGAAATGGAATATGAATGTTGACACGATAATCAATAAACTCTTAGAAAGTACAACATATATTTTTCTATCTATGTATGTATATAACTCAAAAACAAATTGAGATACAGCTTTCAAACAAGTTGCCTTTAAAAGTACAAATGTTTCTCTATACGATGATGTAGAAATTGAAAATGTGCGATGTTTAGTAATTTAAAAATTTGCCGAAAAATATAAACCTGAAATATCCTTTGAAATTTGTTTATGATTGGTTCAGCAATAATAATGTTTAATCCATGGCGTATGTATGATAAGACTATATTAATAAGTAAGCCACGTTTTCTAAGTATAGTAAGCCAAGTTAATAAGTAAGGCACATCATAAAAATTATGTTCATTATTATTATTGCTTAAAAATGTAGAATTTTATTAAAAATCTAAAAACTTAGTGTTTGAAAATACCATTTTCCAAATGGTCTTTAAAATTTGTTAAAGTGCATTTTTTCTTCGTTTATTTTAAAGAGAAAAGATCTATACTGGAAGGCGACATCACAGATAATCACCTCATCGAGTTTAAGGATGAAATTCGTGGATTAGTTAAATATTTATTTACACATTAAAACGCAATCATACCCCGATTCATAGATTGGCGAAAAAAACACCTGAAAATTCGATTTTAGCGTTAGACTTGTATGGTTTCCGTTGTGATTTCGTGCTTCAGTTCTCCATGTTTTCATACTTTTGAGGGCAGGAAAATACAATGATAAACCTATGAGTCAACCATTAAAATGATGAGTCAACCTATGAGTCAACCACATCGGGTTTTCAGGCTTTTCCGCTTACCAGACTGATTGCGTTTTAATATTTGCTTCAAGTTTGAACTTATTCTGGAATTTTAGACGTGAACTCAATAAGGAGATTCTCTGTGCTGCCATTGCCCAGTCTTGTATCAGTCTCGAAATTGAAATTGTAACTTACTTTAAATATTTTAATATCAAAGTATAAGTTTTGCAATATAACTTTATATTTTGGTAGTTTTTATCTTGAAATGCAAAGTAAGAAACTACTCGGTGCAAAGGCACAGGGATTTTTAAAATTTGGCACACTTAACCTTCCTACCCTGAATGGGTCTAATCGACCCATAACTATTATTTGTTTTATACGATTCGAACCAGAACTTTTTTCATAAAGAATGTTGAATAACAGATTCAAAAAAAAAAAAATAAGTCAAATATATTAAAATGTTTTAAATAACAATTCTGGTTTGAAATCATTTTATCAAGATTGAGTAAAATTTGAACAGGGTAGGAAGGTTAAGGTTAATTTCATTTTGAATAATTTCAACACAATCAACACATTGCTATAATCCTTAAATTTAAAAATAATACTTAAAAGTTTTACATCTATTTATGTATGATGTATTTTGAAGTTAATTATTTCTGCATATTGTTGTCTATTATTGTCTATTATTGCATATTATTGTATATTATTATTGCCTGTTCTTGATAAATTCTGGTTGATGGAATCTTGATATAAAACTCAATTGAACGGAATATTCTATTCTGAACGCGACCGGCAGAGAAAATAAAATCCCTGTTTTTTATGTTTCTTCTGGTTACGGATCAAAATAAGTCATTCAGTTATATGTAAAACTGTTACCAACGTCACATTTTTTCCATAAAAAAAAAAAACAAATAACACATATCTGTTTTTGTATTATTGCAAATTTTTTAACAAATGTGTGAGTTTCGCTCAGTGATATAATTAATTTTTTTTTATTCTTGTTGTTTTTCAGTTATTAATAAACGAGCTATTTTGAATTATAACTCATATTCAAATTCAGCAGGTTTTTCATTATTAATACAATTAACACCATGATTAACATTAATTAAGTGCTATCGTGTAACACATGTTTTGATAAAGATTATTGATGGAATATTATTATTTATTATTCTTATTTATCATACTGAAATGTTCTTTATCATTAATTTCATAGATATTTGAAGAAATATGCACATTCTTTGAAAATTAAGAAAAAAATAATCTGTTAATTAGATTTTTAAAATATAAAAAGTATTCCATGCATTCAAGTTTTTTTTAGTCGTTCATTTTTGTTCAATAAATGGTATAACTAATTTTGTAGATCAGTAAAAGTTGCACATTTAAGTAAGCTTCGTTAATAAATATATCCATGTAACTGAAATTTCAGCATATCCTTCTATAGTAAAAAAACTAGCCTTAAAAGGAATGACTCCTAGAATGATCCTGATGTGTAAGATTTCCGAAAATAACGAATCCGGGCGGGCCACTCCTTCCATGAGTCGAATAGACCAATCAGGAAAGGGCTCTGTCTATGCATCGCCGTATGGGTTACCATAAAGAGGGAAAGGTTACCATCGCCAACAATCACCAAGTTTGTCGCCAACTTGGCGATATATCGCCAAATTTGGCGACCAAAATTAGTCGTCAAAAGTGACGCCAACTTGGCGATAACTGTAATACTTCGCCAAATTTTTAATTTCTTTACAACACCAGTCGTGTGACACATGTTTTGAAAGGTCTGCAACTGCTTATTCATATTATGGATGTCTTCTGTGTCACCCCCACACTCTGCTCCCCGCAGGGGGGCACATTTTCAATTTCTTTACAACAGCAGTTGTGTGACACATCATTTGAGAGGTCTGTAACTGCTTATTAATATTATGGATGTCTTGTGTGTCACCCCCCCTGTCTGCCCCCCAGGGGGAGCACATTTTTAATTTTTTTTACAACACCAGTCGTGTGACACATCATTTGAAAGGTCTGCAACTGCTTATTCATACCATGGGGTATTGGCGAGCGCAGCAAGCAGGGGTAGCCTACAACTTTGAATCGCAATGCGATTCCAGACGGGATCGCGAAGCGATTACGCGGGGGGTTGGCGAGTGTAGCGAGCAGGGGGACGGAGTCCCCCTAGTAAGAATACAAAAAATCTACATAACCCATTAATGGTATTGAAAAGTTTGCGTTTTCGTACGATTTCATTTTTTAGACGATACCTTAAGCTTATTTGTTTAATACTGGAGTGCTCTCATATCAGTTTATCAGTGTAAAGCCAGTTTCTTGCTGAAAGTAACTGGCTTGGCCTTTTGCTTGACGCTAACGTTCCCGCCTCCTCATCACGACATTCCCAAATCGGATACAACACACGCCAATCCGCTCACTATCTTCAATATAATTTGAAATGTAACAAATGCACCGCCAAAAAACTATTCTATTTTTTTTATATATTTTGTCTGTTTTATTTTTCCTTATGTAATATGACGATCAAAATACATGAATGAGTGAATTGTCTCTTTTACACTTTCTCTCATAGGAATGAGGGACTGACGACACATCTATAAGATAAATTGTCAATTTCAGTCATTGTATTTAAATAATTTTCCACATACATTCAATTGTATGAAATAATTCCTATAAAATTATTGTATATATGTTACTGTTATATTTCACTTATTTTAGAGTAATTTAATTTTAAATTATCAACTCGAGGACAAAATATATATTATTAGACGCCCCTATGATCTGAGGATTGGTAAGTTTCAATATACAAAAAATGATGTTTAGTTAACTGAATCAAGAATTCTTAAAATTAATAATAATCTCAAGAGGAATTCTCCTCTATGTAAACAAGTTTAAGCTCTACGATTGCGTTGTGTAAAAATGATGCTCCAAAGTAGTTTCAATTATTATCAGTTATAAATCAATTAATAAGGATAGCAAGCAAGAATTCCGGAATTAAAGAAACTAATACTTCTATTACTAAGATAATATTTTTATTTACAAAATTTAACAATTAGTATTTATTGATTGAGATATATTTACCAAACCTAATCATATTACAACATAATATTCTTATAACAACTTAAAATTACAATTAAATATACTGAAACTCGTGTAGAGTAACTAAACTCCCTAGGGGTAGAATTTATAGTATATTCCCCAAAACATAATAAACTACACTCACCCGGGTTTCTAATACACACAACCCTTTTCTCCGTACATCAACTCCATCAATATATCGTCTTCGGGCACCTCAGCTCAGACCAAATCCTCCCTATGAAGCCTTCATTGTAGAGTCCAAACACCGCGGCTGGAATCTCGGATCCGACGGAGCTCTCCCAAACGAACTGCCCCTGTCATCCCGTTGATTAAGCGAAGAGCGGGAACCTCCTTTGCCGCTGAAAAACGCCGGAGACCACTTATAGGCTGACGATCTCTTCCATCCGTATCTCGAACATAGCTACTATCAGATGCCCGCCAGCTTTCAAACACAATGCTGTCTCATCTCTAGCGCGAACAAGCCAAAATTACAGTCTTCCGGTAAAATCAAAGTTTCCGTCAGGACCTCATAATACGCAGATCATACTTTCTCCATCATGAGAGCTTCATTCGCTCGGAGGAGCAAGACCAAAGGCAAGAGCTGCAGCCGAGAGCTTGCAAGAGAATGTAATGATTTTTCTTGAAGTCCCCAATCCACTCTGTCTATTTTTTTTTTAAATGACCGACGGGAGGTTCCCTTAAACACCCCCCAAGTTTCATTGGCCAAAATGATCAACGCCCCTCTTGATGCAGTGAATTTTTAAGTGACATTGACCATTCTGACCTCCGAAATCCGGGAGTGTTAAAGTCGGCATTCTAAGGAAAATAATTGCTTACTCAGTCCACCTGCGAGGGATATTTTATGTCAAAACCCCATCCCGTCCTCAATTTTATAGATTCAAAAGTCAAAAGTCGACTCGGAAAAACCTTTGTAACAGTATACTCCATCCGCGCCGACCCTATTTCAAAGCCGCTAAACTTTCATCCACCCCAAGAAAAATAACAAGCGCTATCTTAACTATCCCCTTTAATGATAAAAAGAGCAGCTGTGCTTATCTTTCTAAATACACCGCGAGCCTTGAGTTTTAACCTAATATTTTTAATATTATTCTGTTCCTAAAAACCAGTATAAACATACTATAACATTACAAATATCCTATTCTTAGTTATCGTTATAAAAGTTCTCACCTGTATATCTGCTTTCCTTTAACAATTAAGAATAGTTCTAATTAGAAACAAAATTATCTTTTGAGGTAATTACAAGTTACACTTTTAACTAAACTTCTTCAACAACAGCGTCTTTTTTTTATTTCACTGCACATAAAATAAACACTTTGACTAACATTTATTTTGAAATTATTATGGTGAAAAGACTTTGATAAAAAAAAAAAATAATAATGCTGTTACAAGCGTTACATTAGCATAAAATTATTTGAACAGATTAAGCATAAAAGCGCAAATTTTAATTGCCCATTTTGGCTTAATGTAATTAAGAAAAAAAAAGATGTCTTTTTAAGCTCCTTAATTTTCTATGCCTTGGTAATATTTTTATAAATCAATTAAAAATATTACAACAAAAAGCAATTAATTAGACTATTAAGTAAAGACAATTAATTCTTATAAAAGACCTCCCCAGATCGCATTAAGGTAGAAGGAACAAACAGTCGACGTTAAGTATTTTCAAAGAAGTTATTTTCTAATTTATTTAATTTAAAAAGTGTGCGATGTAAAATGTAAAATAAGGAAAATATTCACAGATAAAATTACAATGCATTTAGAAACAATATGTATATTTCTTGCATTGATATATTCTTTAACACTAGAACGTCCGTTGGTGTCATTTCGACACCAAACCAAATTTAGCGTTATCTTTCTATCCCGTTTTTTTATCTATACTCTAGAAATTTATTGACTTTTAATAAATTTACGTAATAAACAGACTGTTGAAATTTTTATTATGTGATTCTATTTTTTAAAAAGTTATAACTAAGTTCACCTAGAACGTCCGCAGGTATCATTTCGACACAAGCAAAATATGAAAAGAAATACTTTACTTTTGTCTTTTTTTCCAGTTCGTGTGACCTTGATTTCTATCTCTTTCAGTCACGGAAGGTCTATTATGCCTCCAGCCCTCAAAAGGAGGGAAATAGTATAGCCCTAATCAGGCGACCAAGTGTCTCCTGTTCCTTTTTTTTGTGTTTTTATCATGTTTGAAAGCACTTGAAAAAGTTTTATTATTGGGAGGTTTTTATTCTTTTACATGCTATTTTTTTCGGAATTATATATCGCAAAAAAGGTCTTAGTCCCGAAGAAATCGCCAATCTTTTAAAGGGAATTATCCCAAAATGAATCGGATGGTGGTGATCTTTCTTGTTCTGAATTAGATTCTGATAATGAAATTCTATTGCAGAAAAATGAATCAGAAGAATCTGATGAATTCGATATGGATGATGACAGTATCCAGATGTATTTAGACGCTTATGTAGCTCGAGATGGAACCGAATCGAAACAGTTCAAAGCTACTTCTCATTCAGGTCGATTTTCTGAAAGAAATATACTACGTGAAAAAAGCGGCCCTTCAAATTTTGCAAAGCGAAATCTTGATGAATCGCTTATAAGCTCCTGGCTTCTTTTCGTGGATAAACCTATGTTGGATCATATAAGAAAGTTTACAGAAACGGAAACCACGCGAGTTCTGCAAGTTGATAGCTGGACATTGTCCTTCCATGAAATATGTGCTTATCTCGAAATATTATATGCTCGTGGAGTAAGCGGTGCTAAAAATATTGAATTACAATCCCCATGGTCTGACTCTTGGGGCTTGGATTTTTGTAAGAAAACAATGGTAAGAAACAGATTTAGAGAAATATCTCGCTTTTTGAGATTGGACATAAAATCAACTCGTTCGGGGCGACTTCAAGTAAATAAATTCGCTATAATTTCTGAAGTTTGGGACAGTTTTATAGAAAATTGTATTCGAAGCTACAAACCTGGAGATAACATAACAATTGACGAACAATTATTTCCGAGTAAAACAAGATGCCCACTTACCCAATTTATGGCTTCAAAACTAGACAAATATGGGCAGAAATACTGGATTGCTGTTGATTTAGAAACAAAATATGTGTTGAATGCATTTTCTTATTTGGGGAAAAATGAATCTCGACCTGACGGTAAACGATTAGCCGAATCTGTAGTTCTAAAACTAAAGGAATCTTATAAAAATAAAGGTCATAATGTGACAGTGGATAACTTTTTTATTTCACTGGAATTGGCAAAAGAACTGATAAAATAAAAAACAAGTGTCGTAGAAACTGTGAATCGAGCTCGAAAAGATATTCCAGATTGCTTGAAAAATAAAAAAGACAATCTTTATTCCACGAATATATATAAACTCGAAAACACCGGTACCCTACTTACTGTATATCAAGGAAAAAAGCAGAAGAATGTTATAGTACTCAGCAAACTTCATTCGAGTAGTATGATATGATATGATATGATTCAAGAAGTATGTATATGATATTAAACTATTTATATAATGTCTACAAATCCATAAAAATTATAATGTGAAGAAAAATAACAATTTTCTTTCTTTTTTTTTATATTTTTGTTTCCCCTTCTTTAAATGTTAATTTCACTTTATGGAATATATATTTCTATAAAATAAATTGTCTTTTTTTTTTTTTTTTTTTTTTTTTTTTTTTTTTGTAAAAGTGTAACAATATAAGCTAATTAAATTATAATGATCAAATATAGTATAAAATTATACTTTGTAGCATCCATTTTGCAAAATTTTAATTTGTGGTGTCAAAATGACACCGGCGGCTGTTTTAGGATGGTGAGATTCTCGGGCGTTCTAGTGTTAAATTAATTTTGTTATCTAATTCAACTATTCGTTTAAGTATTTTATAAAATTTAAACTGTAATTAGTGATTTCTATAATAAAGAAATTTTTCATATATAGTTTAATCGAAATTGTTTGAATGCTGTGTCATACATTCATGCATGTGAGGGTATTAAAAGACAAAAATTAATGTTTCAATTTTTTGTTATTTCATTTAATAGTTAATCGGCAACAAAGTGAAATAGTATCGACGCCAGGAATCGAATTCAAGTTATCACTAAAGCGCATATCTGAGTTAAAAATGAAATCATAGAAAATCCAGCATCATTGAAATTGAATAAATTAATACTATTCACGAAAACGTTTCTGCAGAAAATTTATCACGAGTTGAAATGTATAATATTTCAATTTCATTGTTATTATTAACTATTTAGAAAATAGTTGTTGTGCTCGGTAGAGAATTGGGAAATCTGAAGTATATCTGAATCTTTTTATTGGTTGAATTCCGCAACTTATTTCATTTTATTCATTTCCTGATTGGTCCATATTTAATGTCCAAAAAAAAAAAAAAAAAAAAAAAAAAAAATACTTCTGTTGCCACAATGACAAAAAGAGTAATAAAAACTTTTTAAAAAATTAATAATTTAGAAACAAATTGTGATACAGATTTCAAACAAATTTCATTTAAAAAAGTGGTTCATTTTTTGCTCTACTCAACGGTGTAAAAATTTAAAATGTGCGATGTATAGAAATTTAAAAATTTGCAATTCCGAAAGTTGTAAAACTGAAATTTCATTTAAAATTTGTTTGAGATGGGTCCAGGAATACAGGGGTGCCCAGAGAGGGGTTTGGTGACGCAAGATGCGTCATACAATTTAGTTTTGGGAGGGAATTTGAGAAAAAGTACATTTTTTTTGGGGGGGGGGATTTTTAAATTCTTAATATTTCCTTCTTTTACAGTTAAAATTAAATCTTGATTTTTTTAACATTTTTTACATTTTTTCAACATTTAATTTCTAGAAATGTTCCTGTGTTTTCTTTCTTTAAATTCTAGATAAGGGCAATAATAACTCAACTCGCTATCTTTTGAATGCGCCGTAGATTATAAGTAGAATATATTTTACAATTGACATTCTGTTTTTTTTTTTGTTTTTTTTTTTTTTTGGGGGGGGGGGGTCAATGGTAAAGTATAAAGATTTTTTTTTTGGGGGGGGGGGTCAATGTTAAAGTATAAAGATTTTTTGGGGGGGGGGATTTGCGTCATTGGTTTTGGAGGGGATGGTCACCACTGCAGGAATATGAATGTTTAATCCATGTCGTAAGTAATATGAGGTGATCAGAAGTCAGTTTGATTAACTCCATCAAATAAAAATGCACATTTAAAACAATTAAAATTGTCTATCTATAAATTCCTGTTTTTTTTTAATCATTGGTCTAGGAATATTAATGTTTAATGCGCGGGGTACGTAATATATGCCTTTTTATAATCATCCTGAAAGTGATGTTTATCATTATTATTAATTTAAATATAGAATTTCTTTGAAAATAATCATTTTCCAAATAGTCGTTGTAATTTTTTTAATTACAGTTTTGTTATTATTATTATTATTATTATTATTATTATTATTATTATTATTATTACTATTTGATTAAAATGCTCACAGTAATTCCCCATAGTTTCCTGTTTGTATAAGATTCGATGGATCATAGAAAGACATTGTGCTGTGGTTATAGCTTTGTCACCGAATGACTGTGAGAAATGCAGGGTGAGTATCGTTCCAAGTGTTTCAGGTAGTAGAACTCGGTGCGCTGTTTCAATGACCCGAAACCCGATTCACTGCTTGGATACTTTTTCACTCTGTTGGCTGAGCGTCTTTTAAGCAAATATTAATATTAAAAATGGTACTACTAGGTTATCCCGCCGACCAAAAAATTATCGCCAAATTATAAGATTAAATGCCAATAATGGATGATCGTGAATGTCACATTCAATGATATTAAATACGATACACGTGTTTAAAATGTCATTAACCCTTTCCGACACGGGCAAAATCTGTTATAAAATGAGAAATTATCGACTGCCACCGGAATTCACAAACGAATTTTTTAGATATTTTGAAGTCCTTAATTTAAGCTTTTAATGTAAAGGCAAAGTTTTACTAAAACATTACTGGTGCCGTTTGCAAGTTTGAAATTAAAATTAGGTATCCCAGACCGTGCACAGTGTGCCGGAAAGAGTTAAGTGATTTTTATTTCGACTTTTTATTTGTATTTTTATTAATATTCTACTAATTTTTTGTTTTTTCGCTATTTAAAATAACAATTATGTCAATATGTATAAATTGGCTATTAGTTTGGCGATTTGTATAATTTGGCGAAAGTGGTCGACGGGATAACAGAGTAGTACCTTAAAAACAAATGAAATATTATGGATTCATGACTAACGCACGTTTCTTTTTTGAACACATGTGAAATGCCATTGGTTATAATTTAGAAATACATGAGAAAAATGAAAATTGTAATATTTAAATAGACAGGAAAAAGGAATGAAATTTCTATACTACTATAACTCGGTGCATGAGCTTTATACAGCCGTTAATTACCTAGAAACAGGTCTAAATGCCCCATGAAAGAGCAAGTGTCCTGAGGTATATTCTATATTCAACTCAATCATATTGTATCGGACAATTTTTGCTCATTTAGAAAAGTAAAGTTTCTATAATATCTTGAGCATTTAGTGTACTGTAGAAAGAAGTTGCATGCGTTCTGTTTTAGAAACGGCAACTAGTTGCTTTTTGTGAAATGAATAGATTCATTTTGATAATAAAACATTTTAATTTAATAATGATCAATTGCTGAAATACGGATAGTCCAGGAAGATTTACCATCGTTTTTGAGATGTTCCATAAGTAAAGCGGAATAAAATGAAACTTGAAATTTCTTTTCAGAAATTAAACGTTTCGCTTTAGATGTGAAATGTTTCTAAAATTTTTAACAACGTATAACTGAAGAGAAATATTTCTAAATTGGTATTTCTACCGAAATTACTTAAAAGTAATCTTTAATTCTGCTATTCCATTGCTCTTTTTTTGCCTTACTGTCTTTTAATTAAAGATGGGCCGAAAGTTCGTTTTCGTTTTTATTTTCCGTCCAAAATTAGAGCTATGTCGAAAATTCGTTTCTGCTGAAAATGCTGCCAAAAATTATGCGACAACGACATTATAGTCCAGGCATATAGTAAAAAATAAATGCAAGTTTTGGTGTAGTTTTGATTTTTGGTTCCCTTTATATTTTTTGGGTCTCTGAACACGAATCTGGCATTATCCAACAAAATTTCTCCCCGGAAACACGTTTTTTTTTTACAAACAACGCGCAAAAAAACGTGGCTTTTTTTCGTTTTTTCTAAATAACTTCAAAATTATGCATTTTACATAAAAGTCATCGAAACATAAATTAAAGAGCACAAAATTTCCTACATTTTATGTATTTAAATTTTTTTCTATGATCAATGGTTTAGCCGTGAGAGAGCCGCAAAAATGGGTGTGAAAAGCAAAAAATTCTGAAAAACGTGATTTACATCACCGTAAGTCGATGAAAAATGAAAAACAACCATTTTACGCAATTTTGCCTCACTTAATAATAATGAATCTATTATTCATTATTATTAAGTGGGTATATTTAAGTGGGTTATTGTTAAGTTCATTATATTTAAGCTGCACATTGCGCTTTTATTATGTACAGTCCCTGGCCAAATTATTAGACGCACTCCCTTTTCCTTGTGTCGAATCATATTACTAGCTTCATAGAAATATTACTGTGTGAATAACTGCAATTAATTATGTACATCATTTGTAAGATTATAATAAATAAAAAACATGCCTATGACTTTAAAACTCTTTCTTTTTACAAATTAAATTAAAAATGGCTGAAATTGCAAAATTTATAACTTGAAGCTAAAAAAATGTCAATATTTTTGGAGCCTCTTTTGGCGGCTATCAGTGCCTCTATTCTTTGTGGCATGCTGTTAATACAAAAATGAAGAGTTTCTTGTATGCGTGGGTGACGATTCCAGGTATGGATAAGATTTTCTATGAGCTGGGTTTTGTTTGTTATGACTTCTTAGTCAATTCTCCAGACCAATATAAAGAGGTTTTCAAAGTCGGTTTATTCTAAAGCTAAAGTGATGGTTTCCAAATGAAGAACCATTTGTATTTTAGCAAGGTAAACCTTTTTGTTACATAGCACGATCCGTCAAGGTCTACTTTCAATAAAAAAATATCCCTGTGTTGAACTGCTCCCAGTAATTCATCAGACATGAATACCATTGAAAATGTTTGGGAGCTAATGAAGAACAAACTGGACAAAGAGCTCATAACGAGCAAAACACAGCTCATAGAAAAACTTATCCTTGTCTGGAAACACCACTCACACATGCAAGAAACATTTCAATTTTGTACTAACAGCAGGCCATGGAGAATAGAGGCACTGATTGCCGACAAAGGGGACTTAAAAAAAATTGACATTATTTTGAATTTCATGTTTTAAGTTTTACAATTTTAGCAATTGTTAATTTAATTTACAAAAATAAATAATTTTAAAATCATTGGCATGCTTTTAATTTATTATAATCCTACAGATGATGTATATAATCAATTGTAACTATTGATATAGTAATATCTCTATGAAACTTCTAATATGATTCGACACAAGAAAATATGAGTGCGTCTAATAATTTAGCCAGGGACTGTATACTATTAATTTTCATATAATTTCTCGGGGGGGGGGGGTGTATGTCTTTTTGTTCTTAATTATGTAGCAAATAAGTCTAAGTACCTACAAAAATTTATTAAAAATATGTTTCGAGGATATCTAAATAAAAATAAAAATGAGATATTATAAATGTAAAAACAAGAGATGTAAAACATCTGTTGTGAGTTGTGTCGACAATCCCAACGGTTCTGTAAACTACACTCCCTTTTGTAAATTTAATAATGTAATTTATAGAATTAAATGTTTAACTTGTGACCAAAGCTATATTGGTCAAACAGAATTTGAATTACATGTTAGAATTAATGAGCATCGTTCTGCTGTATATAATGATAATAAAGAATGCTCTACATTTGAAATTTCACACTTTAGAATTCATTCATTTAGCAATATTCGTATTTATATATTGGATCATGTAGAAGATAAAAGTGAAAGACTTAACAGAGAAAATGATTTTATGTTTAAATTTAAAACAGTTTATCCCTATTGTTTAAATACTTTAATTAACAATATCAATTTCGCAAAAGTTGCAAATGTGTACGATTTATTTTACAATTTTAATGATAATATTAAAATATTGAGAGGAAAAAAATGCTAAAGGAGATTTTCTAAAAATATTAATTTAATTATTCCTACTAAGTGGCTGAATGATTTGGAAGATAATTTTAAGATTACATATAATGTTAAAAATGTAAAAAATAATTTGTTTAAATTAAAAATTAGCACTATTATAAAAATTAAGAAATGTTTGTGTGTGTATAAATTTAATAACATGCAATTTAAAAATTTAGTTTGTGATTTAATTAATTTTAAGCTAATTGGTAAAGACAATTTACAGAAAGACATTGTTTACTTTAATATTACATTCCAGCAAAAAGCATATGATTGCTTAAATATGAATAAGATTTTAAAGAGTGTTAATGACCTTTTTCCTCTTAAGAATTGTAAAATTTCAATAGCTTTCAATTATTTGAAACCAATCAGTAGTAAAATTTTTAATTATAGGCAAACTGCTTCTTTAAAATTTGATAAGTCTTTAGAATGTTTTTGTAATGAATCAAATTTTGTAAATTTTATTGGTGATCATTATGGTCATGTAATAACTGGTAATTTAGATATAATTAAAAATAAAAATGTAAGATATTTAATGAACTTTGGTACAAAATTTCGAATTAATAGTAAAATTAGTTATGATAAAGCATTAAATTTTTTTATTAATGATGTGAATAATTTCATTAAAAAACAAAGTTACAAATTTAGTATGCTCTTGGAGGCATTTTTTGAGTGGAAATTTCAACTGTTGGAGCATTTTAAGGATTTTTTAAATAACATTTTAAATTCAAATGCATATGAGTATCAGACTTTTAGTAAAGAAGATATAAATTTTATAAATGATTTGCATAAAAATGTCATAATAGTTCCTGTGGACAAAGCTGCCAATAATTTTGCTATTATTTGTAAGAAATTTTATATAGATAAAATAAATGATGAATTAAAAAATACTGAATTTTATGAAAAAATTGATATTATAAAAGATCCTATTGTCAAAAAATTCTTTTCACACAAGAAAAAGTGTAAAAGTCTGTTTTCGTATGTTTTTGATGTTTCTAGTCATCACTGTTTGCCATTTATATTTTTGACTCCTAAGTTCCACAAGTCTCCTATTAAATTCAGATATATTTGCAGTACTACGAAGAGCGTTAATAAAAATTTTAATTTAGGTTTACAAAAGCTTTTAAAAAGAATATATGGTTTTCTCAAAGTTAAATTCAAAATTTCTAGTTACTTTCGGTCAATAGATAACAGTTATGAAGTATTACAAAACCTTAATTTCACTACTCATTTAATGCAGGCATTTGATTTCGAAAACCTTTTTACCAATATACCTATAGATCAATTATTTAACGTTTTAATTAATATATTTGATTTATTTAATTTAGACGATGAGTTGAACATAAATAGGGATTTGTTTTTAAGTTTATGTCATTTTTGTTTACACAATAATTATGTAAATTTCAATAATAACATATATAAACAGATTTGTGGAATAGGTATGGGAACTAATTATTCAAGTACTGCAGTCAATTTGTTTTTATTTTATTTTGAATTTAAATATACATTAAATTACAATAAATCTTTAAAAATCTTTAGGTATATTGACGACATTTTATTTTTCAATTTTCATTTTACTAATGAATATAATAATGTTTATCCAGATTGTTTAAAACTAAATAAAGCAAACAATGATGATTACAATGTTGTTTCTTCAGATATTTCTTTTGCTATTTTGAATAATAAAGTAAAAATAGATTTATTTGATAAAAGAAACAGTTTTAATTTTTTTACTAGAAGTATGCCACACTAGTACTCGAATTTACATAAAAAAATTTACATAAATATAATAATTAGTCAACTAATTCGGTTTTATAAAATTTGCATTGATGAAAAATACTTTTATAAGCAGGCTTTTAAGTTTATAGCAAACCTTTTTTATAATAATAATTATCCAATTAATTTTTTAAGATATTATTTAAAAACTGCTATAAAAATAATTGGCAACGCTGCGGATTGTTGGCATAGCTTGTAATTTGATAACATGCTTCCCTGCTATTCTTTATGAAAGTTTTATTCTAAAGTCTATATTTTTAGAACGAGTTTAACTGGATGGTTTGAGTTTTAGGGAAGTTTTGCAAACCTGGAACTTGAAATTATATGCAATTTGGACTCGAAGGGAGCATTCTAGTTCATTTGTTGTTTTTACAGGCAGGAGTTTGAAACAGGTATGACTGTTCATAATTTTAATGTTTTGTTTCAGGTAATGGAGGAGGTTTACCAAATGCTGCATTCATTTTAAAGATAGTTTATAAGTTATTGCAGAGATTTATTACATAGTAAAGGTTATTTTATTTTTTATATTATTGGTTATGTTTCAGTAATTTGTTTTCTTGTTCATTAATTGTTTTCGTTTGCTTTGTTTATTAAAAAAATTGGCATTTTTTGTTGTTATATATTATTTTTGAATGCAGGTTTGGTGGGCGTTCAGAAACCTGAAACATTCTATTTTTAAAGAGGGGGATGGGGTTAAGTCTCGTCTGTCCTCCCTCTGATGAAGAACAGACTGTTTGTTCTTGCCTGTATCTTGTTTATAGTTTTTTAATTGTTTATCGTTAATTTTTTACCTTTTTGACATGCACGCTATCCTTGAGATTTTGAACTTTCATTTCATAATGTGAAATATTATTATTGACCATATTTTGTTAATCAGATGTTCATTGTTTCTTTCATAACAAAAAAATAAATAAAAATGAGCATATTTGTGATAGAAGTCTTCATTTGGTATTATAAAATATTAATAGTAATAATTTCTTAATTTGACTTTTAAATAATGTAAATAAAATAACTAAAACAAGCTTTAACTGATCCCATCTGCTCTTTCCCCCTTGATTGAAGGGGTGCAAGTGTGAAATAACATTGGTTAATCGCCCACCCCCGCATCCCATGGCCACGTTCAGTGGAATACTAAACCCTCCCCCTTCCCCACCAGTCTCGCCTCTGATAGAAATATGCGACGCACAGATCACTAGCTTATCAGGAGGACACATTCCTCTCAGTCACCATTTGCAACTGCTTACTTATAATTTAGTAATTCACTGTTTGTGTCTTCGTGAATATAGTGAACATCTAAAGTGATTTTGCGTGTTTTATTTGTGACTCTCCTTTAGAAGAGGGACCATCAGTGAAAAATAGTCGAGGTATTGCAGCATTCATCAAGGCATGTACAGAAAGAAATGATGGAATGTCAGTTTTCTTAAAGGAGAAAATCTCAGTAGATGTGCATGTTGAGTGTAGAAAAGCATACGTAAATGAACGGATGATTACTGCTTATGTCAAGAAGATTGAGGAACAGAGTGCTAGCACTTCTCAAATTTTAATATCATCAACTCCTCAATTTAATTTTCGAACTAATTGTTTTATGTGTGGATTGTGCATTTCGGAAGAGGTCATTGCAACACAAGCGAAAAATCCGCCAAGCGAACACAATACTGTATGCAGTGTGCAACACATGGGATTCAAAAGTACAATTCTGAAAGCAGCAAGAGCTCGCAATGATGACTATGGGCAGGCTATAATTCAGTGCATCGAACCAGTGAATGATTTGATCGCAACAGATACTCAATGCCACATCAAATGTTTTAAATATATTTATGGGAGGCCGAAGGTTCAAGAACAGAAGAAGCATGGTCCATTTGCTGAGGCAATCGTCAAAGCAATGCAAAGCATTTATGATTACCTTGAAAACAATGATGACGAGTTTCAATTCTCCATGGAAGAGCGAATGAAACAGGTTACAGGGAGTTATCAACCTGATATGAGAACTGTAAAGTTTAACCTCATTGACAGATACGGAAGCGACATACTGATCCCAAAGAATCAGAAAAAAAATCCATTCTGTGTTTCAAGAATATAGCTGGGAACATACTGACTAATGCATGGTATCAGCAAACATGTAAATCTGATCGAGATGAGAGGTTGCGAGTGGTTGAAGTAACAGCAAAAATTATTTGCGAAGATATCAGATAGAAGATTTGCTTCAGGAAACTGCAACAACATCGCAGTTGTGTGTCAAGACGAAGAGGATGAGCTAGACTTTGAAGCTGATCTGGAAATGGATTGCCCACAAAAGGAATCAGAGGACCCAGTGGAAGAGGAAATAGTCATGCCGCAAGGTATGAAATACTTACTATTAAAAAAACTTTTATTTATAATATTGATAGTTAAAAAAACACCCACTAATTTCATTCGTCTATTTTCTATTTTGTAGATGTCGGTGAAAAGCAGGGACCCTCAAATAAAAAAAATGGGAAATATTACTTTGTTTTTTAAGTAAATGTACTTACTAATGTGCATAATTATTTATAATTAAATAATAATTCATAATGAGTCGTCGTTTGTATTGTTAGCAACTTCATTGTAAAATATACTCGATCATAATATCTTCAGTATCATTTAAAGTCAATCTTTGCGAAAAATGGTAAGTTTACATGTTAAATTTATGTATTTCATTCCTATTTTCCGGATTTTTTTGATTATCACACCCACATTTTGAGCTTCGAGAACATTAAGAACTGGAATCCGTGTCAGTTTTTATATGTTAAAGCCTGTTTTAATTATTTTATTTACATTATTTAAAAGTCAAATTAAGAAATTATTACTATTATTATTTTGTAACAGCAAATGAAGATTTTGATCACAAATATGCTCATTTTTATTTATTTTTTTGTTATGAGAGAAAAAATGAACATCATGTAATAATATATAGTCAATAATAATATATTTAGTATTATTAAATGGGGCAAATTTGCGTAAAATGGTTGTTTTTCATGTTTTATATCGACGTTCTGTGCTGTAATTTACGATTTTCAGAATTTTTTGCTTTTCACACGCATTTCTGCGGCTCTCTCACGGCTAAACCTTTGATCAGAGAAAAAAAAAATAAAGTACATAAAATGTAGGAAATTTTGTGCTCTTTAATTTATGTATTGATGACTTTTATGTAAAATTCATAATTTTGAAGTTATTTAGTAAAAACGAAAGAAAAGCCACGTTTTTTGCACGTTTTTTGCCAAAAAAAAAACGTGTTTCCGGGGAGAAATTTTGTTGGATAATGCCAGATTCGTGTTCAGAGCCGCAAAAAACACAAAGGGAACCAAAAATCAAAACTATACCAAAACTTGCATTTATTTGTTCTTTTTGAGCACTTAATGCCTGGGCTATTACCTGTATTTCAAAAATCTCCTTCCTTCCTTCATAAATTACTTATAGATTTGAGCTGTATCGGCTCAAAAAAGACACACTTGTTTTATTGCTAAGATCGTCACTCTTTATAATTATCAGTCATAATTCATTCAAGATGTGAATGGAAATTTTAAATCAAGCAACTATTTAAATTTTATTAACGGATATATCTCATTATTTATTAATGAAAATATAGTTGTTTAGTTACATATTTTATATCAAATTAAAAAGTTTTGAATTTTAAACAAACTTGTGCTACATTTTATTAATTAATAATTATTTATATTTAGGTTTTTATTAAATATTTAAAAAAATTTCGGTCGTTTCCATTATTAGCCGAAAATAGGACAATTACCAAAATTCGGTTTCGGGTTCAGTTTTGGTCTTAAAAACTTCTTCAGTCTCTATCCTTACTTTTAATAAAACATTTTTTTTTCTTTCATGGGATTTTTTTTCATGTTTAGAAATACGTCAAATGCACTTGGCTTGTCAAATGCAACTAACAAGGAAGGTCTCCATACGGGCATACTCAGAAAAACGTGAAAAAATTACAGAATGTTCTTCTCATATAGTTATATATGTTTATAAAAAAAATTTCGGCGGAACCTCCTTATAACGTCCGTAAAAAAATAATAAAAATTTCGTTTATTTGGCGATTTATCTCCGGTTGGCGAAAAAACGAAATTTTGAAAAATACGCTTTTACGCTTTGAATACTTTTTAAAGAAAAAACTTTCTATGTTCAATTTATTTAAATAAGCTCAGTTTAAATAATTTTAGTTTTGCATTTTTACTTTACTTTAAGTGTAATTTTGTCATATACGTTTATATGTACTTATAACAAAATGAAATTAATATATTTTATCATATAAAACACAATTTAAATTGATTAAAATTGTTCCAAATCGAAAAATACACTGTTGCATTTTGTTGCAACGCACTCCCTTGCTTGTATAGAAAACGGTTACTTGGCCGTGAAATGGAACTTTCTCATTGGTTGGAATAGAGATATTATATACAAGCGGTGGAGTGCGTTGCAACAAAATGCAGCAGATTTTTAACAGTGTATGACACGGTCAATTCACCCTGCTATGGAGCATTCTCATTGGTCAGAAGAGAGATATTCTATAAAAGTAGTGGAGTGACGTTGCAGTAAATGCTGCAGATTTTTAACAGTGAAGTCAATTAAAATCAATTTTTAGATTTGTTAAAATCGTCTGCTTTTGGCGAGGAAATGCACTGCTTGCCAAATCCCGCGTCGCTTTCAGCTTTTCACGCCAATTATTCCAAACTATTTTATTTTTTTACATATCTAATAATGTAATTCCGCCGCTAATTTTCACTGATCCTTTATTACCTACATGAGTAGTTTAATTCGTATTTTTTTCAGAAAATTCTGAGTATGCCCCCAATGGAGACCTTCCTTGTAAGTTAATTATGTTTCTCAGATTCTTCAGATTTATTCTTTTAATTAGATTGATTCTGGCTTTCGGAGAAGTTTTCGCAATTTATTTAATGAAATTTCTTTCCGTAGAAACATTTCCTTCGCTCTTTATCGAACATATCTTTCTTGGTCTTTTGCTTTTTTCCTAAAATTACACCACTTTTTCGAATGTAACTTTCTCAAGATAAATTATATAATTTTATCATATTTATGTTAGGTTCTCTATTATAATTGTTAAAAGTAATGTCTCTAATAAGTGTAAAATGTTTTACATTTTTTTTTTCAGGATAAATTAAACATAATTATTGGAACTAAAATTAGAACATTTGGTTGATGAAAATTATTTTCATTAAATAAAAACTAATTGGATGTGGCAATCCCAAAAGTTTTTTCTATATCATACAGGAAATTGTTCATCAATAAATGCAGCATAGCAGCGCCATCGGTTAGGTGATTTAAGCCAATATCTAATAGGTAACAACTTATATCAACCTTGAAGTTTAATGAATCTGAAGTTTAATGAAAATCAGTTCATTACTTTTTCAAATAATACTGTTGTGGTAATAGTAAAAATTTCTGCATAGTCGCACAATCTGTTAGCAATTTGCTCCAAAAAGTAGTTAGGACCTATTTATATAAAAATATAATTAAATCTACATTTTGATAATAATGAATGCAGTATAGCAACGTATTGTATATAAAGACCAAATGTATATGAAGTTATGCATCGAATTGAACCAAATTTTTACTTTCTTCTATCTCCAATAGAAGAAAGTATTGTAATCGAAAATTTTTTTCGACTTCCGTTTTTCGACGGATTTACATGTTTAAGGGTCAGAGATTCCAAAAAACCTGTTTTTACAAAATGGCTGTCTGTCTGTCTGTGTGTGTGTGTGTGTCTGTGTGTATGTCGCTATTCTACCATCAAAAAGTGTATGAAGTTATGCATAGAAATGAACCAAATTTTTTGTGAACGTTTTTGGCTGCGACAAGCAGGTCCTCCTCCAGTTTTGAAATATTCCGTCGGAGGTGGGCACTGCAATCGCGATTTTTGTGCCATTTTTAATATTTTACCGGCCAAAAGTATATGAAGTTATACATCGAATTGAACCAAGTTTCTTGTGTAAGTGTACGACTATAGCTAGTTGGTCCTCCCTGAATTTGAAAAAAATCCGCCGAAAGGGGGCGCAGCAATCGCGATTATTGTGCCATTTTCAATATTGTTTCTGCCAAAAGTATATGAAGTTATGCATGGAATTCAACCAATTTTTTTGTGTAAGTGTATGTCTATAGCTAATTGGTCCTCCATGAATTTAAAAAAAAAAAAAATTCCGCCAAAAGGGGGCGCTGCAATCGCGATTTTTGTGGCATTTTCAATATTGTAGCGGCCAAAAGTATTTGAAGTTATGTATCGAATTGAACCAAATTTTGTCTAAGTGTATGACTGTAGCAAATTGGTCCTCCGTGAATTAAAAAAAAATCTGCCGGAAGGGCGCTCTGCAATCGCGATTTTTGTGCCATTTTCAATATTGTACCGACAAAAGTATATAAAGTTATGCATCGAATTGAATCAAATTGTTTGTGTAAGTGTATGGCTATGGCTATTTGGTCTTTCCTGAATTTGAAAAAAATCCACCGGATAAAGGCGCTGCAATCGCGCTTTTTGTGCCATTTTTAATATTGTACCGACGAAAAGTACATGAATCAACGAATTGAACCAATTTTTTTGTGTAAGTGTATGGCTATGGCTAGTTGGTCCTCCCTGAATTTGAAAAAAAAATCCGCCGGAAG